>CM070778.1:836064-1552564 GCA_036346955.1 Dipus sagitta | reverse complement strand
CCCTTGCCGTTGCACAGAGAAGACCAAGGTCCAGAAAGGGGTTAGTAACTTTCTCAGAGTCACACAGAAAGACATAGGGGGGCAGGGGGCAAGGCTAGGGTCAGAACCCTTCCATGTACCCAAGTGAGCCCCTCAGCCAGAGCAGAGGCCCAGGGAAGAGCTGGGGGGCTTTCTCTCTGCAGAGTGTGACCCCTCTGGCTCTTCCTCTCGTGCCTGTGGTCCCCAGTCCCCTCGCTCTCCCCTCCACACGCAGCCCCAGCTCCAGACGTGGCAGGGCGAGCGCGGAGGGAGGTTTCTGCTCCCTCCCAAGTGCTGCGCTGGCGGCTCCCGAAATAAAAATCGAATGTGGGCTTGGCAGAGGCATGGGGCGGGTGGGAGAAGCAGCGCCCGGAGCAGCCACGCTGTGGCTTCATTCTTTCCACTGTAACTTCACCTCCTAACCTCTGGCATTTTAATTATGTCTTCTACCCGCTGGCTGGGCCTGCGCCCTGGCCCTGAATGTGAGCTCACCCTTTCCTCTAGCCAGGGACGGAGGGGGGCTGCAAGACCCTCGCCCCCAACCTGCTCCCAGGAGGTCCAGTGAGGGCCTGGCAGCTCCTTCCTGCCTCTGTAACCCCAGAAGAAGGGGCCTGGGGAGGGACCCATCTCCCAGGCATCCAGCCTGGCACCTTCCTCCTGGTACGTGAACCATTCCGTCTTCACACCCTCTCTCACACACTGTCTTAAGGACAGGGATGGTGGTGTGCCAACCCATTCCATGGACCGCTCAGTGGGTCTGTGGAGGGCAGAGCTGGGCCAGGAAGAGGGGCCAGAGTAGCTGAGGCCCCAGGACACCTTGTCTTCCCAGAGTGGCTGCTTTCTCAGTGGTAAGGGGGGTTGGAAGCATTAGCTTGATGTTAAAGAAACAGGGACATTGTGGGGGCTAGGAGGTAAAATGCCAAGGTAGAAAAACAAAGTCCCATTCGCGGTTGTGGCAGCATCCTTCTCCCTGTATGGCTCCAAACAGAAGGGAGATGCCACATCTGCTCCCTGGTGTTTAGCTCAACACCCCCACATCCCCACCCCCACCCTGGCTCCTGCTGAAAATGTCAGGGGCAGCTGGTACAGTCATGACCCTGCCTAGAGGCAGAGGCTGGTTCTCTGTGACACCCAGAGAGGTCAGCTTCCCTCAGGGCAAAGCATGAGACAGCCTCAACCCTGACCCCAGAGCCACCCCACTAACCAACCCCAAGCAAGGCTTCCTGCTCCTTGCAGACCCTGGACCCTCCGCTCCCTGTTGCCTCGGAGGTGCAGCTTACCAGGGGCAGCCGTCTCTTGTCTTCTCTCTCACCCTGCAATCTCTCCTGATAAGACGGTGCAAGGCCTGCTGCGGCCCCGGCCTCAGTGTTATGTGGCGGCCTCCGTAGAGTTTCCAGCTGAGTGAGGAACCACTCACGTACTGGGCGTGGGGAATAGGGCAGCTCCTGGACGAGGCCCTGACCCAGCCTCTGGTGAAGAGCACGGGGAGATAGATAGATACATGACAACCAGGAGGTAGGACATTGTGCCAGAGGCAACAGCATCTGACAGAGCCAACAGAGCCTGGGAGAGAGCAGTGTGGAGCAGTGGGCAGCGATGGGGCAGAGAGGGAGCCTGCTGCCCTTGGGGGTCGGTTTAAGAAGCCCGAGCAAGGTGTGAGCATGGGTTGGAAGGTGCTCAGCGTACGAGGTAGGGCGACCTAGGAGGATGCCACTGAGGTCTAGGTGAAAGGCCACGGTGGGCCAGGGCCAGGCCCATGGCAACAAGGTGGAAAGAGATGACCAGACTGATGGATGTAAGAGACAGAAGCCAGACAGGCTCGGACACTGGCGGAGGAGGGATGAGGGGTTTCCCTTCTGCCAAGGCCAGCTCCCAGGTTTCTGGTTTGAATGTCTGGCTAGGTAGGTAGTGTGTGTATCTAACTAATGGGTTTCAGATTCCAAGTGGAGAGGTCCACAAGGAGGCTGGACAGACAAGGCTCCCTGGAGAAAGCATGGAGAGGTGGCCCCACCCAAGCCCTGGGAAAGATAGGGGCAGGCATGGTTCCCAAAGGAACTGGAGAAAGATTCGCCAGAGCCACTGAGGGGCCCCATGGAGGTACCTGAGGAGGATCTAGCCTTTGTCTCCTTCTGTCACTCCACCCCTTGCCATACCCTTCTTCAGTGTCCCCTCACTCTTCCCCTGGCCTCTTTCGGGTCACTCTCTCTGCTCAGTACTGTTCCACGGGACACTGAAGTCACGTCAATCACTCAGTTTCCATTTCCTGTCCTGCCTCCTGAAATCACTCCCCCATCTACAACCACCATGTCTACTTCCCACCAGAGACATGCTAGAGCTCCCAGATGTTGGAGCAAGGCTGGCAACGGCCCCCTCAGCCTCACTGCTTCCCTAATTGAACCCCTGTGAGGTACCAGGCTCTGTGGACAGCTATGGGAATGTCTGGCCTCCAGGCACTTAGGCCTAAAGCATGGGCGGCAGGCCCAGAGTGAGAGGGGAAGCCCTCGGAAGGAACTGTGGATACAGCAGAGGGTCAGGTGGGCTTCCTGGATTAGCTGACTGGAGCTGACTGGAGCTGACTGGAAGAAGAGTCCTTTAGTCTTGTGCTGACAGTAGCAAAGGCCGGGGGGGGGGGGGTAAGGGAAGAAGAGAGGGAGGGAGGGAGAGAAGAGGTGGAAGGAAGAAAGGGGGTTAACATACAGCAGCCCACAGGTCAGGGTGGCAAAAGGGGCTGCAAGGACTGTGGCTAGAGGGGCATCAAGGTGAAGGGGCCACATCATACCAGCCTGGAGGCCAAGAGACTTGATTGTCCACCATGACTTCTTGCCCCAGGGTAACTGGTGTTGCCTCAGTGCCTTCAATCATTCAGTCAATTCATTCATTCATGTTCATTCATTCAATCAGAAAATGATTTTTTAAAAATATTTTTATTTATTTGACAGAGAAAGAGGGAGGGAGAGAGAGAATAGGTGCACCAGGGCCTCCAGCCACTGCATATGAACTCCAGATGAGTGCCCCCCCCCTTGTGCATCTGGCTAACGTGGGTCTTGGGGAATCAAACCTAGGTTCTTTTTGTTGTTGTTGTTTTTGTTTTCTGTTTTTCAAGGTAGGGTCTCACTCTAGCCCAGGCTGACCTGGAATTCACTATGTAGTCTCAGGGTGACCTTGAACTCACAGGATCCTCCTACCTCTGCCTCCCGAGTGCTGGGATTAAAGGCGTGCACCGCCACGCCCGGCTGAACCTAGGTTCTTTAGCTCTGCAGGCAAACACCTTAATCACTAACCCATCCTTCCAACCCAACATTTTTTTTTTTTAAGTTTTGTGGGGTTTTTTGTTTGTTTGTTTGTTTGGTTGGTTGGTTGATTTGGTTTGGTTTTCGAGGTAGGGTCTCACTCTGGCCAAGCCTGACCTGGATTAACTATGTAGTCTCAAGGGTGGCCTCGAACTCACAGTGATCCTCCTACTTCTGCCTTCCAAGTGCTGGGATTAAAGACGTGTGCCATCATGCCCAGCTAAATTTTGTTTTTTTGAGGTAAGGTCTTGCTCTAGCCCAGGCTGACCTGGAATTCACTATGTAGTTTCAGGGTGGCCTCGAACTCACTGTAATCCTCTTACCTCTGCCTCCACATGTGCCACCACACCCAGTTTAGGAAATGAATTTTTTAGTTCCTGTTCTGTGGTATGCAAGTGCCAAGACACTGTGAGACAGACTAAAGTCCAAAATAAGGGGTTGAAATTCCAACTGGGACACAGTCATAAGCAAATAAAAATTAAGCACACGATAGGAGCAGTCCTGAGAAGGGAGTGTCCTTTGAAGACGGTCCTGTGTCGTGTCTTCTGTTTGGACCAAAGGCTCCTTAAAAACAGAGCCTATGGCTGGGCTTGGTGGCTCATGCCTTTAATCCCAATGCTTGGGAGGCTGAGGTAGGAGGATCGCTATGAGTTTGAAGCCACCCTGAGACTATATAGTGAATTCCAGGTCAGCCTGGGCTAGAGTGAGACACTACCTCAAAAACAAAACAACAGCAATAATAATAATAATAATAATAATAATAAAATTTTTAAAAGAACAGGGCCTGCGCCTACTCCATCAGACTAAAGCAGAACCTGTGCCTCCTCCTTCAGGCTGGGGCGGAACCTGAGCCACCTTCATCAGGTTGGAAGCACTCGGTGGCTCAGGACGGACAGAGGATGGCTCCTGTCCCAGGAGCTGAGGCATCTCAGGCTCTTCTAGAACAGCTGTTTCCGCTGCTCCTGTTGCTAATGGTGGGAGGAGGGCTGAGACCTGTGACCCAGACCCCCACACCTTGGAAGAGACTGCAAATAGCTGCCCGCTGGTGAAGGAGAGATGCCGAGGGGGCCAGAGGGACCCTGAAGGTCGGCAGTGATTTGGGGAAGGAACCTCCGTTTGCAGCCAAGCCAGAATGGAAGGGTTTCCCTCTCTTCCTTCCCCAATCCATTAAACTCTTAAATTAGCCTCAGCCCCACCCAGAGCCAGAGAGAGTGCCCCAAAATAAATCCCAAATTATACGCTGTTTGGGGACAACCACAGTCTTCCTCTCTCTCCTGCACGCAGCCCCGCCCTACTCAATGCTGCCCCCTAAGGCGTATTTATATAGCTGCCCTCTTTGCTGTCTGGCCCTGTTATCCTTGGGTGAGGCCCAAGCAGGCTCCACAGCTCTTCCAGGAGGTCATGGGGAGTGGGGGTTGGGAGATATGACCTGCCAGGGTCTGCTGGGCTGTGGCATAATTTATATGGCACAGGATACTGGGGGGGGGGGGCACTGTTAACAATAACACCAGGCTGTGACATAGACCTGGACTGTCCCAGGCTCACTGGGCATTTGGTTTTCCATAGATGGAACCCAGCCTCTGGGTTCCCCGAGCACTGCCTTCTCTGGGATTAGAGAGAGAAAGAGAGAGAGAGAGAGAAAAACATGAGATCTGCCCTCAGTCCCTGGTCACTGAGGCAGCAGATCTGATTATGTCCACTTCCCATAACCACCTGGCAAGGTCAGAACAGACCCTGGCTCCAAGGACCCCAGATACAGAGGCGTTCTGGGGAGACCTAGGCAAAGAAAGGGGAGAGTTGGCATGACTATTCTGAGGTCATAGACTTGGGCCAAGGCCTCCCTGGATAAAGCCACTACCCCTTCTGGGAACGACCCAGCGAGTCAGGAATGCGGAGAGAGAGGGAAGTTTCTAGACAGAGGCAGAGATGGATAATAACAGAGGGAAATGAGGAGGGACTTCAGGAGCCCTGGCCGGGCAACAGTCTGTCCATATCAACATGGAGTATGTAGGCCTGGACACTGGTCTGATGCTCACTGGCCACTCTCCCCTGCTTTCAGCCCCACTGATCCCTCTCTTTCCAACCCCCTGCTCTTTTCCAGGACAGGCAGGTGATGGCTGGGCCAGGTACCTGCTTACCACCCTCTCCCCAGCCGGCCTGGCTCCCTTGAGTTCAGTAACTACCTCTTCTTGTTCTCCCTTGGGCCTTGTCCTGTGTGTTGGGAGCCTGACATACACAGTCCAGAAAGTGGGTAGGGGAAGAGTGGCCGCAGAGGCAGGGAGGAGAGAGGCAGAGGTACCCCAGGGATACCCCTTCTAGCTGGTGCCCTAGCAATAAAAAGGATGAAGACAGTAGGGGGGGGGTTGTCCTAGGTGGCAGCATCACGGGGCGTGGAGTGTCATGTACACATCCAAATTCATCCGCCATAAAGGCGATGGGGCTCAGTGTTTCTGGACTTGAACCCTGTGTTGTGAAAAGGGATTATGAGAGCATAGGGCAGCTGGCAGAATCCTCTCCAAAGACGAAGGTGTGTGGGCTGGAGATATGATTTAGTGGTTAAGATACTTGCTAGTGAAGCCTAAGGACCCAGGTTTGATTTCCCAGGACCCACGTAAGCCAGATGCACAGGGTGGTACAGGCATCTGGAGTTCGTTTACAGTGCCTAGAGGCCTTGGCGTGCCCATTCTCTCCCTCTTTCCCAAGTAAATGAAAAGAAATAAATAAAATATTTTTTTTTAAAAAAGAGATGAGGGTGTGTGTCTTCCCAGCAGAGTCTGGGGGAGGAGCTGCGGGCTTGAGTGTGTACATTGGGTAAGTGTATGGTGCCAAGTGTATGTGATAGTGTGTGTTATGAATGTGTGTGTGTGTGTTGGGGAACCAGAGGCTTCAACCACACTGTTCTTGAGAGTGTTCTTGATGAAGACCCCGGCAGCCAAGAGGACAATCACAGTAGCCTCCCGCCCCCAGGATGTGACACGCAGGGTCTCCCAATTAAACTTGATTATCTGTCTGCTTGATGGCCTCCAACATCCACCGCCCCCACCGCCCCCACCTGCCCGGAAAACGCTGTTTATGGGCCCGTGGCATCCGACCTGTCATTTGGCTAGAGGATGCAACCCAGCCAGGCCGGGAGCCGAGCTCCGTGTGAAGAAGCAGTGCCCAGCCCGCCAGGCACCCGCCCAGACACTTAGTGCCCTGTTTACCCTGGCCTGGGTGGCTGGCACAGGTGGGCCTCTCCAGGGAGTGGCCGGTAATTCCGCCAGCAGACCCACCTGGAGGCCAAAGAGGGAGCCAGGACAGCAGCTCTGTGGAGCTGGGAGGGCTGGGGAGCTGTGGCCAGCCCGGCAACACACTGCGTGCTGCAGTTCACAGAGCACAAAGCTTGGGGGCTCCCAGCCACCCCTCAGGAGAGCTCTCACTGCTGAGAGCCACAGGACACTCTCAGCTCCAGGAGGCTGGGTGCCGCACTCCAAGATTCCTCCGTTCTGGGGAGGCCATGGAAGTGTCAGGTCTTTGAAGCCCTGGTCTAGGGTGCCCGGATGCCTCTGCCTCTCCCTCCCCGGGAGAAGGGCTCAGTGTCTGAGGGACACACACAAGAACTTGACTTAACCTGTCACAGCCCCTGCCCACTACAGCCAGTGACTCTACAACACAAATAGTCTCCATGTTCCTTCTGCACCACATGGACCGGTAGACCAGGCTCTACCCTTTGCCCCACCATGCCCAACACACACAGTCGGCCCCAGCATCCGGCTTACACCACTGCTCCCCAACACTGCTCAGCCAACATGGTCCCTTCCCTACGTGTGGCCTATGCTCCAGCTACGAGATCACAGGTGCACACACACACGCGCACACGCACACACACACACGCGCACACGCACATACACACACACCCTCATACCCTTCTTCCAGTGCCATACTCTAAAGGAGACCCAAGGGAAAGCAACATCTCTGCCCTGGATTTCTCCCGGCCCTTCTCCCTCTCTGTCTTCCCAGCCACCTCCTGTGCCACCTTCCTCTGGCTCTATGACTCCCCCACTTTCTCCACCTCTATCTCCTGGCTGGGTCTTTCTCAACTCCCATTCCTCTGACACGCCCCCCCCCCCCAGGATTGAGGAAGAGGGGGCTACGGGACAGACAGCAACAGCTGGCAGTGGCCCTGGGCCTCACATCCTGCAGTCCCACCTCCCCCCACAGACCGCCCACTCCTCCCCATCCAGGCTGAGTCACGGCCACATCTGGAGCCAGCCCATCTGGAGGCGCTGCAGCCTATGCAGGCCGTTCCACGTTCCACGCAGACACCCCCGCCCCACACCGCATCTCGCCCTCACTGCTGCCCGCAGTGGCCTCTCACTTCTTCTTATCTGCCACCAGGAACAGGCCTGGTCTCCTGGCAGGCAGGTACCCAGTGCTAGTGGCCGGGAGGGGGTGGGGGTTCAAGACATACCACCTCATAGGGCCTGTACCCTGTTCCAATAACTGCAGCCACTCTGTGCCCACCGCGACAGGCCGGCTGGGCAGCTGGCCTTGGAGGAGGCCAAGCCCGGAGCTGGGGTAAGAGGGAGCCTGGAGAAGAGGCAGCGGTTTGGCTCTGCAGGCAGAAGGAGTTTATCCTGGCTCGCAGCCCCGAAGCCAAACATCCTCTACTAACTCTCACAGACACATCAAAGCCCAAAGGGAAGGGGCCCTTCGGTAGAGGAAACCTGCCGTCCACGACGCCTGACAACCTGGCTCTGGGCACAGGACCACCCTGTCCCACTCCACGGGGGTGGGCACAGGGGTCTGGAAGGGAGTGAGCCCCAGAAGGGACATGTCTACCTGAAGCACCCCCCCCACCCTCAACTGTCAGTGATGTGTGAGGGGCAGGGCTGCTTCCCAAACATGTGCGCCACTGGGGGTCCACCTTCCCAGGCAGAGCAGGTGGGTGGGGGCCACTTTATCTGCACCCCAATCTTTCAGTCACAGCCTAGAGGAAGAATGCTGCTAAACTGTTGGGGGGAATGACTTCACCCCCAGGCTGGTTACTGGGCGAGGAATCTCTCCACGTGGACAAGGGGAGAAGAGAGGGCAGGGAGGGCTCAGGACGTGGGAGGCGAACCAAGCGCCGAGAGAATAGAAGCTGGAGTGGAATCAGAAGGCGAGAACTGGGCTGCGAGCCACGGGCCTCTCTGGGGGCCCGGCGGGGCCGGGGGGAGGGAGAGGGGCTGTGAGGCGCTAACAAGGGAGCAGGAGGCGCTAACAGGGCCACTGCCGAGTGGGGATCCTGGAGCCAGTCCTGCCTGGAGATAAGGAAGCTTGGCTGGGCTAGGGTGCAGAGGGGGGGGGCCACGTCAGCAAAGGGGGGCTGGGTGCACACAGCACGTGCACACGTATGTACTCGGCGTACAGGCTCCATCCCATGTGTGCGTGCGCACCACCGGAGCCAAGTCTGTGCTCAGCTGGGAGCCAGATGATGTGGCCGCTTGAAGGAGCCACATGGAAGGAAGAATACGATCTGTGCCCGCCTCTTTCCTCCTCCCTACTAGAGAGCTCATTTTTTGTCTTCAGGGTTTTCCCAGGCTGTCCTGTGTCCGGTCCTAATCTGAGCCCTCAGACCATTGAGGGGATCTCCCTCCTTCTCTCTCTCTCTCTCTCTCTCTCTCTCTCTGTCTCATGCAACTCACAGAGGGGTTGCCCTGAGTCCCCACTTCCTTGGGGCTAAGATCTTGTAAGACCAGTAGCCCTGGTAACATTTGGATCTAACACAAAACCACAAATGGTGCTCAGCTGCAAAGTGGGGGGGGGGTGCTGGGGGACCTCAAATTATTTGCTTCTTTCTGGCTATAGATTGGTCCCAAGGAATAAACAGTGTGTCGAGGGGACTGCAGGCTGGGAGCGCTGCTGGGGTGTGTGAGGAGTTGGGGGGGCGGAGACTGAGGGCTCTCCAAACCCTCCAGTGTTAGCTCAGCCTCTTCCAGGCTCTGTCTCTTCAGTCTGCCAGAGCTCATTAGCTAGCCCTTCCCCTTCCCACCCTCATTTCCTCGAGGTTGTCTTCCTCTTTGGCCCAGGCCAGCGCCCCGGAAACCTGCACTTTAGGAGGGTGATGGTTTCCAAAGGCCGGTTTTTGTCTCTGCTAAGCCTTGGGGAAAGTGAGCATTAGTCTGGTCCCTTCAACCCACTCGTCAGGATAATAAGCTCCCTGCACTGCTAATTGTCAGGTGGCTGGCCCTCCCTCCAGCCACTGGGCCAGAAGGTTGGTGGCTCCCACTTGGGGTCACTTCCAGAACTACCTCCATAGCCCTCACCCTAGAGGGAAGGCTTCCGCAGTCATAGGAATTCCGGGAAGAAGGCTGAGACCCTGGTGCTGTGGCCAGGAAGTTCCACTGCAAGCCCGGGCTGTCTTTCAGTCCCTCGCAGAGGTGAACAGGAAGTGAACGTTCTCACAGCATTCCCACCCCGGGGTAGCTCCGTCCCTAGGGTGCTATCTTACTGAAAGAAGGATGCACAAGCTCAAAGATACCACTGGAGGGTAAGAAGCAGAAGACCCCAAGCACACAACCAGTACAGTCTGTACCCCAAGCCCAGGGTCTATCACCAAGGACTTTGGGACTGAATTCCCTTCTTCTGGGAGAAATCTGGCCTCTGACCCTGGAACACTGCCCCAGTCACTGCTGTGTTTATTTGGAATAACATGCCATGGGGCAGGGCATGGTGATGCATACCTTTAATCCCAGCACTTGGGAGGCAGAGGTAGGAGGATCACTGTGGGTTTGAGGCCAGCCTGAGACTACATAGTGAATTCCAGGTCAGTATGGGCAAGAGCAAGACCCTACCTCAAAAAAAAAAAAAAAAAAAAAAAAAAAAAGAAAGAAAGAAAGAAAGAAAAGAAAAGAAGAAAGAAAGAAAGAAAAGAAAGACAGGCTGGAGGAATGGCTCAGCAGTTAAGGCACTTGGCCTGTGTAGACTATAAAGACACAGGTTTGATTCTCCAGGTCCCACGTAAGCCAGGTGCACATTGTGGCACATGCACCTGGAATTCGTTTGCAGTGGCTAGAGGCCCTGGCATGCTCTCTCTCTCTAATAAATAAATAAATGAAAATAAAATCTTTTAAAAAATGTGCCAATGTTTACATACAAAATATGTCCATATCTAATAAAAAAAAAAAAAGCCATGGGGAATGAAGACTTCATCGGAGCTGGCTGCCCTCACGCCCACAGCCTGGTGGGAACATAAGGACGTCCACTTGTCTTTATGGGAGGAGGGTGAGGACCATGAGAGAGGCACCGACCGAAGGAGGGTGGGAGCAAGCAGGGCCACCGTGACTATTTTTGCAGGAAGACACAAGTCTAGGAAGGCTTTCTGGAGGAGGCAGTAGGAACTTGTTAGGCTTCAGAGTGGGGTGTGGATAACGTAGTTTAGGTGGAGCAAATGACCTACATGGAGACCAGGAAGGGAGTAGAGAGAGTAGAGCGAGTCGCTCTACAACACAGTAAGAGGCAGGGAAGACATACGGAAGAAGGGACAGTTATGAAGAACCCTGAGGTGGCACTTTATCCAAAGAGCAGTGGCCTCTGATGGTTGGCGAGCAAAAGAGCGACATGTTCTGACAGGGCAACAGGGAAACAAAGCTAACAGAAGATGGTGCACTGGGAGGTGGCAATGGGGAAGAGGGGAGGTCATAACTGGCACAACCTCTCCTCCTCAAGAGCTCTCTGCCTGAGCAGAGAACTGCGTGCATGGATCAGAGGCCTGTGAGGAAAGGTGGAAAGGGAGTAAGCCAGGGAAGGTGGGGCTCTCGGAGCTCTGCCTCAGAGCCTCATCCTGGAGTGATCAGCACCAGGTCATTCTCCAAGACCAGTCACTGCCCCACCTTCTCTTAGTTGGCCTAAGGTGGAATGCAGAGCACCTACTGTACAGCAGAGGGGGCTGCTGAGCCAAGAATTCTGGGGCGGTCGGGGGCTCTTTAAGAAGGGAGACAAGACCCTCAATTCTTGGGCACCTCACTCTGCTTCTATGCGGGGTGGACGGTAGAGACTTTTGGTCCTTTTCGTTTGCCAGAAACAAAACAGCCGATGTGTATTTGCCACTGCTGTATGCCAGACACTGGGCAACTTATTTCATGATAGTCTGTGGGGGGAAGGAGGTGCTATTTCCGAACTCCTCACCCTTCTTCTTGCAAATGAGGTTAGAGAGGCACAGAAGGCTGGAGCGATGCCTTAGCAGTCAAGGTGCTTGCCTGTGAATCCTAAGGATCCATGTTCTACTGCCCAGATCCCACATAAGCCAGACCCGCAAGGTGACGCATGCGGGAGGTCGCACATGCGCACAAGGTGGCGAAGTCCGATTACAGTGGCTGGAGGTCCTGCCGTGCAAATTCTCTCTGCTGTACGCGTGCTTGCTGTGTCTCTGTTGAACTTGCCTAAAAAGAGAGAGAAAGAGAGAGAGAGAGCCGGGCATGGTGGCACACGCCTTTAAACCCAGCACTTGGGAGGCAGAGGTAGGAGGATTGCTGTGAGTTCAAGGCCACCCTGAGATGACAGAATGAATTCCAGGTTAGCCTGGGCTAGAATGAGACCCTACCTTGAAAAAAAGGTGGTGAGGGGGCAGAGATCTGCATTGCTTGTCTAAGGCCACACAGCATATCTTAGGCATGACACGATACTACCCCTAGAAACAGAACCCAGTTAGAGTGGAGCATTCTGCAGACTTGGAAGAGGTCCAAGCCCAGCTCCACTATATGTTGCAGGAACTTGTGTCCAGTCCTGTATGAGGGAGTGAGGGGACGTTACATGGAACCCGACTCAGCCTTGCTCTTCCTTCTTGGGCTGGGCCGGGGGCAGTCTGGAGCAAGGTGTGCCAACACCACTGCACTATTCCTCTATGGGCACAGTGGCTCCCCAGGCCGAAGTGCGGCTGCCTGCACTGTGTGGGAGACCTTAGGACTTGCATAGTACTAATCATGACTCAGCCCTCAAGTTCTGGGCCACTTGGCCTTCCTGCCCTCTGGGCTCCAGCTGCCTTCTCAGAGAAGGAGTGGGTGGCCAACTGACCTCCAGGCCCTTCCAGCAAGGCCCCTGGAGAGCACACAGACAATCAGTTCCTTCTTTTGCAAACAGCCTGGAGAAGGGTTCGTATTAAGCCATGGGGACTTTGTTGCTCTTGGGAAACCCCAGCTGGAATTTGGTGTGGAATTCAGAGGGCTGCAGAGACCTCAAGAGACCTCTGGGTCTCCTCACCCCCATGTCCCCCCGAATGCCAGAGGCCTCTACCCCACTACCAGCGCAAGTGGGAAACAGAAGGCATTGTCCTTGCATGAGACCCTCATCCCCCTGAATAACCACTTACCCACTGAGCCACTACCAGACCTCACACATAGAAATGTTGGGTCCCAAAGTCTTGACAGATTCCTGGTTCTCTTTTCCTGTGCTGGGGCCACTCACCTCCAGGATCCTCAAGTCTTCCTCATGTGCAGGAAGAGACACAGAGGGTCAGTTTGGTGGTATGGAAAAATCTGGGAGCCCAGAGATGGAGAGATGGCTCATTAGTTAAAGGTTCCTGCTTGCAAAGCCAGAGGCTCCAGGGTTTGATTCCCCAGTACCCATGTAAAGCCAGCCACAAAAAGTGGCATATGAGTTTGGAGTTCATTTGCAGTGACAAGAGGCCCTGGCATGCCCATTCTCTCATTCTCTTTCTCTTTGTGTTCCTATTTCCTTCTAAGTAAATAAATAAGCAAACAAACAAGTAAGATTTATTTTTAACCCGGGAGTCTAGAAGCAGGTTCTAGGAAACCCTTGGACTCTATCTGTTATCAAATCTAGGGACTTCACTGTTGTAGTCCGGTTTGCATTGCTGGTAGAAATCACCCAACCAAGAGCAGCTTGTGGGAAAAAGAGGTTTATTTTGGCTTACAGGCTCAAGGGGAAGCTCCACGATGGCAGGGGGAAACAATGGCATGAGCAGAGGGTGGACATCACCCCCTGGCCAACATAAGGTGGACAATAGCAACAGGAGAGTGTGCCAAACACTGGCATGGGGAAACTGGCTATAACACCCATAAGTACACCCCCAACAATATACTCCCTCCAGGATGTGTTAATTCCAAAATCTCCATCAGCTGGGAATATAGTATTCAGACCACCTAAGTTTATGGGGGACACCTGAATCAAACCACCACATTTCCCCCCTGGTCCCCATAAACTGATAACCATACATGATGTAAAATGCAATGCATTCTAACTTTAAAAGTCCCCGTAGTTTTTATCAATTCCAATGATGTTCATACATCCCCATAGTCCAAGATTTTTTAACTGAGCCATAATACCAAAAAATAACCTCAAAAAACCCATAATGATGCCAGGCGTGTTGGCGCACGCCTTTAATTCTAGCATTTGGGAGGCAGAGGTAGGAGGATTGCTGTGAGTTCGAGGCCACCCTGAGACTCCATAGTGAATTCCAGGTCAGCCTGGACTAGAGTGAGACCCTACATCAAAAACAAACAAACAAACAAAAAAAAAAAAACATAATGGCACAGAATAAACATTCACATTGCAAAAGATGGCATTGGGCATAGCAAAGAAATATTCAACAAATACAAGATTTAAAACAGGGCAAATATAAAACTCTGTAGCTCCAAGTCCAACAACTTTAGCCAGTGAAAAATCTCCAAGTCCGATAATTCTAAGCAGCAAACAAGTCTCTGGTATTCCAATTCCACCCCTCCAGCTAGGCTACTCACAGTCCTAGAAAACTTCATCAGGGCGGCAGCTTTCCTTAGCAGCCATCTTGTGGTCCTGGCATCTCCATTGGGTCTCCACTGCAATCCATGGTTCATCCTCATGGCCCCATGGGGTCTCCATGCAGGCAACCAGCAAACCTGCTTCACACTGCCCATGGCCATTTCCAAAACACAAGACCACGTTGTAAACTCAATGACCCTCTCTTTCCTGCATTTCTCATACTCCACAATACCAGGTAGGGGGCCAATTTGTTAATCCAGGGGGAATAAAGCAGACTTTGAAGAACAGGACACTCCTTGAGCACTCAGGCCACTTCAAAAGAGTCTACATTCTTCCTGTTGCCCCAGTGCAGGTCAATTGGCCCAATCTGAAAGGTTGTAATCTTTTGAACAATTTTCAGGGTGGATGGGCAGCAATTTAGGCCCAAAGATTTCATTTTTACTGTGTCATATCCCTTTGCTCACTTCAGTTCATTTCTATGCAAAGCAACCCTGCACAACTTCTCAGGACACGCACATAGCAGCAAGCTTCTCACACAAACTGTTAGCCCAGTCCAGGCAAAGCTCTTTTTCACCTTCATAAACCAAACCTCACAGTCCATAGTTATTATTGAATTCAGGTCTTTCAACTCTGACCAGAATAGTCCATCAAGCTATACTTACAGCACTGCAAGGCATCTCTTAGGCCAAGGTTTCAAATCCTTCCATATTCCTCTTGAAAATCAGCTCCAAAAGGCCGAAGCCCCACAGTCAGGTGTCTAGCAGCAACCCCACTCCTGGTACCACTTTACTGTTGCAGTCCAGTTCGCATTGCTGGTAGAAATCACCCAACCAAGAGCAGCTTGTGGGAAAAAGAAGTTTATTTTGGCTTACAGGCTCGAGGGGAAGTTCCATGATGGCAGGGGGAAATGATGGCATGAGCAGAGGGTGGACATCACCCCCTGGCCAACATAAGGTGGACAATAACAACAGGAGAGTGTGCCAAACACTGGCATGGGGAAATTGGCTATAACACCCATAAGTCCACCCCCAACAATACACTCCCTCCAGGAGGCGTTAATTCCCAAATCTCCATCAGCTGGGAATATAGCATTCAGACCACCTAAGTTTATGGGGGACACCTGAATCAAACCACCACACTTACTTTCTCCTTTGGGAAGATGTGGGTCAGAAGGTGGAGTAGCTGTTTTAAAATGTCTGTGCCTGGCGGCTCAGTGCCTGGGGGTGGGCGAGCTGAAGTCCCCGCGGCTCCGAGCGGCTGGGAAGCGGCAGGCTAGCTCTATTCTCCCGGCCATCCCCGGGGAACGACACCGACTCCGTTCTCTCCAACTTGGGTGCGAGCTAGCGCCGCGTCGCGCCCGCGGCCGGAGCGATGAAGATGGTCGCGCCCTGGACGCGGTTCTACTCCAACAGCTGCTGCCTGTGCTGCCATGTCCGCACCGGCACCATCCTGCTCGGCGTGTGGTACCTGATCATCAATGCTGTGTTCCTGTTGATCTTACTGAGCACTCTGGCTGATCCAAACCAGTATCCTTTTTCAAGTTCTGAGCTCAGGGGCGACTCTGAGTTCATGGATGATGCCAACATGTGCATTGCCATTGCGATTTCCCTTCTCATGATCCTGATATGTGCGATGGCTACCTATGGTGCATACAAGCAACACGCTGCCTGGATCATCCCGTTCTTCTGTTACCAGATCTTCGATTTTGCCCTGAACACCTTGGTGGCTATCACTGTGCTTGTTTATCCAAACTCCATCCAGGAGTATGTACGGCAGCTGCCTCCTGACTTTCCCTACAGAGATGATATCATGTCAGTGAACCCTACCTGCTTGGTCCTTATTATCCTCCTGTTTATCAGCATTATCTTGACATTCAAGGGCTACTTGATTAGCTGTGTTTGGAACTGCTACCGATACATCAATGGCAGGAACTCCTCCGATGTCCTGGTTTACGTTACTAGCAATGATACTACGGTGCTGTTGCCCCCATATGACGATGGCAGTGCAGTGAGTGGTACCACCAAGGAGCCACCACCACCGTACGTGTCTGCCTGAGTGTGAGCGTGGTGGAGCCAAGAGCAGCGGTGTGACTCCAGCCACCCGAGCAATAGTTCTGTGCTTCCACCTCCAAGATGAGCTCTTTGAGCCCGTTTGTTGTCAAATACCACGTTTTATGATTTCAATATTAAGTTGGATTCCTCTTGTTGCAGTCATACGCTTTAGCTGGTTCACTGGGATAACGTAGCTATAGGATTCTTTCCTGAGGGGTGTGGGTGTAATAAACTCCCTTAGTCTTTCCCCCCAAATCTAGGTGGCTCTTGAGTTCCCCATATTCACTTTCTCTTTCTTCCCTATCTCTTTTGAAAGGGTAAAATTAAATCAAAATTAGATAATACTTTTCTTAAACCATTCCAGTATATAGAACAATCCCTTATGAAAACAAGAATACTAATTGCTGTAGGTAAATAGGAACCCTTATGTATAAGAATTTCCTTCCTGTCCCTAAATTCAGAAGCATTTTGAATTTGCTGGTTAGATTTTCTCCATTTGCTATACTGAGATGACCTGATACCAGTGGACAGTGAACTAGGGGCGGGGTTCTCTGTTACAGGAAAACTGATTTGCTTGCGTGGCACCCTCTTTTACAGTGTCCTGCCCTAGCTCAATCTCCCTATCAAGTAGAATTGCCCATACTTGTTTGCCTAAAAATATGGGAGAAGGTTTTTATTTGCTGTCCGTAAGGTACTTCCAACTCTTGAATTTCTAAGAATGGCTAATCATCCTTTAAAATGTCTAGAAAGATGAGGTGGGTGGTTTCCCTGTGCAATGCTCTTGAACACAAAGGACAATTATGTATCCGTATGTGCAGAAGCCAGCAGCTCTCCTGCTTGTTCATCGCTGAATGTGCTGTAAATGACGGCTTTCAATTAAAGTGAGATGTGTCCACATCCTGAAAATGAAAAAAAAAAAAAAAAAAAAAAAAAAAAAGTCTGTGCCTACCATAGTCTAGTGATGTGGGCAGGGTCAGACATAACAAGTAAAATTACAGGACACTGGGGTACATTTGAATTTCAAATAAGCAACAAATAAGTATACACCAACTATTACATGGAATACACTTATACTAAAAGAAAAAAATATTTGTTATTTATCTAAAATTTGGGTGTTTTTTTTTTTTCTGGCAACCACAGATGGAATCAAGTGGATGCCAAAGACCCAGAGGGGAGGGACACTAGCCTCCTCCAGCACCTTCTCAGGACACTGGTGTTCTCTGTGTCCCTTCAGTTCTCCAGCAACCCCCCCCCCACAGTGTCCCTCTCAACTGCCATTTCACTCTCCACCCCCCACCCCAGTAGCCTCCCTCTGAAGATCAGCTCTCTCTCTTCCCTGAGGAATACCTCTGGAGGGCTCCAGGCCTGGTCAGGGTCACAGATATGGGAAATGTAGGGGGATATCTCTCCCAGGACAGCGGCACTGGTGCTGTGGAGCCTGGATAGAGACAGCAGGGTCAGAAGCCGGAGGTGTTGGCAACTTCACTCAAGAGACAGAAGTGTGAATAGCGTTGGGAGAAGGGTCCAGCCCTCCTATTACTAGGTCCTCTTTAGCAGGGAGGTAGTTGGCCAACTATAGGGGAGGGGGTCAAGAAGAATGCCTTCACTCCCACCCATTCCCTTTCCCCAAGCTTCACCATCAGGGAGCAGAGAGGGGATTCTCTGGGGCCAGATCCCAATTGCACTTGGCTTGGTACTGGAAGATTCCGTTTTTAAGGGCTGAACAGGGCCAAGAAATAATCAAAAACAGAAAGTAGAAAGCAGGAGAGATCGGGGAGCTATGCTGTGGGGGTGGAGGAGAGGGGCCCTGAGAAATAGGAGTGTTAAGTGGGACCAAAGCAATTAAGGAATCGGTGGCAAGGACAAAAAACAAACCGGGCTGGAGAGATGGCTCAGCGGTTAAGGCGCTTGCCCACAAAGCCTAAGAATCCCAGTTCAACTCCCTAGTACCCATGTAAAGCCAGATGCACATTTCTCTCTCCTTTTATTTCTCTCCCTCTCATAAAATAAATACGTAAGTTAAAAAAATTAAAAATCGAAGCCAGGCATGGTGGCACACGCCTTTAATCCCAGCACTGGAGAGGCAGAGGTAGGAGGATCGCCGTGAGTTGGAGGCCACCCTGAGACTACATAGTGAATTCCAGGTAGACCTCAAAAAACAAAAACAAAAAAAGCTGGAGGAAAGCGCTTTCTCCTAGAAGCGGGTGTGATGATGCTGGGGGAGATGCGCCACGCCCTAGCACCTGAGCCTCCCCAGGGAGACTTTCCTTCCTGGGTCACCAAGCCAGGTAGCACTCCAGCCACCGCCTCCATTTCGCCCCAACCCCAGGCTCCGGCTGATCTCCGGGCAGTCACACGTGTCTCGTCTGTCACTTCTGACTGTCTGCTGCCCGGTGGCCTAGCCAGCTTTCCCCGGAGGGACTCCGAGGGCTCCTGGTCTCATCCCTGGTCCCAGCCCACGCGCCACGGATGCGCCGGGCCAGGCCTGGGCGATGCTGCCACCTGGCGGCCGGACTCCGGCGGCGCCGCGCCTGGGGTGGATCTGCGGCCCAGCCCCTCCGCCGCCCGCGACCTGCCGGGAACCCGGGCCTGCCCGCCTGCCCAGGCTCACTCTCTGCGATGCGATGCGGGGCCCTCCCCCCGACACACACACACACTTTTTTTGGAAGCAGGGTCTTACTCTAGTGCAGACTAACCTGGAACTCACTCTGCAGCCCCAGGCTGGCTTCGAACTCACAGCGATCCTCCTACCGCTGCCTCCCGAGTGCTGGGATTAAAGGCGTGCGCCACCACGCCCGGCTTCGATTTATTTTCCCTTCGGGTCAGAGAAGAAATGTACCAACAGTTCCCCACAAAGTTTCTAGGGGAAGGGACATGAACCGATTAATGTCTTGATGCTCTGCTGGGGCCCCAACGGGACCCGCCCTCTCCTCCCTTCTTGACCAAACCACAACTGGGATGACACACCCCATGGTATCCCCTCATGATTCCCCCCCCACACACACACACCCGCCTTCTCCTCCCTCTCCCTCAGCCTCTGTCTCTCTGAACGAAGTGCTCACAAGAAGGGAGACTCCCACCGCTTTCTCCCCTCTCTGCCAGGCGCACCACACCTCCCTTGTGCCCGAGACACAGGGATAGAGGATTTGGGAGGTGGCAAGGCCTAACTTAAGCAGTCTTGACCCTGTTCCACAAATTTTAAAAATATTTCTATTTATTTATTTTCAGAGAGAGAGAGAGAAATGGACATGCCAGGCACTCCAGCTGCTGCTCCAGATGCAATGCATGTGCCACTCTGTGCATATGGCTTTACAAGGGTACTGGGGATTGGAACCGGGTGGTTAGGCTTTGCAGGCAAATGCCTTAACTGCTGAGGCATCACTCCAGCCCTGGTTCCACAATTATTTTTTTATTAATCAACTAATTAATTTGTTTGCTTACTTACTTATTGGGGTATTTTTTATTTTTATTTAATTATTTGAGAGAGAGAGAAGGGAAGGGAGAGAGAGAGAGAGAGGGAAAGAGAGAGAATGGGCTCACCAGGGCATCCAGCTGCTGCAAAGGAACTCCAGCCACGTGCACCACTTTGTGTATCTGGCTTATGTGGGTCCTGGGGAATCGAACCTGGGTCCTTTGGCTTTGCGCCTTAATGGCTAAGCCACCTCTCCAGCGGTTTTTTTTTTGGGGGGGATGGGGGACAGTTTCGTGCAGCCCAGGCTGGCCTCAAACTCACTATGAAGTAGAAAATGAACTTTAATTCCTGATCCTGCCTCTATCTCCAAAGTGTTACCGGTGTGCACCACTACACCCAGCGACTTTTTTGTTTTTATAAAGACAGAATTTGGTTACATAGCCCACGTGGCCTCTAACTCCAGCCTCTTAACTCCCGAGCGCTGGGATTATAGGTGTGAGCCACCACACTCGATTTTTTGATTTTTTTTTTTTTTAAATCAACCTCTTGTACCTCCTCCCAATTTCCAAAACTTAAAAAACAAGACCTGTCCCTCTCTCCTCTTGCCTCTGAACTCCTCCCTGCCCTAAGTCTGACCCAACCCAGGTGTATTGGCTCCGCCCCCCCCATCCCGAGGTGGGGCCCCATAGGTGCAGAGAAGAGGGAGAGGTCGCACCCCGCTCCTCCCCTCCTCCCCGCCACGCGGAAGCTCTGCGGGCCCCCGCAGTAGGATGTTGGACGCCTGCGTCCCGGGCCTCGCGCCCACCTTGCTGCTCAGCTTGCTGGCTGCCCTCCGACGGGTGAGCGCCTGGGAGGTAAGCTAAACTGCTGAATTTTTCGGGCGGGCCCTATGGGGCAAGGGACGGACCTGCCTTGGAGCCTGGTCACCACCTTCCATTGTCAGGATTTTCTGGTGACCACAGCAGTTAGCAACTTCCTTTCTGTTTTGGCTGGGGAGGTGGAGGTGGGGACTGCAGAGAGAGAGGCCTTGGGGAAGCTTGGGGCCGCTCATCTTTTGGGGATTGCTTCGTTATTGGGACCTGACCCCCGCCTACCTCCTTCTGACTCCTGAGGCCTCTTTGAATGGGGACTTTGATCCCCCCCACACACCCCATATTAGTCTAAGCTTGTCTTTTCAGCTTCTTCCTGACTGAGTCAGACCGCGAGGCTGGAGGTCTGCAAGTCTGGGCCAGGCGACTCCCTAGCCGTGTTCCTCCTGGGCTGGCTGACCTTGGAAATAACCCAGCCCTCTCTGGGACTTTCTTGGCCGGGGGACAAGGAGGTCCCCACCCCACCTCTCCTAGGAGTAGGGACTGCTGGAGCTCCAGCATGAACTCAGGGTTCACCTACGCTGCTTGGCCTCAGGCTGGGTGGACAGACGGAGCTGGGGAGAAGGTACTTGAGATGGCTGGAAAGGGGAGATCCCCCAACTCCTGTGGTCATTGGTACCCTTGCCTTCACTGACTGTGTAATGCTGCTTTGTTTTTAGTAAAGTCCTTGCCAAAACTGGCTTCCTGTTCTTGAGTTCTGGTAGTCTGTTCCAGATGGTTTAGGGTGAGGTGACCCCATAATCCTCATTACTGACTGTCCCCAAAACCTACATCCCTCCCCAGGGTCTGGGAACAGCTAGAAGGAAACGAAACCAGGTAATCATTGAATCCTCATTCATTCATTTTGCAAAAACCTTATTGGATTTTCAACAGGGATCAAATCAGGAAGATCCCTGCCCATGGGGAGTTTATGCATTCTGCTAGGCGAGAGAAAGTAAAGCTTGCGTAGTATGTTAGATAACAAGAGCTGTGAGGGAAAGTCAAGCACCGGAGGGAAGGAGAGCCGTGGTGATTTTTTATTTATTTATTTATTTATTTTTGGTTTTTCAAGGTAGGGTCTCACTGTAGCCCAGGAACCTGGAATTCACTATATAGTCTCAGGGTTGCTTCCAACTCTTGGAGATCCACCTACCTCTGCCTCCTGAGTGCTGGGATTAAAGGTGTGCGCCACCACGCCCAGCTGTGATTTTAAATTAGGTGATCCGGGCTGGAGAGCTGGCTCAACTGTTAGGCATGAAGGCTTGGGACGGCCAGAGTAAACACCCATGTAAACAGATGGGCGTGGCCACATGTTCCCGTGACCCAAGTCCTGCTGGGGAATCTCCTGCTCAAAACCAGTGAAAACAAGATGAGGCGGGGGTTAGAGATGGAGCAGGACACCAGATGTTCCAGTTCTGGCCACCCCGCTGTAATGAGCGCATGGGGTGCCACACTACACCCACACACCACATTACACACATCCAAGCCAAACGGACTAACTAAATAAATATGTTTTCAGCAAAGTGGTCAGAGAAGGGGGGTGCCTATCCAGCCTTGCTGAAACCTGAAAGAAGAGAGTCCTAATTGAGGCTTGAACCCAGAATTGCTAGTAGTGGAATGCAGCTCCGTCTGGATGTTCTGAGTGTCCTGCAGAGGTAGTGTGAAAGGGGAAGAGAGAGGCAGGGCAGGGAGGTCCCAGGAGGGACCTGAGGATGAATGGAGGCTTCTATAGGGGTGAAAGAACAGACTGTCGCCAAGGACAGACAGCTGGACCAGAGGAAATGGAGAGTGAGGGGCTGAGGCCGCTGGCTGGGCGTCTGGGGTCAGTGACTCCTTCCACGGAAGGACTGCAGCAGTGCTATCAGATGGCGATCAGATGTGCATGATAGTGAGTTCTGACTGACTGGGCAGGGCTGGAAAGAGGAAAGCTGCTGGCCTGGACCCGACACTGTTGGCACAGAATTAGACCAGTGGTTGGGAGTGGAGAGCTTCCTGATGTACAAAGAGCAGGGAGAGCCCACCTAGACAGGAGTCAGCTGGGCTTCAGTCACTGACCCCAGGCATGATGGCCGGAGGAAGGAGGCTGAGACTTTTGGGGGACCTGTTGGCTAAGGTACCCGGATAACATCTGAGTGGAAATTCCAGTATTTTTGTTTGTTTTTGAGGCAGGGTCTCGTGTATCCCAGGCTGCCCTAAAACTCAGTATGTAGCTGAGTTGGACCTTGAGCTTCTGGTCCTCCTGCCTCTACCTCCCAAATGCCGGAATTACTGGCCTATACTGCCTCTCCTAATTTATGGGGTGCTGGGATTAAACCCAGGACTTTGTATATGCTAGGCAGGCGCTCTAGCCACTGAACTGGCCCTGTCTCAGGTGTTGATCTCTGACCTTTGCCTCTTTTCTTCCACAGACGGTGACTAAATGTGGCCTCTTGAAGTAAGTCGGGGACTTTGGCTGTAACCGCCAACGGGAGGGTGTCCCCACAACGTGCCCTTCCTTCCCGAGTGGAGGAACAGATACCTGTTCCATCCTCCTCATCCATCCCTTCCTCTTCGTGTGCCCCACTCCAGCTAGAACCACCCTCCTCCCACCAGAGAAAGAAGCCCACTTCCCTTTCTCGATCCCCCCCACCAAACTTAGTAGCTGCATGATTGATGGTCGGCCTGTAGCTTAATTCCCCTCCTTCTGGCTCCCTCTGAGGCCCACCACCCACGGCTTGGTCCTCCAGGGTGCTTAGTCAAGACCCTCTGCATGCCTCTCTTTCCTCCATCTCCTTGGAGTCCAATGTGCAACGTGACCACTGCAGCCCACGCCTGCCCAGTGAACAGCGGCTCGTACTGCCCGTTCATGGACGAGGAACCGGAGCCCGTTACACCGAGCAGTCACTTGCACAAGACCGGTTTCAAAATGAGCCTGCAGCCCAGTCCCAGCCCCAGCTATTCCCACTGAGTCGAGTGGAGCTGTACCCCACACCCACTAGTAATGACTCGGTCCCTGAGGGTATGTGTCATCTGGGGTTGGCACCCTTCTGCCTGGCACTTTGGTGCCTAACAGTCTCTTCTCACCCCTGTCTTCCCTGACCAGTCCTTGTCCCAAAGGATTCAAATGCTGTGGCGATAGCTGCTGTCGGGAGGAAGATGTCTTCTCTGGTCCCTTGAGGTGAGTCCAGGGCCAGCTGCTCCGGGCGCAGTTCCCCCACCTGGGACAGGATGGGCATGGGCAAGGGAGGAGAGTGGCCCTGGCACTCAGGGGAAGTTTGGTCTCCTTCCTCAGGATTTTCATCATCATATTCCTGGTCATCCTGCCCCTCTTGTGCATATGTGGCCTGGTGAAGCGTTTCTGCCGCAGCTGCAGGAAGCGGGAGCAGGACCCCATGCTGTCTCCCGAGCACCAGAGGCCCCCGGACCAGCCCCCTGCTGCTTCCCCAGAGAGGATCTGGACTACCACCTGGGACGCCCCACCGCCTTACAGTGAGGTGGGTCTATCTCTCTCGACCCCTAACTTCCTCCGTCCCTTTCTTTTTTTTTTTTTTCTAATTTTTTTTATTACTTTAGAGAGAGAGGAGATAGAAAATTGGTGTACCAAGGCCTCAGCCCCTGCAATTGAACTCCAGACGCTTGCGCCACCTAGTGGGCATGTGAGACCTTGTGCTTGCCTCATCTTTGTGCGTCTGGCTTATGTGGGATCCTTAAGGCTTTGCAGGCAAGCGCCTTAACTGCTAAGCCATTTCTCCAGCCCCTGCTCTGTCCCTTTCTGTTGTCCAGACTGTTAAAGCAAAAAGGACAGCGGGACTGGGGACGTGGCTCAGTGGTCAAAGATGCTTGCTTGCAATACCTAGATGCCCAGGTTTATTATCCCAGTATCCACCTAAAGCCAAATGCACAAAATGGTGCCTGGATCTGGAGTTCTTTTGCAGTGCAGGAGGCCCTGGTGTCTCTCTCTCTCCTTACAAGTAAATAAACACAAATTTTAAAAGGGCGGGGGGAGCCGGGCGTGGTGCCGCACACCTTTAATCCCAGCACTTGGGAGGCAGAGGTTGGATGGCTGTGAGTTCAAGGCCACCCTAAGACTACATAGTGAATTCCAGGTTGGCCTGGACTAGAGTGAGACTTTACCTCAAAAAAAAAATCAGAAAAATAAATAGATAAATAAAAATAAAAGGGGGAGGGCCTCAGCAACTCCCGACTCCTCAACCCTGTGAAGGGCTCTGCCACCAGTGTTGCCATTGCTTACCCAGATAGTGCATGGCCAGCAGCCAGGCCCCAAGCAGACAGACCAAGAATTCTCTTTTCCCTGCAGGTTATTCTGAAGCCTGCCCTGGGCCCTCTTCCCACAGAGCCACCTCCTCCCTACAGCCTCAGGCCTGAGGATTATGATGGTGATGGCACACCGAGGGGCATTGACAATCCAGCTTTCTGAGCAACCTCACTCCAGTGCCTTCTGGATCAAGCCCGAGACCTCAAGGGCTCCTGGAAAGCCTCAACCCACCCTGCTATGTCTTGGGTTGTTCTTGGGTTTAACTTATTGCTTTTTCTGCCTCTGTCCTTCCCCAGCTGCCTCTTGTCTTGAGGCCTGGTCTGGATCTTCTTATCATGAGGGCTGATCTGTCCCAACCCCAAGTTAGAGGCTGGCCAGGAAGAGAATGTCCACAGCTGGGGCATACCTACAGGGGACTTCAGCGAGAGCCCCGTCCCTGGGCGGATACAAGTCTTGACTGGAGAGTTAGTTCTGAGATATAATGGAGGCATTTCTACATAAGTGGGCTCTGAGCCACCTTCTGACTCTACCTGGACAAAGAAGACCCCATTGTACCTTGCCCCCAACACATGCACAAAACACCACGCACTCTGTAAAGTTTTGCTGACTGTGGCTGAGTCTGCCTGTGACTGGGAGAAGGTGGCAGCAAGATGAGCTCAGGCTCTCCCTGGATGCTGGGAAACCTCGTGCTAAGCTCGGTGATGACTTGCAGTGCACTGACCGCCAGCCTGGGAGGACTGCGTGTGTCTGCGGTGTGAATGCTTTGGCCTTCAGCCCCTGGAGGTCTGTGGGTGCTGAAGATCTGGAAGTGGGGTGCTAGGATAGTTACGGGGTTCCCTCCGCCCATTCTTGCCCTGCTTTCCCTGGGAGACTGGAGCTTGGTTAGCGCGTGACTGTTGGGGAGCCACAGGGACAACCTGGAAACAACTTCCTGGGAGAGGGAGTTCAGTAGAGGGGGGCGTGGCTGGACGTCTGTGGAGTGTAGTCTCCGACTGCTTGGTTCCAGACGCTGGGAGTCTTCTACCTGGAAGAGGAATGGCAGATCCTTTCCTGCTCCAGCCCAGTCAGCGTCTGGACACAGCAGCTGGACCCTACTGGGGGGTGAGGGGGCAGTTAACCCCTAAGGGAAAAAGATTCAGCTGCACCCCAGGGGAGCAGTTTGGCTGCACTCATTCCCCATGTTGCTTACAGAAGATCTTGGAGCTGGGTGGTGCCTGGCTCAGGCCAGGCAACAAAGTGGCTCCTAGCCCCAGGGCCTTAGGAAACCAGCCCCCAGAAAGGCTGCTAGGTGTGCCCACATAACCTTTGACTTTGAACTGCGTGCTGCAGTGACTCAAGGCCAGCCCTCTGCTCCAGACTCTGTGGTAACACTGCCAAAGCTTCCTTTGGGGGGTGGAGAGAGAAGTAACCCTGGTGTGCTGGCAGGGTGCCTTCCCCGGGGCTTGATAATCACTGGGACATCAGGACCCAGGCAGGTGGCAGGACCAGGCCTAGGCATCCCCAAAAATGCCAGGAATAGGGGCTGGGAAGATGGCTCAACAGTTAAAAACTTGCCCAGCCTATCAGCCCAGATTCTGTGTCCCCGCAGTACCTCCATAAAGCTAGTTGCACAAAATGGCACATGCATCTGGATTTTTTTGCAGCGGCTGGAGGCGCTGGTGCACCCATTCTTTCCCTCTCTTTCTGCTCACAATTTTTTTGGGGGGGGGCATTACAAAGTAGGGTCTCCCTCTACTCCAGGCTGACCTGGAATTCACCATGTAGTCCCAGGTTGGCTTTGAACTCACTCATCCTACCTCTGCCTCCTGTGCTGGGATTAAAGGTATGCCACCATGCCCAGCAAAAAAAAAAAAAAAAAAGTTTTAAATGCCAGGCAGAGGGGCTGTCAGGATGTGAGTTCATGATGGAGGCAAGGCCCACAGGGAAAACAATGGGTGCTGGAAGTGGCCCAGCCATAAGGTGAAGTCTCCTCACAGCTCAGATATTGGCTGGGAATGGAGGGACATGCAGGAGAACCCCAGGCAGGTGCTTTGTGGTGTTGAGGTGACTGGCTCTGATTAGAAAAGTCCCAGAGCTGGCATTGCCCTCACTGGCAAGTGCTCTTCTGTAGAAGGAGGTTTGGGTAGTGGGCTTCAGATCTGCAGGAGGAGGTCACTGTCAGCCCATAGCAACAGTTGCTTAGCTTAGAGAGTTCCTACGGCCCAGTGTGACTGGGACCCAGTGACCAACAGTGACCGCTTTTGTAGCTTCTGGGGTGATTGTTGGTAGGAGTGAAAGTTGTTCCCTTTCCAGAGATGACCTGGCACTATCCCTTCATGCCACTGAGGATTACAAAGTCACTGCTGTGTGTGTGGCACACGGGCCTGGCCCAGGGATCTACAAACAAGTCAAATTCCGCTTCTAGAAATAAGTGTTCAGAAGGGCAAATGCGCTGAATCTCGTGGAGATGCCGGTCTCCTGCCACACTGAGGGGTTGGATATGGAGTCATCTGTGTCCATTGGCCAAGCAGAGCCTGTTCAATAAGCCATGTGCTCTCACGCTGCAGTGCTACGCAGCCCTCAAGGAAAGGAAACGGATCTGCAGCGCCGACCTGGCTCAGTGCCCATCATTTACTGCTGGGAGAAAAAAAATCAAGCTAATTGGAAAAAGGATAATCTTTGCACAGGCTAAGCCTGGGGACATGGGAGACTATGCACCTTGGGTGGAGCTTTCTGAAGACAGGGAACTCACAGCTTCTCCAAAGATTTCCTGATGAAATAAACCGAAACAAACAACTCGTGATCTGGCCTGGTGCAAATTCGTGGTCTGTCTTATGCCCTGACTTCCCATTGCTTTGACTGCCTACAGTCAGTCCGGGGAACACTAGAGAGCATCCCCTGACCCTCCATTAAAACATATTTTGCCTGGTGTGTGTTCGTGTTTCATGTTTATTTCATGTTTATCTCACCAGCATTCATCATTTACTGTTTGGAGAAAAGGCAAGTTGCGGAGCAGCTTCAGTTTGTAAAGATACACTCGTTCCACTTGAAATGTCACATGTGTGTATTTTTTCTCTTTGCATAGTTATAAATCAGCCACTGCAAACAAACTCCAGATGCATGCACCACCTTGTGCATCTGGCTTTGCAGGCAAACGTCTTAACTGCTAAGCCATCTCTCCAGCCCTGGCGCACGCCTTTAATCCCAGCACTGGACGCAGAGGTAGGAAGATCACTGTGAGCTAGAGGCCACCCCAAGACTACATAGTGAATTTCAGGTCATCCTGGGCTAGAGTGAGACCCTACCTTGAAAAACAAACATAAAATAAAAAGACCCAGGTGCTGTACACACCCCTAGCTACTCAGGAGGATTGCAGGTTTGAGGCCAACCTGGGCAACAGAGTGAATTTAGTTTGAGGTCAGCGGAGGCAGCTATGAGACCCTATCTTAAAATACAAACATTTTTTTAAAGGGCTGAGGTGGGGGACGGCGGGGACTGGAGAGATGACTCAATGGTTAATGGCACTAGCTTGTAAAGTCTGATGGCCCGGGTTTGATTTCCCAGATGCACAAAGTGACACATGTGTCTTGAATTTACAGTGGCAAGAGGTCCTGGTGCTCCCATACTCCTCTCAAATATTTAAAAATAAATGAAAAGTTGGGAGTGTAAAAATAATAAAAGGTTGGGGTTGTATCTTACCAGTATATGTGAGGCCCTGGGTTCAGTCCTCAGCATCTCCCAATCAGAAGGGTATAAACAACACAGTAGTGTTGCCACCAGGCAGTGGGATGGAGGTGGCCACTTGTAAGGGGAACTTTTGATTTTGTATGCTTGGGCATTGTGTGTGTGTGTTGTTTATCTGAGAGAGAGAGAAAGGGCATGCCAGAGCCTCTAGCCACTGCAGATGAACTCTAGATGCATGTGCCACCATGTGCATCTGGCTGACATCAGTACTGGGGACTCGAACCTGGGTCCTTAGGCTTCACAGCCAGGCACCTTAACCGCTAAGCCATCTCTCCAGCCCTGTTTTTTTTTTTTTTTTTTTTTTTTTTGTTTTGTTTTTTTTCGAGGTAGGGTCTCACTCTAGCTCAGGCTGACCTGGAATTCACTATGGAGTCTCAGGGTGGCCTCGAACTCACAGGCGATCCTCCTACCTCTGCCTCCCAAGTGCTGGGATTAAAGGCGTGCGCCACCACGCCTGGCTTTTTTTTTTTTTTTTTTTTTAATAATGAACTAACCTTGCTTTTATAAATTTAAGAGACCGGCCGGGTCTCTTAAATTTATAA
This sequence comes from Dipus sagitta, assembly GCA_036346955.1. NCBI lineage: Eukaryota > Metazoa > Chordata > Mammalia > Rodentia > Dipodidae > Dipus > Dipus sagitta. The sequence continues at coordinate 1,523,706 of CM070778.1, read as the reverse complement.
ACGAGTGCTACTGAGTGGAAATTCATCAACGCATCGAGCACGTCGTGGGAGGTGGACTGGGTGAATAAAGGAGCCTGTGCACGAGGAAATGAATGAGGCGCCCTTTGTCCCCATCATTCTGTGATGTGGCTCCTATCCAGGTCACCCGTGACCTCAACTTTGCTGAAGCCCGAGGTCTACCAGGTGACTGTTAGGAAACTTACAGCCTGGAGGCGATCCTAAGGCAGGGACGGGACCTCTTATCACAAAGGCTAAAAGGAGAGCTAGAAGATTCTGGAGATGAGGGGGAGGAGCTAGGCGGGGGGGGGGGGGGGCTGGGTAACAGCAGTGAGAACTCTGCCCCCGCCCTGCAGCGAAGATCCAGAACTCCAGCTTCTGACATTTCACTGTTTCAACCCTCAGTTTCCCCATTTGTACAAGAAAAAAAGGTTTGCTTGTTCTGCCTGTGCCTAGCGCCACAGTTGAAAGAGCCTGAAAAAAAGGGCTGGGAACCAGCTTCAGCCTTGAGTCCCCTCCAGCAGTCCGCACCCCCACTCGAAGTATCACCCACCTTTCCTGCGGCGCAGGTGCGTTTTCCTGTCTTGCCAGCCAGCCGGCCAGGCCTCTAGGCCTCCAGCCTTCACCTCTGCGCTCTTGCTCGTGTCCTTGGGCCGCCCTTGCAGACATCACTGTCCCAATTCAGCCTCTCTCACCACCTCCCCATCCCTCCGGCTCCACCGCTCAGATCTGGCTGGATCAATATTTTGCTCAGGAATAACCCCCGTCCTTGTGAGCATACCCGTTTGTAAACCCAGCCTAGGCAGTCTCCAGAGGCCCTGGCTCCCCTAATCCAATGCCGCCTCCCCTCAGCTGACCCAGCCAGTTCCCTGGAGCACCCACACCCCAGCCTCGAGTTTCCACACTTCAGAGAGAAAGCAGATGCCCTTGCACCAGGGGTACCTGATTTCTGCCCCCCAGACACTCTTCCCAGCTCCCAGGCCTTGCTCCGGCTGTTCTTGTCCCTCCGGGAAGCCTCACCATCGCTTACTTATAACAAGCCCCTCACTCCGCCCTTCTGGAACTCCAGCCACTCTGCATTCCTGACCCTGTCCCCATCAAGGCTCCTGCCCAGACCATTGGTGACCTCAGTTCTGCAGACATCAAAGAGCCATTCTCATTCTCGGGCTGGAGAGATGGCTTAAGGGTTAAGGAGCTTGGCTGTGAAGCCTAAGGACCCAGGTTCAATTCCCCAGTACCCATGTACGCCACATGCACAAAGTGGCGCATGGGTCTGGAGTTCATTTGCAGTGGCTGGAGGCCATGGCATGCCCATTTTCTCCCTCCCTCCCTCTCTGTCTCTCCCTCTGTCTCTCCCCCACCCATCTCAAATAAATAAATAAAAATTTAAAGAACATATATATATATATATATATATTTTTTTTTTTTTTTTTTTTTTTTGAGGTAGGGTCTCACTCTAGCTCTGGCTGACCTGGAATTCGCTATGTAGTCTCAGGGTGTCCTCGAACTCACGGTGATCCTCCTACCTCTGCCTCCCAAGTGCTGGGATTAAAGGTGTACAGCACCATGCCCAGCAAAGAATATATTTTTTAAAGCAATTCTCTAGCCTCACTTCTGGTTGGCAGTTGACCCACATAGTCATGGTCCTGTGCTGGAACTTTCCCAGATCTGTCTCCATTTTCCCTGGCTTCCCTCCCCCGCACTGGTTGCACCTTCTAATCTTCCCTCCTCCGCATCCACCTGAGGGGCTGTTGACCAAGGGCTCTGTCCTTGGCTCTCTTGTCCTCAGCTCTGCTCACGCATACAGAGACCATCATCCTGTCTGTGGAGCCACAGACCAGCTATTGTCTGATGAACATCAAAGCTTTAGCTCTGGCCAAGACTCCCCTTTGAGCTCCACATATACGTACTTGACTACTCAGTGTGTCTTGGAGCCTACAGAGCATCGTGTGGCCAAAATGGGCTCTAACTTCCCCTTGCCCCTCTTCCACCCCCTTCCCCGTCACCCCTCCATCCCGATGTCCCATCATAAGTAGATGGACCACAATTCACCCAGCTGTTCAAGTCAAAAAAAACGAAGGAGCTAGAGCTGGTGGCGCACGCCTTTAATCCCAGCAGTCATGAGGCAGAGGTAGGAGGATCCCTGAGAGTTCAAGGCCAGCCTGAGACTCCATAGAGAATTCCGCTGGGCTAGAGTGAGACCCTACCTCGACCCCAAAGGAGTGTGCCCCCACGCTCAGCTCCAAGCCCACATCTTTTATTTTGCCATCATAGTATATATCAAATAACCCATCTCCAACCCAGGCTGTGCCTATGAGGGGGAGGGGGGTCCTGGGGTTCCTGCCTCCTCTGCAGTCTCAGTTCTGCCCCTGCAGAACTCTCTCTTCTCTCTCTCTCCTCTTTCTCTCTCTTGTCTGTCTGGAGAGAGTGTACCTCGGGCTACCCTCAAACTCACAGTGAGCCTCCTGCCTCTGCCTCTTGAATGCTGGAATTACAGACATGGATCATCATGTCTGGCTCTCAGAGTGATGGGTTTTTGTTTGTTTGTTTGTTTGTTTTATTCAGTCCTGAGGATTGGGTTGAAGCTAAGGGCTCCGCACAGGCTCAGCATGAACTCTACCACTGAGTTACATCACCAGCCCCTCAGGATAACCTTTTCCAAGCATAAATACCAGTGGTAGCCCCACCCTTGGGGACAAAGAGCGAGCCTCTGGCTGGAGCCCACAGGACTTGGATGTAAGCGCTCCTCTCCACTTTCACCTCTTTCTCTCCCCCTCTCAGGACACTGAGCTTCTTCCTCCCCACGCCCTTTGACTCTCCCTGCTCTTAGCCTGCCCGCGGCCTTTGACCTCTACCCTTGCACACACTTCTCCACCTCTCCCTCCAGGCAGCCCTGTTTTCTTTCTTTCTTTTTTTTTTTTTAATTTTTTTTCTTTATTTTAAATATTTTTTCTTTTTTTATTGACAACTTCCATAATTGTAAACGATATCCCATGGTAATTCTCTCCCTCCCCCCACTTTTCCCTTTGAAACTCCACTCTCCATCATGTCCCCTCCCCCTCTCAATCAGTCTTTCTTTTATTTTGATATTATCATCTTTTCCTCCTATTATGATGGTCTTGTGTAGGTAGTGTCAGGCACTGTGAGGTCATGGATATCCAGGCCATTTTGTGTCTGGAGGAGCATGTTGTAAGGAGTCCTACCCTTCCTTTGGCTCTTACATTCTTTCCGCCACCTCTTCCGCAATGGACCCTGAGCTTTGGAAGGTGTGATAGATATTTCAGTGCTGAGCAGTCCTTTGTCACTTCTTCCCAGCACCATGATGCCTTCTGAGTCATCCCAAGGTCACTGCCATCTGAAAAGATAAGCTTCTGTAACCAAAAGTGAGAGTAGCATTAATATATAGATATGAACATTAAGAGAAGTGCTTGCTGGGCAGTTTGATGAGCACAGTATATACATTCAGCCAGACAGCAGCAGACGTTACACCCCTAGGGCTCATAACTACCCCTGTTGTAGGTTTTCAGTATCAGGGATGTATTCCCTCCCATGGAGCAGGCCTCCAGTCCAATTAGAGGAGGTTGGTTCCCCCATGACAGGCGAGGCCGCCCTGTTTGCACCCTCAGCTTCACTTGGCTTTCCCTCCTCCTGGAGCACTCCGTGTGAAGCAGACCCTGCCCCCTCCCTGACAGTGTCCTGCTTTAGTCTCACCGTGTCTCCTGCTTGTAATCACCTTATTTGCTTATGTGCTTATGGCTTTACAGCCTTTCTGAACCCAAACTCCCTCCAGGATAGGAACTTCTTGTCACCAGCCTGTCCAGAGTAATACTAGGTCCAGATCACAGAAGGGGGTCATGCCTGAGTGACTGGCCACATGTGATCATGGCCACGTAAAAAGAAAAGTAAGGGCCAGGCGTGGTGGCGCACACCTTTAATCCCAGCACTTGGGAGGCAGAAGTAGGAGGATTGCCTTGAGTTCAAGGCCAACCTGAGACTACATAGTGAATTTCAGGTCAGCCTGGGCTAGAGAGAGACCCTACCCCGAAAAACCAAAACCAAAAAAAAAAAAGGGGGGGGCTGGAAAGATGGCTTAGAAGTTAAGATGCTTGTCTGCAAAGCCAAAGGACCTCAGTTCAATTCCCCAGTACTCAAGTAAGCCAGATGCACAAGGTGGCACATGCATCTGGAGTTTGTTTGCAGTGGCTGGAAGCCCTGGCACACCCATTCTCTCCCTCTCTCTCTATCCCTCTTTCCCTCTCTCAAATAAATAAATAAAATATAAAGAAGAAGAAGAAAGACAGAAAGCAAGAAAAGTAAGGCCAGGTATGGTGGTACATGCCTTTAATCCTAGCCTTTGGGAGGCAGAGGTAGGAGATTGCTGTGAGTTCAAGACCAGCCTGGGACTACAGAGTAAGTTCCAGGTCAGCCTGGGCTAGAGTGAGACTCTACCTAAAAAAAAAATTTTTTAAGTCAGGGGCTAGAGAGATGGCTAAATGGTTATAGGTGCCAGCTTGCAAAGTCTGATGGCCCAGGTTTGCATCTGGAGCTCATTTGCAATGGCAGGAGGCCCTGATGCAGCCATATTCATTCTCTCTCCCTCTCATATAAATAAATAATTTTGGTGGGAGGGTTGAGGTAAAGTCTCCCTCTAGCTCAAGCTAACCTGGAATTCACTGTGTAGTCTCACACCTGGCTAAAAATATTTCTAAAAAGAAAATCAGAAGCTGGGCATAACGACACACACCTTTAACCCCAGCACTTGGGGGTAGAAGTAGGAGGATCACCATGAGTTCGAGGCCAACCTGAGACTACATAGTGAATTCTAGGTCAGCCTGGACTAGCGCAAGACCCTATCTTGAAACAAAGAAAAAGAAAAAAAAAAAAAAAGAAAGGAAGGAAGGAAGGAAATAAAGAAAGTCAGAGGGCTGGGAAGATGGCTCCGCAGTTAAAAGGTGTTTGCTTGGAAAGCCTGATGGCCCCAGATTTGATTCCCTAGTACCCAAGTAAAGCCAGATGCACAAAAATGGCACATGAGTCATGAATTTGTTTGCAATGGAAAGCAGCCCTAGGATGCCCATACTCACTCAGTCTCTCTCTCTCTCTCTCTTTTCTTGGAAATAAAAAGAAACAAAGGAAGGAAGGAAAGAAAGAAAGAAAGGAGCAAGCCCAGGCAGGTCCCGTAGGAGAAATGGTCCTCAGATGCCCAGCACCCTCTGTGTGACATTAGCTCTCAGCTCAAAAGGAGGTGTTGTGGGCTGGAGAGATGGCTTAGTGGTTAAGCGTTTGCCTGTGAAGCCTAAGGACCCCGGTTCGAGGCTTGTTAGCCAGATGCACAAGGGGGCGCTCACGTCTGGAGTTTGTTTGCAGTGGCTAGAGGCCCTGGCATGCCCATTCTCTCTCTCTCTCTCTCTCTGTCGCTCTCAAATAAATAAATAAAAATAAATTTTAAAAAGGAGGTGTTGTGTGCTTACTTTCTCTTTCTTCCTCCCCTGCCCCTCTCTTCTGAGTGTTCAGCAAGCACATGCCATGTGTTGGCTCTGTTTCAAGGCCTGAGGGCAGGGGGACACTATATGCCATTCCTGCCCTTGAGGAAGACACTCTGATGTTGTAACCCAGTGTGGGAGTTGTGCTCATATCATACTTCGTGCTGGCTGCCAAGACAAGTGTATGTGTAAACTGGGTAAGATGGCTCACGCCTTTAATCCCAGCACTCGTGAGGCAGAGGTAGGAGGATCGCCATGAGTTCGAGGCCACCCTGAGACTCCATAATGAATTCCAGGTCAGCCTGGGCTAGAGTGAGACCCTACCTTGAAAAAACAAAAAATAATTTGGGGGGTAGTGGCGGGCAGGAGAGATGGCTTAGTGGCTCAGGCACTTACCAGCAAAGCCAAAGGACCCAGGTTAGATTGCCTTGAACCCATGTAAAGCCAGATATACATGGTGGTGCATGCACCTGTAGTTTGCTTACAGTGGCATGCTCTTTCTCTCTGTGTGTCTATCTATCTTCCTGTCTCTCTCTCTCTGTGTGTGTGTGTGTGTCTCTCACTCTCACTCTCTCTCTGCTTCTTTCTCTCTCTCTCTCCTCATAAATAAATAAATATTTTTTAAAGGACTATGTATGTACTATGTGGGGCAAGGGACGGTAGTAGGCAAGGTGGCCAGGCTCCTGCTTCCTGAGGAAGTGACAGAGCTCATTGTGAAAGAAGGAGAAGTAGACTGGTAGGCAAAGGGCCATTCCAGAGGGGTGACATGTGCAAAGACCCTGAGGAAAGAATCAGTACGGTGGCTCCAGAGACTTGCCTCAAAATCCCCAAGATCCTTAACAATAGGTAAACCCATTACCCAGTGATGTTGTAACAATTGACACAGGCAGGCTGGGTGGCTTCAAGACCAGAAATCTCTCTCACACAGCTCCGGGGGCCAGAGGTGTGACATCAAGGAATTGGCAAGTTGCTTCCTTTCAGAGGAGATCTTATTCCATACATCCTGCCTGACTTGTGATGCACACTGGCTGGGGACTGTCCACCAACCTTTTTGCCCCAGGTCCTGTATCTGATGGTAGATTAGGTAGTTCTTCATCTGGTTAAGGGCTCGACCCCCCCCCCATGATGTCACCAACAGGTCCTTATGTTAATTACTTCTGCAAAGACATTTATCCCAAACGGGATCGCATCCTGTGGCTCCAGGTAAACATGCCTTTTACAGCCACAGTTCTCATTTCAGAAGATCTTACTGATAAAAGGGCCCCAGAGAGCATCCAAAACAACAAATCTCAAAGTACATTTCATTAAAAAGAAAGAAGAAGAAGGAAGGAGAAGAAAGAAAGAGTGTGGTGGCACACGCCTTTAATCCCAGCACTAGGGAGACAGAGGTAGGAGGATCGCCATGAGTTTGAGGCCACCCTGAGACTAGATAGTAAATTCCAGGTCAACCTAGGCTACAGTGAAACCCTACCTCAAAAAAAAAAAAAAAAAGGAAGAAAAAGAAAAGAAAAAAGTCTAGGCATGGTGGCCTTTAATCCCAGCACTCAGGAGGCCAAGGTAGGAGGATCACTGTGAGTTTGAGGCTAGCCTGGGCTAGAGTAAGACCCTACCTTAAAAAACATAAATACAAGCCGGGCATGGTGGCGCACACCTTTAATCCCAGCACTCAGGAGGCAGAGGTAGGAGGATCACCATGAGTTCGAGGCCACCCTGAGACCACCTAGTGAATTCCAGGTCAGTCTGGGCTAGAATGAGACCCTACCTCAAAAACAAGCAAACAGGACTGGAGGGATGGCTTAGCGGTTAAGGCATTTGCCTGCAAAACCAAAGTTCACAGATTCAATTCTCCAAGACCCACATAAACCGGATGCACAAGGTGGCTCATGTATTTGGAGTTCATTTGCTGCAGCTGAAGACCCTGGCATGCCCATTCTCTCTCTCTCTCTATCTGCCTCTTTCTTTCTTTCTCTCTTTCAAACAAATAAATAAAAAAATACTTAAAAAGATTAAAAAGAACAAAAAAGCTTCAAGAGAGTGTGTGAATGTGTTCAGGTGCATATGTGTTAATGGGTGCACATGTGTGTACAGATACATATGCATGTTGAGGCCAGAAGACATTCACCTTTTTGAGACTGAAATCCATCATTGGCCTAGAGCTCACCAAGTAGGCTAGACTGGCTGGCCAGTGAGGCCCAGGAATCCATCCACCCCTCAGGGCTGGGATTACAACATACACCACCATATCCGGTTTATTTTACAGGAGTCCTGTGAATTAAATGCAGGTCTTTATGTTTATAAGACAAGCACTTTATTTTTTTAATGATTTTTTTGTTGTTGTTTATTTTTATTTATTTATTTGAGAGCGACAAAGAAAGAGGCAGAGAGAAAGAGATTGAGAAGAGAGAGATTGAGAGAGAGAATGGGCATGCCAGGGCCTCCAGCCACTGCAAATGAACTCCAGACGCGTGTGCCCCCTTGTGCATCTGGCTAACATGGGTCCTGGGGAATCGAGCTTCGAGCCAGGGGTCCTTAGGCTTCACAGGCAAGCACTTAACCGCTAAGCCATCTCTCCCAAGACAAGCACTATACTGATTGAGCTACCTCTCCAGCTTCCTGGGAGATTTTATTATTATTATTATTATTATTTTGTATTTTTAAAATATTTTAGTTGCTGGGCATGGTGGCATATGCCTTTAATCCCAGCACTCAGGAGGCAGAGGTAGGAGGATCACCGTGAGTTCAAGGCCATCCTGAAACTACATAGTGAATTCCAGGTCAGCCTAAGCTAGAGTGAGACCCTATCAAAAAACCATAAATAAATAATAATAATATTTATTTATTTGCAAACAGAGAGGAGGAGGGAAAGAGAGATAGAGAGAATGAGCGCACCAGGGCCTCTTGCCTCCACAAAGGAACTTCCTTCAGGCTTTGTGTATGTGGTTTGACAGGGGTACTGGGGAATTGAACCCTGGGCCATCAGGCTTTGCAAGCAAGTGCCTTTAACTGCTGAGTCATCTCCCCAGCCCCAGATTTTGTTTTTGAAAGGGACAGTGGGCACATTCCACCCTCAGATAAATCTGGAAAGTGCTGTATAAATTTATCACACAAGAAAACCTACAATTCAACTGGGCTAAACATTAACGGGATGGAAAACCACAGTTAAGAAGCCACCTTATCATTATTTAGCATTTTCCTCTTATAGTTCACACACACACACAAATCTGGTTTTCCTTGTCACAGTCCCCGGGGAAGGCTGAGATCCCTTCATCCCACAGAAACGTGGGAGAAATACGGATGCATCACAGCCTGGCTCATTGTCAATGAGAAGATCAACATCCGGAAGACAACAGTGACTCATCCAGAGTCTCACAGCTGGTTACACTTAAAACCCAGTCTCGGGCTGGGCTTAGCAGTTAAGGAGCATGCCTGCGAAGCCTAGGGACCCAGGTTCGATTCTCCAGGTGCCACGTAAGCCAGATGCACATGGTGGCACATGCATCTGAGTTCGTTTGCAGTGGCTAGAGGCCCTGATGTGCCCATTCTCCCTCTCCCTCTTTCTCTCTCTCTCTCTTATAAATGAATAAATAAAAAATCTTTAAAAAAAATACACAGTCTCCTCAAAATAAATTAGCTGGCCCTTGAACTTGGGGATTCTCCTGTCTCTACCTCCTTTTTCATCATAGGTGTGCCAGAGTTACACATGCTTGAGTTACATAGCTTTTGTGGGTTCTAGGGATTCAAACTCAGATTATCAGGCTAGCATACCAGTGTGCTTGCTTTCTCTCTCTCCTTTTTTTTTTTTTTTTTTTTTTTTTTTCAAAGTAGGGTCTCACTCTAGCCAAGCTGGCCTGGAATTCACTCTACAGTCCCAGGCTGGCCTCAAAGTCATGGTGATCCTCCTACCTCTGCTTCCTGAGTGCTGGAATTAAAGGAGTGAGCCACCATGCCCACAATGTGATCGCTTGAATGGATGTCCTCCAATAGATGCAGGAGTTTTTTTTCAGGAGTTCTTTTGTTTTGTTTTGTTTTTGAGGCAAGCCCAACAGACTGCCTTTCTTTTATTATTTTATTTAATTTTATTTTGGCTTTTCAAGGTAGGGTTTCGCTCTAGCCCTGGCTGACCTGAATTTAATATGTAGTCTCAGGGTGGCTTCGAACTCACAGCAATCCTCCTATCTCTGTCTCCTGAGTGCTGTGATTAAAGGAATGAGCCTGAGCCACCACACCCGGCTGCCTTTCTTTTATGAGAGAGAGAGAGAGAGAGAGAGAGAGAGAATTTGTGCACCAGGGCTTACAGCCACTGTAATCAAACTCCATATGTGTGAGCCCCCTGTGTGCTTGCATCACTGCATCTGGTTTACATGGGATCTGGAGAGTCAAACATAAGTCCTTAGGCTTCACTGGGAAGTGCCTTAACCATTAAGCCATCTCTCCAGCTCTCCAGCTCTCCCAGGAGTTAATTAAAGCTTGTAAATTATTAGATTTCCAGCTGCCTAGCTGGAGGAGGTGTCACTGTGTGCTGATCCTATGGGTCCAGCCCTAAGGTGTGTTTGGGGCAGATAGGATTTCCAACCAAAAAGGTATGCCAAGTGAACTCAGCCTGGGGTTCCCAGAGTGTGGTAGTGGTTGTTTCTCTCTCTCTTTCTATCTCTCTGGATCTGGTAAAGGAGGGCAGATTTTTTCACCATTGTGGAACTTTCCCTGGATCTGCAAGCTTCAATAAATTCCTTCTTCCTCCCATAGACTGTGTCTGGTTTGGAGATTCATCCTAGCAACGTGAAGCTGACTATGACAGTGAACTGCTCTTTTTTCTTTTTCTTTCTTTCTTTTTCTGAAGCAGGGTTTCACTCTAGCCCAGGCTAGTCTGGAACTCCCTCTGTAGCCCAGGCTGGCCTTGAACTCATGAGTTTGAGTTCAAGACCCTACCTTGAAAATAAATAAATAACAAAAAAACTTAAAAAAATTTTTTAACAATTTAACAAAAAATTTAACAATTTTTTTAAGGTAATGTCTCACTCTAACTCTGACAACAAAAATATTTTAAACAAAAAATGTGCTGCTTCATTTGCAATTTAACTGGGAGCTATTCCAAGAAGACGTTGTCTTCATACATTTCTTCTGGCCGGAGGGTGGGGGTGGGCTTTTCTGAGGATTGTCTCCACCCTCATTTCATCATCACGATGGGACCAAGGGCGGCCTCTGTTGCAGTGTGACTCTGCTTTTCTGACCCGTTCAAGTATGGACACCGATCCAAGCTGGGTCATTTAGGACCTTTCTCTGAGCTCCTTTTAGGCAAGCGCCCTAACCGCTGAGCCATCTTTTCCAGCCCCGCTGAGCTCTTTTTAGATTTGACAGCTCAGGAACCATGGGACAATGTCCACGCCATCCAGGTAGTAAATCTGTCTGGGGGAGAACCTGGAGTTGGGAGCAGCGCGTTGGCCTGGTTGAGTGAGGAATAAGGCCAGCTCTCAGAGGAAGGCGAAGGCAGGAGACAGAGGGAAAGTCCTGATGGCCTTCCGCAGTCGGGCTCCGTTTGTTCTTGGGCCCCAGCTGCCTTCCTATGGCTTGGTTACTCCACCTTTCTTTGGCAACCAAAGTAGTGCATCCCCATTTTGCTCAAGCCAGTTTGAATTGGATTATTGACACTTGCAGCCCAAAGATCTCAGGGTAATCTAACAGAACTCCTCCACCAGAAGCTGACTCTAAGGGAGCCTGGTCCCCCTAGGACTGAGGTCAGTGATTGTCTACGCCCGTGTGTGTCTCACTCTTTTCCACACAGCTGCTGCTCCCATGGGGCCTCCTGACCTTTCCAAACCGGTGGGAGATTTCCGAAGCCCTCAGCTGGAGGAAAATGGAGCTGTATCACCTCCTGGCTACAGAACAAAAGAGAAAGGACGAAAACAGCGGGCCATGCAAGCGGAACTGGAGATGCGGGAACTGGGGGCGGGGGGGGAGGCTCGGGAAAGCGAGAATGGAAGAACGAAGTCCACCTTGTCCGAGGTGCCAACGAACAGGCGCCACACTCCACCTGTGCCCAGGCTCTTGCACAAGGAATACAGGATCAAAGCCGGTCTTCGCCTCATTGCAAAACCCTCAAGCAGGACCCAGATGAGACAGAGCCCATAAATGTCCTCCTAGCCACTGCTAAAAGGAGATCAGAGATCCGTGCTGGTGCTGGCCGCCTGTGGGTTCCCATACCGGGCAGACAGGACCTCTGAGTTCACCTTTCCCTTTATTGAAAAATCAGATGGCTCCGCCGGGCGTGGTGGCACTCGCCTTTATTTCCAGCGCTTGGGAGGCAAAGGTATGAGGATTAGCCGTGAGTTCAAGGCCACCCTGAGACTTCATAGTGAAGTCCAGATCAGCCTGGGCTAGAGTGAGACCCCAGAAGAAGAAAAAGAAGAAAAAAATCAGATGGCTCACAGGACGTGCCAGGTGCCCTGTCAGCACCCTCAGCCCCTGCTGCCAACTCCTCCTGTTTCCCCCTCACTTCTCCACACACTAGACCCGCTCCTCCCTCTGGCTCCCCACAGTGCCTCAGTGTGCCAACCGGGCTGCTGTGTGAACCTCACTCTTTCTGAAAGGCCCGCCTCACACCGCACTGCTAAGCAGGGACTGTTCATGGGTAGCAAGATGGTGTCTATAGTCGAGTGAGCAAAATCAATTCATTGTTACAGGTGGTAGTTTATGGAATGGTAAACACCCTCTATCACAAAAGAAAGATCTCAAGCAGCTTGATGTTGCACCTTAAGGAACCCCAAAACAACAAATTAAACCCAAGTGCAGTGGTTCACGACCATAGTCCTCAGTACTGAAGAAGGAGGCTGAGGCAGGAAGATCTCTTGAGCCCAGAAATTCAAGATCATTCTGGCAGGGTAAAGAAAGACCATGGGAGGAGCTGGAGAGATGGCTTAATGGCTAAGGCTCTTGCCTGCAAAGCCAAAGGATGTATGTGCCACCCTGTGCATCTGACTTACATGGGTACTGGGAAATTGAACCTGCATCCTCAGGCCTTGTAGGCAAGCGCCTTAACCACTGACCTATCTCTCCAGCCCCTAACTGTTAAAGATTATAAATATATATTTTATTTATTTGCAAATAGAGAGAGATTTGAATCCCCAGTACCCATATAAAGCCCCATTCACAAGATAGTGCATGCGTCTGGAGTCTATTTGCAGGGGCTGGAGGCCCTGGCATGCCTGTTCTTCCTCTGTATCTTCCCTTTCTCTCTCTCTCTCTCTCTCTCTCTTTCAAATAAATAAATAAATAAATTTTTAAGAAAAGAAACACACACACACACTCAAAAGGCCATTGGAGGACTTGAGAGTTGGCTTAGCAGTTAAGGCACTTGCCTGCAAAGCCTAAGCACCCAGGTTCGGTTCCCCAGGACCCACATAAGCCAGATGCACAGGGTGGTGCATGCATCTGGAGTCTATTCGCAGTTGCTACAGGCCCTGGCGTGCCCGTTCTCTCTCTCTCTCTCTCTCTCTTCCTGCTTCTCTCTCAAATAAATAAACTATGTCTTAAATCTTAGACAAGTAAAAATGTAGTGTTTTCATTGAGTCTACTGGATTCAAAACAATAAATGTAGCTGGGTATGGTGGCTCATGCCTTTAATTCCAGCGCTCTGTAGTCAGAGGTAGAAGGATTTCTGTAAGTTCAAGACCAGCCTGGGACTACAGGGTGAGTTCCAGGTCAGCTTGAGCTAGAGTGAGACCCTATCTCAGAAAAACAAAATGTGGTAATAGTAATACCAATATAGTGCACACAGCAATAAATTAGCCGGGCGTGCTGGTGCATACCTTTAATCCCAGCACTCGGGAGGCCAGAGGTAGGAGGATTGCTGTGAGTTCGAGGCCACCCTGAGACTACAGAGTGAATTCCAGGTCAGCCTGGGCTAGAGGGAGACCCTACCTCAAAAAAACAAAACAAAGAAGGAGGAGGAGAAGAAGGAGAAATAAGTATGTGAAAACATAAACTACATAGGCTGTTAGGAGGTGGCAAGTGCCATGCAAAATCAGGAGGGGGGGGGGGACAGCCAAGGAGGGAAGATGGGACATGGGCTGGACTACTGAACAGAGAACCGATGAGGAAGTGTGACCTAGGCAGAGGGACAATAAGGGGAAACCCCAAGGGTGCAGAACATGCCTGGTTTGTTTGAGGAAGTTGGAAGGCCAGTGTGGCTGGAGTGGTGGAAATCATCAGAAAACACATCTAGAACCAGCTTCTCTCAGTGTCGGTGAATTTCCTATTTAGGGCCGTGGGAGTAGCTCACTGGTAGAGCGCTTGCCTAGCACGTACAAGGCTCTGGGCTCCATCCCAAATTAAAAACAAAAAAAAGTTTACCATCCAGGCATGGTGGCACACATCTTTAATCCCAGCACTCGGGAGGCAAAGGCAGGAGGATCCCTGAAAGTTCAAGGCCATCATGAGACTACATAGTGAATTCCAGGTCAGCCTGGGCTAGAGTGAGACCTTACCTGGGGAAAAAGAAAAAAAAAAAGTTTACCAATGCCCACCTGTCTGTCACAGTTGCAAACTCCCCTCTGGGACTCCCTGTCCTCTTCTGCCACCTTATGGTTGTAACAGGAACTGCAATGAGAGACAAGCGGGAGCAATCAGGGCTCAGGGCTCCCAGCTGAGGGGCATGGGGCTAACTCAGGAGAGGTCAGTGTGTCCACAAGGACCTTTCAGGGCTCAGAGAGTTCCAGGGACTGAGGGAGGGTGGTCTTCAACAATGATATCTCATCCTAGAGACACAGATCTAGGACCAAGGCAGAGGGGTGTTGCTCCCAAGGCTGAGCTGAGTGTCATGGAGTGTCATGGTACAGCGCTTGCCTAGCTTGTGAAAGGCCTTGAATATGGTTCCCAGCAAGGCAAAATGATAATGCTATTTAATAAAATAAAGCAGCGGTTAGAAATGCAAGGTCTCAGACTTCCTCAGAAATGCGGTGGCTCAGCATGCCCTGGGACCCCAGGCAGAGTGTGAGGGTCTTATTTCGAGCACGCTGCTTGCCAGCTTCCTCAGGAAGGAAGGTCCATTAGCATGGTTTTAGAGGGGCATGGTAGAACACACCTGAAAAGCCAGTGTTCAAAAGTCCATATTATGAAAGTCGTACACACTATATAAAGAAATTCAGACAATGTGGCACAATTCAGAAAAGAAAGCAATAAACTTGGTGGTGTATGAATTTCCTTCTAAACATTTTCTGTTCACGTGTGCACACGTGTACATGCTTTTACAAAGCTCAAATTGGAGCTGGAGGGACGGCTTCGCGGTTAAGACGTTTGTCTGCAAAGCCAAAGGACCCAGGTTCAATTCTCCAAGGCCTGCATTAGCCAGATGCATAAGGGGGCGCACTCGTCTGCTGGAGTTCATTTGCAGTGGCTGGAGGCCCTTGTGTGCCCATTCTCTCTCTCTCTCTCTCTCCCTCTTTCTCTCTCTGTCACTCTCAAATAAATAAAAATAAACAAAAAGTTAATTAATTAATTATTTTTTAAAAACTCAAATTGTATTCCCCACATCCTTTTGTGTTTGTTTGATTGTTTGTTTGTTTGCTCCAGCAGGGTCTGTCTCATTCTAGCCCAGTCTGACTTGGAACTCACTCTAGCTCCAGATTGGCTTTGAACTCACAGTGATCCTCCCACTCTGCCTCCTGAGTGCTGGGATTAAAGATGTGCTTAACCTATCACATATGGCTCCATCAGGTTTTGCAAGCAAGCACCTTTAACTGCTGAGCCATCTCTCCAACCACTATAACTGTTTTTTGATACAGGATTTTGGATCCAGGAAGGGATTGAATTCTATAAAGACACAGGAGATCCAGTCAGGCATGGTGAAGCATGCCTTTAATCCCAGCACTCGGGAGGCAGAGATAGGAGGATCACTGTGAGTTCGAGGCCACCCTGAGACTACACAGTGAATTCCAGGTCAGCCTGAGCTAGAGTAAGAGCCTTCCTCGGGGAAAAAAAAAAAAGATGCAGGAGATCCCAGGTCCATGGATTCCAACTTTTGTGTTTTCCTTCTTTCTTTCTTTCTCTCTTTCTTTCTGTTGTTGTTGCTTTTTTTGTTTGTTTGTTTGTTTGTTTGTTTTACAAGGTAGGGTTTCACTCTATCCCAGGCTGACCTGGAATTCACTCCTGGGATTAAAGGCGTATGCCACCATGCCCAGCCACTTTTGGTTCTTATCTGAGTTAGCAAGGAATTGAAAACATGGACTCTGAGAAGGGTAAATAATGAATTACAAAGTTTATTTCAGGGAGAGTTAGAATCCAGAGAGATGGCTAGCAGAAAGCTCCAAGTCAAAAAGAGATGCTCCCCTGGGCTAGGAAGAGGAGGGGAAATGGAGAACATCTCCTTCGAATCTCTGGGAGAGAAGCTCTGGTGAAGGGGCTCATGTAAGTGTGGAAAGCAAAGCAGGAGCGAGAGCCCAAGTTACAAGGTCCCTCACATAAGAGATCAGAAAGGGTTAAAAGATAGTAAAGGGCTTGGAGTTTAAAGAGAGATCACACATGTCACAGTGAGAAAGCACCCAAAAAGAAGGCAGAAAAGCGCCTAGACAAGAGGAAATCCTGAAAAATCAAAACAAGAAGGAAAGAAAAAGAAGCCAGGTATAGTGGCGCACACCTTTAATCCCAGCACTTGGGAGGCAAAGGTATGAGGATCACCATGAGTTCAAGTCCACCCTGAGACTACAGAATGAATTCCAGAACAGCTGGGGCTAGAGTGAGACTTTACCTCAGGAAAAAAAGAAAAGAAAAAAGAAAAACAAAAACAAAAAGAAATGTAGACTTCTGGTTAAGATGGCGGCATAGGAAACACGCCCCCACACCCCCCCAAAAAAAAAAGAAATCTAGGAAAAGGACCAGGAGAATGAAGAGCCAGGAGATTCTCACACATGTTCCAGGCCCATTTATGAATTAAACATCCAATTGGGATGACCCTGGTCACCAGACTCTGGTGTGTAAGGAAGAGACCTGATTAGTTGATGGACTTAATAAACTGACTCAAGGTGCTGGAGAGGTGGCTTAGTGGTTGAGGCGCTTGCCTGCAAAGCCAAAGGACCCAGCCTCGATTCTCCAGGACCCATGTAAGCCAGACGCACAAGGTGACACATGCATCTGGAGTTGGTTTGCAGTGGCTAGAGGCCCTGATGCACCCATTCTCTCTCTCTATCTGCCTCTTCCCCAGCCCTCTCAAAAAAAAGGAAAGAAAAGAAAAAGAAACTTACTAGAGGCCAGCCTACAGGTGTGCCAAGGTGAGGAAGAAGCAGGAAGTGATGCTTGCAGTCATCTTGGATGAGACTGGATCAGATGCAGGTTCTAGTCCTGCCAGGGCAGGGAAGGTAGCATTTCCTGAGCGTCTGTCCCTGCATAACTACCTATTAAAAAGAAGAAGAAGAAGAAGCCAGGTGTGGTGGTGCACACCTTTAATCCCAGCACTTGGGAGGCAGAGGTAGGAGGATCGCAAAGAGTTCAAAGTCACCCTGAGACTACACAGTGAATTCCAGGTCAGCCTAAACTAGAGTGAGACCGTACCTCAAAAAAGGAAAGGAAAGGAAAGGAAAGCTATGCCAGGTGTGGTGGTGCACACTTTAATCCCATCACTCAGGAGGCAGAGGTAGAAGGATTGCCATGAGTTCAAGGCCAACCTGAGACTACATAGTGAATTCCAGGTCAGCCTGGGACAGAGTGAAACCCTACCTTGAAAAACCAAAATTTAAAAAACAAAACAACAAAGAGAGAGGACTTCTGGGTAAGATGGTGGTATAGTAGCCATGCCAAAGCACCCTGGGGGGCAGGGACGGATAAGCAGAAAAAACAGCAAAATATACTCTTCTGCCAAAAAGCGAAAGTGTATAAGGAATTATCAACCTCAGCAAAGAAGCAAGAGGAGCCCAGTGCTTCTACCCAAAAGGTTACACAAAGCCAGGTACATAGGCCTCCACTGGGCGTGCTAATCTCACCTCCATGTCAGGAAAGGTTGTATGTTAAGATTTGATGGATGCATTCTTGGTCAGCTTTACCATTCTCAAATAAGCTGTATTTTCATGTTGACTATTGTTGCTTTTTCCTGATATATATATTTGTCTTTTGTTTTGTTTTTCAAGGTAGGATCTCTCTCTAGCCCAGGCTGACCTGGAATTCACTATGCAGTCTCAGGGTGGCTTTCAAACTCACAGTGATCCTCCTATCTCTGCGTCCCGAGTGCTGGGATTAAAGGAGTGTGCCACCACGTCGGGCCTGGGCCTTTTTTTTTTTTTTTTTTTTTCTGTTATTATTGGGGCAGGGTTTTAGTTAGCCCCAGGATGACCAACCCATTTCAGACCAGAAATTTTAGGCTCCCAGTTGATAGGATTAAGGGTGTGGGGCAACACATACTCTTAGGGACTTTATTAGAGTTTATTAGATTATCTATTTGTTTTAATTTCCACTACTGCATAATTACTCTGTGCTGGTTTGAATTGAATGTGTATATTGCTCAGTTGAATTTTAGAATTTGCCAGTAATTTGCTCCACCTAGCCCACTAGAATACTTGATAGCAAACTCAACACCTAGGGTCACTTCTGCTGTTACTATGGGAGTAATGTAAGAGCCACACCTGACACCTTAAGCTCCTGAAGATATATAAAGTTGGATTTAGATATCTAAGAATACTGCAGATAACTAGAAAATCCAAGCATCATATTAACTCAAGATGCCAAAATCTCTATACTACAAGAAACAAACAAACAAATAAAAAAATCAAAACAATAGCCGGGCATGGTGGTGCACGCCTTTAATCCCAGCACTTGGGAGGCAGAGGTAGGTGGATCACTGTGAGTTTGAAAGCCACCCTGAGATTACATAGTGAATTCCAGGTCAGCCTGGGCTAGAATGAGACCCTCCCTCTAAAAACCACTGTCCCCACTTTTATTTAATATAGTGCTGGAATTCTTAGCTATAGTAATAAGGCAAGAGACACACATAAAAGGGATACAAATTGGAAAGGAAGAGATCAAATTACCATTATTTGCAGATGATATGATTCTATACATAAAGGACCCTGAAGACTCTACCAGCAAACTGTTAGAGCTGATAAACACTTTTAGCAACATAGCAAAATACAAAATAAACACACATAAATCAGTAGCCTTCTGTTGTAGTCAAGTTCGACCCAACCAAGAGCAGCCTGTGGGAAAAAAAGAGGTTTATTTTGGCTTACAGGCTCAAGGGGGAAAGCTCCACAATGGCAGGGAAAACAACATGAGCAGAGGGTGGACATCACCCCCTGGCCAACATCAGGTGGACAACAGGAACAGGAGAGTGTGCCAAACACGGGCATGGGGACACTGGCTATAACACCCATAAGCCGGCCCCCAACAATACACTGCCTCCAGGAGGCTTCAATTTCCAATTGCCATCAGCTGGAGAACCTAGCATCCACAACACCTAAGTTTGTGGGGGACACCTGAATCAAACCACCACATCTTCCTATATACTAACAACAAACATGTAGAAGGTGAGATCAGGGAATCATTCCCATTCACAACTGCTTAAAAAAAATAATAAAGTACCTTGGAATAAACCTAACCAAGGAAGTGAAGGATCTCTACAATGAAAACTTTTAAACACTCAAGAGAGAAATCGTAGAAGACACTAGGAAATGCAAAGACATCCCATGTTCTTGGATTGGAAGAATCAATATTGTGAAAATGTGAAAATGTCAATCTTACCCAAAACAATCTACACACTTAGTGCAATCCCCATCAAAATTCCAATGGCAGCCAGGTGTGGTGGCACACACCTTTAATCCCAGCACTCGGGAGGCAGAGGTAGGAGGATTGCTGTGAGTTCGAGACTACATAGTGAATTCCAGGTCAGCCTGGGCTAGAGTGAGACCCTACCTCTAAAACACAAAACAAAACAAAAAAAAATCCAATGTCATTCTTCATGAAAACAGAAAAAAAAATTCTAAAATTCATTTGGAAGCACAAAAAAAAGCTCAAATAGCCAAAATAATTTTTAGCAACAAAAATAAGGCTGGCAGTGTCACTATACCTGATTTTAAGCTGTATTACAGAGCCATAGTAACAAAAACAGCATAGTACTAGTACAAAAATATACATCAATGGAACAGAACAGAGGACCCAGATATAAGTTCAGGCAGCTACAGCCACCTGATTTTCAACAAAAATGCCAATTCATTGGAGAAAAGACAAGCTCTTTAACATATAGTGCTGGGAAAACTGGGTATCTGCATGTAGAAGAGTGAAAATAGATCCTTATCTCTCCCCATGCATACAAATCAAGTCCAAATGGATCAAAGGCCTTAATATGAGACCTGAAACTCTGAAATTGCTAGAGTAAAAGTTAGGGGAAACATTTCAACATATGGACATAGGCAATGACTTTGAATATAACCTCAGTGGGTCAGGAAACAAAACCACTAATGAACCATTGGGACCTCATGAAATTACAAAGCTTTT
Organism: Dipus sagitta; assembly: GCA_036346955.1. NCBI lineage: Eukaryota > Metazoa > Chordata > Mammalia > Rodentia > Dipodidae > Dipus > Dipus sagitta. Next base: position 1,503,757 of record CM070778.1, on the reverse strand, counting down.
GTACAGCAAAGGACACTGAAGCTAGAGCAAAGAGACAACCTACAGAATGGGAGAAAATCTTTGCCAGCTATACATCTGACAGAGGATTAATATCCAGGATATACAAAGAACTCAAAAACTAAATAATAGAAATCAAGCAGCTATTCAACCAGTACAGCCATTGTGGAAATCAGTGTGGAGGTGCCTGAAATAGCTATTTTAAAAAAATAAAAAATAGCCAGGCTTGACGGCGCATGCCTTTAATCCCAGCACTTGGAGAGGCCACCCAGAGACTACATTGTGAATTCCAGGTCAGTCTGGGTCAGAGTGAGACCCTACCTTGAAAAACCAAAAAAAAAAAAAAAAAAAAAAGGGTGTGTGTGAAACTAAATAGAGAGTTCTCAAAATAAGAGATGCAAGCTCAAATAGCCAAAATAATTTTTAGCAACAAAAATAAGGCTGGAAGTATCACTATATATCTAAACATCTTTTTGAAAAGTTCAATATCCTTAGCCATCAGGGAAATCCAAATTAAAACCCCTATCAGAATGGTTATCATCAAGAAAACAAATGATAATAAATGCTGGTGAAGATGCAGAAAAAGAGGAACCCTTCTACACTGTTGGTGGGAATGTAATCTGGTCCAGCCATTGTGGAAATCAGTGGGGAGGTTCCTGAGACAGCTAAAAATAGATCTACCATATGACCCAGCTATACCACTCCTAGGCATATACCATGCCTAAGGACTTGTCTTACTACCTTAGAGATACTTGCTCAACCACATTTATTGCCACTCTATTCACAATAGCTAGGAAATGGAACCAGCCTCGATGTCCCTCAAGTGTTGAGTGGATAATGCAGATGTGGTACATTTATACAATGGAGTTCTACTCAGCGCTAAAGAAAAGTAAAATTAGGAAATTTGCAGGGAAGTAGATGGATCTGGAAAGAATTATGCTAAGTGAGGTAACCCAGGCCCAGAAAGCCAAGGCCCGCATGTTCTCTCTCATATGTAGATCTTAGCTACAAATGTTTAGACCTGTATGTGAATTGGAGTAAAAGTCAGTAGCAGAGTCCAGTAAGCTAGAAAGGGGCTAAAATGAAGGGAGTCTAGAGAGAGGAGGGAGGATGGTATTGTATATATGTAAGTAGATGAACAGATTACTGGAGGTAGAAAGGCCTAAGTAAGGCCAGGGGAAGAGATTGAGTAAAGAAAGGGTTGGGAATAGCCGGGCATGGTGGCGCACGCCTTGAATCCCAGCACTCAGGAGGCAGAGGTAGGAGGATCACTGTGAGTTTGAGACCACCCTGAGACTCCATAGTGAATTCCAGGTCAGCCTGAACTAGAGTGAGATCCTACCTTGAAAATAAAAGAAAGGGTTGGGGGAGAGTTAGTCAAAATCTAAGAGGGTATGAATAAGCCGTATGGAAACCTACTTTTTTGGACAATGGTGCACACAGGAGCCATAGATTATTACTAGAAATTTTCAGTGCCAGGGATGGGATACTTTCCAGTGAGTTGTTGGCCAGGGAGGTCCCTGATGCCCCTAAAATATTACAGGCCATCACCGAGGCCCTTGGTTTCCCACCAGGAATAGATGGTAAGACCCTATTGCTGAAGACTCCACATGCTTGGGCTGCAAAGTCACTGAGAAATCCTGCTGGAGCTGAGCTGAAAACCTCCTCCCAGTAGACCAGCTGACATCTGGAAAAAGCTACATTTCATGCAGCCCTAGTATATATATTTTGTTTTGTTTTTTTGAAGTAAGGTCTCAGTCTAGCTCAAGTTGACCTGGATTTCACTATGTTGTCTCAGGGTGGCCTCAAACTCATGATGATCCTCCTACTTCTGCCTCCTGAGTGCTAGGATTAAAGGCATGTGCCACCATGCCTGGCTCACATACCCATATATTAATGCTACTCTCACTTTTGGTTAAAGAAGCTTCTCTTTTCAGATGGCGGTGACCTCTGGGATGATGCAAAAGGCATCATGGTGCTGAGAAGAAGTGACAGAGGAGTGCTCAGCACTGAAACATCTCTATCACACCTTCCAAGACTCATTCCAAGGTCCATTGAGGAAGAGGTGGCAGAAAGAATGTAAGAGCCAAAAGAAGGGTAGGACTCCTTACAACGTGCTCCTCCAGACACAAATTGGCCTGGCTATCCATGACTTCGCAGTGCCTGACACTATCTACACAAGACCACCATAATAGGAGGAAAAGATATTTACATATTTGAGAGAGAGAGAAAGAGGCAGAGAGAAAGAATGGGCTCTCCAGGGTATCCAGCCACTGCAACTGAACTCCAGATGCATGTGCCTCCATGTGTATCTGGTTTATGTGGGTCCTGGGGAATTGAACCTGGGTCCTTTGGCTTTGCAGGCAAGTGCCTTAACCACTAAGCCATCTCTCAAGCCCTTAAATTATTCTTATTTATGACAGAGAGAGAGAGAGAGAGAGATTCTGGTCATTCCAGGACTTCTTGCCCTTGCAAATGAACTCTAGACAGATGCCCCACTGCTTTGTGTTTCTTATTTTATGTGGGTACCGAGGAATTGAACCCCAGGTTGGCAGGCTTTGCAAGTGAGTGCCTGTAACTGCTGAGCCATTTTCCCAGCCCGTGGATTACTTTTTAAGTTCACAGAAACACCTAGTGGCAAGTACAAAGAAAAATTTCCCCTGCCTCCTTAAGCCCCACATACAGTTTCCTGTCATTAATATTTTGCCCTATGGTAGCGGGTGTATCGTTTCGCGTGTGTGCGTTCACGCATGCACAAGGGCATGCTCATGCTCTGATTGCATATGGAGATCAGAGGACAGCCTCAGGAGTCAGCCCTGGCCCTTCCACTTGTTTTGAGGCAGGGCCTCTTCCTGCCCGTCACTGGGTTCTCCAGGGTGGCTGGACCTCGCCCTGGCCTCCCTTCTGGCCACAGGGTGCTGAGGTTGCAGAAGCTTCTCATGGGTTCTGAGGACGCAAACTCGGGTTGTCAGGCTTGCACAGCCCCAGCTTTACCTGCTGGACTTTACTTTGTGCTGCTGGGATGCAACCCAGTTAGGCAAGCGCTCTTACCAAGTGTGGTATGCTTGTTACAAGTGAGCCAGTATTGATACATTGTTATTAACCAAGGTCAAGACTTTATATCAGGGTTCATTGTACCCGTTGTGTATTCTATGCATTTTGATGAATGGTATTACAAAATGTGCACACATTATAGTATCACAAGTTGTATAGCGCCCTAAAAATCCCCTGTATACATTCAGATTTTCTTTGTTTTTTTTTTTTGTTTGTTTTGTTTATTTGTTTGTTTTTAATGAGACAGGGTCTCATGAAGCCAAGGCTGTCCTAAACTCACTATATGGATCAGGCTGGCCTTGAGCTCATGGTAATCTACTTGCCTGAGCCTTCTTAGTGTTGGGATTACAGGTATGAACCACTATGCCTAATTTCATCCATTATTAATAATTTTAAATATTTTATTTGAGCATTAGGGCCTCCAGCCAATGCAAACAAACTCCAAATGCATGCATCACCTTGCATATCTAGCTCTACATGGGTACTGGGGAATCAAACCCAGTGCTCCAGCTTTGTAGGACAGTGCCTTAACCACTGAGTTATCTCCCCAGCCCAGTACTAATACGCATGCACGCACACACACACACACACACACACACACACACCAGGGTCTTTTGCTACTGCAAATGAATGCCCATCTGACTTTATGTGAGCGGCTAAGGAATTGAACTCAGGCTGGTAGACTTTGCAAGCAAGCACCTTTAATTGCTGAGTTGTCTCTCCAGACCCTAGAAACTTCCTTTAAAAATTTATTAATACCCTGAGACTACATAGTGAATTACAGGTCAGCCTGTACTAATATATATATATATATATATATTTTTTTTTTTTTTTTTTTGGTTTTTCGAGGTAGGGTCTCACTCTAGCCCAGGCTGACTTGGAGTTCACTATATAGTCTCAGGGTGGCCTCGAACTTATGGCAATCCTCCTACCTCTGCCTCCCAAGTGCTGGGATAAAAGGCATGTGCCACCACACCCATGCCGGCCTTAATAATTTTTTTTTAGGGACACGGAGAAAGAATTTGTGTGCCAGGGCCTCATCCACTGCAATTGAACTCCAGACGCTTGCAACACCTAGTAGGCACATGTGACCAAGTGCTTGTGTAGGATCTCAGAGTCAAACATGGGTCCTTAGACTTTGCTAAGCCATCTCTCCAGCCCATTATTATTATTATTATTATTATTTATTTATTTATTTATTTTTGGTTTTTCAAGGTAGGGTTTCACTCTTGCCCAGGCTGACCTGGAATTCACTCTGTAGTCTCAGGGTGGCCTCAAACTCATGGCAATCCTCCTACCTCTGCCTCCCGAGTGCTGGGATTAAAGGCGTGCGCCACCACGCCCGGCTCTCCAGCCCATTATTAATAATTTTTTTTTTGGTTTTTTCAAAAAGACCATTAAGGATTGGAGAGATGGCTTAGTGGTTAAGTCCTTGCCTGTGAAGCCTAAGGATCCCGGTTCAAGTCTCATTTCCCCAGTACCCACATAAGCCAGATGCACAAGGTGGCTCGTGCATTTGGAGTTTGTTTGCAGTAGCTGGAGGCCCTAGTGCACCCATTCTCTCTCTCTCTCTCCCTCTTTCTCTCTCTCTCTCTCCCTCTTTCTCTCTGTCTCTCATAAATAAATAAATAACAGTAGCAAGAAGGCTGACTGATTTTCTTGAGAGCTTGTTTGGAGGTTCTGGCAGGGGAGCGCAGCTGCTTGTGTACCCTTGACCGAAGACCCGCCCTCCTCCATTCGGGGAAGGTCGTCCTCTTCAGCGAGCGCGCAGCTTCGGGAGCGGGAGCGGGGGACGCACATGGAGCGGTGAGGGAGGAAGGGGCACCCGCCTAGCCAGCCAGATCAGCCGAATCGACCCTGGTGATCAACGGGGTGACAGATGTCACAGCCAGATCGCCCTCGCATCCTGATTTTCTTATAATTCCTGTGTTTACTGAAAAGGTGCCTTTGATTTCCTTCCAACCTTTTCCCTTGTAATTCATAACTAGGCTGAGGCTTAGCTTTTGGCATATCTCAACTTTCAGCATGCCTTTCTCACTAAGCTGAGCAATTTCTAGCTGTAATTTGAGGTGACAGATGTGTGACTCTTCCTTTCCCTCCAGCACTTAAGAGGGTTGTTGATTGACCTGATTTCAACACTGTTGTCTGACATGAGGGGGGAGGCCTGAGGACGTGGGGAGAGAGCCGGGAGACAGCCAGTAGATGGAGCAGTCAGAACACACACAAGTGTTTATCTCCTCTAGCCTGTGAAGCCACAGTGCATAGCACCTCAAAGCAATTAGAAGAAGACTAAAGGTCACTGATCACAGATCGGCAGAGCACATGTAACAATAATGAAAAAGTCCAAAACACTGTGGGAGTCACAGAGACGTGAAGAGCGCAAGTGGGGTTGGAAATACGGTGCCAACAGACTTACTCATCGCAGGCTGCCGCGAGCCTCCAACTCGTGAAGAACACGGCATCTGCGAAGAGCAGGAAGATGACATGTACCTGTCCGGGAACGGCTCTCTGGCCCTGCCCACTAGCCTATGAGCAGGATATACATTTATAGACAAAGATGCCTTCCTTCCCTCTGGGTCTGAAGGGACAGAAGTTGATCACCCAAAACAACTCTAGACCCTCGCCAGCCCCAGAGAGCTCTCCACCAAATGTGTGCCAATAAATAAATTTTTAAAATAACTAATTGATGGGCTGGAGAGATGGCTTAGCGGTTAAGCGCTTGCCTGTGAAGCCTAAGGGCTCCGGTTCAAGGCTCAATTCCCCAGGACCCACGTTAGCCAGATGCACAAGGGGGCACACGCATCTGGAGTTAGTTTGCAGTGGCTGGAAGCCCTGGCGTGCCCATTCTCTCTCTCTCTCTCTCTGTCACTCTCAAATAAATAAATAAAAATGAACAACAACAAAAAAAAACTAATTGAATCCAGGCATGATGGCGCACATCTTTAATCTCAGCACTTGGGAGGCAGAGATAGGTGGATCACCTTGAGTTCGAGACCACCCTGAGACTACATAATGAATTCCAGGTCATCTTGGGCAAGACCCTATCTCAAAAAACCATTTTAAAAAATAACTAATTGAGGCTGGAGAGGTGGCTTAGCAGTTAAGGTGCTTGCCTGTGAAGTCTAAGGACCCATGTTCGATTACCCAGGACCCACGTAAGCCAGATGCGCAAGGTGGTGCATGCATCTGCAGTTTGTTTGTAGTAGCTAGAGGCCCTGACATACCTATTCTTTCTCCGTCTCTCTCAATTTGTCTCTTTCTCTCTCAAATAAATAAGTAAATAAATAAATAATTTTAAAAATAAAAAAATAATGGGGGGGGGCTGGAGAGATGGCTTAGTAATTAAGGCACTTGCCTACAAAGCCTGAAGACCCAGGTTTGAGCCCACATAAAGCCAGATGCACGAGATGGAGCATGCATTAGAGGCCCTAGCACCCCCAATCTGTTTCTCTCTATATCTGCCACTCTCTCTCTCTCTCTCTCTCATAAATAAATAGATGAAATATTTGAAAATAACTAATTGGGCGGCCATTTATCTGCAAGGCCACAAATGCCTTAGGTTTCTATGCAAGAAAACAGAAACCCAACTCGGTATAAGCTCTCTGCCTTCGCCAATCAAAACCCACCAACTAATTTCTACTTTGATCAAACTTTTTTTGAGTTTTACAAAATATTTTATTTATTTATATGAAAGAGAGAGAGAAAGGAGGGAGGCAGATAGAGAGGAGAATGGGTGCACCAGGGCCTCTAGCCACTGCAAGCAAACTCCAGATGCATGTGCCACCTTGTGAATCTGGCTTTACATGGGTACAGAGGACTTGAACTGTGGCCTTTAGGCTTTACAGGCAAATGCCTTAACCACTTAGCCATCTCTCCAGCCCCCAGTCAAATATTTTCTTTGTCTTGCTTTCACCAATTCTTTATAAAAGCTTTCCAGGACCGCCCCTTCCGGGGAGCCAGAATACTTTTATCTGGTGTTGCTCAATTAATGAATGCTGACTGCTCAAATAAACTCATTACATGTTGAATATACCTATTATTATCCTTTAACATAGCCTTCCCAGAAACACTACGCTTCGGTCAACCCTACCAGCCTGCTACACTCCTTCCTTCACTCAAGTATTGTCTCTGACAAGCCTCCCGTGGCCATACGCTACCCCTGCACCTCTGGCAAACAAGCCAGTCCCAGAAACCTACCCAGCCCTTGGTCAGGTTCCTTGTCTGTTTCCAGAGGCTTCTGACCAGTCAAGAGCATAGACAGAAGAAAGAAGGATGAAAGCTCTTACTTTGCTGAGGCCGGCCTCTGTGCCCTGGGGAGATGGAGTATGTTTGAAGTTGACTCTGTCTTTGGTACTTAGAAAAGGGAGAAATTAGGCTGGAGAGATGGCTTAGTGGTTAAAGTTCTTGCCTGTGAAGCCTAAGGACCCATGTTCAGCTCTCCAGATCCCACATAAGCCGGATGCATAAAAGTGAGGCAAGCGCAAGGTTACACATCTCCACTAGGTGGCACAAGTGTCTGGGGTTCGATTACAGTGGCTGAGACACACTCTCTCTCAAATAAATAAATAATATATATATATAAATTTTAATTGCCAGGCGTGGTGGCACACACCTTTAATCCCAGCACTTGAGAGGCAGAGGTAGGAGGATCACGGTGAGTTTGAGGCCACCGTGAGACTACATAGTGAATTCGAGGTCAGCCTGGGCTAGAGCAAGACCCTACTTCGAATATATATATTTAAAAAAAGAAAGAAAGAAAAAGCAGTCAGGCATGGTAGCAAATGCCTTTAATCCCAGCACTCAGGAGGCAGAGGTAGGAGGATCACCATGAGTTCGAGGCCACCCTGAGACTATATAGTGAATTTCAGGCCAGCCTGGGCTAGAGTGAGAGCCTACCTCAAAAGAAAAAAGAAAGAAAGAAAGAAAGAAAGAAAGAAAGAAAGAAAGAAAAGAAAAGAAGAAACGAAAGAAAGGAAGGAAAAAGAAAAGGGGGAAATCTTCCACGTTAGTACCCGAGCCTGCTTCTCTAAAGCTAACCACAGAGCTGTTAACAAGACCAGCTTGGCACCTCCTGCCCTGTGCACCTTGTGCAGTGTCATGGAGGGAAAGGTCAGGTGGGAGCTTGGCTTATAGCAGATCTGTGGGAACCAGGAAGGCTGGCTTGTTCAAGACTGGGTAAGAATCGTGACAAAATGGGCTAGAATCATTAGGAAGACAAAGACTAGGATTTTGAGCTATGGCCTTCAAAGGCTCCTAGGGCATAGACCGTTGATTTTTTCTACTGAACAGTTGGTAGGTCTTTTTGGAAGTTCTGAAATCAATAAAGAAACCATTTGCTTGGGCGGGAAGGTCCCAGAAGAGTAGAGAAATAAGGATGGTGGCAGGGGGTCGGTTGGTAAAGCATTTGCCATGTATGCTTGAGGACCCGAGTTCAGACTCCCCAGCACCCACATGAATGTAGGGTGGATGCAGATAAGTCAGCCCTCCACCATGGAGGACGGAAGGAGAGGATGGTCAGGCTGAAGCCTTGGATAGAGCTCTTTCCACAGGGAAGCATGGAGCGCCACACAAGGTTACTTCCGCTATCCCCCCAGGGACAAATACGAAGTCAGAAAAAAGACTAGGTCTTTTTTTAAAGCCCAAACTGGCATTAGGTCAGCTCAGAGTTCCTCAGTAGGACTGACGCTGTGGGCCCAATAGCTCTTGTCAGCTCAGGTGGCCTTCAAACGCACGATGTAGCCGGGGATGACCTTGAGCCCCTGATCTTCCAACTCTACCTCCCAAGTGTTGGAATTGTAGATATCCACTGCTATGCCCAGCTAGGCCAGATAGTTTTGTTGTTGTTTCGGTTTTTTTGGTTTTTTTTGGGGGGGGGGGAGTTGGAGGGTTGTTTTGTTTTGTTTTCAAGGTAGGGTCTCACTCTAGCCCAGCGTGACTTGGAACTCACTGTGTAGTTCCAGGCTGACCTAGAACTCACAAAGATTCCCCTTACCTCTGCCTCCCACGTGCTAGGATTAAAGGCGAGCACCATCACGCCTGGCCCAGGTAGTGAAGGAACTTTGGTGAAGGAACTGTCCAGTGTGCCGGAGGACAGGCACTGAGCAGCGGCCTGGCCTCTCCACGCTGGATTCCCTCACACCACCGCCAGCCCCTTAAAGCACAGCAGCCTCTGGCAGTCAAGCGCTCCGCACTGAAAACCTCTGCACAGACCAGGTACAAAGACCAGGAGGAGCAGGTGCTCTCAGCTGTGGGGGCGCTGAGGCAGGAGGATGGAAAGTTCAAGCCAGCCTGGGCAACTTAACTGAGAGTGGTTTTTTGTTTTCTGTTTCTTTTTGTTCTGTTTTTTTTTTTTTTTTTTTTTTTTAAGGTAGGGTCTCGCTCTAGCCCAGGCTGAGCTGTAATTCACTATGTAATCTCAGGGTGGCCTCAAACTCATGGTGATGCTCCTACCTCTGCCTCCCGAGTGCTGGGATTAAAGGCGTGCACCACCATGCCTGGCTTTGAGAGTGTTTTTTTTTTTTTTCATTTATTTTTATTATTTATTAGAGACAGAGAGAGTGTGTGAGAATGGGGGCACCAGGGCCTCTAGCCACTGCAAACGAACTCCAGACACGTGTGCCACCATGTGCATCAGCTTATGTGGGACCTGGAGAATCAAACCTGGGTCCTTAGACTGCACAGGCATGCGCCTTAACTGCTAGGCCATCTCTCCAGCCTGAGAGTGTTTTTAAAAATATTTTGTTTTATTTATTAGAGAGAGAGAGAGAGAATGAATGGTCACACCAGGGTCTCTAGCCACTGCAAACGAACTCCAGATAACATGCGCCACCATGTGCATCTGGCTTACCTGGGTTCTGGGGAATTGAACCTGGGTCCTTAGGCTTCACAGGCAAGCACCTTAACTGCTAAGCCATCTCTCCAGCCCTTTTTAAATTTAAAGGTAGGGAATTGGGAATATAGTTCAGTGGTAGAGTGCTTACCTAGCATGAGAGCGGTCCTGGGTTCCATTCTCAGTAGGGAAGGGTGGGAGTGGAGGGTTGAAAGGAAGAAAGGGAAGGAGAAAAAGAGGGAGGAAAAGGAAGAGTCCTCTCTCACAGGCTGAAGCATTCAGAGGCAGGGAGTACATCTCAAACTGGAAAAGACCAGAGGTGGGGAGAGTGAGAATATTTCTCTCCAGATTCTGGTGGTGGTCAGGAGCTCATGGCCACACAGGAGTCCACCACAGTCCACACTCTTTAGAAGCTCACATGCAAACAAGAGTCACTTAAAGCCAGGCGTAGTGGCGCACGCCTTTAACCCCAGCACTCGGAGGCAGAGGTAGGAGGATTGCTCAGTGTGAGGCCACCCTGAGACTGCAGTGAATTTTAAGGTCAGCCTGGGCTAGAGCAAGACCCTACCTCAAAAAAACCCAAAAAAGAGACATTTAAAGAGCTGGAGAAATGGCTCAGCAGTTGAGGCACTTGCCTGCAAAACCTAACAATCTGGGTTCAATTCCCCAGTACCCACATAAAGCCAGATGCACAAAGTGGCACATGCATCTTGAGTTTGTTTGCAGTGGGCTAAAGACCCTGGTGTGCCCATTCTCTCTCTCTCTCTCTCTGCATGCAGATAAATAAACAAAGTGTTTTTTTTTTAAAAAAGAGTCACTTAATAGGATGTGTGTCTATGGCAGGGATGGGTGGAGACCCAGAAAGGGATATGTGGGTAACAGAATAACTAGCTGTGAACCTGAGATAGGCCATCGTGGACTAGAGATGTGAGAAGGCCTGTGATGAACTAACTCAAGTGCAGGGAGTTTTGGCTAGGGTCTGGATTTATTTATTTATTTTTTCGAGGTAGGGTCTCACCCTACCTCAGGCTGACCTGGAATTCAGTCTCAGGGTGGCCTTGAACTCACAGCATCCCTCCTACCTCTGCCTCCCAAGTGCTGGGATTAAAGGTGTGCACCACCGCACCTGGCTTTAGATTTTTTTTAAAATATTTTTTATTTATTTGACAGAGAAAGAGGAAGAGAGAGAGAGAGAGAGAATGGGCTTGCCAGGCCTTCTAGCCACTGCAAACGAACTCCAGACGCGTGCGCCCTTTGTGCATTTGCTAACGTGGGTCCTGGGGAATTGAATTACAGATCAGCTTGGGCTAGAGTGATATCCTACCTCAAAAAACAAAACAAAATAAAACAATATTTATTTATTTACTTGACAGAGAGAAAATGAGCATGCCAGGCCCTCTTGCCACTGCAAAGTCTAGATACATGCACCACTTTGTGCATCTGGCTTTATGTGGGCCCTGGGGAATTGAACACTGGCTGGCAGGCTTTGTAAGCAAGCGCCTCTACCCACTGAGCCATCTCCCCAGCTCTAGGTCTTGACTTTATGGTCCTTTATTAGGGTTCTTTGGAGGGCCTGCAGTAACTCCCTCAGGGAAGTGAAGTTGGGATTGCCACATTCTCACAGGGAAGAGGTCTCATTCTTCATCCAGGCCCTGAAGCAGTGAAGCTTAGTCAACATCCTTAAGAACAGATAGGGAGGGCTGGAGAGATGGCTTAGCGGTTAAGCGCTTGCCTGTGAAGCCTAAGGACCCTGGTTCGAGGCTCAATTCCCCAGGACCCACGTTAGCCAGATGCACAAGGGGGTGCACGCATCTGGAGTTCGTTTACAGAGGCTGGAAGCTCTGGCGCGCCCATTCTCTCTCTCTCTCTGCCTCCTTCTCTCTGACGCTCTCAAATAAATAAATAAACAAACAAACAGAATTTTAAAAAAAGAACAGATAGGGATTATTTTAGAAAGAGAGAGAGAGAGAAAGAGACAGAGAGAACGGGCACACAGGGGCCTCCAGCCAGTGTAATTGAACTCCCAGACACATGGGCCACCTTGTGCATCTGGCTTCAGTGGGTACTGGGGAATTGAACCTGGGTCCTTAGGCTTCACAGGCAAGCTCCTTAACTGCTAAGCCATCACTCCAAGCCTCTAACTAATCTTAGATGGAGAAAGAAGTTACCCCAGGGGGCCTCTCAATCTGCTTCCCGTTTTTATGAAGCTGGGAGGCCCACGGTGCCTCCACTGACAGTACAAGGACACGTGCCCTCAGTTCCCAAAATGATGCCAGAATTTTAAGGCCACCAAGCTTGACACCTTTGATTTTGGAATGAATTCAAGTCCAGAGACCCAAATCAAGCCCCGACTTTGTATCCAGTAGGGCGTGAATCACCCAACAGATGGTGGGGGTGAGTTTAGAAAGTCCTGCTGTGCGCCAGAGCCCAGAGGCCCCTCAGATGGCCCTGCCTAGGCCAGCTGCTGTTCTCTCTCCCTGAGCGGAGCTGAGCAACTGGGGAATTTGTGAGTTCCGCTCTTTCTGGCTTCAGAGAGCAGCTGCGGCTCCACAAATTCGAGTAATTGAGAGGGAGGCAACCACCGTGGGAACAGAAAAGCAGGTGCTAGGATGGGGCTCAGTCTGAGTCACATCTCTGCCCTGCAGCAGAAGCAGGACAGCACCCCCAGGACTGCAGGAAGTGGGTGTGCTTGCTCCAAAAGGAAGGGGAGCCGCTGCCAAGAGAAGAGCCACAAAGCTGCAGCTACCCTAGTCTCTAGGGTCCCTGTGCCCATAGCCATGAAATGCAAGGGAAGGACTTGTTACTTTGTAACAAAATAGACATTTTTGTTTGTTTGTTTCTTTTTAAAAAAGTTTTGACTGGAGAGATGGCTTAGAGGTCAAGGCACACTTGCCTGCAAAACCAAAGGACCCAAGTTCGATTCCCCAGGACCCACGTAAGCCAGATGCACAAGGTGGTGTATGTGTCTGGACTTCTTTTGCAGTGGCTAGAGGCTCTGGCACGCCCATTATTCTCTCTCTCTCCCTATCTATCTATCTATCTATCTATCTATCTATCTATCTATCTTTCTTTCTATCTATCTCTCTCTATATATATATATATATCTTTCTCCCTGCCTATTTCTCTCTCTGTCAAATAAATAGATGAAAATAAAATATTTTTATTTATTTGAGAGAGAGAATGAGACAGAGGAAGAGAAGAGAGAAAGAATGGGCACGCCAGGGTCTCTAGCCACTGCCAACAAACTCCAGATGCATGCATCACTTGTGCATCTGGCTTACATGGGTACTGGGGAATCAAACCAAGGTGCTTTGGCTTTGTAGGCAAGTGCCTTAACCACTAAGCCATCTCCCTAACCCATAAAATATTTTTTAAATGTGCTATAAATTTTTTTTTTTTTTTTTGGTTTTTCGAGGTAGGGTCTCACTCTAGCCCAGGCTGACCTGGAATTCACTATGGAGTCTCAGGGTGGCCTCGAACTCACAGCAATCCTCCTACCTCTGTCTCCCGAGTGCTGGGATTAAAGGCGTGAGTAACCACACCCAGCTTTTTAAATGTGCTATAAATTTTTGTTTATATCAATTGATCATTGCATTCTATGCTGGATTTCTGTTGTTCTTTTTTAAATATTTTTATTTATTTATTTACAAGGAGAAAGAGAATGTCAGGGCTTCTTCCACTGCAAATATACTCCAGGAACATGCGTGCATACACTCTTGGTGCATCTGGCTTTCTGTGAGCACTAAGGAATTGAACTCCAGCCAACAGGCTTTACAAACAAGTACCTTTAACCACTGAGCTATCTCACCAGCCCTCTCTGTAGGATGTCTATCTAACACTTGAATCAAGAATCCTGACTATTCTGGAAACATTATTTCAGAAAGTATAGGAATTAAGCCTGCATTTAAATTTAATATCAATGTGTTTTGCAAAAATGCTTTTTTGTTGTTTTTCTAGGCAAGGTCTCACTCTAGCCCAGGCTTGACCTGGAACTTGCTCTGTAGCCCCAGGCTAACCCTGTACTCATAACAATCCTCCTACCTCAAAGTTCTGGGATTAAAGGTGTGCACCACCACACCTGGCTTGCCATAGTACTTTTTTGTTGTTGTTGTTTTGTTCTTTGTTTTTTTGAGGTAGGGTCTCACTCTAGCCTAGGCTGACCTGGAATTCACTATGGCGTCTCAAGGTGGCCTTGAACTCACAGTGATCCTCCTACCTTGACCTCCCAAGTGCTGGGATTAAAGGTGTGCACTAGTGTACCCATCTTACTCCTTTTTTAAAAAAATATTTGATTTACTTGAGAAAGAGGCAGGCAGAAATAGAGTGAGTATGAGTTTGCCAGGGTCTCCTGCCACTGCAAATGAACTCCAGAACTGAGGCAGTCAAGCTCTGTAAGCAAATGCCTTTAGTCTGGAGCTACAGAGCGAATTCCAGGTCAGCCTGGGCTAGAGTGAGACCCTGCCTCAAACCACGCACCCCCCCCCTCAAAAACTCCTATAATAGGTTGAGTGTCGTGGTACATATGTATAATCTCAGCACTCAGAATGCTGAGGCAGGAAGACTGTGAGTTGGAAGGCAGCCTGGGCTGCATAGTAAGACCCTTCTCAAATTAATAAATCAAAGCAAGCCAGGTGTGGACTCGGGAGGCAGAGGTAGGAGGACCACCTTGAGTTTGAGGGCACCTTGAGACTCCATAGTGAATTCCAGGTCAGCCTGGGCTAGAGTAAGACCCTACCTCGAAAAACAAATCAAAGCAAAACAAAAATTACGTACAACTTTTGAAGCGCTTACTGGTAAGTGTGACTTATTTAAACAGTTAATTTAGTATGTTTTCAGGTGAGGCAAGACAAGGGGACAACATAAATATTGACCCACTTGAAAAACGGAGGTCATTGGCATTCCAACAAACATGGCCTGCCTCAACTCCCACCAGGAAATGTCCTACCCCCTCTGATGCACTCGCTTCTGTAGTTCCTTCCCTGGAGCTGCCAGCACTTGTCCGTGTGAGCCGGTTTTGTCTCAGGTGGCTGAACACATTGTATGAGGTGCCGTACTTCATAAGAGTGAGGAACAAACAAAGCACGGTGTTAAAACCCAAGACAAACTGAGAAACCCTGCTGGAACTGAGCTGATAACCTCCTCCATGTAGACCAGCTGACAGAAGGCTGGAAGAAGCCATTCTGCATGCAGCTCAATGGGAGAGAGAAAAAACACCAGGGAAGATACTCAACAGTAGACACTGCAAGCCTTATAATTAGCCAGCCAGGCCAATTGCCAACGGGTGCAATAGTGGCACGTCTGTCATGGTGGAAACCAACTGCCCTCCAATTGGACTGGAGGCCTGCTCCATGGGAGGGAATAAGTCCCTGATACTGAAAACTTAAAATAGGGGTAGTCATGAGCATTAGGGGTGTAACATCTGCTGCTGTCTGGCTAAATGTATATACTATGCTCATCAAACTGCCCAGTAAGCACTTCTCTTAATGTTCATACCCTTATATTAATGCTACTCTCACTTTTGGTAGACAATCTTCTCTTTTCAGATGACAGTGACCTTGGGATGACTCAGAAAGCATCCTGGTGCTGGGAAGAAGTGACCGGAGTGCTCATTACTGCAATATCTCTATCACACCTTCCAAGGCTCAGGGTCTAATGCGAAAGAGGTGGCGGAAAGAATGTAAGAGCCAAAGGAAGGGTAGGACTTCTCACCACATGCTCCTCCAGACATAACATGGCCTGGATATCCATGACCTCATAGTGCCTGACACTACCTACACAAGACCATCATAATAGGAGGAAAAGATCATGACATCAAAATAAAAGAGAGACGATTGAGATGGGGAAGGGATATGATGGAGAATGGAGTTTCAAAGGGGAAGGTGGGGGGAGGGAGGGTATTACCATGGGATATTTTTTATAATCATGGAAGTTGTTAATAAAAAAATGAAAAACAAGCAAAAAAAAAAAAAAAAAAAAAAAGACAAAAGCCAGGCGTGGTGGCACAGGCCTTTAATCCCAGGATTTGGGAGATAGAGGTAGGAGGATCACCGTGAGTTCAAGGCCACCCTGAGACTACATAGTGAATTCCAGGTCAGCCTGAGCTAGAGTGAAACCCTACCTTAAAAAAAAAAAAAAAGAAAATACCCAAGATGTAAATATAACTAAAATCACATCGCATTTCCTGATGGTTACTGAAGCTGACTTTAAGAAAGTTTTATCGGCTGAAGAGATGGCTTAGCAGTTAAGGCATTTGCCTGCAAAGCCTATAAAGTTCAACTCTCCAGTACCTACATAAAACCAGATGCACAAGGTGGCACATGCATCTGGAGTTTGTTTGCGGTGGCTAGAGGCCTCAGTGCACCCATTCTCTCTTTATCTGCTTTTTGCTTTCAAATAAATAAAATATTAAAAAAAGAAAGTCTTATTTTTAGTAGTACATTGAGAACTTTCTGTCATAGAAAATTGCTGGAGAAGGCTGGAGAGATGGCTTAGCAGTTAAGGCATTTGCCTGCAAAGCCAAAGGACCTCTGTTCAATTCCCTAGGACCCACGTAAGCCAGATGCACAAGGTGGCACATGCTCTGGAGTTTGTTTGCAGTGGCTGGAAGTCTTGGTACACCCATTCTCTCCCTCTCTCTCTCTCTCTCTCTCTCTCTCTCTCTCTCTCTCTCTCTCTCTGTGTGTGTGTGTGTGTGTGTGTCTGCCTCTTTCTCTCAAATAAATAAATAAACTATATAAAAATAAAACAGGACTGTAAAGATGGCTTAGCAGTTAAAGTGCATGCCTGTGAAGCCTAAGGACCCAGGTTCGATTCTCCAGGTCTCACATAATCGAAATGTACATGATGGTGCATGCATCTGGAGTTCGTTTGCAGTGGCTGGAGGCCCTGGTGTGCCCATTCTCACTCTCTCTTTCTCTGTCTCTCTCTCCCTCTCTCTCTGTCTCTAATAAATACATAAAAATAAATCTTTTAAAAAAGAGAGAGAAAATTGCTGGAGAGATGGCTTAGTGGTTAAGGTGCTTGCCTGTGATGCCTAAGGACCCAAGTTCTGTTCCCCAGTACCCACATAAGCCATATGCACAAGGCGGTGCATGTGTCTGGAGTTCGTTGGCACTGGCTGGAGGCCCTAGCACACCCATTCTCTCTCTCTCTCTCTCTTTTTTTTTTTTTTTTTTGGTTTTTCGAAGTAGGGTCTCACTTTAGCCCAGGCTGACCTGGAATTCACTATGTAGTCTCAGGGTAGCTTGGAACTCACAGTGATCCTCCTACCTCTGCCTCCGAGTGCTGGGATTAAAGGCGTGCACCACCACGCCCCGCTTCTTTTCTTTTTTTCTTTTCTTTTTTCCATTCTCTCTATATATCTGCCTTTCTCTCTCTCTAATAAATAAATAAAATATTTTTTATTTTATTTTTTTTTTTTTTTGGTTTTTCAAGGTAGGGTTTCACTCTAGCCCAGGCTGACCTGGAATTCACTACGGAGTCTCAGGGTGGCCTTGAACTCATGGTGATCCTCCTACCTCTGCCTCCCGAGTGCTGGGATTAAAGGCGTGCGCCACCACGCCCGGCTATAAATAAAATATTACAAAGAGGAAAATGATAGCTCAGGAAAGAAATATGAGCCAGGCATGGTGGTGCACACCTTTAATCCCAGCATTTGGGAAGCAGAGGCAGGAGGATCACTGTGAGTTTCCTGCCACCGTGAGACTGCATAGTGAATCGCAGGTCAGCCTGGGTTAGAGTGAGACCCTACCTCAAAACAATAACAACAACAAAAAATACAAAAGCTCAAGCCAGGCGTGGTGGAGCATGCCTTTAATCCCAGCACTCGGGAAGCAAAGGTAGGAGGATCGCCGTGAGTTCGAGGCCACCCTGAGACTCCATAATGAATTCCAGGTCAGCCTGGGCTAGAGTCAGACCCTACCTCGAAAACCCCAAAAAAAAAAAAAAAAATACAAAAGCTCTCATGTCATTTATTATTAATGTTATTTATGGTATGTCTCTCAGTAGAATGCTAAAAATATACCAATAAATTAGTTCAAGAAAATAATGCAGAATTAAATATTAATGAAGTGCTTAAATGAACACCAATTCTACTACAGGACAAGCTTGTAATTATCTCCAAAGTGACTCCTGCTTCATATTCATGTAGCAATAGAGTCCAAGAAAAGGTTCATTCACTTATATAGAAATATTTAAAAATATTTTTATTTTCATTTATTTATTTGAGAGAGAGAGAATAAGCATGCCAGGGCCTCCAGTCGCTGCAGACAAGCTCCAGATACATGTGTCACCTTGTGTATCTGGCTTACATGGGTCCTGGGGAATCAAACATGGATCTTTTAACTTTGCAGGCAAGCACCTTAACTATTAAGCCATCTCTCCAGCCCTATCAAAATTTTACCAATAAATTTTCCAATTTACAAATTGAATCTTTGATTTTATTTGTACTATTTATCTATCTGTCTGTCTGTCTATCTGCTTTGTCTGTCTGTTTATTTATTGGGAGAGAAGAGAGAAAATGGGCATCCAGTGGCTCCTGTCTCTGCAAATGAACTCCAGACAGATGTACCACTTTGTGCATCTGGTTTTATGTGAGTAGTGGGGAATTGAACCTGGGCTACCAGGCTTTGCAAGAAAGTGCCTTTAACCACTAAGCAATCTCTACATTTTCCTTCTACTATTTTTTTTTTTTTTTTGAGGTAGGGTCTCCCTCTAGCCCAGGCTGACCTGGAATTCACTATGTAGTCTCAGGGTGGCCTTGAACTCACAGCGATCCTCCTACCTCTGCCTCCCCACCACCATGCCTCACTCCTGTTTTTGTTTTTGTTGTTGTTGTTGTTGTTGTTTTGAGGGTCTTATTCTAGCCCAGGCTGACCTGGAATTCACTGTGTAGTCTCAGGGTGGCCTCAAACTCATGGCGATCCTCCTGCCTCTGCCTCCCACGTGCTGGGATTAAAGGCATGCACCACCACACCCAGCTTCTCCTGTTTTGTTTTGTTTTTTACTTTGTTTTGTTTTTTGAGGCAGGGTCTCACTCTAGCTCAGGCTGACCTGAAATTCACTATGTAGTCTCAGGCTGGCCTCAAACTCACAGTGAGTCCCCTACCTCTGCCTCCCGAGTGCTGGGATTACGCGCCTGGCTTGCCTTCTAACTTTCAGAAAGGCAATTGATGACTTTCAATGACCACAGACTTGGTCCTGGCCTGGCCTGGGTCCGTGCTGCTGTGCTGGGTTCCATCCTTGTTAGAATAGATTAATACCAGCTCAGGCATACAGTGTGCAGCCACCGAGCTGGCAGCCGCGGTCTTACTTCATCTGCATCAGGAAGGCCCAGGGGCTGGGGAGATGGCTCGGTGCACGAAGCACTTGCTGTGCAAGTGTGACATTTCAGATCCCCAAAACCCATGTAAAGCCAGGCGCCGGAGAGGCATCGGTAATCCCAGCCCACTTACAATGAGAAGGGAGGCAGAAACGGAAGAATCTCCTGAAGCTCACGGGCCAGGTAGCTTGAGGAATGCAGTGATGAACAATGAGAGATCCTGACTCAAGAAAGAAGGAAGGCAAGCGCTGGTGCCTGAGGTTGACCTCTGACCTCCGCATGGGTGACAGGGCATGTGGCTGCCCACACACATACACATGAACGCAAATACATCACACACACACACATACACACACACGGAGGATGACACAGTAAAGTGTTTGTCACACAAGTGTAAGGACCTGAATTCAGTCACCCCCCCACCAGCGCTCATATACTCACACAGATAGAGACAAGTATAGTGGCCTACCTGGAATCCCGGCATTGAAAAAGCGGAAACAGGAGATCCCAGGGCAAGCTGGCTAACTAGACTAGCCAATCAGTAGCTCTGGGTTCCCTGAGGGACCCTGTCTCAGTAAAGTGGACAGCAATCAAAGAAGATATGGGTGGGCGTGGTGGCGCACGCCTTTAATCCCAGCACTCAGGAGGCAGAGGTAGGAGGATTGCCATGAGTTCAAGGCCATCCTGAGACTACATAGTGAATTCCAGGTCAGCCTGGGCTAGAGTGAGACCCTACCTAAGAAGAAGATATGATGTCAACCTCTGGCCTACACACACACACACACACGCATGTGCACACACATATATGAACATATATACACATAGTATGCACATCTCACACAAATGTGCACATGCAAAAAAAAAAAAAAAAAAAGACTGTGGTGTTTTGAATGTGAAACCTCCCCAATAGCCTCGTGTGTTCATGACCAAGCTTCACACTTAATCTCTAGCGGTGGAGCCTGTGGGAGGCGGAGCCTTGCTGAGGGAGGTGTGTCACTGGAGCACATCTAGAGGCTTATTAGTCCAGCCCTGCTGGGTGCTAGCTTGCCAGCTCTGTGGGACTACTTCCACTCAGATGTATGACAAGATATGAGTCAGTTTTCTGCTCATGCCATGCTTTCCTGCCGCCATGAAACTGCCCCTAAAAAACTATAAGCTCCGAGGGCTCCAGAGGTGCTTAAAGGTACTGGCTTGCAAAGCCTGATGGCCCAGGTTCAAATTCCCAGTGCCCATATAAAGCCATGTGCACAACATGATGCATGCATCTGGAGTTTGTCTGCAGTGGCACCCATTCACTTTCACTCTCTTCTCATTCTGTCTTTCAAAAACAAAACAAAACGAAAAACCTATAAGCCTGAAATAAACCCATTCCATATACTGCTTTGGAATGGATGTTTTGTTCTAGCAATAAGATGGTAATTTCAATAAGGACCAAGAATCCTCCTCCGTATTACATGGGCTGATCAGTAATACAGCTGCACAGTCTTTTTTCTTTAAATTTTTATTTTATTTTATTTATTTGAGCGAGAGAGAGGCAGTGAGAGATAGACAGAGAGAGAGAGAGAGAATGGGCACATCGGGGCCTCCAGCCACTGTAAACGAACTCTGGATGCATGCACCACCTTGTGCATTTGGCTTACATGGGTCCTGGGAATTGTATCTGGGTCCTTTGGCTTCACAAATGCCTTCATCACTAAGGCATCTCTCCAGCCCCATCTGCACAATCTTGACCCCTAGCCATGCGGACTCTTTCTACCCTCTTTTATCATACAATCCAAGGTGATCAGCATTTTCTGCACAGGGTTACATATGCACGACTATATTGGTGTCATCGTGTTGATCAAATCACATGAGAAGGAGTGCCAAACGTGTTGGGTAAACACGTGCTCTGGAGTGTGGGGAAGGAGCCCGACAAAGATTTGGGAAACCGTGTGTCATAGTCAACTTCACTTTGCTGGGATGAACCTCCAAACCAGGCACAGTTTATGAGAGGAATGGGATTTATTTGGAGCTTACAAATCCAAGGAAGTTCCATAATGGTAGAAGAAGCTGGCCCCCTCTCACAGGTCCACACAGAGAGAAAAGGCAGAGCTCAAGCCCTCTGCATATCTTAGGCTGGAATTCAGATCCACCTCCAATCACACGTTAGGGCTGTGCCCTAGGATCTGACCACAGTGACATCTCCTCAGTTCAGGTGGCTGAAGATCTAAATTACAAGCTTTAAGAAGACTCCTGAATCTGCTGGGGGACATCCATTCAAACTATCACACTATGACATCAGAGAAGTTCTTAGGGATGTCCCCTCTAAAGAAAAGGGGGAAATATTTCATCTCCCACCTTCCACCATTATGAAGGAAGCCTCGACCAGTCCAGGTTCTGGTGAGGCTTGGCATCTCCTCATGCATTTACTGAGTAAATGGACGACTGCCAGTGTTCAGGAGGGCTTGAGGAAAAACATGGTCTGTGACAAACATGGCCTTCTGCCTTTGGGGCCATATAAGCCTAAGCACTGCATGGTTCTGGAGAGATCTGTGGGAGAAAGATCCTGGGTACAGAAAGCAGTAGTGGAGGATCACAGCTCCACTCCCTGGGTTCTAGAGTGAGGCCATGCCATCTCCCGCGGCACTGTCACAGCTGAGAATCAGCTTCCGGTGTGCTGCTGGGTCTCAGACACAGAGCATCTCTAGTGGCCAGGGCTCTCCCAAGAGCAGAACCAAGACCACATGCTGAGACCCACTGGGGGACAGTTGCCGTGGGAGCTGGTTTTCAGTGTAGAGCTGCAGAGCTAGAACCCAGGGGCCACCAGCACATGCCCTGACATCCAGAAGACCAAGAACCACGATTTTAATGTCCAAGGACAGGAAATGAATATGGTAACTTAAGGAAAGAGAGAATTCGCTTTCTACCACCTTTTTGTTCTTTGGCGCTCAGTGGACTGATCAATACCCACTCACGTTGGTGACGGTTGGTCTTCCTTGCTCTGTCTGCTTATTCAGGTGTTCCCCTCTTCCAGAAACATCCTTGTAGACCTACCACAAAATGGTACTTAACAGCTTCTAGGTATTCCTTAGCTGGGTCAAGTGAACACTTAAAATCATACCACAGGAGCTGGGCGTGGTGGTGCATGCCTTTAATCCCAGCACTCAGGAGGCAGAGGTAGGAGGATTGCCATGAGTTCGAGGCCACCCTGAGACTACATTGTGAATTCCAGGTCAGCCTGAACTACAGTGAGACCTTACCTTGAAAAAAAAAATTATACCACAGGACATGAGTGACCATGTGACTAGAGATGCCCTCGTGGGCGGGTATGTCAGATGCACCAAGCATAAAGTCAACTAGGCTCAACAGCAACCCATGATCCCACAAGAGTAGGATCTCGATGATTGGGTCACGCAGAGCCAGAAGGCTTAAGGAAGCTGCATGGGCAGCTGTTCAAATCCCTCTGTCACTCACCAATGATGGGTCTCTGTTAGATCACGTCCCTCTATGGCCACTTCAGGGTGGGGAGAGAGAGAGTATAAAACCAGCTGGTATCTGGAGGAGTTGGCTGCGTATTTGGTTGAAAGATACAAAAAGGCTTCTGTGGCAATGTCATTCCCTGGGGCCGTCCCCTAAGAGAAAAGAAGAGAAGCCAGCCCTTGGGCAGAGCTTCATGCGGTCCTGCTTAGGAGAGAAGTGGCCCGAGGTAAGAATGCACACGGATGGGGGTCTGGCTAATGGCTTGGCAGGGACCGAGGGACAGGATGCATTAGAAGGTTGGGAGAAGAAGGTCTGGGAAAGATATGTGGGAGGGAAACATTTGCTTCTCATGTTGATGTGATCAAGCAGGACCACCCAGGGGTTGGAGTGAAGCCAATCTTATCCCCAGCTAGCGAGAAACAGGGAAAGTTTTAACAGAAGGAGAATGCCTGTTGGGAGGCAGAAGCAGCAGATGTCTAACACAGTAACAAATCCAATAAGTCACCAAGAAAACTGTCCCCAGATCCTCACTGCCAGAGTTGGGAGGTCATTTGCTCCATCCAGCCTCTTACCAGCCTTCGCCTGAATACTTTCAAAGCAGGCCGTGATTCCCTTCACAGTGACCTGTGACCCGCAGGACCATGCTGCTCTCCCACGAGTGTCCTCAGGTTAGCGGTCTGGGGTTCGCTTTTCCCTCTCCGCTTGCCCCAGGCCCCCAGCCAAGCCAGCATGGAGGAGGACGTGCTTTGGTAGGATGATGACAAGTGACAGATGCTTTGTCAGCAGAGTCATCGAGAGAAGTAAGCTGTACAAAATGATCCATCTTGGTAAGAGGAGAAAAAAAAAAAAAGGCTTGCCAACCCTCCCCATCACATACCAACCATCTCCACTTCTACTGAGAGAAAAACCAGAAAGACGGGACAATTTGGCTGAGAGCCTGCAATGGGGGGAACTGGCCCAGAGGTTGAGATGAGGTTGGAGTAGAGAGGGCATGAGGAAGACCAAGATGAAAGTAGAGAGGGGTGCCGAAGCCGGCTCAGTGGAAGCGAGCCACCCTGCCATTCGGCGTGCTCAGACTCCAGCCGAGTATCTAACAAGGAGGTTTGCTTTCCTCCTCTTTCAAACGTGAACAGTAAGGGCTGGGGCTGGAGTTAGGTGATTGCCTATATTGTGCAAGAACCTGGCTTCAGTCCCCACCACTACAAGATAACAAGAAAATCAAACGTGAAGAGCTGGATCTGCCTTTAGCTGAAACCCCTTCCGAGTGCTTCTGAGCACGGCCCAGCTATCCCTGGTGAAGCCAAGGCGATGGGCAGGTTAGCCTGGCCGCTGCTGGCCGCCCTTGGGAACAACCAGCGATCGATGCCAGGTAGCTCCGCTCACCACCTGTGCTTCCAGAACGAAGAGGCACGGTGTAAATTATCCTCGCTGCCATCACAGCAGTGATGCCCTCAGGTGGAAATTTAAAAATACTTCTCGCCAGCCCCACAGGACTTCTGTTGAGTGTTTTAACAACAGACCTGTGAATCACAGGGCAGCCATGGGCTTGGCACCAGCTTCAACCCAGCCTGCCATGCTGGTGTGTGCCCTGAAGTCGGCAGCTGCAGCCAGCTGAACTTATGAAGCCAAAGCACACAGGGGAGGGCTGCTCTCCCAGTGGGAGAGATTTATTTTGTTGTCTACTATTTAAACAGTTTAATATACCTCCCAATGAATTGTCTGCTTTGAAAAAGAACATGTAACAAGAACGTGTGATGAATCCCCCATTTTTCACATCGGGGACTACACGGACAGCTTTTATTAACAGCATCTGTTCTTCCGTCTCCACTTAATAAGTGTTTAAAGAAGGTTGACGGAAGGAGGCCCGCACCTCTTGGCCTTGGTCTCGGCAGCCTATCAGTGCAAATGAGCTGTGTTATCATGAGTGTTCAAGCCACATAGCCCTGCAGCGCCTCAGGGGCTCCGCCACCACCACCCCAGCATTGACACCAGGCCTCCTGTGCCCAGGAACAGCTTGTCTGCCCGAGCCTCCGCCCCGGGCAGCTGCTCCCCACCTGCTTCTCAGAGAGGCCTGGCACCGCTATTGCTTCTGCAGCTGGGTGGCATCATGCCATTCCAATGCCATGGGCCAGATGGTCTCTGTGGGTGGCACCATGCAAGCAGCTGTGGTCTGTTGGGACCTGGAGGTCGAGGAGCAGAGGGAGAAGGGCGCTCTTGGAAGATCACCTAAGCACTTGGACTTGAAGGGACAGGGTGCTGCCCAGGTTCTCCAGTGCCCTTCAGTGCCTGGCTCCGGGAAAGTCTCACACCTGTTCTTCAGGTGAGCTGGGATGTGTAAGTCACTCCTATTATCTCTCTCTCTCTCTCTCTCTCTCTCTCTCTGTGTGTGGTATGTTACACAAATGTGCAAATGTGCACACACACACACACACACATACACACACACTGTGAACTCTATGAGGTCAGGGTTTTGGGGGGGAGTTTGGTCTGTTTCACCATTGTATCCTCCGTGCCTACAACATTGCCTAATACATAGTAGATACTCAATAACTTTTATAGAGTGATATTTCTTATTTTTTAATGTTTTTTTGTTCATTTTTATTTATTTATTATTTGAGAGTGTCAGACAGAGAGAGAAAGAGGCAGAGAGAGAGAGAGAGAGAGGATGGGTGCGCCAGGGCTTCCAGCCACTGCAAACGAACTCCAGACGCGAGCACCCCCTTGTTCATCTGGCTAACATGGATCCTGGGGAATCAAGCTTCGAACCGGTGTCCTTAGGCTTCACAGGCAAGCACTTAACCACTAAGCCATCTCTCCAGTCCTAGAGTGATATTTCTTATTGATTGATTGATTTTTCATTTTGGTTTTTTTCGAGGTAAGGTCTCATTCTAGCCCAGGCTGACCTGGACTGGAACTCACTCTGTCGTCCTAGCCTGGCCCTAAACTCACAGTGGTGATCCTCTGACCTCTGCCTTCTGAGTGCTGGGATTAAAGGCGTGTGCCACCACAAGCGGAGAGTGATTTTTAAGAATCGATTAAGGCTTGTTGCGTTCTAGTGTGGACTGAAAAACAGCCTGGACTGAAGACCAGCGTGGCCTGAAAACCAGTGGCTCTCCAGGAAGCTTCCAGGCCTTCAGTGCCAGGTTGGATCTGCTGAGGCATACAGCCTCATGGACTGAGCAGCTACCGGGTTCCCTGACTCTCAGGCCTACAAACTGCTATTGTTGGACTGCCATAAAGCAATCCAATAAATTCATTTTTAATTAAAAAATATCGATTAATCTGGGCTTGGTGGCACATGCCTTTAATCCCAACATTCAGAAGGCAGAGGTAGGAGGGTTGCCATGAGTTCAAGGCCACCCTGAAACTACATAGTGAATTCCAGGCCAGTCTAGGCTAGAATGAGACCCTACCTCAAAAACAATGATTTATTGTTATTTATTCATTTGTTTTTGTTTGTATATGGGTGGGCATGATACGGCATGCATGTAGGGGTCAGAGGACAACTTGGAAGTGTCTGTGCTCCACCTTCCTTGAGACAGGATCTCTTGGAGCTGCAGATGAACTGCCGAGTGGCAAATGATTGTTAGACTCATCTGGCCCATGAATTTCAAATTCTTCTGGCTCTTCCTCCCATTGTTTTAGATAAGTTTGTTTCTGGCTTTACATAGGTGAGGGGAATTGAGTCTGGACCAGCAGGCTTTGTAAGTGAGTGGCCTTCAATGGCTGAACCATCTCCCCAGCCCCTAGAATGATTTTTTTAAAAAATATTACAGCCGGGTGTGGTGGCACATGCCTTTAATCCCAGCACGAGGGGTGGGGGCAGAGGTAGCAGGATCACCATGAGTTTGAGGCCACCATGAGACTACATAGTGAATTCCAGGTCAACCTGGGCTAGAGTGAGACCCTACCTAAAATATATTTATTTATTTATTTATTTGCAAGCAGCGTGAGAGAGAAGAGAGACAGGCTGGCCTTGAACTCACATGATCCTCCTACCTCTACCTCCTGAGTGTTGAGATTAAAGGTGTGTGCCACCATGCCCAGCCTTATTTTTTTTATTGACAACTTCCATAATTATAGACGATAACCATAATAATTATCTCCCTCCCATTTTCCCCTTCACAACTCCACTCTCCATCATATCACCACCCCCTCTCTATCAGTCTGTCTTTTATTTTGATGTCATCATCTTTTCTTCCTATTATACTGGTCTTGTGTAGGTAGTGCCAGGCACTGTAAGGGCATGGATATCCATTTTGTGTCTGAAAGAGTATATTGTACAGAACCTCACCCTTCCTTTGGTAATGGGCCCTAAGCATTGGAAGGTGGGATAGAGATGTTTCTAGAGCATTGCTTTGTCAGTTCTCAGCACCATGTTGCCTTTTGAGTCATCCCGGATGTCACCGCTATCTGAAAAGAGAAGCTTCCCTAACCAGAAGTGAGAGTAGCATTAAAATGTGGGTATGAACATTAAGAGATGTGCTTACCAGGCTGTTTTGTGAGCATGATATATGCTTTTAGCTAGACACTAGCAGGAATTACATCCCTAGGGCTCATAACTTCCCTCATCATAGGTTTTCAGTATCAGGGATGTATTCCCTCTCATGGAGTGGGCCTCCAGTCCAATTAGAGAGTGGTTGGTGTCCCCCATAACAGACGTGCTGCTATTGCACCCATTGGCTCATTTGGCCTGGCTGGTCCAACTTAAGGCTTGCAGTGTCCACTGTTGTTTATCTCCACTGATTTCTCTCTCTCCCATGGAGCTGCATACAGTGTAGCTTTTTCCAGCTTTCTGTCAGCTTCTCTACAGGGAGGAGGTTTTCAGCTCAGCTCCAGCAAGATTTCTCAGTGACCTTGCAGCCCAAGCATGTGGAGTCTTCAGCAATAGGGTCTTACCATCTATTCCTGGTGGGAAACCAAGAGCCTTGGCAATGGCCTATAAAGTTTTGGGGGCATCAGGGGCCTCCCTGGCCAACAACTCACTGGAAGGTATCCCATCTCTGGCACTGAAAATTTACTAGTAACAATCTATGGCTTCTGGATGCATCATTATCCAAAAAAGTAGGTTTCCATATGACTTATTCATACCCTCTTAGATTTTGATTAAACTTCCCCCGACCCTTCCTTTACTCAATCTCTTCCCCTGACCTCACTTAGGCCTTTCCACCCCCAGTAATCTGTTTTTCTACTTACATATATACAATGCCATCCGCTTAAGTCCTCCCCTCTCCTCCCTCCCTTACAGTCCCTTTCTAGCTTACTGGCCTCTGCTACCAAGTTCTGATTTTTTTTAATGTTGAATAAAAGGAATCTTCATGATTACTTCAACATAAAGCCCCAAGACTTATGTGTATCATTTCTGATATAAAGCCCACAGGGCCCCAGCCCACCGTTTCTACTGGCTGGGCTGAGCTGGGAAATGGAGCTGCTTGAGGACCTTTGGCTAGACATGCCATGACCACACCCTGACCTCTGTCCCAGCCTGGCTAACCAAACATGCACTGGTCCCAAGGACTCTAGCTCCCATCCCACTGAACAACAGGAAGTCCAACATCCCAAGTGTTCCTGGGTCTCTTTCTGGGTAATGATGTCACACTTCCTCATGCTAGTCTCCTGCCCCCA
Source organism: Dipus sagitta (assembly GCA_036346955.1). Lineage (NCBI taxonomy): Eukaryota > Metazoa > Chordata > Mammalia > Rodentia > Dipodidae > Dipus > Dipus sagitta. Next base: position 1,475,474 of record CM070778.1, on the reverse strand, counting down.
CAGCTGCTCGGCTCTCTCTATCACTCACTGCCCATTCCTCTGTCATGGCCCCTTCCCTGTTCCCACAGATGACCCTTGCTGCAGTCAGAAATCACCTGACCAAGAGCAGCTTGTGGGAACAAAAGGGTTATTTTGGCTTGCAGGCTCGAGGGGAAGCTCCATGATGGCAGGGCATAATGACGGCATGAGCAGAGGGTGGACATCACCTCCTGGCCAACATCAGGTGGACAACTGCAACAGGAGAGTGTGCCAAACACTGGCAAGGGGAAACTGGCTGTAATACCCATAAGCCCGCCCCAACAATACACTGCCTCTAGGAGGCTTTAATTCCCAAATCTCCATCAACTGGGAACCTAGCATTCAGAACACTTCAGTTTATGGGGGACACCTGAATCAAACCACCACAACCCTCTTCATCCTTGGCACTGGTTCATGCCCTGCCTGGAATTGGTAATGATGGCAGGTCCGGACTACTGAACACTAGCAATGCAGAGAGAGAAAGAAAGCAGAAGACAGAGACACACTTTCCACTGCCTCTCAATAAAGCTGGGCTCATCCTTCAGGGCTGCTGATGTCCCCCAGGCCACACTAGTGTGCACACACTCAGATGCACTAGCAGATGCACACACTCAGATACACTAGCAGGTGCACACACTCACATACATTATCAGGTACACACTCAGATACACTAGCTTGTGCACATACTCAGATACACTAGCAGGTACACACACTCAGATACACTAGCAGGTGCACACACTCAGATACACTAACAGGTGCACACACTCACATACATTATCAGGTACACACTCAGATACACTAGCTTGTGCACATACTCAGATACACTAGCAGGTACACACACTCAGATACATTAGCAAGTGCATACACTCAGATACACTAGCAGGTGTACACATTCAGATACACTAGCTTGTGCACACACCCAGATGCACTAGCTTGTACACACACTCAGATACACCATCAGGTGCACACACTCAGATACACTAGCTTGTGCACATACTCAGATACACTAGCAGGTGCACACACTCAAATACACTAGCAGGTAAACATACTCAGATACACTAGCTTGTGCACACACTCAAATACACCATCAGGTGCACACACTCAGATGCACTAGCATGTGCACACGCTCAGTACACTAGCTTGTGCACACACTCAGATGTACTAGCAGGTGCACACACTCAGATGAACTAGCAAGGAGAAAACGACCAGAGCCTCCTGTGGCCAGGGCAGTTGGCTGTCTCTGGCAGAGCGCCTGTCCTGGGCTCGGGACGTGCTCATCACACCACACCCACCTCATGTGCCTCCATTCACCGTCCTCATCAATTTCTTCTCTGGACTCTTGTTCCAACACTGCCATTTTCACAATATTGATTCTTCCAATCAAGGAACAAGTGATGTTTTTCCATTTCCTAGTGTCTTCTGCAATTTCTCGCTTGAGTGTTTTATAGTTTTCATTGTACAGATCCTTTACTTCCTTGGTTGGGTTTATTCCAAGGTACTTTATTTTCTTTGATGCAATTGTGAATGGGAGGGATTCTCTGATTTCATCCTCTGTGTGTTTGTTGTTAGCATATAGGAAGGCTACTGATTTCTGTGTATTTATTTTGTATCCTGCTATATGGCTGTGGGTGTTTATCAGCTCTAACAGTTTGCTGGTAGAGTCTTTAGGGTCCTTTATATACAGAATCATGTCATCTGCAAATAATGATAACTTGATTTCTTCCTTTCCAATTTGTGTCCCTTTTATGTGCATCTCTTGCCTTATTGCTATGGCTAAGGCTACCAGTACTATGTTAAATAAAAGTGGGGACACACCCTTGTCTTGTTCCTAATTTTAGTGGAAAAGCTTCCAGTTTTTCCCCATTTAGTAATATGTTGGCTGTAGGCTTGTCATAAATAGCCTTTATTATATTGAGATATGTTCCTTCTATTCCCAGTCTCTGTAGGACTTTTATCATGAAGGGATGTTGGATTTTGTCAAACGCTTTCTCTGTGTCTAACGAGATGATCATGTGATTTTTGTCCTCCAGTCCATTTATATAATGTATTACATTTATCGATTTGCGTATGTTGAACCATCCCTGCATCTCTGGGATAAAGCCTACTTGGTCAGGGTGAATGATCTTTCTGATATATTCTTGTATTCTGTTTGCCAATATTTTGTTGAGAATTTTTGCATCTATGTTCATGAGGGAGATTGGTCTGTGATTTTCTTTCTTTCTTCTATCTTTGCCTGGTTTTGGTATCAGGGTGATGCTGGCTTCATAGAAGGAGTTTGGTAGGATTCCTTCTTTTTCTATTTTATGGAAAAGCTTAAGAAGGAATGGTGCTAGTTCTTCCCTGAAGGTCTGGAAATATTCAGCAGTGAATCCATCTGGGCCTGGACTCTTTTTAGTTGGGAGATTTTTGATAACTGCTTGGATCTCCATATTTGTTATAGGTCTATATAAGTGATTAATATCATCTTGATTTAATTTAGGTAGGTCATATAAATCAAGGAAATCATCCATTTCTTTCAGATTTTCATACTTTGTGGAGTATATGCTTTTATAGTATGTCCCTATGATTTTTTGAATTTCTCTGGCATCTGTTGTGATGTTACCTTTTTCATCTCTAATTTTAGTAATTTGTGTCTCTTCTCTCTCTTTTTTTTTTTTAAAAGGTTTATCAATCTTGTTTATCCTTTCAAAGAACCAACTCTTTGTTTCATTGATTCTTTGGATTGTTTTTTTGGTTTCTATTTCATTTATTTCTGCCCTAATCTTTATTATTTCTTCCCGTCTACTGATTTTTGGTTTGCCATGTTCTTCTTTTTCCAAGGCTTTAAGGTGAAGCATTAGGTCGTTTACTTGCAACCTTTCTAATTTCCTAATATAGGCACTTAAAGCTATAAATTTACCTCTTAGGACTGCCTTCATTGTGTCCCAGATATTTTGGTATGTTGTGTTCTCATTATTATTTGACTCTATAAATTTTTTGATTTCCTTCTTGATTTCTTCATTGACCCATTCATCATTTAGTAGTGTGTTGTTTAATTTCCATGATTTTGTGTATGCTCTATAGCCTTTCTTGCTATTGATTTGTAGTTTGATTCCATTGTGGTCAGACAGAATGCAAGGAATTATTTCAATTTTCCTGTATTTGTTAAGATTTGCTTTGTGTCCTAATATATGGTCTATTTTAGAGAATGTTCCATATGCTGCTGAAAAGAATGTATATTCTGCAGCATTTGGATGAAATGTCCTATAGATATCTTTTAGGTCCATTCCTTCAATGACCTCATTTAGTCCAGATGTCTCTTTGTTTATTTTTTTCCCAGGATGACCTGTCAATTGATGAGAATGGGGTGTTGAAGTCACCCACTACCACTGTGTTTGGTGTTATCTGTGACCTTAGTTCTAATAGCGTTTGTTTGATGAATTTGGGGGCCCCCATGTCAGGTGAATATATGCTTAGGATTGTAATGTCCTCCTGTTGGAGGGTGCCTTTAATAAATATAAAGTGACCTTCCTTATCTTTCTTAACTAATGTTGGACTGAAGTCTACCTTGTCAGATATTAGGATAGTAACCCCTGTTTGTTTTCTAGGTCCATTTGCTTGAAACACCTTTTTCCAACCTTTCACCCTAAGACAGTGTCCATCCTTTGTAGAAAGGTGGATTTCTTGGAGGCAACAAACTGAAGGATCCTGCTTTTTAACCCAGTCTGTGAACCTATTCCTTTTGGTTGGGGCATTGAGGCCATTGATAGTAAGAGATAATATTGAAAGGTGTGTATTCATTTTTGCCATTTTTTTGTAGTTCTTCAGGTTTTACCTTTGCTCTCTTGTGTTAACTAGTATTTGAGTATTGCTTGTTTTTTCCCGGTTCCTTATATGTGTGCTTTTCTTTTTCTTCAGCATGGAGGATTCGTTCAACTATTTTCTGTAGAGCTGGTTTTGTCTTCAAATACTCCTTTAGCTTGCTTTTGTCGTGGAATGTCCTTATTTTTCCATCTATTTGAATGGATAGCTTTGCAGGATAAAGTAACCTTGGTTGACAGTTGTTATCTTTCAGGACTTGGAATATACCACTCCAAGCCCTTCTGGCTTTGAAAGTTTGTGTTGAGTAATCTGCTGTAATCCTGATAGGCTTGCCTTTGTAGATAACTTGATTTTTCTCTCTGACTGCTTTCAATATTTTTTCTTTGGTTTGTGTGTTTGGTAGTTTGATTATAATATGGCAAGGAGAGGTTCTTTCCAGGTTTTGTCTGGCTGGTGTTCTAAAGGATTCCTGTATCTGTATTGGCACCTCTTTCCCAATTTGGGGGAAGTTTTTTTTTTATGATTTTGTTGAAGATTCCTACTATGCCTTTGGAGTGAAATTATTCTTCTTCTGCTATGCCCTGAATTCTTATGTTTGATCTTTTCATAGTGTCCCGAATATCTTGAAATTCCCACTCATACTTTTCTATTAGTTTGTCTTTCTCTTTGTTGGACTGTATTAGATCTGCCACCTGGTCTTCTAGCTCAGATATTCTGTCCTCTCCTTCATTATTCTACTGGTGAGATTTTCTACAGAGTTTTTTTATTTCATTAACTGTGTTCTTCATTGCTAGTAATTCTGACTGGTTTTTCTTTATTATTTCTATTTCCTTATTTATGTCTAGTATTGACCTCTTTATTTCATTAAATTGGTGTCCTGTGTTTTCTTTGATTCCTTTGATTTCCTCTTTCATTCCTTTGATTTCTTCTTTGACTTCTTTGAACATATTTATAATCATTCCTTTGAAATCCTTCTCAGGCATTTCCTCTAACTCATTCTCACTGGAGGTCATTTCTGATGCATTAATACTTTTTGGTGGATTTATATTGTCTTGATTTTTGGTGTTTCTTGTGTTATAATGTATATATTTTTGCATCCTGGATTATTTAATGATTGGATTTTCTAGGTAGCTGGGTATTATTAGATGTATTAATCTATCTGATGTTACATAACTTCAGGGTAGGAGCTTAAGGTGCTAGGTGTGACTCTCAAGACTCTTAGAGTATCTACAAAAATGACCCTAGGTTTGCCTGCTATGAGAGTATTCAAGTAGGCTGAGTGGAACCAAATACAGATAGTTTCTAAAATTTAACTAAACAATGTACACTTTCAATGAAAAACATCACAGAGTATTTATCCAAGAGTAGGTATTATGACAATCAGATCCTCTGTCTGTCCCTTAGGCTATGTGGAGCCTCACCCACTCCCTTAATCCTGACAACAAAGAGGTTAAGATTTCTGATCTGTTGAGGGTTCCAAGTCAGCTTGTGACCAGGTGAGACCCTTCCCTGGTGTAATCCCAGTTACCTCTGCTCCTGCTTGGGTCCCGCTGTCGGTTCAAGTTGGCGTGGCCGGGTCCCACGACCGCTGCTCTGTTCGCTGGAGCCGGGCACTGGCGGTGGGGGAGGGGAGGCTGCCGATGCTTCTGTAGTTCGCCCACTGTTCCACGTGTTCTTCTACCTTGTGATCTGCTCCTCCGTTGTTCACTGCTGTTCTCCCTTCTGGTTTCTTGAGTTTGCTGAGAGCTCCGGTGTGAGTGGAAAATCCCCTCACCTGGCTTTTCCTGTGGCTCAAGCCGAGCCTAGTGGCTGGCCTGCGCGCCGCCACTGCCGCAGTCCACGGGCCAGCCGGAGCCACTTCTGCTGGCCTCTGTGGGCTCTGGATGCTCTGGATCTCTCCTACTTCTCCACTGCTGTTTCAATTTCCTATACACCTCATTTTTTAGTAAAAGTGTGTGTTTTGCTGGTTTTTTTTTTTTTTTTTTTTTTTTTTTTTTTTTTTTTGGATTTTTCCCCCCTAGGCTGCTTTGGCATGGTACCTACACCGCCATCTTAACTGGAAGTCCTATGCTTGTCAATTTTTAAAAAATATTTTTATTTATTGATTTATTTGACAGAGAAAGAGGGAGAGAATGGGCTCACCAGGGCCTTCAGCCACTGCAAACGAACTCCAGACTTATGTACCACCTTGTGCATCTGGCTAACGTGGGTTCTGGGGAATTGAACCTGGGTCCTTTGGCTTTGCAAGCAAACACCTTAACCACTAAGCCATCCCTCCAGGCCCTGTTCATAGAGTTTTTCTTATCATCTATTGGTCTTTTTTAGGTTTGGCTCTGTTCATCCTGGATGCCAAGACTTAAAAGCTGGCACACAATAGGTGCTCAGCTATCATGGCTGTTGAGTGCTGGCTGTCCTCCCTGCTGGGCGTCCTGGCCTAGCAGCTATCCAACTTAGGAACAGGAGAGGTTTTCCTCCTGCTGCTGGAGCTGGAAGATCAGCTCTTACCACATACTTGATGGGGGAATGTTGACTCACCCCAAGTCTCAGCAGTACGTGACCCTTATTCCCAGGCAACCCAGACTCAACTCCCCAACCTTGGGTCACGGCTGTGTGGTGGTCATTGGGGGATTGATCTACATAGAGGGTGTCTGTGGGCTTGTAAAAGGTAGGCATTACCAGATCCAGACCAGTTTCTTTCTTTTTAAAAACTTTATTTTATTTTATTTTATTTATTTGAGAGAGAGAGAAATGGGTACACCAGGGCCTCCAGCCATTGCAAATGAACTCTAGATGCATGTGCCACCTTGTGCATCTGGTTTATATGGGTACTGGTAATCAAACCTGGGTCCTTAGGCTTCACAGGCAAGCGCCTTAACTGCTAAGCCATCTCTCCAGCCCCATTTTTTTCTTAAAAAAATATTTTTATTTATTTCATTTGAGAAAGGGGAGCATACCAGGGCCTCTTGCCACTGCAAATGCTCTGACATTTGTGTCATTTTGTGCATCTGGCTTTAGGTGGGTTCTGGGCAATTGTATCTGGGCTGGTAGGTGTTGCAAGCAAGTGCCTTTAACCTCTGAGCCATCTCCCCAGCCCAAGTTTCTTTTTTTTCTTCTTTCTTTCTTTCTTTCTTTCTTTCTTTCTTTCTTTCTTTCTTTTTTCAAGGTAGGGTCTCATTCTAGCCCAGGCTGACCTGGAATTCATTATGTAGTCTCAGGCTGACCTCGAACTCACAGCAATCCTCCTATCTCTGCCTCCTGAGTGCTGGGATTAAAGGCGTACACCACCATGTCTGGCCCAAGTTTCTTTTTCGTCAAAGTGAAAACAAGTTCAGGTGTGTGTGTGTGTGTTTCCTCAGTGTCAGCAGCCCTGACCTGTGACTGTGTGAGCAAGACTCACACACAACCACCGACGATGGACATGCACTCTGAGAGACTGCTAAACCTGTAAACCAAGGTCCAGCCCACAACCAGGCCCCATATTTGGAAGAAGACCACTTCATCCAGGGACTTCCCTCTGTCAACGACTCCGGGTGGTAAGAGGCGACAGGGACACTTTCACGTTCTTTATTATCAAAGCGCATCCACACTGTAAATAGCTCAGCACGTACCCATTGCTAACGGTTTGTTCTGAGTTAACTTTTAAGCTGGATGGCATCTGGGGAGGAATGCCAGGCTCAGGGGCCTTGGGTATGCAAATCCCACTGTATGGGGAGAGAGGACAATGAAAGCTGCGGGCGGGGGGGGGGGGGGAGGCTCTGCAGTCATGAGTCTCAGAGACAAGGCTGACCACCTGACTGGAGCGACAAGACTAAACTGTGCAATGATTAACTACCTTTGTCTCCATTGTGCTAGCTGGAGATGAGAGGGGGAGGCAGTCTTGGTCTTAATCCTCCGCTATCTTCCCAGATTCTTGACTCTCTGAAACAAGAGTTTTTATTTATGTTTTTTGTTTTGTTTTGTTTTGTTTTTCCAAGGTAGGGTCTCACTCTGCCTCCAGGAGGATTCAATTCCCAAATTCCCATCAGGTGGGGACTCAGAACACCTAAGTTTATGGTGGACACTGAATCAAACCACCATATTCCGCCCCTGGCCCACATCAACTGATAACCATACGTGATGTAAAATGCAATGCATTCATCCAACTTTAAAAGTCCCCATAGTTGTTTTTTTTTTTTTTTTTTTTTTGGTTTTTTGAGGTAGGGTCTCACTCTAGCTCAGGCTGACCTGGAATTCACTGTGTAGTCTCAGGGTGGCCTCGAACTCTCAGCGATCCTCCTACCTCTGCCTCCCGAGTGCTGGGATTAAAGGCGTGCGCCACCACGCCCGGCTCTCCCCATAGTTTTTATCACTCTCAATGATGTTCAAACATCCCCATAGTTCAAAGTCTTTTTTAACTGATACCAAAAAAATATAATATCAAAATATTTTAAAAACCCATAATGGCACATAACAAAACATTCACACTGTAAAAGATGGCATTGGGCACAGCGAAGAAATACTCAACCAATACAAGATTTAAACAGGGCAAACATCAAACTCTGTAGCTCCAAGTCCAACAACTCTAGTCAATGACAAGTCTCCAAGTCCAATAATTCTAACCAGCAACAAGTCTCTGGAGTTCCAATTCCGCCCCTCCAGCTAGGCTACTCACAGTCCCAGAAAATTTCATCTGGTGCCAGCAGCTCTCCTTGTCAGCTATCCCATAGTCCTGGCATCTCCTATGGGTCTCTATTGCAACCCATGGTTCATCCTCATGGTTCCCTTGGGTCTCCATGTAGGTAATCCAACAAACCTGTTTCACACTGCCCATGGCCATTTCCAAGAAAACAAAACCATGTTACACACTCAATGAGCTTCTCTTTCCTGCATTTGTTATACTCCGTAATACCACGAGGAGTGCTAATTTGTTAATCCAGGGGGGGATAAAGCAGACTTTGAAGAACTGGACACTCCTATAGCATTCAGGCCCCTTCAAAAGTCTCTGCATTCTTTCTGCTATTCCAGTGCAGGTCAGCTGGCCCAATCTCAGTGGTTATAACCCCTCATATAATTGCAGCTGAATGGGCAGCAGTTTCAGCCCAAAGATTTCATTTTTTCTGTGCCATATCTCTCTGCTCACACCAGTCCATTTTGATGCAAAGCAACCCTGCACAAGTTCTCAGGACATGGCATAACTGCAAGCTTCTCACACAAACCACTTCTAGCTCAGCCCAGGCAAAGCTCTTCCTCACCCTCATAAGCCAAACCTCACAGTCCATAGTTCTTACTGCATTCAGGTCTTTTAACTCTGACCAGAATGGTCCATCAAGCTTTACTTATGACACTGCAAGTTGTCTCTTAGACCAAGGTTTCAAATCCTTCTACACTCCTCTCAAAAATCAGTTCCAAAATGCCAAAAGCCACACAGTGAGGTTTTTAGCAGCCATGATCCCACTTCTCAGTACCAACTTTACTGTTGCAGTCAGGTTTGCATTGCTGGCAGAAAACACCCAACAGCTTGTGGGGAAAAAAAAAAAGTTTATTTTGGCTTACAGACTTGAGGAGAAGCTCCTCAATGTTACGGGAAAACAATGGCATGAGCAGAGGGTAGACATCACCTCCTGGCCAACATTAGGTAGACAACAGCAACAGGAGAATGTGCCAAACACTGGCAAGAGGAAGCTGGCGATAACACCCATAAGCCTGCCCCCAACAATACGCTGGGTTTTTTTGAGGTAGGGTCTCATCTAGCCCAGGCTGACCTGGAACTCACTCTGTAGTTCCAGGCTGGCCTTGAACTCAGAGCGATCCTCGTATCTTGGCCTCCAAGGTTCTGGGATTAAAAGTGTGCGCTACCACACCTGGCTCAGAAGTTGCAAGACTTCACTTTTCCCCTTTTCTAAAACTGCATTCATCTATGGAGGTGGCCCACAATCCCCCAGCAATATAGGGTCTCCCAACGTCTCTGCTCCTGCTTTCTTCTTGCCTCCTGGGCTGCCTGGTGTCCCATATGCTCGCAGGCTTGCTGTCAGTCTTCCTCTATCCCTGTCTCAGACAGAATGACCATCTGAGAAAGTCTCACGCAGGAGTTCTCAATCTCCTGGTAAACCGTCTTTTCTTTCTTCCTTTGTTCCTTCGTTCCTTCGTTCCTCCCTCCCTCCCTCCTTTCTTTCTTAAAAATAATGCCTGTCAGCCGGATGTGGTGGTGCACGCCTTTAATCCCAGGACTCAGGAGGCAGAGGTAGGAGGATCGCTGTGAGTTCGAGGCCACCCTGAAACTACATAGTGAGTTCCAGGTCAGTCTGAGCTAGAGTGAGATCATTTGTCCTGGCTCTTGGCATGTATGTGTGTGTATAATGTGCATGTGTGTATTCATGTTTATATATGTGCATGCATGTGGAGTCTCATGTCAGGTGTCTTACTCAACTGTTCTCCACCTTCTTTTCTTTTCTTTCTTTTCTTTTCTTTTCTTTTTTTTTTTTTTTTTATTTTTCAAGGTAGGGTCTCACTCTAGCCCAGGTTGACCTAGAATTCACTCTGTATTCTCCGGGTGGCCTCAAACTCATGGCAATCCTCCTACCTCTGCCTCCTGAGTCCTGGGATTAAAGGCTTGCGCCACTACATCCACCTTCTTATTTTAATTTTTATTTATTTTTGACAGAGAGGCAGATAGAGAAAGAGAAAGAATGGGCTCACCAAGGCCTCCAGATGCTGCAGACAAACTCCAGACACATGTGCCACCTTGTGCATCTGGTTTAAGTGGGCCCTAGAGAATGGAACCTAGGTCCTTAGGCTTCGTAGGCAAGCACCTTAATTGCTAAGCCATCTCTCCAGCTCTCCACCTTATTTTTTGAGACAGGATCTCTCATTGAACCTAGTGCTCACCAGCTCAACTAGACAGCTAGCCAATGAGCCCCAGTGCTTTCCTGCCTCCGCCTCGCCGGTGCTGGGGTTACAGGCACATTCCACCATACCTGGCATTTACACGGGCTCTGGGGATATGAGCTCACGTCCTCACACTTGAGTCACATGTGCTTTACCACTGAGCCATTTCCCCAGCCCATGAGCCCCTTCTTGACTTGAGGTCCTCATTAAGCAAGCACCAGACCAGATCACTTTCTTCCCATTTATTTATTTACTTGGATTTTTTAAATTTTCTTATTTTTATTTACTTTGTTTTCTGGGCGGTTGGGGTTGCTGGTTTCAAGGTAGGGCTTCTCTCTAGCCCAGGCTGACCTAGAATTTACTATGTAGTCTCAGACTGGTTTCAAACTCACTGTAGTCCCCCTACTTCTGCCTCCTGAGTGCTGGGATTAAAGGTGTGCGCCACCACACCCGACTCTTATTTACTTTTTTTTTTTTTTTTTTTTTGGATTTTCCAAGGTAGGGTCTGGCTCTAGCCCAAGATGGCCTGGGATTCCACTGTGTAGTCTCAGGCTGGCCTTTTCACTCACAGAGATCCTCCTACCCCTGCCTCCCAAGTGCTGGAATTAAAGGTGTGCACCACCACGCCTGCCTTAATTACTTATTTTTTTAAAGATTTTTAAAAAATTTATTTTCAAGCAGAGAGAGAAAGAGAAATAGAAAGAGAGAGAGCCATGTGTGGTGGCGTTACACCTTTAATCCCAGCACTCAGGAGGCAGAAGTAGGAGGATCGCTGTGAGTTCAAGGTCACCCTGAGAATACAGAGTGAATTCCAAGTCAGGCTGGGATAGAGCAAGACCCTACCTCAGCAAAAAAAAAAAAAAAAAAAAAAAAAAGGAAAGGAAAGAAAGAGAAGAAGAAATGAAGGAAGGAAAGAAGGAAGGAAGGAAGGAAGGAAAGAAGGAAGGAAGGAAGGAAGGAAGGAAGGAAGGAAGGAAGGAAAAGGGAGATAGAAAGAATGGGTGTGCCAGGGCCTCTTGCCATGCAAAAGAACTCCAGTTACACGTGTCACTTTGTGCTTCTGGCTTTATGTGGATACTGGCCAATCGAATCAGGGCTCACAGGCTTTGCAAGCAGCTCCTTTAACTGCAGAGCCACTTTTCCAGAACCCCATTTCTTAGACTTTTGAGACAGAGTCCCTGTGATCCAGGCTGGCCTCAAACTTGTTATATAGATGAAGATGACCTTGAATTCCAGCCTCTGCTTCCTGAGTTCTGGGATTATGCACCACTGTGCCTGCCTTTTATTTACATTTTTTAGACCAGATAGCTTGGGCTGCCTTGAAACTTGTCATCCTCCTGCCTCAGCCTCCCGTGTGCAGGGAATAGAGGTATGTTCACCACCACTCCTAGTTTCTTCCCTTCTTTCCTCATTTTTTTTTTTTCTAGGTAGGGTTTCACTCTAGCCCAGGCTGACCTGGCATTCACTGGGTAGTTTCATACATAGTGTGGCCTTGAACTCTCGGCGAAGTGTTGGGATTAAAGGTGTGCGCCACCGCGCCTGGCTCCCCTCTATTAAAAAAAAAAATAGGGCTAGAGATATGGCTTAGCGGTTAAGGAGCTTGCCTGCAAAGCCAAAGGATCCTGGTTCGACTCTCCAGGACCCATGTAAGCACATGCGCAAGGGAGCACGTGCATCTGGAGTTTGTTTGCAGTGGATGGATGCCCTAGCATGCCCATTCTCTCTCCCTCTCTCTCTCTCTCTCTCTAATAAATAAATATTTTTTAAATATTTTTTTTAGGGCTGGAGAGATAGTTCAGCAGTTAAGGCATTTGCCTGTAAAGCCAAATGACCCAGGTTCGATTCCCCAGGACCCACGTTAGCCAGATGGACAAGGGGGCGCACGTGTCTGGAGTTGGTTTGCAGTGGCTGGAAGCCCTGGCGCGCCCATTCTCTCTCTCTCTCTCTCCCTCTTTCTCTGTCAAATAAATAAATAAAAATAAAGTAATTTTAAAAATACTATTTATTTGAAAGACAGAGAAGGAGGAAAGAAGAATAGACGTGCCAAGGCTTCTAGCCACTGGAAACAACCAGATGCATGTGCCACCCTGTGCATCCTGCTTAATGTGTGTACTAGGGGATCAAACCTGGGTCCTTTGCCTTTGCTGGCAAGAAGCTCCTTAACTGCTCTCTCTCCAGCCCTTTATCTCCTCTTGAATGTGGGGTGATGGGAGGAACAGGTCACTTGAATTTGACAACTAGAGATCAAACTACTACTAGGTTTGTCCCTGGCAAAGGGGATGGAAAATGTGGCTTTGGCTGGGTAGACGGAATGGGCTCCCTAGTGGTTCACACTTGAAGCAGATAGAGGTGAAGTCGGGGCACGGGCCTCCTGTCCATGACTTGAGCCACTTACTGCCCAGCAGCCAACAGCAGGCAGCCCCAAAACACCCACGGGTGAGAAGCTGAGCCAAGGGTCACCAGTCAGATGAAAGACTGTCCTGAGGAGAGGGCCTCATCCTCCCCCATCTCACCCCAGGGGGAAAGCAACTGCAGCCCCGCCGTCACCCAGCGGGCTGGGTTCCCAGGGAGAGCGAATGAAGGGGAGCAAGGCACTAGCACCTGGCAACAGACTCCTCACCGGTGAGCATCCTGGAAGGCTCTGCGGAAGCTGACTCCCGGGGAGACCAAAAAAAAAAAAAAAAAAAAAAAAAATGGAGCACAGGGTTTTTTTGTTTTTTTCAAAAAAGTATTTGAAATCTGATTCAAATTGTCAAAAAGATTCCACAGAGCGCTGGAAAATCTCTAGAACCCAGGAAAGATGGAGATGAGACATCTGAGCGCAGGAAGTGCAGGGAGGAGTCAGAACCACAATGGCCGGGTCACAAAACCAGGATGTGGGCTGTAAATAGCACACACCAGAGAGGAGAAGTGCCCGCCGGGGACGACCGGAGATGAAAAGGAAAGAGGCAGGCGCTCAGACACGGGGGCTGTAGGTTGGACGCATAGGAATTCTGGGCGGAACAAAACAGACTTAGGGAAAGCAATAATCAAAGAAATCGAAGGAGAAAACTTTCCAGGTATAAAGATCCCAGTTGGAAACAGGATATTCTGACTTCTGAACAAAGCTAATGAAAGGGGGCCACGTGTTGAGCCCGGCGGGCGTGGTGGCGCATGGCACTGGTAGAATTCAGGAGTTGGGTTGGGTTTAGCGCTGCACTCCTGTAATCCTAGCACTCAGGAGGTGGAGACAGGAGGATCACCTGACTTGTGCGGCATAGTGAGTTCTAGGCCAGCCAGGGCTAAAAAGTGAACCCCTGTCTCAAAGCAACAAACCAAACAAAAACAGAAAGAGCTGTGGCCGGGGTGGGGAGATGGCTCAGCAGTTAAAGACACTTGCTTGCAAAGCCTACCACCTGAGTTCTGTTTCCCAGCAGGCACATAGAGTCAGATGCTGCAAAGTCGGGCCTGGTCCCAACGTGCCTATGCAATGAGCCAGGAAAACCCAAAGCTCCTGGGCAGCCAGTTGGCAGCAGCAAAAGACTGTGTCTCAAGGAAGGTGGTGCACACATACCTCGAGGTTGTCCTCTGACCACCACTCAAGTGTTGTGACACACACACACACAAATAACTGTAAAAAGAAAGAGCTGGGATTTAGCTCAGTTGTAGAAGGTTTGTGTAGCATACACAAGGCATTGAATTCAAGATTCAGGAACACACACACATGCACACACTTACAGATTTTACCTTGTTTTTTTTTTTTTTTTTTTCCTTATTTATTTGAGAGAGAGAGAATGGGTGTGCCAGGGCTTCCAGTTGCTGCAAATGAACTCCAGACACATGAGCCACCTTGTGCGTCTGGCTTATATGGGTCCTGGGGAATTGAACCTGGGTCCTTTGGCTTTGCAGGCAAGCACCTTAACCACTAAACCTTTCCCAGCCCTTAAAATTTTTTTGGGGGGGGGGGACTGGGGAAATGGCTTAGCGGTTACAGCATTTGCCTGTGAAGCCTAAGGACCCAGGTTCGATTCCCCAGGACCCACATAAGCCAGATGTACAAGGGGACACATGTGTCTGGAGTTTATATGCAGTGGCTAGAGGCCTTGGCGTGTCCATTCTCTCTTTCTCTCTCTTAAATAAATAAATAAAATATTAAAATTTTTGTTTATTTATTTATGAAAGAGAGAATGGGTACTTTTCTTTTGATAGCTCTTTTCATGTTTTGTTTTGTTTTGTTTCTTCAATTTGGTTTTTTGAGGTAGGGTCTCTCTCTAACCCAGGTTGATCTGGAATTCACTATGGAGTCTCAGGGTAGCCTCGAACTCACGGTGATCCTCCTACCTCTGCCTCCTGAGTGCTGGGATTAAAGGCACCACGCCCGGCTTTTTTTTTTTTTCTTTTTTCTTTTTTGAGGTAGGATCTTGCTCTAGCCTAGGCTGACCTGGAATTTACTATGTAGTGTCAGGGTGGCCTTGAACTCTTGGTGATCCTCCTACCTCTACCTCCTGAGTGCTGAGATTAAGGTGTGTACCACCATGCCTGGCTCCCATGTTGGATTTTAAAAAATACTATGTACATATACTTTTATAATTTTAAAAAGAAGGCTGAGTGCAAGCAGAGAGAGAGAACGAAAGAGAGCACTCTGCACTCTGGAGCACTCTGGAGGCAGAGGTAGGAGGATCACCAAGAGTTCAAGGCCACCCTGACACTACATAGTGAATTCCAGGTCAGCCTAGGCTACGGTGAGACCCTACCTTGAAAAAGAAAAAAACCCAAAAAAATAAATCACTAGAAAATACATGCTAGGAAAAATCAGATGTGAAAACTCAAGAACATCTGGATGTGGTAGCACATGACTGTAGGCTATAATCTTAGCACTCAGGAACCTGAGACAGGAGGATTGTCACAAGTTCTAGGCCAACCTGGGCTACAAGTATATAAGACCTTACAATACTTACAAATACTTACATAACCTAATGGCCTAAGTTCAGTTCCCCAACACTCAGGTGAGGCCAGATGTAAAAGTGGTGAATGGGTCTGGAGTTCATTTGCAATAGCAAGAGACCCTGATACACCCATAAGCAGACAGACAGACAGACACACACACACACACACACACAGAGAGAGAGAAATGCAAATAAATAAATTTATTTATTTATTTGAGAGCGACAGACAGAGAAAGAGGCAGAGAAAGACAGAGAATGGGCGCACCAGGGCCTCCAGCCACTGCGAACGAACTCCAGATGCATGCACACCCTTGTGCATCTGGCTAATTTGGGTTCTGGGGAATCAAGCCTCAAACCAGGGTCCTTAGGCTTTACAGGCAAGTGCTTAACCATCACTCCAGCCCAAATAAATAAATTTAAAGAGACAAAACAAAAATAAAGTTAGGTAGCTTGAGAATTTTTGTATAGCTCAGTTTCTCGAGAGCATAGAGGGAAAACCCACCACAAGATTTCTGTACTTACATGAGCAGAAAGATGTGGAAGGGACAAAGACTGCAAGGCTGGCTATTCTAAGTCAGAAGGCAGAGCACAAACGCTGAGAGCTGGCTGTCTGGAAATATGTTTGAACTGACTATTGCCCTATTTTTTGGAAAAATTTTTTTTTTCTTTTGAGACAGGGTCTAATGTATTTCAGGCCGGCATTCAACTCACTATGTAACTTTGGATCCTCCTGCCTTCACCTTCCAAGTGCTGTGATTACAGGCGTGTGCCACCATATCTAGTTTAGCATTACTGTGGTTGGAACCCAGGATCTCATGCGTGCAAGGCAAACACTTTGCCAGCTGAGCCACATCCCCAGCCTGTTTTGTTGTTGTTGTTTTGTTTTGTTTGTTTTCCGAGGTAGGGTCTCGCTCTAGCCCAGGCTGACCTGGGATTCACTATGTAGTCTCAGGGTGACCTCAAACTCACGGCTATCCACCTACCTCTGCCTCCCAAGTACTGGGATTAAAGACGTGTGCCACCACACCTAGCATCCCAGGTAATTTTTTTTTTTTTTGCATGTGTATGTGTGTGTGTTCATGTTTTTATGCATGTGGGTGTGCATGCATATGCATGCATGTGGAGGTCAGATGTAGACACTGGATATCTCCCTGTAATGCTCTCCACTTTATTTATTGAGACAGGATTTTCTCCATGACCCCAGAGCTCAGCAATGGGGCTAATCTAGCTAGCCAGTGATCCCTGTGATCCATCTGCCTCCATTCTTCTGAGTGCTGGAACTACAGGTGAGTACCCAATATATACCCAAACTCAGTCCCTCATGCTTGCCTGGTAAGTGTTCTACCAACTGAGCCATCTCCCCAGCCCCCACCCCAGATGAAATTTTGTAAGATTAGAAATGAGGGTGGGGTATAGCTCAGTGGGAGTGCTTTCCTAGTATGCACAAGGCAGTGAGCAACATCCCCAGCATTGCAAGAAAATAAATATTTAAAAAGTGGGAATGAGGGGCTGGAGGGATGGCTTAGCTGTTAAGGCACTTGCCTGCAAAGCCAAAGGACACAGTTTCAATTCCCCAGGACCCATGTTAGCCAGATGCACAAGGGAGCACATGCATCTGGAATTCATTTGCAGTGACTGGAGGCCCTGGCGCACCTGTTCTCTCTCTCTCCCCCCCCCCTCCTTTCTCTGTCAAATAAATTAATTAATTAAAATTAAAATTTTTTCAAGTGGGAATGAGGGCTGGAGAGATGGCTTAGCAGTTAAGCCACTTGCGTGCAAAGCCAAAGGACCCAGGTTCAATTTCCCAACACTCACAAAAAGCCAGATACTCAAGATGGCACATGTGCCTAGAATTTATTTGCAGTTGCTAGAGGCCCTGGTGCACCCATTCTCTCTCTATCTACCTATCAGTCTCTCTCTCTCAAATAAATAAATAATACTGAAAAATATAGAGTCTCATGGGGTTGAAGAAATGGCTCCGTGGTTAAAGGTGCTCACTTGCAAAGCCTGATGACCTGGGTTCAAATCCCTAGTACCTGTGTAAGCCAGATGCACAAAGTGGCACGTGCATCTGGAGTTCGTTTGCAATGGCTGCAGGCCCTGCTATGCCCATTCTCTCTCTCTCTGTGCATCTTTCTGTCTCTGTCTGTTGCTCTCAAATAAATAAATAAAAATAAACAAAAAATTATTTTACAAAAAAGGAAAAAAAGAGAAAAGAAAGTGCCTGTGGTGAGATGTGGTTGATCGACAAGCAGCTGTCAGCAGACAGGGGTGGAGCATCCTGTGTCCTGTGTCTGCAAGTCATCTTGCTGTCACTGGGTCACCACAGGAAGCTGGTTCATAATTAGAAGTTGCCCAGACAAGCTTTCACGAGGCTGTTCCACATCAACAAGCAGCCTGCTAAGTCCACACAACACGCTCCTGACCTGGCCTGGCAGGGTTGGAGTCTGTGCTGGGCTTTTCCACCCCATGCTCTGTGAGCTGGTGCATTTCCACTGTGGGACGTGCTAACTCCATCGCCAGGTGACTTAAACATTAATGAAGGGACAGTTGTAAATTCGTGTTCTGACAAAAAGCAACTTAATGTCGGGCATGGTAGCACACATCTTTAATCCCAGCACTCAGGAGGCTGAGGTAGGGGGAATAGCTATGAGTTGGAGGTCAGCTTGGGGCTACAGAGTGAGTTCCAGGTAAGCCTGGGCTAGAATGAGACCCTGCTTGAAAAAAGAAAAAGAGAAACAGAAATTTAATGGAGGAAAGCCTTATGTCAGTTTACAGTCTAAGACTGGTACAGTTCGTCACGTCAGGGAAGGCATGGGGCAAGAGCGGAGGCCACAGGTCGTATTGTATCCATAGTAAGGAAGCCAAGTTGATGAATACTGGTGCTCAGCTCCGTTTTCCCTCCTATTTACTACTTACTTACTTATGAGAGAGAGAAAGAGGCAGATAGAAAAAGAGAGCGAATGGGTGTGCCAAGGTCTCCAGCCACCGCAAATGAATTCCAGACACATGTGCCACCTTGTGCATCTGGCTTTATGTGGTTACTGGGGAATTGAACCCAGCTCCTTAGGCTTTGCAGGCAAATGCCTTAACTGCTGAGCCATCTCTCCAGCCCCCTTCTTTCCTTCTTATTCTTCCTAGGACCCTGTGGTAGTTTGAATGCAATAGTTTGAATGCATGGCCCCATAGACTCAAATTGAGCTTACAGGGCTGAAGAAATGGCTTGGTGGTTAAGTGCTTGCCTGTGAAGCCTAAGGACCCCAGTTTGAGGTTCAATTCCCCAGGACCCACGTTAGCCAGATGCACAAGGGGGCACACACGTCTGGAGTTCATTTGCAGTGGCTGGAGACCCTGGCACGCCCATTCTCTCTCTCTCTCTGCCTCTTTCTCTGTCTGTTGCTCTCAAATAAATAAATATAAATAAAATACAAAAAAAAAAATGAGCTTACAACTTGAGTCCCTAGCAGGCAGATCCCTGCTATAGGGGGCGTGTCACCGGGTATGGATCTTGGTGTACAGCCCTAAGGTGTATTTGGGGAGCGGACCTTGAGTACAACACTAAGGTGTGTGGAGAGCTGTTTGGTACTCTGGCCATTTGTGCCTTTTAAAAACAATTATTTTTATTTGAGACAGAAAGGGGGGGGAGAGAGAGAGAGAGAATGAGTATACCAGGGCCTATAGACACTGCAAAAGAACTCTAGACATATGCACCACCTTGTGCATCTGGCTTATGTGAGTCCTGAAGAATCGAGCCTGGGTCTTTAGACTTCCCAGGCAAGCGCCTTAACCGCTAAGCCATCTCTCCAGCCCTGTTTGTACTTTTTAAAAACATATTTTATTTATTTATTTGAGAGAGAAAGGCAGATAGGGAGAGAGATATGGATGCACCAGGGCCTCTATCTGCTGCAAACGAACTCCAGATGCATGCGCCACCTATGTGGGTCCCAGCTTTCAGCCAAGCACCTCAACCATGAAGCCATCTCTCCAGCCCTGATTGTGCTTTTTGGTGATTGCCGGCTGTTTGGTGTGTTTCTCTGCTGTGATCTACGGAAGCGAGCCAGCTTCTTCTGCCATGTGTGGAGCTTCTCCTGGAATCTGTAAGCCTGAAATAAACCCTTTCCTCCCATAAGCTGCTTCTGGTTGGATTTTTGTCCTAGCAAGGAAGAGCTGATTGCAACAGAACCCATGCTTGGGATGGTGTCACTAACTTTCAGAGTGAGTTTTGCTTCTCATTTAAACCTCTCTGGAAAGGCCCTCACAGACTGTTACATTTATTTTAGAAGCCTGTAATCCCAGCACTTGAGAAGTAGAGGCAGGAGGATCAGGAGTCCAAGGTCATTCTTGGGTATATGAGGAGTTTGAGGCCAACTCCATGAGACTGGGCTGGGATCCATGAGACTCTAGCTTTAAAAAAAAATTATTTACTTATTTATTTATTTGCAAGGAGAGAAAAAGAGAGAGAGAGAGAGAGAGAGAGAGAGAGAGAGAGAGAATGAATAGGTGTGCCAGGGCCTCTTACCACTTTGTGCATCTGGCTTTACATGGGTACTGAAGAATCGAGCCTCCAACCGGGGCCCTTAAGCTTCACAAGCAAGTGCTTAACTGCTAAGTCATCTGTCCAGCCCTCTTTTTTCTTTTCAAGACAAAGTCTCACATTATAGCCAGGCTGCTCTCAACTCACTGTGGAGGCCAGGCTCCTCTCACACTTGCAGCAATCTTGCTGTGTCAGCTCCTGAGTGCTGGAGTTATAAGCATGAGCCACCAAGCATGACTACACCATGTTTTAGACAATCAGAGGAGAGAGAGAGAGGGACAGGGAGAGAAAGAAGCTCAGAGGACCAAAAATAAATAAATAAATGAATAATGTGGGCTTTCAGGTAAATGGAAAGATGAAGGAACTATAACTCTTTTACCCTTTCATTTGGAACAATTCCTACTGTTGACATACATTATATGCAAAATAACTACAAAATAGGGCTGGAGAGATAGCTCAGTGGTTAAAGGCACTTGATTGCAAAACCTGATGGCCAGAGTTTGATTCCCCAGTACACACATAAAGCCAGATGCACAAAGTGGTGCATGCATCTGGAGATTGTTTGCAGTAGCAAGAGACCCTGGTGCACCCATTCTCTCCACCCACCCCCCACTGCTTGCAAATAAATTTAAAACATTAACTATAAAATCAAACTATAAAAATGAAAGATATAGTAGAGTGTTTGAATTTTTTGGAAATGTATTCACTAGTTACAATGTTGACCCCCAAAAGCACAAACTTTTGGCTGGGCGTGGTGGTATACACCTTTAATCCCAGCACTCAGGAGGCAGAGATAGGAGGGTCACACTGAGTTTGAGGACAGCCTAGAACTACAGAGTGAGGGCCAGGTTAGCTTGGGTTACAGTGAGACCCTGCCTTGAAAATAAAAAAGGTACAAACTTTTAAAAAGACAACCAGAAAGGGAAAACTACAAATTGCTAAAGAATTAGCTCCTTAGCTCTTTTGACTATTCATCTCTCCTGAACCTCCAGGTCCCTGCTTTGGTAAGCCGTTTGTCTTAGCCCACATGGGGGGGGGGTCCTCTACTCCCACATGGGCTCCCTACCCCTCCTGCACCCACACGGCAGGCGCTCTCTGTACTTTCTTGTCTTTGCTGCTCTTAATCTGGTAAAGTCTCTCTAAACCTTAAAAAAAAAGGGGAGTGGGCTGGCGAGATGACTCAGCATTTAAGGCGTTTGCTATGAAGTCAAAGGACCCAGGTTCAATCCCCTAGTACCCACATAAGCCAGATGCACAAGGGGGCACATGTGTCTAGAGTTCATTTGCTGTAGCAAGAGGCTCTGGCATACCCATTTTCTCTCTCTCTCTCTCTCTCCTTGCAAATAAATAAATAAAAGAAAAAGAAAAAGAATTACCTCCTTAAAGGGCATCTAGGTTAGGCACTTTTGCAGGCAAGGTTTTTTCATATGCTTAAGGAATAGCAATATCTATTGCTACATGAGTTGTTTCAAAAAGAATAGAGGAAGCCGGGTGTGGCGGCGCATGCCTTTAATCTCAGCACTTGGGAGGCAGAGGTAGGAGGATCACTATGAGTTCAAGGCCACCCTGAGAATACAGAGTGAATTCCAGGTGAGCCTGGGCTAGAGTGACACCCCATCTTGAAAAAAAAAAAACAAAAAAAAAAATAGAGGAAAAATCCAGGTGTAGTAGCACTCGCCTTTAATCCCAGCACTTGGGAGGCAGAGGTAGAAGGATCGCCATGAGTTGGAGGCCACCCTGAGACTACACTGTGAATTCCAGGTCAGCCTGAGCTACAGTGAGACCCTACCTCAAAAAAGTAAATAAATAAAATAAAGAGGGGCTGGAGAGATGGCTCAGTGGTTAAAGGTGCTTGCTTCCAAAACCTGACCACCTGAGTTCAATTCCCCTGTACCCATGTAAAACAAGAATCACACAGTGGCACATGCGTTTGGAGTTCATTTACCGTAGCCAGAGGCCCTGGTGTGCCCATTCTCTCTCTCTTCCTCTCTCCTTTTCTATCTTTCTCAAATAAAAAAAATAAAATAGAGCTGGAGAGATTGCCTAGTGGTCAAGGCGTTTGTCTGCAAAGCCAAAGGACCCAGGTTTGATTCCCCAGGAGCCACGTAAGCCAGAAGTACAAGGTGACACATGTGTCCGGAGTTTGTTTACAATGCTGTATGCCCTGGTGCTCCCATTCTCAATCTCTCTCTCTGCCTCTTTCTCTCTCTCTCTCTCAAATAAATAAATAAAAATAAAAATATTTTTAAGATAATAAAGAGGAGTGGACAGGGCATAGCTCAGTGACAGAGCATGGCGAGTACTTACCATGGCTTTGCACCCCCCCACACACAAATGGGGGCTGGGATACAGCTCAGTGGGTAGAGTACGTGCTTAGCAAACCAAGCATGGTGGTGCATGCTAGGAGTATCAGAAATAGAGGCAAGAGTATCAGAAATTCAAGATCAGCTGGGTGCCGTGGCACATGCTCGGAAGGCTGAGGCAGGAGGATCACTTGAGTCCAGGAGTTCTGGGCTGCAGTGAGCTATGTAGATTGGGTGTCCGCACTAAGTCTGGCATTAATATGGTGACCTCCCTGGAGCGGGGGACCAGCAGGGGTGAATAGGCCCAGGTCAGAAAGGGAGCAGGTCAAAACTCCTGTGCTGCTCAGTAATGGGATCGTGCCTGTGAATAGCCATTGCACTTCAGCCTGGGCAACATAGCGAGACCCCCATCTCTTAGAGAGAAAAGGTTAAAAAAAAACCACAAAAACTAGCCAGGCCTGGGCAACATAGCGAGACCTTTAAAGAAAGAGAAAAGAATTTTTTCTTAAAAGAAAAAAAAAAAAGGACTGAAATAACTGGGCGTGGTGGCACACTCCTTTAATCCCAGCATTTGGGAGGCAGAGGTAGGAGGATTGCCATGAGTTCAAGGCCACCCTGAGATTCCATAGTGAATTCCAGTTCAGCCTGAGCTAAGTGAGACCCTACCTTGGGGAAAAAAAAAAAAAAAAAAAAGAGGGCTGGAGAGACAGCTTAGCAGCTAAGGCACTTGCCTGCAAAACCTAAGGATTCAGGGCTGGAGAGATGGCTTAGCGGTTAAGCACTTGCCTGTGAAGCCTAAGGACCCTGGTTTGAGGCTCGATTCCCCAGGACCCATGTTAGCCAGATGCACAAGGGGGCGCACGCATCTGGAGTTCGTTTGCAGTGGCTGGAGGCCCTGGCGCACCCATTCTCTCTATCTGCCTTTTCTGTCTCTGTCTGTTGCTCTCAAATAAATAATAAAAATAAACAAAAAATTATTTTACAAAAAAGGAAAAAAAAGAGAAAAGAAAGTGCCTGTGGTGAGATGTGGTTGATCGACAAGCAGCTGTCAGCAGACAGGGGTGGAGCATCCTGTGTCCTGTGTCTGCAAGTCATCTTGCTGTCACTGGGTCACCACAGGAAGCTGGTTCATAATTAGAAGTTGCCCAGACAAGCTTTCACGAGGCTGTTCCACATCAACAAGCAGCCTGCTAAGTCCACACAACACGCTCCTGACCTGGCCTGGCAGGGTTGGAGTCTGTGCTGGGCTTTTCCACCCCATGCTCTGTGAGCTGGTGCATTTCCACTGTGGGACGTGCTAACTCCATCGCCAGGTGACTTAAACATTAATGAAGGGACAGTTGTAAATTCGTGTTCTGACAAAAAGCAACTTAATGTCGGGCATGGTAGCACACATCTTTAATCCCAGCACTCAGGAGGCTGAGGTAGGGGGAATAGCTATGAGTTGGAGGTCAGCTTGGGGCTACAGAGTGAGTTCCAGGTAAGCCTGGGCTAGAATGAGACCCTGCTTGAAAAAAGAAAAAGAGAAACAGAAATTTAATGGAGGAAAGCCTTATGTCAGTTTACAGTCTAAGACTGGTACAGTTCGTCACGTCAGGGAAGGCATGGGGCAAGAGCGGAGGCCACAGGTCGTATTGTATCCATAGTAAGGAAGCCAAGTTGATGAATACTGGTGCTCAGCTCCGTTTTCCCTCCTATTTACTACTTACTTACTTATGAGAGAGAGAAAGAGGCAGATAGAAAAAGAGAGCGAATGGGTGTGCCAAGGTCTCCAGCCACCGCAAATGAATTCCAGACACATGTGCCACCTTGTGCATCTGGCTTTATGTGGTTACTGGGGAATTGAACCCAGCTCCTTAGGCTTTGCAGGCAAATGCCTTAACTGCTGAGCCATCTCTCCAGCCCCCTTCTTTCCTTCTTATTCTTCCTAGGACCCTGTGGTAGTTTGAATGCAATAGTTTGAATGCATGGCCCCATAGACTCAAATTGAGCTTACAGGGCTGAAGAAATGGCTTGGTGGTTAAGTGCTTGCTGTGAAGCCTAAGGACCCCAGTTTGAGGTTCAATTCCCCAGGACCCACGTTAGCCAGATGCACAAGGGGGCACACACGTCTGGAGTTCATTTGCAGTGGCTGGAGACCCTGGCACGCCCATTCTCTCTCTCTCTCTGCCTCTTTCTCTGTCTGTTGCTCTCAAATAAATAAATATAAATAAAATACAAAAAAAAAAATGAGCTTACAACTTGAGTCCCTAGCAGGCAGATCCTGCTATAGGGGGCGTGTCACGGGTATGGATCTTGGTGTACAGCCCTAAGGTGTATTTGGGGAGCGGACCTTGAGTACAACACTAAGGTGTGTGGAGAGCTGTTTGGTACTCTGGCCATTTGTGCCTTTTAAAAACAATTATTTTTATTTGAGACAGAAAGGGGGGGGAGAGAGAGAGAGAGAATGAGTATACCAGGGCCTATAGACACTGCAAAAGAACTCTAGACATATGCACCACCTTGTGCATCTGGCTTATGTGAGTCCTGAAGAATCGAGCCTGGGTCTTTAGACTTCCCAGGCAAGCGCCTTAACCGCTAAGCCATCTCTCCAGCCCTGTTTGTACTTTTTAAAAACATATTTTATTTATTTATTTGAGAGAGAAAGGCAGATAGGGAGAGAGATATGGATGCACCAGGGCCTCTATCTGCTGCAAACGAACTCCAGATGCATGCGCCACCTATGTGGGTCCCAGCTTTCAGCCAAGCACCTCAACCATGAAGCCATCTCTCCAGCCCTGATTGTGCTTTTTGGTGATTGCCGGCTGTTTGGTGTGTTTCTCTGCTGTGATCTACGGAAGCGAGCCAGCTTCTTCTGCCATGTGTGGAGCTTCTCCTGGAATCTGTAAGCCTGAAATAAACCCTTTCCTCCCATAAGCTGCTTCTGGTTGGATTTTTGTCCTAGCAAGGAAGAGCTGATTGCAACAGAACCCATGCTTGGGATGGTGTCACTAACTTTCAGAGTGAGTTTTGCTTCTCATTTAAACCTCTCTGGAAAGGCCCTCACAGACTGTTACATTTATTTTAGAAGCCTGTAATCCCAGCACTTGAGAAGTAGAGGCAGGAGGATCAGGAGTCCAAGGTCATTCTTGGGTATATGAGGAGTTTGAGGCCAACTCCATGAGACTGGGCTGGGATCCATGAGACTCTAGCTTTAAAAAAAAATTATTTACTTATTTATTTATTTGCAAGGAGAGAAAAAGAGAGAGAGAGAGAGAGAGAGAGAGAGAGAGAGAGAGAATGAATAGGTGTGCCAGGGCCTCTTACCACTTTGTGCATCTGGCTTTACATGGGTACTGAAGAATCGAGCCTCCAACCGGGGCCCTTAAGCTTCACAAGCAAGTGCTTAACTGCTAAGTCATCTGTCCAGCCCTCTTTTTTCTTTTCAAGACAAAGTCTCACATTATAGCCAGGCTGCTCTCAACTCACTGTGGAGGCCAGGCTCCTCTCACACTTGCAGCAATCTTGCTGTGTCAGCTCCTGAGTGCTGGAGTTATAAGCATGAGCCACCAAGCATGACTACACCATGTTTTAGACAATCAGAGGAGAGAGAGAGAGGGACAGGGAGAGAAAGAAGCTCAGAGGACCAAAAATAAATAAATAAATGAATAATGTGGGCTTTCAGGTAAATGGAAAGATGAAGGAACTATAACTCTTTTACCCTTTCATTTGGAACAATTCCTACTGTTGACATACATTATATGCAAAATAACTACAAAATAGGGCTGGAGAGATAGCTCAGTGGTTAAAGGCACTTGATTGCAAAACCTGATGGCCAGAGTTTGATTCCCCAGTACACACATAAAGCCAGATGCACAAAGTGGTGCATGCATCTGGAGATTGTTTGCAGTAGCAAGAGACCCTGGTGCACCCATTCTCTCCACCCACCCCCACTGCTTGCAAATAAATTTAAAACATTAACTATAAAATCAAACTATAAAAATGAAAGATATAGTAGAGTGTTTGAATTTTTTGGAAATGTATTCACTAGTTACAATGTTGACCCCCAAAAGCACAAACTTTTGGCTGGGCGTGGTGGTATACACCTTTAATCCCAGCACTCAGGAGGCAGAGATAGGAGGGTCACACTGAGTTTGAGGACAGCCTAGAACTACAGAGTGAGGGCCAGGTTAGCTTGGGTTACAGTGAGACCCTGCCTTGAAAATAAAAAAGGTACAAACTTTTAAAAAGACAACCAGAAAGGGAAAACTACAAATTGCTAAAGAATTAGCTCCTTAGCTCTTTTGACTATTCATCTCTCCTGAACCTCCAGGTCCCTGCTTTGGTAAGCCGTTTGTCTTAGCCCACATGGGGGGGGGGTCCTCTACTCCCACATGGGCTCCCTACCCCTCCTGCACCCACACGGCAGGCGCTCTCTGTACTTTCTTGTCTTTGCTGCTCTTAATCTGGTAAAGTCTCTCTAAACCTTAAAAAAAAAGGGGAGTGGGCTGGCGAGATGACTCAGCATTTAAGGCGTTTGCTATGAAGTCAAAGGACCCAGGTTCAATCCCCTAGTACCCACATAAGCCAGATGCACAAGGGGGCACATGTGTCTAGAGTTCATTTGCTGTAGCAAGAGGCTCTGGCATACCCATTTTCTCTCTCTCTCTCTCTCTCCTTGCAAATAAATAAATAAAAGAAAAAGAAAAAGAATTACCTCCTTAAAGGGCATCTAGGTTAGGCACTTTTGCAGGCAAGGTTTTTTCATATGCTTAAGGAATAGCAATATCTATTGCTACATGAGTTGTTTCAAAAAGAATAGAGGAAGCCGGGTGTGGCGGCGCATGCCTTTAATCTCAGCACTTGGGAGGCAGAGGTAGGAGGATCACTATGAGTTCAAGGCCACCCTGAGAATACAGAGTGAATTCCAGGTGAGCCTGGGCTAGAGTGACACCCCATCTTGAAAAAAAAAAAACAAAAAAAAAATAGAGGAAAAATCCAGGTGTAGTAGCACTCGCCTTTAATCCCAGCACTTGGGAGGCAGAGGTAGAAGGATCGCCATGAGTTGGAGGCCACCCTGAGACTACACTGTGAATTCCAGGTCAGCCTGAGCTACAGTGAGACCCTACCTCAAAAAAGTAAATAAATAAAATAAAGAGGGGCTGGAGAGATGGCTCAGTGGTTAAAGGTGCTTGCTTCCAAAACCTGACCACCTGAGTTCAATTCCCCTGTACCCATGTAAAACAAGAATCACACAGTGGCACATGCGTTTGGAGTTCATTTACCGTAGCCAGAGGCCCTGGTGTGCCCATTCTCTCTCTCTTCCTCTCTCCTTTTCTATCTTTCTCAAATAAAAAAAATAAAATAGAGCTGGAGAGATTGCCTAGTGGTCAAGGCGTTTGTCTGCAAAGCCAAAGGACCCAGGTTTGATTCCCCAGGAGCCACGTAAGCCAGAAGTACAAGGTGACACATGTGTCCGGAGTTTGTTTACAATGCTGTATGCCCTGGTGCTCCCATTCTCAATCTCTCTCTCTGCCTCTTTCTCTCTCTCTCTCTCAAATAAATAAATAAAAATAAAAATATTTTTAAGATAATAAAGAGGAGTGGACAGGGCATAGCTCAGTGACAGAGCATGGCGAGTACTTACCATGGCTTTGCACCCCCCCACACACAAATGGGGGCTGGGATACAGCTCAGTGGGTAGAGTACGTGCTTAGCAAACCAAGCATGGTGGTGCATGCTAGGAGTATCAGAAATAGAGGCAAGAGTATCAGAAATTCAAGATCAGCTGGGTGCCGTGGCACATGCTCGGAAGGCTGAGGCAGGAGGATCACTTGAGTCCAGGAGTTCTGGGCTGCAGTGAGCTATGTAGATTGGGTGTCCGCACTAAGTCTGGCATTAATATGGTGACCTCCCTGGAGCGGGGGACCAGCAGGGGTGAATAGGCCCAGGTCAGAAAGGGAGCAGGTCAAAACTCCTGTGCTGCTCAGTAATGGGATCGTGCCTGTGAATAGCCATTGCACTTCAGCCTGGGCAACATAGCGAGACCCCCATCTCTTAGAGAGAAAAGGTTAAAAAAAAACCACAAAAACTAGCCAGGCCTGGGCAACATAGCGAGACCTTTAAAGAAAGAGAAAAGAATTTTTTCTTAAAAGAAAAAAAAAAAAGGACTGAAATAACTGGGCGTGGTGGCACACTCCTTTAATCCCAGCATTTGGGAGGCAGAGGTAGGAGGATTGCCATGAGTTCAAGGCCACCCTGAGATTCCATAGTGAATTCCAGTTCAGCCTGAGCTAAGTGAGACCCTACCTTGGGGAAAAAAAAAAAAAAAAAAAAAGAGGGCTGGAGAGACAGCTTAGCAGCTAAGGCACTTGCCTGCAAAACCTAAGGATTCAGGGCTGGAGAGATGGCTTAGCGGTTAAGCACTTGCCTGTGAAGCCTAAGGACCCTGGTTTGAGGCTCGATTCCCCAGGACCCATGTTAGCCAGATGCACAAGGGGGCGCACGCATCTGGAGTTCGTTTGCAGTGGCTGGAGGCCCTGGCGCACCCATTCTCTCTATCTGCCTTTTTCTCTCTGTCTGTCTGCTCTCAAATAAATAAATAAAAATAAAACAAAAACAATTTTATAATAAAAAAACCCTAAGGATCCAGGTTTGATTCTCCAGGTCCCACATAAGCCAGATGCACAACGTGATGCATGTACCTGGAGTTCTAGAGGCCCTGGTGCGCCCATTTTCACTCTCTCTCCCTGTGTCTCAAATAAATTTTAAAAAAATTATTTTTTGTTTTTCTGAGGTAGGGTCTCTAGCTCAGGCTGTCCTAGAATTCACTACGTAGTCTCAGGGTGGCCTTGAACTCATGGTGATCCTCCTACCTCTGCCTCCTGAGTGCTGGGGTTAAAGGTGTGCATCACCACACCCAGCTTAAATATTTAAAAAAAAAATTAAAAGGGCTGGAGAGATGACTTAGTGGTTAAGACATTTGCCTGCAAAGCCAAAGGATCCCAGTTCGATTCTCCAAGACCCACGTAAGCTAGATACACAAGGGAGCGCATGCATATGGAGTTCGTTTGCAGTGTCTGGAGGCCCTGGCGTTCCCATTCTCTCTCTCTCTCCCTCTTTCTTTCTCTCAAATAACTAACTAACTAAATAAATATTTTTAAAAATTAAAAAAAATCAAGATCATCTGATCATCTTCAGCTAGGTAGTAGGTTCAAGGTCAGCCTGGACTCTAACAGTCCTTGTCTCAAAAACAAACATCTGGAATCTTTTTGTAGTGGCAGGAGGCCCTGGCACACTCATACTCACTCACTCTCTGTCTTTCATAAATAATTTTATTTATTAGAGAGAGAGAAAGAGGCAGATAGAGAGAGAATGGTTATGCCAGGGCTTCCAGCCACTGTGACTGAACTCTAGACACATGTACCACCTTGTGCATCTGGCTTATCTGAGTACTGGGGAAGTAAACCTGGGTCCTTAGGCTTCATGGGCAAACACGTTCACTGTTAAGCCATCTCTCTAGCCCTCTGTCTTCCAAATAAATAGAAATATTTTTTATAATTGTAGGAAAAATATATGAGATCATGTATATCATCTTCTAAACTAAAACAGCAAGTGAGACATCCTAAAAAGATAGAGGAGCATATTTCTTTACAGAAAAAGTTTAAACTGGGTATTGTGGCTCATACCTGAAATCCTAGCACTTGAGAGGGGGAAGCCAGAGAATTGCTGTAAGTTTGAGACCAGGATGAGCTACACAGTAAATATACAGTCAATTTTAGGCCAGAATGGTCTATAGTGTGAGACTCTGTAGCAGACAGCTTCAGGTTCACTGAGATGAACTTCCAGACCAGACACAGTTATGGAGGAAGGGATACTTATTGAGGCTTACAGATCCAGGGGAAGTTCCATAAATGACAGAAGAAGCTGGCCTGCCTTCACTGGACCAGGCGGAGACAGAGAAAAGCACAAGCCAAAAGTCAAAAGCCACACAGCACAGCACACTTCAGGAACTCCAGCTAGGCACACTTCGCATATCTTTAGATTGAAATGTGAAACCCACCACCACACCTTAAGATCCACCCAGTGGGCTGCAAGGCCACTGAGAAATCCTGCTGGAACTGAGCTGATAACCTCCTCCATGTAGACCAGCTGACAGAAAGCTGGAAGAAGCCATTCTACATGTAGTTCAATGGGAGAAAGAGATACCACCAGTGAAGATACTCAACAGTGGACACTGCAAGACTTATAATTGGCCAGCCAGGCCAAAGGAGCCAATGGGTGCAATAGTGGCACGTCTGTCATGGTGGAAACCAACTGCCCTCCAATTGGACTGGAGGCCCGCTCCATGGGAGGGAATACATCCCTGATACTGTAAACTTAAAACAGGGGTAGTCAGGAGCCCTAGGGGTGTAACATCTGCTGATGTCTGGATAAATGTATATACTATGCTTATCAAACTGCCCAGTAAGCACTTCTCTTAATATTCATACCCTTATATTAATGCTACTCTCACTTTGGGTAGAGAATCTTCTCTTTTCAGATGGCAGTGACCTTGGGACGACCAGAAGGTATCATCGATCACACCTCCAAGGCTCAGGGTCTAATGTGGAAGAGATGGCGCAAAGAATGTAAGAGCCAAAGGAAGGGTAGGACTCCTTACAACGTGCTCCCTCCAGACATAAAAAGGCCTGGATATCCATGACCTCATAATGCCTGACACTACCTACACAAGACCATCATAAGAGGAGGAAAAGATCATGACATCAAAATAAAAAAGAGACTGATTGATGGGGAGGGGATATGATGGAGAATGGAATTTCAAAGGGGAAAATGAGGGGAGGGAGGGTATTACCATGGGATATTTTTTATAATCATGGAATGTTAATAAAAAGTGAGAGAAAAAAAAACCTAAAAAATTAGAAAAAAAGATCCACCCAGTGACACTGCCTCCAGCCAAGTGGCTACAGATGCAAACTACAAACAATAAAGAACTGAATATATTGGGGGCCATCTATTCAAACTACCACAGACTCTATTAAAAAAATCAAAAGCAGGGGGAGGGAGGGTAGTACCATGGGATATTTTTTATAATCATGGAAGATGTTAATAAAAATTGAGAAAAAATCAAACAAACAAAAGTTTAGATTTTTGTTTTGAACAGAAAGCACAAATTGTTTAGTATGCTACCAGAGGCAAAGGGCTGGGCAGTAACAAGAATACCTGTTACAGTCACTAGAATGGCCTTTAAAAGTCAAGGTACAGGGCTGGAGAGATGGCTTAGCAGTTTAGGCGCTTGCCTACAAAGCCAAAGGACCCAGGTTTGATTCCCCACATAGGCCAGACCCACAAGGTGGTGCAGATGCTGGAGGCCCTGGTGCGCCCATTATCTCTCTCCCTCCCTTCCTCCCTCTTTTTCTCTCTCTCAAATAAATAAATAATAAAAGAAAAAGGGAAAAAAGTCAAGGTACAATGGAATTTGAGGGAAAGTAAATGTGAAATAGACCCAAAGTCTTTTTTCTTTTTTTTCAAGTGTAGAGAGACTTTATTAGTTTAAGAGAAGGCAAGAAATAGTACGAAGAGCTCCTTCCCATGAGAGGACAGGAGGGGGTAAAGCCCCCCCCCAAAGTCTTAAAATTCATAAGAAAATGACAAACACTACAGTAGCAATGAAGTAATTCTATAAAGAACAAACTCAGTCAATGACCCAGCTCCTGACAGTGCCCAGCAGAGAACTGCAAATTAAAAAATAATGAGGTCACTTCTCACCTATCAGATTAGCAAAAAAGTACAAACAGAATAGCCCCTCTGCTGGAGGCAATGAGGGAAAATAATGGTCTCCAACAGACATCTTGAAATGTGAATGTCACAGCATGCTGGAAAAGCAATCCGGCAACACCTATTAGAATTTAGTTTCTTTCCTTAATAAAGTAGCCATGGACACAATCCCATAGAGGAGTCAGAAGTCTTCATCAGACACAAACAGGTGCAAATCTGATTCCATTTAGATTAAGGTCAAATGAGGCAAAAGGTCACATATGTTGTCCGAAATCACCCTCTTTCAGTCTTGGGCCATCCCATCTTGGACATGCCTAATCTTGTCTGATCTTCAAAGCTAAGCAGGGTGAAGCCCGGCTAACATTTGGAAGAGAGAAATCACCCCCTTCCAGTCACTCCTTCCCTTTCCATAAGTAAGAGCTGTCATGACTTAATTCATTATCAACTGGTTTTTGAGTTTTATGTAAGTAGACCTACTGTGCTTTAAAAAAAAAAATGAGCCCGGCGTGGAGGATTGCCATGAGTTCAAGGCCACCCTGAGACTACATAGTGAATTACAGTTAAGCCTGGTGTAGAGCAAGACCTACCTCAAAAAAAAAAAAAAAAAAAAAAAAAAAAAAAAAAAAAAAAAGGTGGGGGCTGTAGAGATGGCTTAGTGGTTAAGGCATTTGCCTGCAAAGCCAAAGGATCCCAGTTCGATTCTCCAGGACCCACATAAACCAAATGCACAAGGGGGCACACGTGTCTGGAGTTCCTTTGCAGTGGCTGGAAGCCCTGGAGCGCCCATTCTCTCTCTCTCAAGTAAATAAATAAAAAATATATATATATTTTTTAAATGGGGGCTGATGGGCTGGGCGTGGTGGTGCACGCCTTTAATCCCAACACTTGGGAGGCGGAGGTAGGAGGATTGCCATGAGTTCAAGGCCACTGTGAGACTTCAGAGTGGATTCCAGGTCAGCCTGGGCTAGAGTGAGACCCTATCTCAAAAAAATAAATAAATAAAATTTTAAAAATGGGGGCTGAAAAGATGGCTTAGTGGTTAAGGAGCTTGTCTGCAAAGCCTAAGGACCCAGGTTCAATTGCCCAGTACACACATAAGCCAGAGATGCACAAGTTGGCACATATATCAGGAGTTCATTTGCATAGGCTGAAGGCCCTGATGTGCCCATTCTATCTGCTTCTTTCTCTCTTTGTCTCTTAAATAAATTAAATATATGTATATATATATATATATATATATATATATATACATACATATATTTATTTATTTATTTATAACACTGGCTTCTTTTGTTCATTTTTATTTATTTATTTGAGAGTGACAGAGACAGAAAGAGGCAGATAGAGAGAGAGAGAGAGAGAGAATGGGCGCGCCAGGGCTTCCAGCCACTGCAAACGAACTCCAGACGCGTGCACCCCCTTGTGCATCTGGCTAACGTGGGTCCTGGAGAATCGAGCCTCGAACCGGGGTCCTTAGGCTTCACAGGCAAGGACACAAGCTTAACCGCTAAGCCATCTCTCCAGCCCTCTTTTGCTGTAGAAGAAAATACAAGAGGGCTCTATGGTGCTACTGCAAGTGCCATCTCTCCAGCTCTACTTTTTTATTTTTTATCTTCAAATGTTATAGGTAGAAACTATTTCTATGATCAAGGGGGAGACAGAAAGCTGTTTTCATTGTGTGGGGGAAAGTATTGGCAGGTAACGGTCCCCTGGGGACCTGATTTAATGAGCAGGCAAGGTCGATATTTAATTAACATATCAATTGCTGGCATGTCAACTGATGTTTTCCCAAATCCTTGAAGTGTAGGCTCGCTTAAGCATTCAAACTGTCATCTGAAACATCGTTTACCATTCTCCCACTTAACAATGCTGAGGAACACTGATCATAACGCCAAACCCAGGAGAGAAGTTTTACTCAAGTGCATCAAATGCCTCTTCCTGGCTCTGCCCACTTAGAATTTCCTCACCAAGCTTTATCTCTCTGGCAACTCCAAACTCCTTTGTCATTTGTTTCCAAACTTTCTGGGCAATTATGTTTTCTTTTGAAATAATTTCTTTCCAGATCTTTCTGTAGTGGTTTACTATTTATTCGTGCATTTCGGTTTTTTTCGAGGTAGGGTTTTCCTCTAGCCCAGTCTGACCTGGAATTCATTTATGTAGTCTCTGGGTGTCCTTGAACTCGTGGGGATCCCCCTGCCTCTGCCTCCTGAGTGCTGGGATTAAAGGCTTGCACCACTATTCCTGGCTATTTATTTTTAAATATTTATTTGCAAACAGAGAGAGAAGAGAGACAGAGAATGGGCATGCCAGGTCCTCCAGCTGCTGCAAACGAACTCCAGATACATCTGGCTTTTCGTGGGCACTGGGGAACTGAACCCAGGTCAGTCATCTGGCTTAGCAGGCATAACCGCTAAGCAATCTCTCCAGTCCCTATTTATTTATGATTGGTCTTATGGAGTGCAGGCTGGCCTCAAATTCTCTATGTGGCTGCGTGAGGCTCATCTTAAACTTTTTCTTTGTTTGCTTTTCAAGGTAGGGTCTCACTCTATCCCAGGCTGACCTGGAACTCGCTCTGTACTGGCTTCAAATTCACAGCCATCCTCCTACCTCTGCCTCCTGAGTTCTGTGATTAAAGGCATGTGCCACCAGCCTGCCTTTTTTTTTTTTTTTGTCTGTTTGTTTGTTTGTTTTGCTGTTGTTTTTTGTTTTATTTTCCGAGGTAGGGTCTCACTCTAGCTCAAGCTGACCTGGAATTCACTATGTCGTCTCAGGGTGGCCTCAAACTCTTAGCAATCCTCCTACCTCTGCTTCCCAAGTGCTGGGATTAAAGGCATGCGCCACCACGCCCAGCTGTTTGTTTTGTTTTGAGGTAGGGTCTCACTCTGGCCCAGAATGGCCTTGAATCACAGTGCTCCGCCAACCTCAGCCTCCTGGAATTAAAGGTTTGTGCTGAGGGTGGAGAGATGGCTTAGTGGATAAGGTGTTTGCCTATAAAGCCAAAGGACCCAGGTTTGATTCCCCAGGACCCATGTAAACCAGATGCACAAGGTGGCACATGCATCTGTAGTTTGTTTGCAGCAGCTGTGGACCGTGGTGCACCCATTCTCTTTCCTCTCTCTGTCAAATAAATAAATAAATAAAAAGATATTTAAAGGTGCGTGCTGCCAGGCTGGATATCTACAGTAGTTCTTTTATTATTTTATTTATTTTGCTTTTTGAGGTAGGGTTTCACTCTAGCCCAGGCTGACCTGGAACTCACTGTGTAGTTCCAGGCTAGCCTTGAACTCACAGTGATCTTCCTACCTGGGCTTCCCAAGTGCTGGGATTAAAGGTGTGCACCACCACACCAGGCCTATTATTTTATGTTTATTTGAGAGAGAGAGAGACAGACAGAGAGAGACAGAGAGAGAATAGGTGCGCCAGGGTCTCTTGTCACTACACATGAACTTCAGACTCATGCACCACTTTGTGCATTTTTAATATTGATTTATTTGGGAGAGGCAAAGACAGAATGGGTGTGGCAGGGCCTCTAGTCACTGCAGATGAACTCCAGACACATGAGCCACCTTGTACATCTGGTGGGTATTGGGGAATTGAACTCTGGTCCTTAGGCTTTACAGGCACGCATCTTAACCACTGAGCCATCTCTCCAGTCCTCAAATAATTTTTTGATTTAAATTTTTGTTTTTTATTTTTTATTTATTATTATTATTATTATTTTTTTTTTGGTTTTTCAAGGTAGGGTCTCACTCTAGCCCAGGCTGACCTGGAATTCACTATGGAGTCTCAGAGTGGCCTTGAACTCATGGCGATCCTCCTACCTCTGCCTCCCGAATACTGGGATTAAAGGCATGTGCCACCACGCCCGGCTGTTTTTTAAATTTTTATCTGAATTTTTCCATCTCTAGTCACGTGGCTTTGACGGGTTCTGTTTTACCACCGCTCATGGTTCTGCCAGGTTCAGGGGGGCTGTAAGTGTGCCCCTCTTGACCATGCATGGTCCTGGGTGGACAGGAAGCCAGGCTTCTTCAATGATCTTTCTTTCCCAAAGTTCCTCAGCGTGACTGGGTGCCCAACTGGGGGCTAAGGCACGATCCCAGGGAAGTCACGACCAGATGCTCAGCTGCATCACGCTGGGGACGCCCAGGCGAAGACGCTATTGACAGAGGCGGGGACGAGCCAGGCACAACTGCCAGAACTTGACAGAGAGAACAGCATATGCCAAATCTGCTGGTTCTCTAAGCGTGGCCACCAAGCAGCAGCAGCAGCAGCTTGAGAATTGGTTGAAAATTCTATCTCAGATCGCCGCCCCCCCCACCTCGTGATTTAGTGAAACATCGCTGCTTTATCAATACTTCCGAGTGATTCTGACTCAGGCTAGAGCTGGAGAATCACGACTTCGGCAGAGGCCTGAGGATGATGCTCTGGATGAGAGGGAGAGATGGATGAAGGCCCTGTGGCACTCCCACACCTCTCCCGGCTGGCGCTTCTGGGAGCGTTAGCATTTCCTGGGGTGGAGAGCTTCCCCGCGGGCCGGCTGGGTCTCCCCTCCCCGCCACGCCCCGCGACACCCAGTACACACGAGAGCGGTCCATCCCGCAGCCCCCCCCCCCCCCCCCCGCGCACCCCAGCACAAAGCATCAGACGTCCAGGACGAGATGAGGCCGCTTGCGGGGCGGGGAAGCACGCGGAGGATGCAGACCCCGCCTACGGGGCTGGAGGGCCGACGCACATCCCCACGCCCACCGCAGCAAGAAGGCGAGGGAGGATGTGCAGCCCAGGCCCCGCCCAGCCGGCGAGGGAGGGGGCGGTGCTTCGGGCTCTGGCCCCGCCCCACCGCGCGCGCGCCCGGCCCGCCTCCCGGAGGCGAGGTGTGTCGGCGGGCGGGGGGTGAATTCTCGGCCCCGCGCGCGCCCGTGCGCACGCCCGCGGCCGGTTTGCAGGGCTGGACGCGCGCCCCGCGTCCCGGGCAGGAAGATGGTGGCGAGCGCGCGGGTGCAGAAGCTGGTGCGGCGCTACAAGCTGGCGATTGCCACGGCGCTGGCCATCCTGCTCCTGCAGGGCCTAGTGGTGTGGAGCTTCAGCGGCCTGGAAGAGGACGAACCGGGCGAGGTGCTCCGACCGACGGCCGCGCGGGCGGACGGGCGGGCAGGCCGGGCGCGGGGGCGCGCGGGGTCCTCCCGGTGGGGCTGCGGGCTGCTCCGGACGGACGAGTGGGGCACGGGCCGCGTGCGTGCGGGGGCCGCAGGGGACCACCGCCGAGACCTGGCCCCCGCCACCTGGTGCTCCC
This sequence comes from Dipus sagitta, assembly GCA_036346955.1. NCBI lineage: Eukaryota > Metazoa > Chordata > Mammalia > Rodentia > Dipodidae > Dipus > Dipus sagitta. Next base: position 1,437,983 of record CM070778.1, on the reverse strand, counting down.
TTCCCCGGCGAGCCTGGCGGACAGCGAGCGGGAGCAGTGCGTGACCCGGAGGCCCCGGGCGGCGCGCGGACTTGGAGCGGAGGAGGGCAGAACCGGTCATGGTGGGGTGGTCTCCGGCTGGGGTGCGGGGCGAGGGGCACGGCGATGAAGGTCAGGCGCGGAGAGCGGGGCTGGGCCCAAGCCTGCTCGGAGGTGGGGAGCCCCAGGCCAAACTTTCAGAAGTTGGGAGGGGGCGGGGGTGTGCGCGTCGTGGGCGAAGGAGTTGGGGGGGGGCGGATCTGGGAACCCCAGGCATGCTCAGCTGAGCCAGCGACTGGTGGCGAAGTGGGGCTCAGGGAAGTGAAATTAGGGCCTGTGACAAAGTATATACCCAGGAACGGAGTAGCCAGTGACCCCCCGAGGAGAGAAAACTGGAGTGTCCTCTAGATGTGGCTTTCACAGCCGCAGGTTTGAAGAACCTGGGTGGATCTTCTAGAGGGAGTGGGGAGTGAGCTGCTGAGTGACCTCGGGCCATTAAGGGATGGGGAGAGAGCCCCCTCTGGCTCTTTAGAGAATGGGGACAGCAGCGCTGGGTTAGCAGGGCCCCAGAGCCCTGCATGGAGATCTTCCTCACTCTTGGCTGCTGTAGCTTCAGTTGCAGGCCCCGGGACACATCCTCTCACTGTAGTTAGGAAGGGTTCCGTGGAGTCTGGACCCATGGTGGAAGGTTTGCGTGAATGGGCCAAGCCATAGTCCTGAGCTGTGACCAGAGGTTCTACTTGGGCTTCACCTGGCAGAGTGAAAGCCAGGAGAGGAGTCTGTGTGTGTGTGTGTGTGTGTGTGTGTGTGTGTGTGTGTGTGTTGGGGGGAGTAACTTTCCTTCGTACCTCCACAGTCCCAAAGGCCCGATGTGGGATATGAGAGAAGAGCTGTCCCTTCCAGTTTTTTTTTGGGGGGGAACCAAGAAACTGGGATGGTGAGGGGAGCAGGGAATAGAGTGACATGGGACCACAACTCTAAAAGGAATTAAAGATAGCGAAGGGGGAGGTTGTCTCTGTGACTTCTGAATGGAGTGAGTTTGCTCTCTGTGAGCCAGTAAAGGTAGAAAGAAGAAAGAGGAGTGCATTTCAGGCCCGTGTAAGAAGTCTGGGCTATTGGAACAGTTCAGATTGCCTGGGCTCCCCTCTGACCCTGGTGTATGTGAGGGGAACACAGTGGGCAGGGGAATTTCAGAACACTGCTCGCTCTCAGAAGTACATGGGCCTGTGCTGTGTGGCTGTGAGTCAGTGGATTGGCTGAGGCCCTCTTGCCTTGCTCACAGCTTGGGGTGTCAGGGTTTGGGGTGCCCCTGCAGCCTCACCCCTCCTCCAGTTGTCTGACTGAAGGAATCCTGGCCTGGGATAGAGAAAGGTCCCCAATGGCTTACATGTATGGTTTCTGGCAGTCAGTGGTGCTTGGCTCCTTGCCAGCACCCTCACCAGACATGGGGGTTACCTAGCAGGTAGCGTGGCACAGTGCCCGGACGGTGAGCATGGGGATGAGACCACTCTCTTCACCATCCAGTCCCTGACCACTGGCAAATCACCTCTCCTTTCCACATCCTTGTCGATAGCCGCTCGAGATGGGGTAACGATAGCACCTCTTTTGTTGGGTGATAAAGATGGAAAGAAAGGATACCTGTGAGCGCATGCTAACCTGTCAGCATCCAACTCATGGCCTCGGCACTTCACCCACGGACAGGGGTTCATTCATTCAGCCAACATGCATTTGCTAAGTCTGGTCTGTACCAGGCGGGGTGTGGGATACAGGATAAAGAATGGGTGAGGTCTTGGCCCTCCTGGGCAAGCAGTTCTCTAGGGAAGAGACAGAGAAAAGGAAGCTAGAATAAAAGGGGGCTTGTTTGGATGTAGAGGTCAGGAAAGGCTTCCTGAAGGAAGAGGTGGGCAGGAGAGTTGGATACCCTGGAGGAATGGGTAGGAGGGTGGGGGCATAGTAAGTAAGGGGCTTGGGTTTTATTCTCAGCGCCTCCCAGATCCGGTGTGCATTTAAGGCGAGCACTGTGCCGCCTATGGAGGGGTGAGAGTGGATACCTGGGATGATGCTAGCCTCCAAAGAGCCACTTGATAGTGTTCAAAGCTTTCACAAACACTCTCAGCACTTGTTTTAAATGCAGTCTGAGAAGTCCGAGGAGGTGGGGGTGTGGGCTGAGCATTTCTATTCACTGTCGCTATGGCCTGGAGAAGGATCTCGAGGATTTTCAGAGCTGGAAGTGTCAGAGGACTTTTAAGTGCTTCTTTGCCAGGGAGGATGGGGACTCTTGAGGCCACAGTACATCCAAGCCACTCCCTACTGTCTGTAATAAGAGGGCACCCCTGACCTCAGAGGCTATTGAGGGCATAGCCTGGGGCCCTGGGACATACCTAGGAGGGGTCAGGGACAAGGGCTGGCTGCCCACTGGAGTCTGTTTCCTCACTGCTGCCTTCTGGTCCCCAGCCTCCTCTGGGATTGTCCTTCTCAGGGTCAGGCAGCTCCATGCTGCAGTGCAGGGCACCAACATGCCCGTCTCCTCCCACATCCTGTCCCCCACCGCAACCAGCCTGGCTCTGTGCCCTCTTGCCCTGCCCTCCTGACCAGCTTCCTGACTCATTGATGCAGAACTCACACCTTTCAGCCATCCCTACCTACCTAAGCTCGGGAATGTTCTCTGCTTGCTGTGGGGCCACATCAGATGCCACCAGGCCAATATACACTCAGTTCTGTGGGCTGCCTAGCCCAGGGTGCCCTCCCCAATGTGCACACAGAACAGGGTCTGCTGCCTCCTCTCAGGTGCCTCTCAGATAGGGATGGACACCCCAGCTCTTCGGGGCAGCATGAAGGTGGCTGTAAGGCTCCTTCCGTGGTCCAGTGGGGAGGGTGGGAACCCAGATTTAGAGTCCACATGGGAACCAACAAGTCTGACAGTGTCTCTTCACTGCACGTTGACTGTTTCTGCCTTGCTTCCCAGTAACAATAATGAAAAAGATGGCAACCTTCGCAAGCACTGCACCTGCGCCAAGACCATTTTAAGTCGTTCATTCAGCCGGTACTTACTGAGTGTCTTCAGCTGTCACATATGCCTGAGCTCAGGAATGTGTCAGTGAGCAAAACTAGCGAAACTTACCCTCATGGAGCTTAAAAATCACGTGAGGGACAGCCACTGAAGAGCACAATATAAATAATAAATGGGGGCTGGAGAGATGACAGCGTTAAGGCGCTTGACTGCAAAGCCAAAGGACCCAGGTTCGATTCCCCAGAGCCCATGTAAAGCCAAATGTAAAAGGTGGCGCGTGTGTCTGCAGCTTCTTTACAGTGGCTGGAGGCCCTGACATGTCCATTTTCTGTCTGTTTCTTTCTCTCTTCCTCAAATAAATAAATAAAACATTGGTCTGGAGAGATGGGTCAGCAGCTTTAAAGCGCTTGCCGGTGGTGCCTAATGACCTGAGTTCAGTTACCCAGTGCCCACATAAAGCCAGATGCACAAAGTGTTGCATGCATCTGGAGCTCATTTACAATGGCTAGAGGCCCCATCCACCCCCACCCCCACCCCTAGCATACCTCTGCTTGCTTTTTTTGTTGTTGTTTTGTTTTGTTTTATTTTGTTTTTCAAGGTAGGGTCTCACTCTAGCCCAGGCTGACCTGGAATTCACCATGTAGTCTCAGGGTGGCCTCGAACTCACGGCGATCTTCCTACCTCTGCCTCCCGACTGCTGGGATTGAAGGCGTGCGCCACCACGTCCTGCTCTGCTTGCAAATTAATGAATTAAATAGTAAAAGAAAGTGAGAGACTGGATGAGCTCATGGAGAAGCAAAAGCTGAGGACAGGCTCCCAAGCTTGTCCTGGTAGCCATGAGACTGACTGCCTGCAGATGGAGAGGACCCAGGAGGTCTCCTGGAAGCCAAGTGGGAGGGTGCTTCAAGGGAGACGGTACTCCACCAAGGCAGGCTGCCCACAAGACTCTGCTGGGCTGGGGTGGAGGGAGGGGGCTGACAGAGGACTGGTCAGAGGAGGTGCCCTCTCTAGCTGCAGTCCCTCACACTGTCGCTATGCTCTGGTGGGTCAAGGGCTCACTGTCCATGGGCAGTCCTGCGGAGCTGGCCAGAACCTCCTCCCAGCTGTCCTGGGGGCTGCATGCTTCTGCCCCTGTCCTTGCCTGTCTGTTCGACAGGCTTTGTTTCTGAAGCCTTTCCCTGTCAGCTGCCGCCTGTCCCCTATCATTCACAGGGGTACCCCAGTGAATTGAGGTCTCAGGCGTCATCCCACACTACTGCTTCCTCCTGAGCAAACAAAACCTCCTTCACTCTGTTGTGGCCTCAATAGTCCCACATGAAAAGCTTTAGTCTATACAAGGACTGTGGTGTCTTCCCAGCCAGTCCTGGATGGGGGCTTGGGTGTTAGGTGGATACTCCTGTGTCCTCTGTGGAGTCTGTGCATGCTTCCCTTGGAATATGCATGGAAATGTGTGCTTTTGAGGCAGGGTCTCACTCTAGCCCAGGCTGACTTGGAACTCTGTATTCCAGGCTGGCCTCAAACTCATGGAAATCCTTGAACTCACCTCAGCCTCCTTCAGTGCTGGGATTGAAGGTGTGCCCAACCACGCCGAGCCCAAATGTATTTTTTCTTTTAATTCTACAGTATTTAATTTTTTTTCTTTGTTTTTCTTTCTTTCCTTAGTAAGTTTTAAAAAATATTTTATTTATTTATTTGAGAAAGAGAGAGGAAGAGGTAGTTAGAGAGAAGGAGAGAATGGGCGCACCACGGCCTCCAGCCACTGCAAAGGAACTCCATACGCATGCCACCCCTGTGCATCTGGCTTACGTTGGGTCCTGGGGAATTGAACCTGGGTCCTTAGGCTTCTACGGCAAATGCCTTAACTGCTAAGCCATTTCCCCAGCCCTATTTTTTTGAAACATTTTCTGAAATAGAAAGTGATATCTACATCCAGAGCATAAAAACAGCACAGTACTGTGATCTAGGAGTTAAGGGGGCATGTGGAGTGCCATGGAGCCCTGTGGAGAGGGCTGGATAGCTGGCCCAAGAGTATTAGGGGCCCATGATGTTTGTGCAGTTTTTGGGTCTGTTCACCTGAGACCATCTCTAGGTAAAGGGTAAGCTGACTTCTCTGGGTGAGGGCTGGGCAGAAGCTTTTTATTTCATTATTTTATTTTATTTTTGGTTTTTTGAGATAGGGCCTCATTCTAGCCCAGGCTGACCAGGAATTCACTGTGTTAGTCTCAGGGTGGCCTCGAACTCACGGCAGTCCTCCTACCTCTGCCTCCCGAGTGCTGGGATTAAAGGTGTGCGCCACCACGCCTGACAGGGCAGAAGCTTTTAGGTCTGAGCGTACTTCTAGCCAGAGAGCTTGAGGAGCAGGAGGATTGACTGCCCATAATCTCTGCATGTCATTTACAGAAAGGAAGGCAGAGGAAGCCACGACCACTGGACCCTGGCGAGGGCTCCAAGGACACAGACAGCTCTGCAGGGCGGCGAGGCAGCGCGGGAAGAAGGCACGGGCGCTGGAGAGGCCGTGCCGAGAGTCCGGGCGTGCCCGTAGCCAAGGTTGTACGGGCAGTAACCAGCCGGCACAGAGCCAGCCGGAGGGTGCCGCCTGCCCCACCCCCAGAGGCCCCAGGCCGGCAGAACCTGAGCGGGGCAGCAGCTGGGGAGGCACTGATAGGGGCCGCTGGCTTCCCACCACATGGAGACACGGGCAGTGTGGAGGGTGCTCCCCAGCCCACGGACAACGGCTTCATCCCCAAGTGTGAGATCGTGGGCAAAGATGCGCTGTCAGCCCTGGCTAGGGCCAGCACCAAGCAGTGCCAGCAGGAGATCGCCAATGTGGTATGCCTGCACCAGGCTGGGAACCTCATGCCCAAGGTTGTGCCCCGGCACTGCCAGTTGCCTGGTGAGAAATAGGGGTACTCTGGTCCTTCCCAGGCATGGATGGGAGGTGGCATGGCCTAGATCCTCACCCTCGTTTCCCAGAGGGCCCTCCTCCTTGTCCAAAGTTGTGCTTAGTGTACTAAGTAGCAGAGGATGGGCTGGGGCCCAAGGCATTGAGTCTGGGTTTTTTTCCATTGAGAAACGGGCAGCCCTCATCCATCTCTCTCTGCTGCCCTGTGGCCTGGAGTGTGCCTCATTCAAACCCTTGTTCATTGTACTCAGGCAAGATGAGTCCTGGAATCCAGTGGGAAGAGACCCGGGCCCAGCAGCCTGCGGATGGCCCCCCGGTTCGCATTGCCTACATGCTGGTGGTTCATGGCCGTGCCATCCGCCAGCTGAAGCGGCTCCTCAAGGCTGTCTACCACGAACAGCACTTCTTTTATATCCATGTGGACAAGGTACTGTGGTCAGGGAAGGCCTAGGGTGTGTGGGTGAGCAGAGCAGAGACTTTAAATAAAGATTTTAGACAGGGCTCGGGAGACCTAGAGATAGGAAAGTTGAGACAACACAATGGTGAAGCAGGTGCCGTGGCCCATTAGGAGCTAGCGTCCTGCCGCTTGCTATGTCCGTGTCATGTCACGTGTGCTCTGTCCCCGGCTAGATGGGGTTGTAACTCTGAGACTCAGCTGCATTTTCTGAGTGTCTCCTTCCCCCCAGCGCTCTAACTACCTGCATCGTGAGGTGGTGGAGCTGGCTCAGCGCTACGATAATGTGCGGGTGACACCTTGGCGCATGGTCACCATCTGGGGCGGGGCCAGCCTTCTGAGAATGTACCTGCGGAGCATGAGGGACTTGCTGGAGGTGCCTGGCTGGGCCTGGGACTTCTTCATCAACCTGAGTGCCACCGACTACCCAACCAGGTGTGAGGACGGGGGGCTCTGGACCCTCCGGGTTGGAGTGGGCCCCCGCCTATGTTCTGGGAATTGGAAGTCCTGATGGGTTCCCTTTCCTCTCCCAAGCCTCATTCTGAGATCTCTGCAGCCCAGATGTGGCCTTCTGGCCTCAGGCTTCAGTTAAGACAGAGACTACCGAAAGGTGTCCTCAGGACTTATAAGAACTGGGGACAGGCTAGGCGTGGTGGCGCATGCCTTTAGTCCCAGCACTGAGGAGGCAGCGGTAGGAACGCCATGAGTTTGAGGCCACTCTGAGACTACATAGTGAATTCCAGGTCAATGTGGGCTAGAGTGAGACCCTACCTTGGGGAAAAAAAAGAAATGGGGAGAAGGACCCAAAGGCTGTCCCTGGGGTGCTGGGTCAGACACCAAGGGTGGACTCTTCCCTGGGGCCCTCAGGTACCCAGAGCATCAGGTAAAGGTGGGGTGTGTAGCCTGGTAGCTCTTGATGAGAAAGGAAAGCCCAAGGGCTGAAGGTCAGGCATGCTGGAGGGAGTCTGCTCTGGGCCGGGGGCTGAGCGACTGCCCTGCACATCCCTTCCCCTCCCTAGGACTAATGAGGAGCTAGTGACATTTCTGTCGAAGAACCGGGACAAGAATTTCCTCAAGTCACATGGCCGAGACAATTCCAGGTGAGGGAGCTGGGGAGGAAGCCCTGGTGTCTTGTCACCCATCCCATACAAGGGCGCTTGGTGGCCCCATCCCTGGGTTACAAAGCGCCCCAGTCCAATCACAGATGAAGCAGTGCTGGCTGCTAAGTGGGTGAGAGAGCTCGGACCCCCCCCCCTCTGTGGGGCCCTCAGTCATGGCCTTTCTGCCCTCCCCAGGTTCATCAAGAAGCAGGGCCTGGACAGGCTTTTCCACGAGTGTGACTCCCACATGTGGCGCCTGGGTGAGCGGCAGATCCCAGCGGGCATCGTGGTGGACGGCGGCTCCGACTGGTTCGTGCTGACACGCAGCTTCGTGGAGTATGTGGTGTACACAGATGACCCCCTGGTGGCCCAGCTCCGCCAGTTTTACACATACACATTGCTCCCAGCCGAGGTGGGTGACTGAACGGGCACGGAGGCCAGGGAGGGCTCTGGCTGGATTGGCCGAGGCTCACCCTCCACCCTCCCTTACCACCTGCAGTCCTTCTTCCACACGGTGCTGGAGAACAGCCCCGCCTGTGAAAGCCTTGTGGACAACAACCTGCGGGTCACCAACTGGAACCGCAAGCTAGGCTGCAAGTGTCAGTACAAGCACATTGTGGACTGGTGTGGCTGCTCCCCCAATGACTTCAAGCCTCAGGACTTCCTGCGGCTGCAGGTGCTCCCCCCACGCGCCCCAACTTTTTCCCTAAGAGCTGTCCCCGGTCAGAAAGGACAGGCTGGGCTTCTGTCTGGAGCAGCCCTGGGTCTGGGCCGATAGGAGCAGCAGCAGCAGGAAAAGCCAGGGAGGCTGAGCTCGAGGCAGTGCTCAGAGGGGCAGCCTCTGCTGTGTTCGGAGGCCTGCAGAGCCCTTCACCCTCCTCTTCCTCTCCAGCAAGTCTCCAGACCCACCTTCTTCGCCCGGAAGTTCGAGTCAACCGTGAACCAGGAGGTCCTCGAAATCTTGGACTTCCACCTGTATGGCAGCTATCCACCCGGCACGCCGGCCCTCAAGGCCTACTGGGAGAACACCTACGACGTGGCGGATGGGCCCGGCGGGCTCAGTGATGTCCTGCTCACCGCTTACGCTGCCTTTGCCCGTCTTGGCCTACGTCATGCTGCCATTGCTGCTGCCCCACTGGCGAAGGAACACTGCAGGTGAGACCTCCCCCTTACATATAGCAGAGCCTCAGGGAATAGTGTCCTATGGGAAGGCAAATCAAAAAGGAACAGTCTCTGCCCACAGCAAGTCCCCAGTCTGAAACAAGGGGAAAAAATGCAAGGAAAGAAAAAAAAAAAAAAAAAAAAAGAAGGCAAAATCTAGGCACATAACATGCTGTGTATGAAACCTGGGGCCAAGCAAGTACTGGCGATAGGATTCCCCGCACCCCTCCCTGGCACTCCAGGCCAAGTCAGGTGTGCTGATGGCATCTCCCTTTCTCCCTGCTGAAACCTTCTTAGGTTTGAGCCCAGGGGTTTGCCGTCCAGTGTGCACCTGTATTTCTATGACGACCATTTCCAGGGCTACCTGGTGACGCAGACGGTGCAGCCCGCAGCCCAGGGGCCGGCAGAGACGCTTGAGATGTGGCTATTGCCCCGGGGCTCGCTGAAGCTGTTGGGGCGCAGTGACCAGGCCAGCCGGCTCCAGAGTTTGGAGGTGGGATAGATCCTCCCTCTTGCTTTCTCCTAATCCCTGACAAGACACAAGGACTGGGGAGGAACAGAAACCAAGGGAGGGGTAAGGGCTCATCAGGCCTGCGTGGGCTGGGCTTGCCAACCCCTGCTTTCCCAGTACAGGCAGCGTTGGTGGTGCCCTGTGCAGACATGCCCATGGCATCCCTATGGGTGCCGTCCCTGCCAGCCTCCCAGATGGGAACAGGGGACATGCGGGGCGTCTACAGCCGTACCACCCTGGACACGCCCTATCTCATCTGACATGTGGGGTGTAGGGACAGAATTCCTCAAGGGACTTGGACGTTGCAGTTGGGTCATAGGTTGAGCTTTAGGTGTTAGGTGTTCTGTTAGTCCCTTTCTTAGAGACTGCCTTCATGGCTGGTCAGCCTTGTGGGTTCCACCACTGTAGAGTGGTTCAGAATGGCAGCCTTAAATGAGCCTCAGAGCTGGGAGAGATGTTGAAGTTCTCCTAGATGGACCCCTTCATTTTGAAGATGGGGAAACTGAGGCCCCCAAAGAGGCGCTGAGTAGCCCGAGGTTACACAGTACTGGACGACATCAGAGTAGATGGAAGGACCTTTCTCCCACACTCCTGTCCAGCTGCCTCCCTCCTTACAGGTTGGCAGTGACTGGGACCCCAAAGAGCGTCTTTTCCGGAACTTTGGGGGTTTGCTGGGACCACTGGATGAGCCTGTAGCCATGCAGCACTGGGCCCGGGGCCCCAACCTTACAGCTACTGTGGTCTGGATTGACCCAACCTATGTGGTGGCCACATCATATGACATCACGGTAGATTCGGAGACTGAAGTCACGCAGTACAAGCCCCCACTGAGCCGGCCCCTGAGGCCAGGAGCCTGGACTGTTCGGTTGCTTCAGTTCTGGGAACCCCTAGGCGAGACCCGCTTCCTCGTGTTGCCGTTGACCTTCAACCGCAAACTACCTCTCAGGAAAGGTAAGGGTGTAAGGCCCAAATGATACCCAGAAGCCAGGCACAAGAGGATTTGCCAGGGCAGCGACCTCCGTGCTTCAGAGTGGAAGAAGGGAGAAGGCGGGGCCTTGGTCTTGCATCCCTGTACTGTAGCCTAGGAAGGGAAGCCTTGGGCCCAGGCAGGCTGGTTTGGAACAGGGCTCTGCCACTGCCACTGTAATTGGACCTTGGAAGATTACTTGAGCTTTTCACTTGGAAAGTAGGGCCATTGCAACGATCTGAGCCCCACCCCAACCTGGAACACAGGTCATTCAAGCTAGCTCAAGTGAAAGATGGAAATTATTAGAAGGATCTGGGTCTTTCGCACACACAACCCAGAAGATGTCTCAGGTCTCACTGAGAGCCAGAGGTGCCTTCTCTGTCATTCTGAGGCCTCGTGGCCCTCACCCTTCCTATTTCTGATGATCTCTGCTTTTCCATACATGGCATCTCAGTGCAGCAGAACCCACCTGTGGTCTCTAGGTCCTCAAGTCCCACAGTCTTAGGACAGCAAATCGGGCTATCCCAGGCCACTGTGTGGCTGAGCGGTCAGGGTTGCAGTGCCCTCCACTAGTTTGGCTGAGGCTATGGGAACAGACCCTAGTCAGGCAGAAGCTGCAGGGCTCCTGGAGGTGCTGGCGTGAGTGTTGGCTCACAGTGATGCGGTGGATACCCCGTGGGGAGCTATTTCTTTTCCCACTACGTCCTTTCACAAGAAGGCAAGAAAGAACGGGAGTAACCCAAGGAGAGGGGGCCAGAGGTACGGGGCAAGATCCAGGACAGGCAAGACACTTCCCTGCTCCAGTCTGGGGAAGGAAACAGAACAGAGTTAGCTCAGTACACAGGGCCTGGGACTGGACCTCAAAGGACAAAGGCAGAGTGTGTTTGTTCTAAGCTGGGAGGACAAAGTTGGCATGTGCCTAGTGTACAAGGGAGAAAGGGTAGGGAAAAGCTGCTGGGGGCTGTGAGGAGGAAGGCTGGTGAGGCAGGCGGGCCCAAGGTGAACCACTGACAATAGTCAAGGAGTATAGTTGACACAGACCGGGATGTTACATTATATTCTGAATTACCTTGAACCTATTATTTATCTTAACCCTAAAACTGGGGAGTCAGGCATTGCAGTTTTGGTTTACTTTTATTTATTTGTTTATTTGTTTATTTTTATTTATTTATTTGATAGCAACAGACAGAGAGAGAAATAGGCAGATAGAGAGAGAATGGGCGCGCCAGGGCCTCCAGCCACTGCAAACGAACTCCAGACATGTGTGCCCCCTTGTGCATCTGGCTAACATGGGTCCTGGGAAATCGAGCCTCCAACCGGGGTCCTTAGGCTTCATAGGCAAGCACATCTCTAAGCCATCTCTCCAGCCCTACTTTTATTTATTCTTATAGTTTTCTTGAGGTAGGGTCTCACTCTAGCCCAGGCTGACCTGGAATTCACTATGTAGTCACAGGCTGGCCTCACAATCCTACTACTGAGTCCCAAGTGCTGGGATTAAAGGTGCGCACCACCACGCCTGGCTTTATTTTTATTCTTAAAAAATATTTTATTCATTTATTTATGTTGAGAGAGAGAGGTGGAAGGAGAGAAGGGCATACCAGGGCCTCTAGCCACTGCAAATAAACTCCAGACACATGCACTACCTGTGCATCTGGCTTTATGTGGGCCCTGGGGAATTGAACCTGGGTCCTTTAGCTTTGCAGGCAAGTGCCTTAACCATTAAGCCATCTCTCCAGCCCTTGGTTTATTTTTAAATATGTATGCATGCATGTAGAGACAGAATCTTACTTTATATTTCCAAGCTGGCCTGGAACTCACCATGTAACCCATTTTGGCCTCAGACTCTTGGTAGTTCTCCTGCCTCAGCCTCCTGTTTGCTGAGATTTCAGGGATGAGTCACCAAGCCCAGCTACTACTTTGGTTTTATTCAACTAACGGTATTATAGACACAGAAAGTTTCTTGGATTAGCCCCAGGTCACTCCACAAGAGCGTCCCAGAGGAGAGGTTAGGATGAGAACTGGCTCATCTAGCCCTGACTCCGAAGGTCTGTCTTGCATGGGGCCCGAGAAGGGTGCTTACTGTAAGCTTGCTTTTCACCCCCAGATGATGCCAGCTGGCTGCACGCAGGCCCGCCCCACAACGAGTATATGGAGCAGAGTTTCCAGGGCCTGAGCAGCATCCTGAACTTGCCTCAGCCGGAGCCGCTGGAGGAGGCCGCGCGGCGGCACGCCGAGCTCACAGGCCCCGCGCTCGAGGACTGGACAGATGGGGAGCTCAGCGCTTTCTGGTCCGTGGCGGGACTGTGTGCCACGGGCCCCTCTTCCTGCCCCTCCATGGAGCCCTGCAGACTGACCAGCTGGAGCTCTCTGTCCCCTGACCCCAAATCGGAGCTGGGCTCTGTCAAAGCAGATGGGCGACTCAGGTAGCAGGGCCCCAGTCAGCACAACCCGGAGGAGCCGGGGAATTGCACCTTACGGACGTTGGGAGGACATCCCTCCCGCAGACAAGAGTCGGAGGCCCGTGCAAGGCAGTACACCTGTTTCAGCCATCAGGAACCCGTGCTGACGGCAGGGAAGGGGGCACAGTGCTCAGTACTGCTAACGGCTCTGCTACAGACCAGAGGGCCAGCAGGACATGGAGGAGGCTCATTCTCCCCCTCCTCTCTAGTTTGTACTTTTTTAAGGTTATTATTTGAAATGGGTGGTGGGGAGAGGATTAGAAAAAAAAAAAAAAAAAAGAAAGATGTGCAATAGGGCTCCGAGTAGCCCCAGGAAATGGGCCATGGTCGTGGGGAGCAGGGCCTGCGGGGCCCATCTCCTACTGCTCTGGAGAGGCTGGGCCTGTCTCATCCTCCTGGGGCCTTGGCCCATACTCTGGGCCTGTGGAGCTCCCAGCTGAGGCTCTCCAGGAGTGGCAGGTACCCTGCCAGGCTCTGAGCCCAGGAGAACAGGTGATTCAGGGGCCACTGTGGAGCTGGGCTTTAGCGGGACAGCCTCTCCTCTGGTAGCCAGGGGATCCTAGAGCAGGGGTGGGGCTGGCTCTCGGGCTTTCCAGCACACCCTGCCTCAAGCCAGGAAAGGCAAGGCATCAGAGCCTACTGAGACCAGTGCGTTTCCCAGGTGGGTCCTGGAAGGAGTGACCTTACTAGTCTCATAGGAAGAAAACTGTCAGGGCGCTCAGAAGAACCTGGAGTCACACTGTGCTTCGGTGTTGGTGTGAAGTCTGAAATATGCAACAGAAGAAATATATCTCTTATCTCTCTAAGCTGAGGCTCTGTGTTTTCTTCTGTGTGTTGGGGAGCCACCACTGTTTTCTGAGCCTTTTCCTGGATGTCTTAGCTGGTACTTGGGTAGCTTTGAGGTACATGAGCCTTACCTCATAGCAAGAACAGTTAAGAAGCCATCCATGCCGGGCGTGGTGGTGCACGTCTTTAATCCCAGCACTTGGGAGGCAGAGGTAGGAGGATCTCTGTGAGTTCCAGGTCAGCCTGGGCTAGAGTGAGACCCTATCCCAAGGGGGGGAGAAAAAGGAAATCACCCAAGAGCCAAAGGGATATGAAAACTCCATCATAGTCTTTCTGCAGGTAAACAGCCCAGGGTGGCTCAGACTTTCTTGTTGCTACTCAGCAGCCCAGCATGACAGAAACTTAGTTCTTTAAAAAAAAAAAAAAAAATATATATATATATATATATATATATACACACACACACACACACACACACACACACACACATTTTTTAAAAATATTTTTACTTGAGACCTTGAGACAGAGAGGCAGAGAGAGAGAGAGAATGGGCAGGCCAGGGCCTCCAGTCACTGCACACAAACTCCAGACATGCGTGCCACCCTGTGTATCTGGCCTACATGGCTTCTGGGAATCAAACCAGGATCCTTTGGCTTTTCAGGCAAGTGCCTTAACTGCTAAGCCATCTCTCCAGCCCAAACGTTTTTGTTTATTTGCAAGCAGAGAGAGAAGAGAGACATAAAGAGAATGGATGTGCCAGGACCTCCAGCTGCTGCAAACAGGCTGTAGATGTATGTGCCACTTTGCGCATCTGGCTTTACATGGGTACTGGGGAATCAAACTCGGGTCATTAGGCTTTGCAGGCAAGAGCCTTAACAGCTGAGCTATCTCTCCGGCCCTGGAGCTTAGTGCTTGGAAGTTCTCACCCGCACTGCACCCCTGCCACTGAGCCAGGCTGCAGTAAATGCAGGCCTTTCTGCACCACCTGGGCCCATCCTAGACGCCCTCGTCTTGCTAAGCCTGCTCAGCAGTCCTGGCCATGGCCTTCTGCTTGTTGCTGGGGCTTGTCTCTTTAAGGCCAGGAGTAGGGCTTCAAACACTGCCCTAGGACCTGGAAAGCCATGTCTCAGATGTGCACTCACCAGCCTTACATTTTCTTCCCCACCTCTGACATTCCTGCCTTTGTCAGCAAGGGCTCAGAATCAGTCCTTCACACCTCACATAGTGTGGGAGCCAGAGTGAAGATTTCTGGACCTCTCAACACCATCAGCCAGCCACACTGGGTTCAGCTTTGCTCAATTTAGCTCAGCTCAGCGCAGGCAGGCAGGATGAAGGATGCAATTCCTGACTGCCATGGCGTTTTCCCATTCGCCAGGAGAGGGCGCTCCTGAACAAGAAGCACTAGGGAGACCGGCTGCAGCACTGCAGCCGTTCTCACCCTCACAGACCTTGGAGGCAGGCCTTTCTATTATCTTTGCCTATCAGGTCAGGAAACCAGGCTGAGAGCTGAGAAACGATGAGCCAGACCGTGGCACTTCCAAGGGGCTCCAGAGCCGCTCTGCCACAGCTCTACTGTTCTCACAGGGCAGGGCTGACCAAGTATTCAGGAAGGGCTCTGGGCAGGAACACACAGATAATGGTGTGTGGGTTCAGAGAGAAGATGGTTAATTTAAAAATTATATTTTTAGGGCTGGAGAAATGGCTTAGCGGTTAAGCGCTTGCCTGTGACGCCTAAGGACTCTGGTTCGAGGCTTGATTCTCCAGGACCCACGTTAGCCAGATGCACAAGGTGGCGCACGCATCTGAAGTTCGTTTGCAGTGGCTGGAGGCCCTGGCGCGCCCATTCTCTCTCTCTCTCTCTCTCTCTCTCTCTCTCTCTCTCTGCCTCTCTCTCTCTGTCTCTGTCTGTCACTTTCAATAAATAAAAAAAATTTAAAAATTATATTTTTAGACAGGCATGGTGGCACACGCCTTTAATCCCAGCACTTGGGAGGCAGAAGTAGGAGGACTGCTGTGAGTTTGAGGCCAGCCTGAGGTTACACAGTGAATTTCAGGTCAGCCTGGGCTAGAGTGAGACCTTACCCCCCAAAACCAAAAAATTATATGTATGTGTGTATGTATGTATATATATATATATATATATATATATATATATATATATATATATAATTTTTTAAAATAATTTGCAAGCAGAGAGAATGAGTGCACCAGGGATGCCAGCTGCCACAAACTCCAGACGCATGTACCACTTTGTGCATCTGGCTTTACATGTGTACTGGGGAATCCGAACCTGGTTGTTAGGCTCTGCAGGCAAGTACGTTAACCACTGAGCCATCTCTCCAGCCCAAGATGGTTATTTTTCAGAACTGTATTCTAGTTCTTTAAAATCTTATTTACCAACTTCCAGTTCTTAGACCAACAACAACAAACAAAACTGAATTCAGGGGCTGAAGAGATGCCTTAGTGGCTAAGGTGCTTGCCTGTGAAGCCCAAGGACCAAAGTTCAATTCCCCAGCACCCACATAATCCAGATTGACAAGGTGGTACATGTGTCTGGAGTTCATTTGCAGTGGCTGGAAACCCTGGCATGCCCATTCTCATTCTAAATAAATAAATAAAAATAAGTAGGGCTGGAGAGATGGCTTAGTGGTTAAGCGCTTGCCTGTGAAGCCTACGGACCCTGGTTCGAGGCTCAATTCCCCAGGGCCCATGTAAGCCAGATGCATGAGGGGGCGCATGCATCTGGAGTGGCTGGAGGCCCTGGTGTCTACATTATCTGCCTCTTTCTCTGTCACTCTCAAATAAATAAATAATAATAAAAGTTGGAGTCTCTAGCTTTAAAAAATAATAATAAATAAATAAGCCGGGCATGGTGGCACATGCCTTTAATCCCAGCACTTGGGATGCAGAGGTAGGAGGATCTCCATGTGTTCAAGGCCACCCTGAGACTACATAGTGAATTCCAGGTCAGCCTGGGCTAGAGTGAGACCCTACCTCGAAAAACAAAAACAAACAAACAAACAAAAAAAATAGAAACAGAAGGTAGCATTAAAAAAACAACAGGACTGAACAATTAAGCACAGGTGGTCAATACAAGACAGGTGGACTCTGGCCCGTGCTCGCAAACCAGCCTTGGCTGAGTGGGCTTTGGCTGTGCCGTGCCACGGCACAACGGTTCTCAGAGAATCGATGTTTCTTTCTTTCTTTGTTGTTGTTTGCTTATTGTTGTTATTGTTTTGAGACAGGGTCTCATGTGGCACAGGCTGGCCTCGAACTTGCTGTATAGCCAAGGATGACCTTGAGCTCCTGATTCTCCTGCCTGCACATCCCCCGTGCTGGATTACAGGCTGCTCCACCATGCCCAGCCTGGCTTGTTAGCTTAGGTTGCTCACACACTGCGCCATCCCATGCCATTCTCCATCCTATCACACCGGGGCCTAGTTCCACACTGCTGCAAATACTCTAGAACGAGTTTGTACTCATTTATTTTTATTTTTATTTTTTCATTTTTTTAAATGCTTTTTAAAAATTTCTTTATTAACAACTTCCATGATTATAAAAAATATCCCATGGTAATACCCTCCCTCCCCTCACTTTCCCCTTTGAAACTCCATTCTCCATCATATCCCCTCAATCAATCTCTCTTTTATTTTAATGTCATGATCTTTTCCTCCTATTATGATGGTCTTGTGTAGGTAGTGTCAGGCACTGTGAGGTCATGGATATACAGGCCATTTTGTGTCTGGGGGGAGCACGTTGTAAGGAGTCCTACCCTTCCTTTGGCTCTTACATTCTTTCCGCCACCTCTTCCGCATTAGACCCTGAGCCTTGGAAGGTGTGATAGAGACATTGCAGTGCTGAGCACACCTGTCACTTCTTCCCAGCACCATGATGCCTTCTGAGTCATCCCAAGGTCACTGCCATCTAAAAAGAGAAGGTTTTCAACCAAAAGTGAGAGTAGCATTAATATATAGATATGAACATTAAGAGAAGTGCTTACTGGGCAGTTTGATGAGCATCGAATATACATTTAGCCAGACAGCAGCAGATGTTACACCCCTATTTTTTTTTTTTTTTTGAGGTAAGGCCTCATTCTAGCTCAGGCTAACCTGGATTTCACTATGTAGTCTCAGGATAGCCTCGAACTCATGGTGACCCTCCTACCTCTGCCTCCCGAGTGCTGAGATGAAAGGCGTGCGCCACCATGCCTGGCTTGTACTCAATTTTTTGGTTTTAATTACGTTTTTCAAGGTAGGGTCTCGCTCTAACCCAGGCTGACTTGGAATTCAGTATGTAGTCTCAGGGTGGCCTTGAACTCACAACGATCCTCCTACCTCTGCCTCCCGAGTGCTGGGATTAAGGGTGGGCACTGCTATGCCCGGCTGAGAGTGTGCTCTTGCATGGCTCAGGAGAACACAGTCCTGGATGAGGACTGAGGCGGCCCAGCAATGGCCTGTCTTAAAGCCCCTGAAGGAGTGCTCATTGGCAGGCAGACGCAACGTAGGGGCTGTGCCCCTGGGTCTGCTGTTCAGGTGGGCTTGTCTTGGCCCCAGTGACTTTGATTCAGAGGCAGGCTTGCACATGGAGGCCCTCCTCACCATCTGTCCCTTTTAAGTCGCTAAGGCAAGTGTGAGTGCAGCTTCTCTGTCAGTCCCTGGCAGCCCCCCACACTCGTCTTTCTGTAGTAGGTTAGCTCAGCCTGTGGCCTGGGCTTTTCAAGTTTCTTTGAAATAGCCCCAGACAGGATCCGTGGAGTTAAAATCAGGATTCAGGCCAGGCAGGATGGGGTGGGGGTGGGAAGCAGCTCCGGCAGGCTGTCACTGAGCTGGGCAATGCTTGCCTTAGAAGGATGAAGAGAGCCAGGTCATGGGAAGAGAGGCTTTTGTAGTTTGTGGCCTATGTGCCCAATTCCCAGGGTGACCATGGATACCAGGCTTCCATTAGAGGTGGGAGCCAAGACCAGAGGACAGCCAGTTGGTTCCAGGAGCCAAGTTACCTGGGCCAATGGGAAGTGGGGATGGGAGGAGATCTGAGAAGTGTAGAGATCTGGGCTGCTGGAGCTCCCCTGGCTGGCTGTCAGGTTTAGCAGAAGTCTAGCCTGTTCCCACCAGCCACTTCCAAAGGTGGAGGAAGGGCCCTCGCGGCTGCCAGGCACGCGGAGGGGTGTGCCATCTACAGCGTGCTCCAGTGCAGGCTGCTACCGACCAGCGGGAACTCAGAAAGCTGCTCACAGCCAGCAGGCCCTGAAGGTGGTCAATGCTCTGGGCCACAGTTGGTGGGGGTGGGGTGGTGCCCGGGGGAAAGCCAGTCCTGAGGCTCTCCTGGCTGCCCTCAAGACCATGCCCTTTGTTGGTACTCCACGTGACTGCTTCTCTGTATGCAGAGAGTGCCATGGGGAACAGCCTCCGAGCCAGAGTCACGGCCACTGATAAGTACCTTCTGCCACTCAAAGTCAAAAGATTGGAGCAGATGCATCCTTGGGCCCTCCCTATGGGCCAGAAGCCCAGCCTCATCATGAGCCACTTGCTAAAGATGCTGTGTCTGATGGTCTGTGACCTGAGTCTCCTCCCTGCCTGGACCAGGTTCTGCTTTGCCAGTCTGTGCCAGCAGGAGAGGGGCTGGGTACCGGGGGACAAGTCGGCCTGCTGTATTAAGGTTACCCCCGTTGCCTCCGATCCGCTTCTGAGTCTGTCCCTTTGTCATATCTTGCTTATACACATCCCTCCTTCCCCACGCTGAGGGAAGACATGGATGAAGCCACTCCTCTCCTTCCAGGGAGTTCAGGCAGTGGCAACAGGGAGCTGCCCATGTCTGTCTGCCTGCCAAGCTGGGTCCTTCCCACTCACGAGGAGATGGAGCCGTGGTCGCAGGCCTGGGTGTCCTGGCTGAGCCTCTGGGGATGGGAGTTAAGTTCCCGAGGCCGTCCTGTTGCTTCTGCTTCAGTGCCACCTTGGCCCCCAGCTGCCAGATCCTCTGTGCTTGCCAGTTCCTTCCACCCCAACCAGTACATAAGCATCTCCCCAGCAAGCCCTTGCCTGCAGGCCCACACCCCAATTCTGAGAAAAAAAGGCCTCTGATTTACTCTGATCAGCGCTGTATCCTCCAACCTGGGTTCCCGGAGTCAGGACAGGGGTGGGGACATGCTGAGGGCCTGGGACTTGGTAGGGAGAGAGCTGTGGGAATGGCAGATGGGGCACTGGGGACAAGAAAGTGTTGGGGTTCTACTCTCTTGCATATTAGCCTAGTATCCCAGCTTCAATTTTGATTCTCAGGCTTGGGCCCTCCCTCCCTACCCTGACATCACAGCTCACCCCACAGGGGTCCTGCCAGGGCGGAGGAGCGGAGTCCGGGGGTCTGCGGGTAAAGCAGGATCTTGTGGCTCTGCTGAAGGGGGTGTGGGGCGCTCGTGTGCGCTGCTGTCCTGCAAGGACAAGCAAGGGACCTGCAGTGGTGATTCGGTGACTGGAAAGAACGCAGAGGAGGCTTTGAGAAGCCTAGAGAGGCTTCTTGGAGAGGAAGGAATGTGGGGCTCCTGGCTTTACACTCGCTGTTTAACAAGGGGGGGGGCTGGGAACAGCAGTGCGTGCCTCCTCGCTCTTGGCTTAATCATAAAGGGTTTTGTGTGAGGCTGCCCAGCTGAGTGACAGATTCGACCAGCTGACTGCACGGGCACCTGGGGCTTTAGGTTGCAGAAGTGACTGTTCAGCTCTTGCCTTAGGTTCCCTGGAGAACCGAGCTTTTCTCCTACTCTCTTCCAGAAAATACCTGATCAGAGCTGCTTTGACAGGATGAAGAAAAGACCACAAAAAACCCAGGGCTTGGCTAGAGGCCCCGCTCCTCTGTAGAAGGGCAAAATCTAGCCCGGGAAGGCCCGTCAGCCTTCTGAAAAGGGATGTCCAAGGAACAACTTGTTTCTAGGAAGGACCTGTCACCACAGGGGTGGGGAAGAGGTGACAGACGCAGCACGTATGAACATGGAGGACAATGACTGGATGAAACCTTTGCTTTCTCATCTCTCCAGCTGCTACCAAGCCTTATAGCCCTAAGGTCACTGCCTGCACCCCACCCAACCATGGCTCAGCTCACCTATCCCAGAAGCAGCCACCTGGCCTGCTCAGGGAGATGCTCAGGGATGTCTTCCCATCTCATCAGGGACCTGGACTGGGTAGTGGGGAGCCTTGAAGAGAGGCCTCATGAATCTCTGCTACCTATGGACTAGCTCAGCTGCCCTTGGTACCGGCTACACAAAGTGAACCTGTAAGCCCCAGGCCCCCCTGGCCAAATATCTGAGGATGTAAGGAATGCATGCAGGGCCACGCCCTGAGACTACCAGGTGACAAGTTCAAGGCAGAACTCCAGAACTGGGAGATGTCTGTGCCCTCTCTCTAAAAGGCCCTGCCATGGAATTCCTGAGGTTGTAGCCACTACCACCTACCTCCAACTATTGCCAGACCATCCTAGTTACTGTGATTTTCTTTTTTTGTTTGTTTTTGTTTTTGTTTTTCAAGGTACTCAGGCTGATCTGGAATTCACTATGTAGTCTCAGGGTGGCCTTGAACTCACAGTGATCCTCCTACCTCAGCCTCCCGAGAGCTGGGATTAAAGGTGTGTGCCACCACAACCAGGTACTGTGATTTCTTTCCTGTCCCATCCCCACTCAAAACCAGGCCTGAGGTCAGGGAGTGGAGACCTACTCCTAGTCACTCTGGACCTTCACTGAAGACCCTGGAAACCAGATTTTTTTTGTTGCTGTTCAATTTGACCAAATCAAGTACCATCACAGTATGTCTAGCTCTTCAGGTGAGCTGGAAGAAGCCAGTCTGCCAACTACTTTGCCTGTCCATTAGCACGACCCTCCTACTCCAGGGCAGGAGGGGTCTGACTGGGCTTCTTGGAAGGGGCCCTTTCTGTCTCCCAAGCGCCTCTCCCCGAACTCGTGAAGGCTGATGGGAGCTACCTTGTCGCCATCGCGGTGGTGGGGGTGGGGGTGGGGCTGCAGCTGGCGGCCTCGGCAGGGTGGCTTCCTCTCGCACCTCCCCCTCGCTGCACCCACGAGGCCCAAGAGAGAAGCAGCAGTGACACCCCAGAGCACAAGCTCGCCTCCCTCCCTTCTGGAGGATGCTGCTCAGCAATCTCAAAACCTACTGCTGAAGTGATGGCTTGGTGGTTAAGGCATAAGGACCCAGGTTCCATTCCCCAGTACCCACATAAACCAGATGCACAAGGTGGCACATGCATCCAGAGTTCATTTGCAATGGTTAGAGGTCCTGGTATGCCCATTCTCTTTTTTTGTTTTTGTTTTTGTTTTTCGAGGTAGGGTTTCACTCTAGCCCAGGCTGACCTGGAATTCACTATGTAGGCTCAGGGTGGCCTCAAACTCATGGCAATCCTCCTACTTCTGCCTCCCAAGTGCTGGGATTAAAGGCATGGCCACCATGTTGACCTCTCTCTCTTAAATAAAAAAATAAGATATATATAAAACCCATTGCGTTTCTCAGCACTGCTCTCATGCATACGACAGAGAAACAGGCACTGAGGCCCAATGCTGTAGCAAGCAGCCCCGTCCAAGTGTGTCACCAAGTGACAGACTTGTGGCTTCAACTAGCTTTATTCAGGTCAGATCTTCCAACATTTTTCTAGCAGTCACTTCACAAGGGATCCTGCGGAGTCACATCCAGCAGAGCTCTTCCTTGGAAGCTTGCTGTCATCCTGACCCTCGACTTCTGCAATCATGCTCTCCTGTCACCAGAACTCCAGTCTCTGTCCAGCGGCTTCAACAGGACTTCAGAGCATGGCTACCAGTTTGAAGGTCCCCTCAGGTTTGGCAGGAACCACATGGACGAAAGTCTTGTAGAGCACAGCACCCTTGGGCAGACTGCAGACCAGATCGACAGCCTCCGCGTTGCTGGGGTTGGGCACGTAGACCTCCTTAGTGTAGCGGACAGTCCCCTCTTCCAGCGCGTACAGGTACTTTTTCTTCCCCAGTCCCACCTGCAACACACACACAACCACTGAGGGGAGACAGCGGGCTGTCCTAGGGCCTCAGCCCACACTCCCCTCAGTCAAAGCAGGGGGCTGACGGGCAGCTTCACAGAGCTCTGTCTTGGGGCCTCTTTCTCACTGCTTGGCACTTTTTTTTTTTTAATTATTTTTATTCATTTATTTGAGAGCGACAGACAGAGAGAGAAAGAGGGACACAGAGAGAGAGAATGGGTGTGCCAGGACCTCCAGCCACTGCAAACGAACTCCAGATGCATGCGCCCCCTTGTGCATCTGGCTAACGTGGGTCCTGGGGAGTCGAGCCTCGAACCGGGGTCCTCAGGCTTCACAGGCAAGCGCTTAACCGTTAAGCCATCTCTCCAGCCCACTTGGCACTTCTTTACCGCTGGACAGTCAGTAGAGAAGAGGAAAAAGAAAATGCCAGTCCTGGTGTCTGCTCAATCCCACAGCACTGCTAACAGCAGCCATGTTGATGCAGCTGGTCAGAGGCCACACTGGACAGATCCCACAACCAGGTCCAGAAGCTGCTGCAACTTGACTTAGAAAATACTAGACTTGGCCGGACGTGGTGGCGTACGCCTTTGATCCCAGCACTCAGGAGGCAGAGGTAGGAGGATCACTGTGAGTTCAAGGCCACCCTGAGACTACATAGTGAATTCCAGGTCAGCCTGGGCTAGAGTGAGACCTTACCTTGAAAAACAAACAAACAAAAATACTAGATTTGTCATATTAAACACTAGTTTCATGTACACTTTCTAGTGTGTGTGTGTGCATGTGTGTGTATTTATTTAGTTATTTTTTTCTAATTCAAGGCAGGGTCTTACTCTAGCCCAGGCTGACCTGGAATTCACTATGTACTTTCAGGGTGGCCTCCAACTCACAGTGATCCCACTACCTCTGTTTCCTGAGTACTGGGATTAAAGGCAAGTGCCACCATGCCTGCCTTTTTGTTTATTTTTGTCATTATTTTTAACAGGAGAAAATGTATTTACTGCTGGGCATGGTGGCACATGCCTTTAAACCCAGCATTTGGGAGGCAGAGGTAGGAGGAAAGCAGTGAGTTCCAGGTCAGCCTGAGCTAGAGTGAAATCCTACCACAAAAACATAACAAAACAAAGAAAATATACTTACTGATTTGATTCTAGTAAAATAAAATAAAATATTTCCTTTTGAGTCATAAAAGAGAAATGTCAAAGCCGAGACCCTACCTCGAAAAACCAAAAAAACAAACAAACAAACAAACAAACAAAGAGAGAGAGAGAAATGTCAGGAGAGATGGCTTAGCAGTTAAGGCATTTGCCCGCAAAGCCAAAGAATCCCAGTTCGATTCTCAAGGACCCACATAAGCCAGATGCACAAGGGGGTACACACGTCTGGAGTTCGTTTGCAATGGCTGGAAGCCCTGGCACGCCCATTCTCTCTCTCAAATAAATAAATAAATGAAATATATCAAAAATGCTTTAAAAAAATAAAAAAGAAATGTCTCCTTTATTAAAACTAGAGAATTACCTGGGTGTGGTGGCACATGCTTTTAATCCCAGCAATTAGGAGGCAGAGATAGGAGGATCACTGAGTTTGAGGCCAGCCTGGGACTACAAAGTGAGTTCCAGGTCAGCCTGGGCTACAATGAGACCCTACCTCAAACCCCAGCCCCTTAAAAAAAAAAAAAAAAAAAAAAAAAAAAACCTAGGGAATTCAAAATGTGCTATTAGTAAGAATTGCCCTTTTAAAAAATCCCTGTAAGCCGGGTGTGGTGGCACACACCTTTAATCCCAGCACTTGGGAGGCAGAGGTAGAAGGATTGCCATGAGTTCAAGGCCAGCCTGAGAATACAGACTGAATTCCAGGTCAGCCTGTGCTAGAGTGAGACCCTACCTCAAAAAACAAAACAAAAAAAAAGATCACTGTACGGCTGGAGGGATGGCTTAGTGGTTAAGACGCTTGCCTGCAAAGCCAGAGGACCCAGGTTCAATTCCCCAGGACCCACATTAGCCAGATGCACAAGGGGGCGCATGCGTCTGGAGTTCATCTGCAGTGGCTGGAAGCCCCGGCAAGCCCATTCTCTCTCTTGCTCTCTTTCCCTCTCTCTCTGATTCTAATAAATACATAAAAATTTTAAAAAATGTTTAAAAGATCACTGTATTTTTTTAATTGACCAGTCCATAATTGTAGACAATAACCCATGGTAATTCCCTCCCTCCTCCCACTTTCCCCTTTGAAACTCCACTCTCCATCATCCCCCTTCCCCGTCTAAGATCACTGTATTTTAAGCACACTGTTTCTCAGGCAGCTGCAGATGCCCCATATATCACATTATATAACCCACTTCCATTTCCTACAGAAGAGAAAGTGAGGCAGAGCACGCTCTGTGATCTAATGGCAGGCAAAGCCCAGCTGTGACACTCTCTAAGACTCTGGCATTTCAACTGCAGCCCAGCACACCCACCTCACAGGGATTTGGTAAGGAGCAAGAGAGAACATGGGCATAGGAATCGGCACATCCCTTGGCACACTGTGAGCACCGACAGATGCAACAGATACTACTATTACTGTGGTTAGGTCCATGGGACCGTTGTCCTAGAAAAGAAAAAGGGGGGGCCACAGAGCAACTTACATGGGCACCTGGGTGCCAGCGGAACTGGCGCTGAGTCCCAAGGATGTTGCCAGCATGAACATAATGACCTAGAAGGAAAGTCCACAGGTGAGCTCAGCCTAGAAAACTGCTAAGAAAACATGGAGGCCTACAGTTGTGCGCCAACCTCTAAACCAACCCCTGGCTGGCAAAAACTCCTAGGTGGTCTGGCACAAAGAATGCCTGGCCACCCCCCACCCCCCCCCACACACACCCAGCAGCCTCCTCTAGCTGCATAGCTATGGTTCACCTCCAGCCACTCTTCCTTGGGTCTCCTGACCCTCCCCAGATCTCATCCGCCCCTGCAGTGTGGAGCCAAGGGCTGTGGTGAGCTGAGGGGAGAGCACAGGACCAAGTGCTCGAAGACCACAGGCGGCAGTGGGCGCGGGAGCTGGGACGTGCAAACCCGGGCACACCCTCACCTTCCATTTTCTTGATGCCAAAGCGTTTGCCTGGTGATTTTCCACCAAGGTTTTTGGAACTGCCACCTGTCTTTTTGGATGCGTATCTGACAGCAAGAGCTGTAGCTGGTGTGGGGCACAACAGGCCAGTAGCTGCAGAGAAAACAGAAATACTGTTCAGCCGAGTGTGGTGGCGCACGCCTTTAATCCCAGCAGACATAGGAGGATCATCGTGAGTTCAAGGCCACGCTAAGACTACATAGTGAAGTCCAGGTCAGTCTAGGCTAGAGTGAGACCCTACCTTGAAAAAAAAAGAAAGAGGGAAAGAAAGAAGAAATACTGTTCAGGGGCTAGAGAGATGGCTTAGCAGTAAGATACTTGCCTGCAAAGCCTAAGGACACAGGTTGGATTCCCCAGGACCCACATAAAGCCAGATGCACAAGGTGGCACATGCATGTGGCGTTCATTTGCAGTGGCTGGAGGCCCTGGCACACCCATTTTGTCTGTCTCTCTCACCTTTTTTTTTAAAAAAAATCTTGCCAGGCATGGTGGCGCATGCCTTTAATCCCAGGACTTGGGAGGCAGAGGTAGGAGGATCTCCACGAATTTGAGGTCATCCTAAAATTACATAGTGAATTCTAGGTCAGGTCAGTCTGACTTCGAAAAAACACCAAAAAATAAAAAATAAAAATAAATAAATAAACACAAATAAAAAAGATGTGTGAGGAGAGCAGAAATGCTAAGTGTGTTCATTTTTAGGGAATGCCTGGAAGACCCTTGGCTTTCTCCCATGACAAGGAGCAATTCATTCTTTGTATTGTCCACGGGTAAGCACTGTATGAGGGGTGTGTGTGTGTGGCAGGAAGAGCAAGCAGTGACTATAAATGGGGGTGAGGGGCAAATCATGTGCTCTGAATCCTGACCCAGTCCATCCTCCTGACGAGAAACAAACACGGCAGAAACAGAGGCCGCCAGCAGGACAGCCCAGAGCTGCCTGCTTCAGACTCAGGCAGCCTCATGCCTTGCGGAGGGGCCAGATCATAGACTCAGACAGCTCTGAAACAGAACACTCGGGGAGGCTTCTGCTTCGGGGCCTCATCAGCCAATTTCATAGCTATTCACCTACCACTGCACACCAGTCACTGGCCTACCAGAAGGGCAACTGGTCAGAGGTGGCTTCCATAGGCAGCAGGCCATTCCAGAAAAGTGCTTTCTTCTCAAAACCCATTGGCAGAGATCCAACCAAGATCAGTACACTGAATCTGACCTGTCTATTCTCATCACAAAGTGCTCAATGATGTTTATTTTTAATTATTTATTTATTTTAAAGTGACAGAGAAAGAGGCAGAGGGAGACAGAGAGAGAATGGGCGCGGCAGTGCCTCCAGCCACTGCAAAGGAACTCCAGACGTGTGGGATCCCTTGTGCATCTGGCTAATGTGGGTCCTGGGGAACAGACCCTTGAACCAGAGTACTTGGGCTTCACTTAGGCAAGCGCTTAACTGCTAAGCCATCTCTCCAGCCCAGTGATGTTTATTTTTAAAAGGAAAATGAGCCAGGCATGGTGGTGCATGCCTTTTATCCCAGCACTAGGGAGGCAGAGGTAGGAGGATCGCCATGAGTTCGAGGCCACCCTCAGACTACACAGTGAATTCCAGGTCAGACTGGCCTAGAGCGAGACCCTACCTCAAAAAAACAAACAAACAAAAAATAATAATAATAAATAAATAAATAAGGGAAAATGACCTCAAAGTCACACTAACATGGAAGCCCCCTGCTGCACCATAAGCCCGCGGAAGCAGTTGTCCTTGCCTTCGGGTTCCCACACGATATGAGGACTGTGTCAGGGTCTTCAGAGGAAGGCCACAGTTCCCATTGCTTTCTTTTAAGTTTCCCTCCAAAATGGCTTCCACCACCAGTAACATCTTAGCTAACCAATCCTTTATCAGGGTATACTAGTCTAATTTTCCACCTGGTTGGCTTTTCTCTTCTCTCCCTTTCTTTCTTCAGACTGTGGCCGAGGCTGGTTTAACTCACTATCTAGTCTAGGCTAGCTTCAAACTCAAAGCAATCCTTGTACCTCAGGCTCCTGAGTGCTAGAATTATAAGTACCAACATGCCTGGCCCCAACTGACTTATTTTCTCTACCTACCTGTCTATCTATCTGCGGTAATCTGCTACATATCCAGCCTGCCTCCTCTTATTTAATTTTTTTTAAGGCAGGGTCTTGCCTAGACCTGGAATTCACTTTGTGGTCTCAGGCTGGCCTCGAACTCACAGCGATCCTCCTACCTCCTGAGTGGCGATGGCATTAAAGGCGTGCGCCACCACTCCGGGCTAGATTAATTTAAAAAAAATTATTTTTGTTTATTTTTATTTATTTGAGAGTGACAGACAGAGAAAGAGGCAGATAGATACAGAGAATGGGCGCGCCAGGGCCTCCAGCCACCGCAAATGCGCCCCCTGGTGTATCTGGGTCCCGGGGAATGGAGCCTCGAACCGGGGTCCTTAGGCTTCACGACCCTAGATTAGCTTTTTGAAGTGGGTCTTGTATGTGGACGAAGGGATCCCCGGGCACCCGGGGCTGCCCGCCAGCGCTCGGCGCCCGCCTCTGCCCCCCTCGCGTGCCCCGCACCCTCCCCCCGCACCCTCGGTCCTCCGCGGGGACGCTCCCACGCCCGGGGGTCACCCCGCAACGCCTGCAAGGCTCGGCTACCTGCCGCCCGCGTCCTCAGCGCGAGCATCGCCGACGCCATGTTTGACTCCCACTCGTTTCCGGTCCTGGAAACGTACTTCCGCTACAGGGATTTCGACTTCCGGGTCGTGCCTGCGATTGAAAGCGTGGCGGGAGAAGCGCAGGTGAGCGGTGCCGGCTGGGGACTTCCCTTGGGTCAGGGCTGGCGGCCTGAGCGGGGGCTTCTGCAGCGGGCCGCGGGGACGCGAGGCGATGTTCCCCTTGGGCGCACCTGGGCTTCCCGCCGCTGCAAACGAGCTCCGGACGCGTGCACCGCTGCCTCTGGCTTTACGTGGGTAGTGAGGAACCGGACTCTAGTCGTTGGGCTTAAACGCTGAGCCATCTCTCCAGCCCTAGTTCATTTAATTTTTTTTGTTTGTTTGTTTGCTTTTGTTTTTCGAGGTAGGGTCTCACTCTAGCCCAGGCTGACCCGAAATTCACTCTGTATTCTCAGGGTGGCCTCGAACTCACGACGATCCTCCCACCTCTGCCTCCCGAGTGCTGGGATTAAAAGGCGTGCACCATCATGCCCGGCATGTTCATTTGATTTAAAAAACATTTTATTTAAAAGAGAGAGAGAGAAAATTGGCACACCAGGGCCTCTAGCCACTGTAAATGAACTCCCCACGAATGTGCCGCCTTGTGCACCTGGCTTGCATGGGTACTGGGGAATCAAACCTGTGTCCTTTGGCTTTGCAGGCAAGTGCCTTAACCACTAAGCCATCTCCAACCCTCATTTAATTTTAACAAATCTATAAAGTTATTGATATTATACTAAAGAAACTGAGCCAGATGTGGTGGCACAGGCCCTTAATCCCAGGATTTAGGAGGCAGAGGTAGGAGGATTGCTGTGAGTTCCAGGCCAGCCTGCACTAGAGTGAGTCCCTACTTTGAAAACATACACACACTAACAAAACAAAGAAGTACTGTAGTTTCAAGATTTTTAGGCAATTTGATTTGTTTGAGACAGGATCTCGTTGTATAGTCTTGCCTGGCCTGGAACTCACTTTGTAGACCAGGCTGTCCTTATACTCACAGTGATCCTCCTACCTCTGCCTCCCAAGTGGTGAGATTACAGTTGTGGACCAATAGGCCCCACTTAGATAGGATTTCATTTTGTGATGATAAAAATGTTCTGGAATTAAGTCAGGCACAGTGGCTCATGTCTGTAATCTCAGCACTTGGGAGGCTGAAGTAGGAAGATTGCCATGAATTCCAGGCCGACCTGGGCTTCAAAGTTGAGTTCCAGGTCAGCCTGGACTAAACTGAGACCCTGCCTCAAAAAAAAAGAAATCTGTCCTGGAATTAGATAATGGTGGTGTCTCAACATGAATATACTAAAAACCCACTAATCTGTATGATTTTTGTGGTACTGAGAAAAAAACCCTATGATACTCAGTGCATACTAAGCAAGCATAGTGCCACTCCGCTATACTGTTAGCCCCCAGACTACATCTTAAAATGATATGTCCAATTTTTTTCAAATATTTTTATTTACTTGAGAGAGAGAGAGAGAATGGGCATCCCAGGGCCCCTTGCCATTTCAATGCAAGCAAACTCCAGATGCATGCACTACTTTGTGCATCTGCCTTTAGGTGGGTATTGGGGAATTGAACCCAGGCTGGTAGACTTTAACTGCTGAGCCATCTTTCCAGCCTATACGTCAGATTTTCTGAGATGACTTAAGATGTCCATGTCAAGCCAGGAGTGTGGTAAACATTTGTAATCACAGCATTTGGGAGGTGCAGGCAGGAGGGCCAGAAATTCAAGGTCATTCTTGGCAACACAGCAAGACCAAGGCCAGCCTAAGATACATGAGACCTTGTCTCAAAAACAAATGCTTTAGCCCGGCATGGTGGTGCACGCCTTTGATCCCAGCAGAAGAGGAGGCAGAGGTAGGATGATCGCCATGAGTTCGAGGCCACCCTGAGACTATATAGTGAATTCCAGGTCAGTCTGGGCTAGAGTGAGACCCTACCTCAAAAAAAAAAAAAAAAAAAAAAGCTTTGGGCTGGAGAAATAGCTTAGCAGTTAAAGCACTTGTACCACTTTGTGCGCATGTGCGACCTTGTACACTTGAGTCACCTTGTATATCTGGCTTACGTTGAACATGAGTCTTTAGGCTTCGTAGGCAAGTGCCTTAACTGCTAAGACATCTCTCCAGCCCTAAAATATATTTTTTAATTTTTATTTATTTATTGAAGAGAGAATGGGCATGCCAGGAGGGCCTCTAGCCATTGCAAATGAACTCCAGACGCATGCTTCACCATGTGCATCTGGCTTACGTGGGACCTGGAGAATCATACCTTGGTCCTTAGGCTTCGCAGGCATGCACCTTAATCACTAAGACATCTCTCCAGCCCTAAAATATATTTAAAAAACAAAACAAAACAAAAAACCCCACAGCTGTCCATATCAAATTCAGGGATCAACAAGGGGGTAGGGTTGAATTTTGTTAGTGCTCCATTACAGTTAGGTAATGGCTATATTCTTCTTGACCTAGGGCAGATTTGGAGGAGGATCCTGTGAAGACCACCAGGGTAGCTGTTTGGAGTTCCAGATTGTATGTGTAGGGGCATGTTCTATTTCTCTGATTCTTTTTTTTTTTTTTTTTTTTTTGGTTTTTCGAGGTAGGGTTTCCTTCTAGCCCAGGCTGACCTGGAATTCACTATGTAGTCTCAGGGTGGCCTCGAACTTTCGGTGATCCTCCTACCTCTGCCTCCCGAGTGCTGGGATTAAAGGCGTGCGCCACCACGCCCAGCTTATTTCTCTGATTCTTTAGCTCACATTTATTTATTGCTTTTCTTTTTTCAAGGCAGGGTCTCACTCT
The DNA here is from genome assembly GCA_036346955.1 of Dipus sagitta. Classification (NCBI taxonomy): domain Eukaryota; kingdom Metazoa; phylum Chordata; class Mammalia; order Rodentia; family Dipodidae; genus Dipus; species Dipus sagitta. The sequence goes on along the minus strand of CM070778.1, from coordinate 1,407,019 downwards.
AGCCCAGGCTGACCTGGACCTCATTGTAGTCCCTGGCGCTGGCCTCGAACTCAAAGCAAGCCTCCTACCTCTACCTAGGGAGTGCTGGGATTAAAGGTGTGCACCACCATGCCCGACTCGTGTTTATGTTTATAAACTTGGCTATATGAACACATCTAGTGGACTGAGTTGATGCCAACTTGTATCTCATCCCTTTCCTTTTAGGCAGTTGACTGGTTAGCATGTGTTGATGGCTCTGACAAAGTCCTCACTCTCACTGGTTTCCTCCGAGAGTGACTCAGAGGAGTTGCCCACATTTACCTTTCTGAAGAGAAAGCCGTCTTCCACCGAGAGGAGTGAACCTCCGAGGGAGGGCAGGATCGTAGTGGTCGACACCTCAGGTTCTGAGGCCTCCTGTCCTCCGTCGCCGGGGTTGAAAGATGTGTCATCTGTCCCAGACTCAGCCGAAGCTCTCACCCAGGCGGAGCCCGTGAGAGTGCTAAGCAGTGAAAGTGAGGGTGAAGAGCTCTTTGTTCCCTTGGCTGAGAGGCTTACGTGTAAGTTTCTGACGAGCAATCAGCCAAGCCCCGAGGAGCCGAGCTCCCCGCTTAGGACTGTTCTAGGTCATCAAAATAGTGAGAGTGCATCTTGTGACTGGAAGAAGCAGCCATGTCCAGAGATCTCTGATATTTCACTCAGTGACCCCTCAGAGAGGAGTGCAGCAGCAGGTGACCAGGACTCTATCTTGGACAACCTCTACCATCAGCCTCCAGCCTACCAGTCCACGTGCCTGCCCCGGACCAATGAGTTGTCAGTGACCAGAACAAATTCTGACCTCCCGCTACCCCAGAAGAGAGCCAGGCATGGCCAGAAGGTCCAGAGAAGAAGGTCTCGGGAATGCCAGCAGCAGGAACAGGCACATCAGAAGAAAAGCACCCCGAGACGACAGGGAAAAGAGAAGAAAACAGCCCTGGCCAACCAGCTGAAAGCCCAGAGGCCAGAGGAATGCCTCAAGCACATCACGGTGGTGCTGGACCCAGGTCCTCCTAACCTCCGTCTTCACCCTGAGCCGAGCCCTCCGCTTCCCCGACCCCCAGTTGACCGGCCTTTCCTGGTGTGTTACAGTGCTCTTACAGATGGAAGGTGGGGGTCAGCTCCTCGGAGCCCTGCAGTCCATGGAGTGCTGCTGTGTGATTGAAGCGCAGGCCGTGCCGTGCAGTGTCACTTGGAGAAGAAGGACGGGGCTGGTGGAGGTAGGGGCTTCTAGCTGGCGGCCCTCCTTCCCCTTCACCCCTTAGAGAAACAGGATAAATTTGTTCTACGGCCCATAGTTGAGGCCCACTGGCATAGCTGGTGTCATCCCCAAAGCTGGAGGGATGGACAGGAAGTGGTTAGCAGAACCCAGAAGAGGAATCGAGAGAGAGTGACTTTTTCTAGAAAGCTCTGACCTGTAGTAGAGGGTGTAGCAAATCCCAGGTGACCCTACTGCAGGGATCCAGGGAAATAAGCACCCTGAGTTCATTCACTTTCCCTCCAGTTCTCCATCAGGTCCTTAGCTAAGGGCCTGAGGATCATGTTGCCTGGGAGCTCTGTGTTAGTTCTCTAGCTGGGATTTGGAACGAGGCAGGTGTGCTTTCTTTGAATTATTGCCAAACTCGGGGCAGGTTATCACACGTCTTTTTGCCTCAGTTGCTTGGTGTAAAATAAGGACATTGTTTCATCCCTCTTGGTCCCCTGTTATGGGGGCAGGGGTGTAAGGAGGTAACTTCATGGGCACCTCGTATGCCCATGGTACATGCTCCTCCAGCCTGGGCTCCGCAGGTCACCATACTTCCTGTACCTTGTCACACCTGTCTGTGAATGCAGATAATCAACCTCTCTCTCCAGGAGTTTAAAAATGAAACATGAAGATGTTTGTTTGCCTTGATTTTGCTTTCCTAGCTTTCTCAGTAATGTAGGGCCATTACCCACACTGTTTACATGGGATTGTTAGCAAAACTTCATGTTCACAGAGCAGTTGATCCTGCAAGGCACCTCCGCACCCTGTCTTGTGTTTCACTCACAGTTGTCCTGTAAGGTGGGAATGCTCGTGCAGCACAGATAGAGAAATGGCTTCAGAGAAGTTAAAAGCATGAGTCAGGATCACAGTTGGAACTACAACCCACAGCTTCTGCCACCTGCACCTTGCCGTAGTAGGAGTCTTGCTTTTGCTTGGAAGGGCCCAGTCAGAAAACTCTGTAAAAGTCTTATTCCCGACCACTCCGTGGAACTGTTACTGCAGAGTGGTTGGCCCCAAAGCAGCCATGGCTTTAACTGAACCCCAGATCTATTTATTTATTTATTTTCTAGCCAGCCTTATGTAGCCCAGGCTGGCCTCACACCTGTATGTACCAGAGGCTGACCTTGAACTCTTTATCTTCCTGCCTCAACCTCCCAAGCCCTGGGATTACGGGGCATGAGCCACCACACCTGACTCCATGTTTGTTGTTGTTTTCTTTTTAAAAATATGTTTATTTTATTTGCAAGCACAGAGAAAGAATGGGTGTGTCAGAGCCTCTAGCCACTGCAATGAACTTGATTCATGTGCCACCCTGTGCATCTGGCTTTACATAGGTACTGGGGAACCTAACCCGGGTTGTTAGGCTTTACAGACAAGTGCCTTAACCACTGAGCTCAAATCTCCAGCCCAAAGGGTTTTTTGGGGGGGGGCGGGGGGGGCAGGGTCTTATTCTAGGCTAACCTGGAACTCACTCTTTAGCCCTAACTGGCCTTGATCTCATGGAGATCTTCCTACTGCAGCCTCCTGGGTTCTAGGAAAGGTGGCCCATGCATTTTTGTTTGTTTTTAAGCCCCCGCTTTAATGAGCAGGAAGTGGTGTACACAGAAGTTTTCCTTATGATTCTTCTTTGACATTCAAGGATGCCTATGTGTTTGTTTATAAGAGTCACTCATTCACCTCTTAGCATCTACCTTCAAAGTCAGTCATTTATTTCTTCTCTTCATTCCTCTCATTCAAAATGCATGGAAATAATTGGCAGTTGCTTCTCAGCCTCTTTCAACTGACTAGTTTTCTCTCTGTTCCTGTGCTGGACATGGAACCCAGGGCCTCATGTACCAGGAGGCAACCCACAACGGAGCTGCACACTCACTAATGCCCCCACCTCTTATTCTGTGTCTCTTAGATGAAGTGCACCAACATTGAACAGTTGGGGGCTGGGGAGGAGCAGGAACGAGGGTGGGTGCTTCTTGCAACACGAGCAGTTCCTGCACGCAGACCCAGCCCATCCCAGGAACTAAACGTGCCCACCTCCCTCCTCCCTGTCTGTTCTTGGGCCTTTTGGCAGGATGGAGAGGACTGGGTGGAAGAGCCCACACTCCTGGTGCTGCTTCTGACAAAGGATTTTGTGTCCATGGTGTACAACTCAAAGCAGGTGTGCGGGGCCACGGGGGTGGGGTGGGGGGGCGATGCGGGGAACAGAGTGCTGGCCTCGCCCAGGAGCTAACATGACCGCCCCTTCTCACAGGGAAGCGGTGAGAAAGGAAAGGAGACACTGCAGGGCTTCGTCACCGACGTCATGGCAAGGACAGGGGGGAAAGCACTGTCACTGGTGATCGTGGACCAGGAGGGGTGCTTCAGGTTTGGATGTGCCCTGGAGGTAGGGGTGTCAAAAGGGGGCGGCCCCTGGCCTGTCAGGGTGTTTATTCACCCATTACCAGGCATTCTGCAAAAACGGTGACCCTAACAAGCCCGGTGGGATGTGCTGCTTAGCTTGAGCTACTTAATGTCTGGGCTTAGCTTGAAAATGTCCTTTTGATTCCCCCCCCCCACATTTTCCAGGACTCAGAACCCTTTGAGGAGAAAGAAACAGGGAATGGCAAATAAACACGCTAAGGAGAAGCAGCGGCAGAGACCAGAGCCCAGCACAGGGTGCATGGTGTCCAGGGTACTTCTGGAAGAGGTAAGAGCTCACTGGTTGTCTCCCACTGAGAATGAAAGGCCCTCTGGCACTGCTCTCTCCCTTAGCACTGAGTAGGAGAAGAGCTAAAAGAACCAAGAGGCTGAGGTGCAGCGGTGAGCACAGCCTCCATCTAGTCTCTACCCCTCCACTCCACTGTTGCTTTGGGGTTTCTAGGCATTGGTGGATCTGCAGCTGCACACAGAGGCGCAGGCTCGGATTGTGCAGAGTTGGAAAGAGCTGGCCGACTTGACCTGTGCATTCACAAAGGCTGTGGCAGAAACACCCTTCAAGTGAGTGCGCTGGCAAGCCCCTGCTGGGTCTTGCCTTTTCCATTCCTGAAGCCAAAGAAAATGTTCCTTTCTCAAGTCTGTTACCAGCCATTGTCTCTCGAGGCAGGAGTTAAAATCTCACGCTGGGGATTCTTGGCTAGGGCCTCAAACTCAAGGCCTTGTAAATATTCTCTTTGACTGAGGGGCAAGTGTGTGTGCTCTAGGTCCATGCTGGGTTATGGGTCAGATCACAGTGCAATGAACCCTAGCAAAGCAAACTGCTAGGCCACTTAGTTCAATACTTGCAGTCAGAACTTAAAAATAGGAAACCCTTGCCAGGCATGGTGGCACACACATTTAATCCCAGCACTCAGGAGGCAGAGGTAAGAAGATCACCATGAATTCAAGGCTCCCCTGAAACTACATAGTGAATTTCAGGCCAGCCTTGGCTAGAGTGAGACTCTATCTCAAAAAACTAAAGAAAAAAAAAATGCCAGGCATGATGGTGTGTGCCTTTAATCCCAGCACTCAGGACGCAGAGGTAGGAGGATCTCCATAAGTTTGAGGCCATCCTGAGACTACATAGTGAGTTCCAGGTCAGCCTGGGCTAGAGTGAGACCCTACCTCAAAAAAAAATAAAAAATTGGCGGACCCTGTTCAAGTGCCTTACTATTTTTTTCCAAGTGCTTTACTTTATACTTCAGGGAATTGAGACCTAAGGTTGACTTAAGTTCCCAGCAAGTGAGAAACAAGACTTGAAACTGCCTTATACCAGGCCCCTGTGCCTGGCCCTGGGCAATACAACCCCATCTCAATCTGAATAAAACAGTTTGGTACCTTTTCTAATGAAAAGGACTAGATGCAGTTTTTAGGGAATCTGTAACCAACTCTGCTCACAAATAGTCAAAGTTCTCAAACTACTGAAGGCTCAAGTAGCCAGATAAACACCATGTCTACCTCCAGGTCAGTGCAGAGCTTCACAGGCCCCATTTGAGAGGGCAGGCGTAGGAGTAGCTCAGCTTCCCAACGGCGCTGTTTGCAGGAAGCTCCGAGATCAGAGCAGCTTCTCCTTCTGCCTGGAGAGCGACTGGGCTGGAGGGGCGAAGGTGGACCGCACTGGCCGGGGACTCGCACTGGTCTGGAGGAGGCAGATTCAGCAGCTGAACCGAGTCAGCCTGGAAATGGCCAGTGCCATCGTGGACGCCTATCCTTCGCCACGGCTCCTTGTGCAGGTATGCTCCCCTAGGACTTGCCACCCAGTGCCCTGTTCTCCACCAGGGGACGTCTGTAGACAATATCAAGGGACCAGGAATGCCTTGTAGGTCAGCAGTGTGGACTGGCTGGCCCAGGGAGGACAGGCTCATCCCCTGTCCCAGGCTTACAGACAAGGGCTAGCTAGGGGTGAGTGATATGGCATTAAGAGGTCGTTTGCACTTCCAGGCTTATCGGCGGTGCTTTTCAGAGCAAGAACGCCAAAATTTGCTGGCAGACATACAAGTGCGCCGTGGGGAGGGTGTGACGTCCACCTCCCGTCGTGTCGGGCCAGAGCTGTCGAGACGGATCTACCTTCAGATGACCACAACGCAGCCAGATCTTTCCTTAGACAGTGCTGACTGATGTTGCCCACAGGGACAAGATGACAGCAGTGAGAACACTGAGGACCCACAAGCATGGGGACCACCAACCTTTCTCCTTGTGACTTTTCTTCTGTGAACTCAGGGTCAAGGCTGAGATACCAGCATTTACTGTTCTTCTCCCAGTCATGGTATAGAAACCACCCTGATTCTGCCCCAGCCAGCCCTCAAAACAAAGGAGAAAGACAGACCACTCAGACATGGATTTAATAATTGTAGAAATCCAAAAGAATCAGCATCAAATCTCGAAGTCAGAGTGAACTCTTGCCTGCGGGTTGGCTTGACTAGGCTCAGCCACTGAGCTGCCTCAACCAGCCAAGGAACTGAGTGTAAGCTGACTTCTGTTTTCCTAACGTCATCGTATGTACTGTGTGTTTAGTTTCAATAAAGCATCTGTACCAATGGCTCTGGAGCTTGGAGGAAGACTAAAGGAATGCGTAGTGATTCTGAGTAAGGTGTAGACCTACGTGGCAGAGCTATCTCAGGGAGGAGAGAACAAAGTCCTTTCTTCCAGTGTCAGGACAGTTCTGAGTGGCAGACCTATGCAGAGGGGCCATTGGGGCTGCACTCTATCTCTGAACTGTCACAGGCTCGTGCTCCCCCAGGGAGAAGCAAGGAGCTTACAATTGGGAATTTTTAAGCAAATGAGCACCAAGACAGTCATTTTGATCCCTTCACCTGGCTGCTGTAAAAAGATGACGGAAAGGGGCCACAGCATGATTGTAGCAGCAGCCAGAACGGACAGCACCGTCCTCATCTGGGCTAGGCTTGGAAGCGTACCTCCGCGGTGCCGTAGTCCCCACTGCTTGCACCCCCCTCCCTCCCTCCGTCCCTTCTGCTGTAGGCCTACGGTCAACTCTAACCCTGGTTCTTTGCAGCTGAGTTTTTCAGGTTGCCTTTGAGGTATTTTGTCACACCAAGTACTTCCTGGCAATCAGGGAGTTAATGCTCTAAAACCAGGGAAGGAGATGGGAGTGCTGCCATATTGCAGAAGCCACATTAGCTGAGGCAGCACTCCACAGGGGCTGCCCAAGACCTGATGGCATAAGGTCTGTCTGTGAGCCATGAATCTATGTACTGTGAGAGGCTATATTTTGGTTGAGACATAATTCTGGTATGAGTTCTGTTCTGTCAAGCATTATAAAGGAGACCAAATGACATCAAGGAGAAGGAAGACCATGGGAGTCAGTGAAGTTGCGTTCTGCCTCAGACTAGCTAGAGGACCGCAGGGGAGTCCTGGAAGGCCTCACTTGCTCCTTCTGCAAGCATTATGTTGGACTAATAGTGATAAAGTCTCTTTAACAGCCACAGTTTTGATATGGTTGTTAAAATGCTCAAATGTCTTAGGTTCGTAAAGGAAATATACCCCAATTTAGGCTGGATTTGCTGAGTATGGTGGTCCTGTAGTCCCAAGTAACAAACACACTGCCTCCTGATTCTGTCCTGGCTACCCAGGGAAGAGTGAAAGAAAGGGCTTGTGACATACAAAAGTATAAATGCAGTGACAGCTGGCCATTTAGTAGAAACAAACCTTGCCTTTACACAGCTTTGTATAATAACTAGAAAAGGCTATGTTTTCTCCCCACCCCCAAGCCTATTCCTTTAGGCATGCAGGTAACTCTCCCTCCCTACCTCCCATTTCTCCTCATTCCACCAGGGAACCCTGGCTAAGGAACAAGGAAGTCCTACAAAGGAGAGGTCTCAAGTACCAATCGGCAGCCATTTGATGATGGCAGGTAGGTCTGACGCTAAAAAGAGGTTGTGTCCAGCAGAACCCAATTCCATAGGAATCCAAGCTCCAAGACTGGGAGGCAGCGGTGCTGAGGACAAGCTCACTGCTGGGAGTCGGTCTGCAGGACCCACTGGAGGATCTCGTGGCGGCGCAGACCCTGGACGGCGTTGTCGTAGACGGCGTTCACGCTGCTGCAGAGCGGCTGCTGCTGCAGCGCTGTCATCCGGCACGCCACCAGCCCGCCTGCCACACACAGCAGCAGCAGCAGCAGCAGCGCCTTCAGTACAGCCCAGGAGCGAGTGTGCTTCCGGGGTGGTGGCTTGCGGGGACGAGAGCCAGACTTAGATTCTGGAGGGAAAAAACAAGCTTAGTCAGTTTGAGAAGACCAGCTCTACAATTGAGTCTACCCCATGCAGATCCACTCACTCCTCAAGCCCTGAGTGGACATTTGAGGAACACCATACGTAAAAGTTGCAATCTGGAGGCCTCCAAGGGACTACATTCAAAATTGGAATTCCATCCACATGCCTCCTATAGAAGAATCCCCAGGGTTCTCCATTCTTAGTAATCATCAGGGGTGTTCAGAGGGATAAAGTGCTACCTGTCTGGGGAAATAGAGCCCAGATTTACTAATACCATGAATGTTACTATTTATAATATGCAATGTAAGATAGGTGTTAGCACACTTTTAATCCCAGCACTTGGAAGGCTGAAACAGAATTGATCACAAGTTTGAGACTACACAGCAAAACCCTGTCTCAAAATAAAATAAAATAAAATAAAATAAAATAAAATAAAATAAAATAAAACAAAACAAAACAGGGCTGGGGATGTGGTTCAGTGGGTAGAGTGCCTGCCTAGTACACATGAAGACCCAAGTTCACTCCCCAGCACTGCATAAAACTGGTGTGTTGCACACCTGTAATCCCAGCACTTGGAAGCTAGGAGGATCCTGAAGTTCAAGATTATCCTCAGATACACAGGGTCTTGGAGGTCAGCATAGGGCTACATAAAAAGAAACACCAGCCAAGTAGCTCATACCTGTAATCCCAGTATTCAGAAGGCTAAGACATGAGGATCACAGGTTAGCCTGAGCTATACAAGACCTTTTTTTCAAACGAAACAGCAAGCTTCGAAGGTAACACAATATTATATACCCCATTGTACACATTTTAACCTGTGATTTACTACTGGAATTGAGGATTACAGATGACTTTTTTTTTTTCCTGGTTTTTCAAGGTAGGGTCTTCACTCTAGCTCAGGCCAATCTGGAATTCCTTATGTAGTCTCAGGGTGGCCTCAAACTCACAGTGATCCTCTGCCTCCCAAGTGCTGGGATTAAAGACGTGCGCCACCACACCTGGCTCCACAGATGACTATTTTCTGAGATATTTATTTACTGTCTTCCCCCTACTTCAGTGCTGGAGACTGAATCCAAGGTCACAACAGAGCTCAATCCCCATCTCCATATTTTCTGAGATTTTAAATATTATATATATATTTTATATTCATATACATATATATGTATATAAATTTATTGTGCATCTGGCTTATGTGGGTCCTACAGGATTAAACTGGGGTCCTTTGGCTTTGCACGCAAATGCCTTAACCACTAAGCAAATAAGTCATCTCTCCAGCCCTTTTATGAGGTTTTTTTTATTTGTTTCGAGGTAGGGTTTCACTCTCGTCCAGGCTGACCTGGAATTCACTCTGTATTCTCAGGGTGGCCTCAAACTCACGGTGATCCTCCTACCGCTGCCTTCCTGAGCGCTGGGATTAAATGTGTGCGCCATCACTCCCGGCTTTTCTGAGATTCTGGACACACATATACATGTACATATTTCTTCTTCTTCTTCTTTTTTTCTTTTTTTTTTTTTTTGAGAGCTGGGGAGACAGCTCAGCGGCTAAAAGTACTTGTTTGCAAATCTTGCCAGCCTGGGTTCAATTTCCCAGTACCCATGGAAAGTCAGAGGCACGGACATATGCATCTGGAGTTTGTTTGCAGTGTCAGTAGGCCCTGGCATGCTCATTCTCTTCCCCCACTCCCCACTCTGTTTCCAAATAAAATAGAAAGCCCAGAGTTCAGGGCAAGTATGGTAAGGGTTTCAGCCAGTATCACCAGAAGAAAGGACTTAGAACTCAGTACAGTAGGCAGATTTAGCAGCACAGATCTGTAAGCAGCTGCTCCCATACACATACCCTAAATCCACTATGCTGTTGTGCTGAACTTATCTATCTTTCCTTTCATCCTCTTTCCCACCATTTTTTGCTTGTTTGTTTTCGAGATAGGGTCTTGCTCTAGCTTAGGCTGACCTGGAATTCACTATGTTATGTAGTCTCAGGGTGGCCTCGAACTCATGGCGATCCTCCTTCCTCTGCCTCCTGGGTGCTGGAATTAAAGGCCTGTGCCACCATGCCCAGCCCTTTTTTTCCTTTCAATATTTTTAAAAAGTATTTTATTGCCAGGAGTGGTGGTGCACACCTTTAATCCCAGCACTCAGAAGGCAGAGGTAGGAGGATCGCCGGGAGTTCAAAGCCACCCTTGAGACTAAATAACATAGTGAATTCCAGGTCAGCCTAAGCTAGAGTGAGACCCTACCTCGAAAAAAAAAAAAGGAAAAAAGAAAAATTTACAAGGAGAGAGGCATTGTATGCAAGCACTTTAACCACTTAACCATCTCTCCAGCCCTTTTAAAATATTTTTTATTTCTTTATTTGCAAGCAGAGAGTTAAAAAGAGACAGACAGTAAGAATGGACACACCAGGGCCTCCTGCCACTGTAAACAAACTCCAGATGCATGCACCATTTTGTACATCTGGCTCTATGAGAGTACTGAAGGAATCGAACTTGGATCATTAGGCTTTGTGGGCAAGTAAATGCCTTAACCACTGAGTCATCTTTCCCCCTGTTTTTATTGAGGCAAAGTCTCACTGCTGGCCTCCAACTCATGACCCTCCTGCCTCTACCTCCCAAGTGCTAGAATTACATGTATGTGTCAACATCCAGCTTCATTACACTTATAATGAGGGGGGAAAATTGGCTTTCAGTCAGGTGTGGTGGTGCACACCTTTAATCCCAGCACTTGGGAAGCAGAGGTAGGAGGATTGCTGTAAGTCTGAGGCCACCCTGAGACTACATAGTCAATTCCAGGTCAGCCTGGGCTACAGTGAGACCCTACCTCGAAAAACCAAATATATATTGAGATCTTTAGGCAAAAAATTGTTTTGCTTTGTTTGAAACAGGGTCTCACTATATGGCCTTGTCTGGACCAGACCTCGCTATGTAGACCAGGCTGGCCCCAAACTCACCAAGATCTTCCTGCCTCTGTCTCCCAAGTGCTGGGATTTTAGAGGTACATCATCATGTCCAGCTTGGGCAGATTTTCTGAGAACATGACTGAGCATCCACAATGTCAAGATCTCTATGATCTTTTTCACTTGATTCTTACCACTACCTGGAGCAGGTATGTAAACTCTCTAGTTTCAACAACAACAACAACCAAAAAATGGTGACACTGGGTGATTTGCTCAAGACAAAACTGAGTAGGAATAGGGACACAGACCAGCACACTCTCTGCTGCTTCTCCTTCCTCTCTCGGTGCTTCTCCCTCAGGGGTCCCTTGTGACTGAGAAGGTACAGACCTTCTCCTGTACATGGAGCTGCCTCATCCACTCAACAGCATACTGAGAACACTCACATGTGTCTTGTAAACACGTGACTCCCTGAATGCAGCCAAGTGACTCTAGTGTTCAAGCAAAGTGACCTGTTTTGACTTGAAAAACACAGCCAGGCTAGCTTGACAGAGAGGTCACACCATCTCCTTCACACACACCCAGACCTCGTAGTGGAACCTGACATTCAGTCTTCTGGCGTCTCAGGGATCTCAGAACCTCACCTCCACAGAAAGTGAGACTTATTGTTCTGGAAACTCCCCAGTACTCAGTAAGACACAGCAGCCAAAACACAGGCACAGAAGTGCGCAGAAACCATCTCCCTTGTACATTGCACGCTGCCTCTGCTGCGCACTAACACCAGTGGGCAAACTTACTTGGAGCCTGATTTGCTTCCTTCTTGGGCTTCTTCTCCTGCTCCCGCTTGGATGCTTTCTGGGCATCATACTCCTTCCGTCGACGCTCCTTCTCCTCGGCCTTCTCCCGCTTCCGCAGCTCCCGCTCCCTGGCCTCCTTAGCCTGCTGCTTGGCCTCACGCTTCTTCTCCGCCTCTGTAAGAAAACATGCCAAAACCCGACTCCTCTCACACGAGCCTGCCAGCAGCTTGCATGTGCAAGTGTGAATGCAGCTGCCCTTCCCCTTTTCCATGGGTCATACAAATTGTAAAAGGATCTAGGTGCACTGCTACAAATTTGCAATCCTAGCACTCCAGAGGCCGAGGGAAGAGATCACCTGCTCCAGGACAACCTTAGTTACCTTACCAGCCTGGCTTTCCCTAAGTAAACAAGCTTTTGGGGCTAGAGCAATAGCTCAGCAGTTAGGGCACTTGCCTGCAAAGCCTAACTACACAGGTTTGATTCCCAGTACCCACATAAACCCGTGGTACATGCCTCTGGAGTTTGTTTGCAATGGCAGGAGACCCTAGTGTGCCCATTCTCTCTTTTTCTCACTACATCTCTCTGTCTCTCTCTCAAATAAATAAATAAAAATGTGCTCAGTGTGATATTCCTCTAGAATTATACTAAATCACAAGGCAGAGCAGACCAGGCAGTGGCATGCACCTGTGGTCTCAGGAGGCTGGGATGGGAGGTTCACCCGGGGCCTGGGGGTTTGACCCCAGCATAGGGAACACAGTAAGATCTTGTCACCAAACAACGACAAGCACAGAAAGCAGAGCAATTAACAGCCTCCTAGACTTGGCTGTCAGAAGACACAATGAAGATGTTGATTCTATGGGACTCCTGTCTTCCTAGACTTTAGAAATGAATAAGCTATGGTGAGCAGGGAAAGTAAGGACATGCGCTCTCACATTTGAAGTCAGTGATAATGTATTTTTTTGTTGCTGCTGTTGTTATTTCTGAGGTAGGGTCTCACTCTAGCTCAGGCTGACCTAAAATTCACTCTAGTCTTGGTGGCCTTGAACTCACAGTGATCCTCCTACCTCTGTCTCCCAAGTGCTCAGATTAAAAGCATGCACCACCACGCCCGGCCTAGTGATAATGTTTTTCTAAAAAGTTACACTAACAGTTTTCCAAAGTCATCTTCTGACTTTAACTCAGGAGTCTATATAACTCAAGATTGCTCATTTACATAACTGCTCAAGTATGTTTAAAATTGTAGTACCCAACTTCCAAATTATTGGGTTCTAAAAATGCATTTCCCAGTCAGTTATTTAGAAGCCTGAAATACGTATCTCCAAAGCCGGAGAGCCACAGAATGGTGGTTAAATACGTGCTAAGGGAGCTGAACAGTAGTACTCCAAGGACGGTGGCTTGCCACTTCTCTGCAAATGAACAAGCTCCACCCAGCCACTAGGGACTAGAGCGAACATGGTGTGGTGTGTCTTGCCGCAGTGGCTGAGCACACAGGACAGTTGTAACTTGGGTGTGGTGCGCTCAGGGGCTGCCTATAGTCAATACTGTACATGTCTCTTCTCCCACCCCAGACCCCAGTAAGCAGCTCAGCAGTCAGCCAGCCATGAGGTCATGACATCTGATACCAAGATGCAGAGCGAAGAAAGGCAGGTTCTGAGCCGGGAGTGGTGGCACATGTATTTAATCTCAACACTTGAGAGGCCAAGATAGGAGGCATTGCTGTGAGTTTGAGGTCACCCTGAAACTACCACAATGAATTCCAGATCAGCCTGGGCTAGAGTGAGACCCTACCTCAAAAAAAAAAAAAAAAAAAAAAGTTGGGCATTGTGGCACACACCTTAAATCCCAGCACTCGGGAGGCAGAGCCCTTGAGTTCAAGGCCACCCTGAGACTCCATAGTGAATTCCAGGTCAGCCTGGACTAGAGTGAGAACCTACCTCGAAAAAAAAAAAAAAAAAGAAAAGAAAAGAAAAAGGCAGGTTCTATCAAGTGGTGGTTTCCTATCATGGACAAACGCTGGGAGGGGCTGAAGGGGAAGAGGTATCTACGTTAGTCTATTTATCTTTTTATTTTTTATTCTAAGACAGGTTCTTGCTATGTAGCCCAGGTGTCCTTGAATTCAGGTGCGTGTGTCCATGTCCAGCTCGAGCTTTATTTAATCAAAGATGCCTTTTTAAAAACACAGCCAGGCGTGGGCACTCAGGAGGCAGAGATAGGAGGATAGCCGTGAGTTCAAGGCCAGCCTGAGAAAACACTGTGAATTCCAGGTCAGCCTGGGATAGTGAGACCTACCTCCAAAAAACAACAACAACAACAAAAAATAAAATAAAATAAAAACAAGCAAACAAAACAAAGATGCCTTTTTGACCTCCAAGCAGAGACAAAGGACAAGCAGCTGCTCACGGAAAAGCCCAGATTGGAGAGTTGTCAGCTGTAAGATGATACCATCTACCTGCCCACACCGCTGCCTCTACGCCAGCTTCTGAAGCAGGTTGTGCTGTCTGGGTAAGGTCAGGGAAGATGACCAGGAGGTCTCCACATACCTCGCTCCACCTCCAGCCGCCGTTGCCGCTCTCGCTCCTGATCCGCCTGCGCGGCCTTCATGTGCTGCAGCACCTGCCAGGGAGGAGGGCACTGAGCCTCAGTACTCTTCACAGCTTCATTGGCTCAGGTCTCACAAAGAGGGGACTGCTCATTTCAGGATGCCACAGCTCTAGGGCCCCGAAGGCAGCATAGAGCTAGTAGAGATAACCCAATTTTTGTCTTTTTTAAAAAAAAAAAAAAAACATTTTGGGGCTGGAGAGATGGTTTAGTGGTTAAGCACTTGCCTGTGAAGCCTAAGGACCCTGGTTCGAGGCTCGACTCCCCAGGACCCACGTTAGCCAGATGCACAAGGGGGTGCACGCGTCTGGAGTTCGTTTGCAGTGGCTGGAAGCCCTGGCGCGCCCATTCTCTCTCCCTCTTTCTATCTGCCTCTTTCTCTCTCTCTCTCTGTTGCTCTCAAATAAATAAATAAATAAATAACAACAACAAAAAAAATTTTTTATTTTTATTTATTTATTTGAAAGAAAGAGGGAGAGAGAGAATAGGCATGTGCCAGGAACTCTAGCCACTGTGAATGAACTCCAGACACATGTGCCACCTTGTGCATCTAGCTAATGTGGTTCCTGAGGAATCAAACCTGGGTCCTTTAGCTTTACAGGCAAACTCCTTAACCACTAAGCCATCCCTCCAGCCCCAATTTTTATATCTTTAAGTTACAACCTTAATTATAGAAGAGTCAAAAGAACCGAGTTCATAGGGATGTCAGAAAAAAACTCTTATTTTTTATTTATACATTTGGAGAAAGAAAATTATAGAGAGAATATGAGCACGCCGGGGCATCTAGCCACTGCAAATGAACTCCAGATACATGCACCCCCTTCTGCATCTAGCTTATGTGGGTACTCGGGAACTGAACCTGGGTTCTCCTTAGGTTACACAGGCAAGTGCCTTAACTGTTAAGACATCTCTCCAGCCCCATGAATAGCTTTTTGTAAAGCTAGGTGTGGTGATGCATGCCCTTAATCCTAGCACTTGGGAGGCAGAGGTAGGAGGATCAACTGTGAGTGCGAGGCCACCCTGAGACTACATAGTGAATTCCAGGTCAGCCTGGGCTAGAGAGAGACCCTACCTCAAAAAAACAAAACAAAGTAAAATTCCAGTGACCCTCCCAGTGGCTCTGTTATCCCCACAGACAGCACTCCCTCCAATATGCTCTCCTCAGTCCCCCTCCTTTCTCTCCTATGGAATCAACATAGCACACTGTAATTCATTGGGGAAGGGGGGTCGTGGGTTTTGTTTTGTTTTTTAAAGATAGGGACTTGCCGGTCTCAAACTTGTGCTAATTCTTACAGGTATGAGCCACCATACCCAGCTAGGATATGGTAATTCCTGGCTAGCTATTAGTCTTAGTCTTAAGACTCTAAGTTCCCTTAAGGGCAGGAACTGTCTTGTCCATAAGTAGCCCACATGGCTGAAACATGGCTAATCACAGGCATCAACACATAGGAATGAC
Source organism: Dipus sagitta (assembly GCA_036346955.1). Lineage (NCBI taxonomy): Eukaryota > Metazoa > Chordata > Mammalia > Rodentia > Dipodidae > Dipus > Dipus sagitta. The sequence goes on along the minus strand of CM070778.1, from coordinate 1,391,343 downwards.
TGACTGGACAGTTAGGGTGATCTGATGGGGCACATGACAAAGGAAGCACAGATCCTCTGAGCAGAGGAGAGTACTAAGAGAAAGGCCCAGATACTACCTATTTATACTCTGCACAAAGTATCCCAAATTTTCAGCCTCACTCATAGATGATGACCTCTGACTAAAAGAGCTACAAATGTTCTAAGGGCATTCATAAGGGATGAGGCAAAAGAACTTAAAAAAAAAAAAAAAACTGGGACTGGAGAGACGGCTTAATAGTTAAGCCATCTGCCTGTGAAGCCTATGACCCAGGTTCAGTTTTCCAGATCCCACATAAGCCAGATGCACATGGTGGTGCATGAATCTGGACTTTGTGTGTAGTGGCTAGAGGCCCTGGTGTGCCCATTCTCTCTTTCTTTCTCTCTAATAAATAAATAAAAATATTTTTAAAACTTTCTATCACCTGGGCATGATGCTGCATGCCTTTAATCTCAGCACTCAGGAGGCAGAGGTAGGACTGCTATGAGTTCAAGGCCATCCTGAGACTACAGAGGAAATTCCAGGTCAGCTTGGACTAGAGTGAGACCCTTCCTCAAAAACAAACAAAAAAGTCATTTATATATTTATTTGAGAAAGAGAATGGGTACGCCAGGGCTTCTAGCCACTGCAAACGAACTCCAGATGCATGCATCACCTTGTGCATCTGGCCTATGTGGGTGCTGGGTCATCAAACCTGGGTCCTTAGACTTCGCAGGCAAATGCCTTAACTGCTAAGCCATCTCTCCAGCCTGAAACTAAGTATTCTAAAGCAAAACAGCAAAAGTCTTGTTTTACTGACGCACTGAAGAGGCCACAGGCCAGATGTGCATCCAAGCATCCGTCAAGTCTTGAAAGCCTCCGGCACACATACACACACATCAGAAGAGAAACTCAGCGGACAGCCTACAGAAGCCTCTCCCTTTAAAGTCTGGTTTGAAGCACAAGGAACTCTGTCCTAACACAGGACTTGAACCCGTCAGCACTTCTCCCAAGGAAGTCAACTTTACAGAAGTCACTGCAGATTTTAGAGAAGCCAAGGCTCCTGCCTCACCCCAAACTCCGAATACTAAATAAACACACAAGCAACTGGGCTTAGGGCAGGTCTGGCTGGCTAAGAGACATGCTTTCTTAGCTTGGCTACAGGGTCCCATCAGGAATTAATCATTTGAAAAAAACAAGCAGTTCAGAAATGGGAAGGACTGCCCCTGGGGATAGATTTTGTCCTAGAAACCTGTGACCTCATTCCAACTTACCCACCCCACACCTCTCCAATGCCTAAGGGAGCACTGCTAAGGGTGCACTGCGGCTTAGGGGCAGTAATGGCAAGGGCCATGGCTTTATCACATCTACAGTACACTATGGGGCCTGTAGCTGGGCTTGAAGGGATGTGTGAGCAGAAAGGGCCTTTGCCCTCAATATAAGCTTCCTTTGTAGACCGCAAACTATGGAACATCATCTGTTTGTTATAGCCCAGCACCATCTGGTGAATGCAGAATCTCACACATGCTGAGAGTCTCACATGTCAGAAATGTAAATAGTACCTGCTTCCCAGGGCTACGAGGTCTAGAACGAGGAAGAGTAATCCGTGGCCGCTTCTGCCAATCTTCAGAACCGGTATCACTCCCAAACACAAGTTTTAACAATAGGAGTTCACTGACTAAGTGGGCTTTGGCGTCTCATGTTGCGCTGGTCACTTGGTCGTGTTACCTTTGTGCTTGGTTTCTTGGAACAATGGGCACTACCGATGGTGACATTACATAAGAAACTCTGAGCACATGAGAGGGAAAGAGGCTACTGCCTTTGAGATTCAGAGAGGCCCATGTCACACATATTAGCTTACATTAACTATAGTACAGCTAATTCTTTTGCCATTATTTATGATAGCAACACCTTTACTGTCCAAATTCCTATTGTCAGTGCAGCCATTTCTGAATTGAAACATCTCATCCTGGAGTGAGGCTTCTAAAGAAGTTCCAAATTGGGAGAGGAGAGGGAATTATCATAGTTTATTTTCAATAATTATGGAAGTTGTCAATTTAAAAAAAAGAGGGGGCTAGAGAGATGGCTTAGTGGTTAAGGTGCTTGCCTGCAAAGCCAAAGGACCCAGGTTGGAGTCCCCAGGACCCACATAAGCCAGATGTGCAAGGTGGCACATGCATCTAGATTTCGAGTTTGGTTGGAGGCACTGGCATGCTCATTTCTTCTCTCTGCCTTTCTCTCTCAAATAAATAAATTAAAATAAAATACAAAGCCAGGCATGGTGGCACACACCTTTAATCCCAGCACTCGGGAGGTAGAGGTAGGAGGATCGCTGAGAGTTCGAGGCCACCCTGAGACTATACAGTGAATTCCAGGTCAGCCTGAACCAGAGTAAGACCCTACCTCGAAAAACCAAAAAAAAAAAAAAAAAAAAAAAAAAAGAGCCCAGCATGGGGACGCACGCCTTTAATCCCAGAACTTGGGAGGCAGAGGTAGGAGGATCACCATGAGTTCAAGGACACCCTGAAACTACAGTTAATTCCAGGTTAGCTTGAGCTAGAGTGAGACCCTACCTTGAAAAAATAAAAAAATAAAAAATAAAATAAAATAAAATAAAATAAAAAAATAAAAAGTCTAAATTAAAAAAAGCAGCAGCAGCAGCTCCAAATCGGGGCTAGGGAGACGGCTCAGAGGTTAAAGGCACTTAATGATAAAGCCTGATGACCTAGGTTCAATTCTCCAGTACCCATGTAAAGCCAGATGCACAAAGTGGCGCATCTGGAGTTTATTTGCAGCGGTAAGAGGTCTTGGCATGCCCATACTCACTCTCATATCTCTCTCTCTCTAATAGATGAAAATATTTTAAAAAGCGCATGCCTTTAATCCCAGCACTCAGTTGGCAGAGGAAGGAGGATCACCATGAGTTCAAGGCTACCCTGAGACTACATAGTGAATTCCAGGTCAGCCTGAGCTAGAATAAGACCTTACTTTGGGGGGATACAAAAAAAAAAAAAAGAAAAGCAGCAGAAGAAAAAGTTCCAAATTAGAACACAGGCTGTTAAGATTTAAGAAGCAATTAAAATAAAGGAGGTTCAGAAAATTGGACACAAAAGATTTCAGAAGTAAAACTTGCAAGATTCACAAGGTCCCTCCCAGAGGTTTTAGAAGCAGTGAATGAACAACTGCTAGGGAAAAGACTCTCCTGCCTGCAAGTCATGTGGTGAACTCTAGGGATACAGCTTTACCGAGTCTTCCACCATGCTGCAGTGGGCTTTCCGGAGATGCAGCTGCCTCTGGTAAGTAGCCCCTCACTTATGCTCTGTAAATAACCTCAATAAACATATTAAAAAAAAAAAAAAAACAGAGCCGGGCATGGTGGCACATGCCTTTAATCCCAGCATTTGGGAGGCAGGGGTAGGAGGATCACCGTGAGTTCGAGGCCACCCTGAGACTCCATAGTAAACTCCAGGTCAGCATGGGCTAGAGTGAGACCCTACCTCAAAAAACAAAACAAAACAAAACAAACAAACAAAAAAAAAAAAAAAACAGAGGGGCTGGAGAGATGGCTTAGCGGTTAAGCGCTTGCCTGTGAAGCCTAAGGACCCTGGTTCAAGGCTCGATTCCCCAGGACCCACGTTAGCCAGATGCACAAGGGGGTGCACACATCTGGAGTCTGTTTGCAGTGGCTGGAGGCCCTGGCGCGCCCATTCTCTCTCTCTCAAATAAAAAAAAATTAAAATATATTGAAAACAAAAAAAGGGGGCTGGAGGGATGGCTTAGCAGTTAAGGTGCTTGCCTGCCAAGCCAGAGGACCCAGGTTCAATTCCCCAGGACCGATGTTAAACAAATGCACAAGGGAGCGCATGCATCTGGAGCTCGTTTGCAGTGGCTGGAAGCCCTGGCATGTCCATTTTCACTCTCTCCTCCTCTGACTCTAATAAATAAATAAATAAAATAGGGGACTAGAAAGATGGCTTTGCAGTTAAGGCACTTGCCTGAGAAACCTAATAATGCATGATCGAATCTTCAGGTCCCATGTAGCCAGGCGCAAAAGTGACACAGGCACAAAAGTGACGCAAGCATGCAATGTCACACATGTGCACAAGAGGACACATATGTCTGAAGTTCATTCACAGCAGCTGAAAGGCCCTGGCACGCCCATTCTCTCCCCCCCCCCCCTCTCTCTTTCTCTCTCTCAAAAATAAAATTAAGGGTCTGGAGAGATGGCTTAGCAGTTAAGCGCTTGCCTGTGAAGCCTAAGGATCCTGGTTCGAGGCTTGATTCCCCAGGACCCACGTAAGCCAGATGCACAAGGTAATACATGCATCTGGAGTTCATCTGCAGTGGCTGGAGGCCCTGGCATGCCCATTCTCTCCCTCTCTCTCCTCTCTCTCTCTCTCTCTGCCTCTTTCTCTCTCTATCTGTTGCTCTCAAATAAATAAATAAACAAAATAAATAAATAAAATTAAGGGCTGGAGATATGGCTTAGCAGTTAAGGTACATGCCTGCAAAGCCTAAGGACCCAGGTTTGATTCTCCAGGTCCCACGTAAGCCAGATGCACATGGTGGTGCACACGTCTGGAGTTCATTGGCAGTGCCTAGAGGGCCTGGTGCACCCATTCTCACTCTCTCTCCCTAATAAATAATAAAATCTTTTCAAAATTTTAAGTTAAAAAAATAGGGTTGGAGAAATGGCTTAGCAGTTAAGGTGCCTGCCTGCAAAGCCTAACAATCTGAGTGTGATTCCCCAGTGCCTACACAAGGCCAGGTGCACCAGGTGACACAAGCATCTGAAGTTCATTTACAGCAGGTTGTGCTCCCATTCTATTTGTCTCTCTTCTCTCTGCTTGCAAATATAATAAGTATTTTTTTAAAATAGCCTCAATAAATTTATGGGTTCAACAAGTTAGATTTTGGTGGGATTGTTATTTTAATTTGTCATCTGTGCCCTATCTGGGGTGAACAGATCTGTTAAGTATCTCTCCAGGGAGTTAACTCAACACCTATAACTGCCTCAGAAAGGTCACTGCCTCTAACCCTCTTATCCCACTCAAACAACTGACAACATGGTGCCAGACTGGGGCATGCATGCAAGGTGGCTTCTTTTTCTTTTCTTTTTCTTCTTCTTTTTTTTTTTTTTTTTTTTTTTTTTTTTGGTTTTTTGAGGTAGGGTCTCACTCCAGGCTGACCTGGAATTCACTATGTAGTCTCAGGATGGCCTTGAACTCATGGCGATCTGCCTACCTCTGCCTCCCAAGTGCTGGAATTATGGCTTAGCGGTTAAGGCACTTGCTTGCAAAGCCTAGGGATCCAAGTTCGATTTCTCAGTACCCACATAAGCCAGATGCACAAGGTGGCACATGCATCTAGAGTTTGTTTGCAGTGGCTACAGGCCATGGCATGCCCATTCTCTCCCTGTCTCAAACAAATACAATATTCACTGAGCATGGTGGCGCACACCTTTAATCCCAGCACTTGAGAGGCAGAGGTAGGAGGATCGCCATGAGCAGGTCAGGCTGAGCTAGAGTGAGACCCTACCTCAAAAAAACAAGGAAGAAAGGCAATGTGTAGTAAAGAAGATAGCAGTGTTCTAGTACTTGTAAAGGAAATTAAATGTAGCAACAAAGATCTCTGCCTGACAGGCCCATCTCACTGCAACCTTATTGCTTAGTGCTGTTGGTATCTTGGGAGAAAACAGGAGAGAGAGGTGGTTCCGGTTAAGATGGCGGCGTAGGTACCACGCCAAAGCAGCCTAGGGGGGAAAAAGCAAAAAAAAAAAAAAAAAAAAAAACGCAGCAAAATACACAATTTTACTAAAAAGTGAGGTGAATAGCAAATTGAAACGGCAGTGGAGAAGTAGGAGAGATCCAGAGCATCCAGAGCCCACACAGACTGGCAGAAGCAGCTCCGGCAGGTCTACGGACGGTGGCGGCAGCGGCCAGAAAGCCGCCAGGCTCGGCTTGAGCCGCAGGAAAAGCCAGGTGAGGGGATTTTCCACTCACACCGGAGCTCTCCGCAAACTCAAGAAACGTGAAGGGAGAACGGCAGTGAACAACGGAGGAGCAGATCACAAGGTAGAAGAACACGTGCAACAGCGAGAGAACTAGAGCAGCATGGGCAGCCTCCCCTCCCCCACCGCCAGTGCCCAGCTCCAGCGAACAGAGCAGCGGTCCAGGGACCCGGCCACGCCTACTTGAACTGACTGGGACCCAAGCAGGAGCAGAGGTAACTGGGATTACGCCAGGGAAGGGTCTCACCTGGTCACAAACTGACTTGGAACCCTCAACAGATCAGAACTCTTAACCTCCTTGGTATCAGGATTAAGGCTGTGGGTGGGGCACCACACACCCTAAGGGACAGTTATAGGATCTGGTTGTCATAATACCTACTCTTGGATAAATATTCTGAGCTGTTTTTTCATTGAAAGTGTACATTGTTTAATTGAATTTCAGAATCTATCTTTATTTGGTTCCACTCAGCCTACTTGAATACTCTCATAGCAGGCAAACCCAACACCTAGGGTCACTTTTGTAGATACTCTGAGAGTCTTGAGAGCCACACCTAACGCCTTAAGCTCCTACCCTGAAGTTATATAACATCAGATTGACTGATACATCTAATAATACTCAGCTAACTAGAAAATCCAATCATTAAATAATCCAGGATGCAAAAATATATACATTATAACACAAGAAATGCCAAAAATCAAGACAATATAAATCCACCGAAAAGTATTAATACATCAGAAATGATCTTTAGTGACAGCGAGTTAGAGGGAACGCAAGAGAAAGAGTTCAAAAGAATGATTATAAATATATTTAAAGAAGTCAAAGAGGAAATCAAAGGAATCAAAGAAAACACAGGACACCAATTTAATGAAATAAAGAGGTCAATACTAGACATAAATAAGGAAATAGAAATAATAAAGAAAAACCAGTCAGAATTACTAGCAATGAAGAACACAGTTTATGAAATAAAAAACTCTGTAGAAAGTCTCACCAGTAGAATGGATGAAGGAGAGGACAGAATATCTAAACTAGAAGACCAGGTGGAAGATCTAATACAGTCCAACAAAGAGAAAGACAAACTAATAGGAAAGTATGAGTGGGAATTTCAAGATATTCGGGACACTATGAAAAGATCAAACATAAGAATTCAGGGCATAGTAGGAGGAGAAGAAATTCACTCGAGAGGAGAGAGAGGTGAATACCAGGAGAGTAATGAGGAGACACTTGGGAGCTTGCACTTACCTTGTTTGCACATTGCTTACACTGCTTCTCATCCAAGCAATCACCAGCAACTTTGGCCAGGACAGGATCCAGGGGATTGTCCTTCAGGTCCAGCCATTTCAGGTTCTAAAGAGAAGGGGGAGAGGCTGGCTAAGCCTGGCTTCACACACACAGTGGAAGGCAAGGAGCGGGAAGAAAGCTCTTTATGTTTTGCCTATGGGAACAGCCATCTGAGGCAGGTCAACAAGGTGGTATTTCTTTTTTTCTTTTTCCTTTTAATATTTTGTTATTTATTTATTTATTTATTTTTGAGAGCGGGAAAGAAGCAGGGGGGGGGGGAGAATGGGCACGCCAGGGCTTCCAAACACTACAAACGAACTCCGGATGATGTGCCACCTTGTGCATTTGGCTTATGTGGGTCCTGGGGAATCAAACCAAGGTCATTTGGCTTTGCAGGCAAGTGTCTTAACCACTAAGCCATCTCTCCAGCCCAACAAGGTGGTACTTCTAAGAGCCTTTCTCAGGGTCATGCTCCAACAGTCCCTGGACTCTCGGCCACACCTGGGCCCTTGGTACACGGGCTGTTACCTTGAGCTGAGCAAAGCTGACAGGCAGGGTGACCAGCCTGTTGTTGAGGAGATCTAGATGCTGGAGGTTGACCAGGCGGCCAAAATCGGTTGGCAGCTGCTGCAGCTTGTTCTTGCTGAGGTCCAGCTTCACCAGGTGTGTGAGGCCACAGAAATCCGACTAGGATCAGGAGAAAGAACACTTAGTTGTGGGCCTACCCACTTTAGTGTTAACACTCTGGGAATCCCCAAGTCAGGGGCACCTATGTGTAAATCCTAAGTCTATATTTTGCCAAGTAACAATGGAGAGAGTACTCACTATTCCTGGTGGTCACCAAGACAAGTGTGTAAGGCAGCTTAGCGCAAAGCAAGCATAAAGATGCGTATAACCCTCAAGCTCCCCCTCCACACTGCTACAAGAGTGATAAGGGACCCTTTCTGTCTTCCCTCAGAACACTACCTTCGTGTTTCATAGGGTTTCTCACTGGACATGGTAGTATACATCGGTACTCCTAGCTACTGGGGAGGCTGGGCCAGTTGGAGGCTAGCCTGGAAAACAGCAAGAGCCCATCTCAAAAACAAAATGGGACTGAGGATGTAGCATGATTGAGCGCTTGCCTAGCATCTACAAAACCCAAGGCTCAATCCCTCATAACACACACACACACACACACACACACACACACACGTGTGCATATGTTGTACATGAGGACCTGTGTCCAATCCCAGAATACCCTCCGATTCCCCAACACCCAAAAGAAAATTAGATCTAGCATAACCACAAATTTTCATAGAAGGAGCCAATACTTGAGAACTCAGTCTTGGTCTCTGTTATTTACAGCACCTAGCACAGTACTTTGCCCAAGTGTTCAACAAGTGTTAGAGTAAGAACTGAAGGGCGAGGGCCCATGCTATCCATAACCTGGGCTCCTTCTCAGCAAGGACCAAAACATTCCTGATGAAAGCACCCATCTGAAAGTGACACTACGACTCAGCTAATAAGGTACCATTTATGCTCCTGGGGACTAACACCAGCAGACTTATGCTGCAGAGTGAAATGAAAGTTATTAGGACGGACAACAGAACAGACAGATTGGAAAGTGCACTTGGCGGGCGGGTGCTGAGTGACGATCTGGCCCAGTGCACAGCAGGTGTGAAGCCGCAAGGAGTTGCTACCCTTCTTTAATTAGATACAACTTAGATACCTTCTGGAATAGAAACTGTTTTTAATGAGCTGTGCGAAGACACTGTCAACAATAAGCAAGGCCCATGAGAATAGAGAGGAATGGACTAAGGATCCAGGGAAGAAAGTGCTAACTTCTGAACTGCATCCCTGAGCCAGCGTCCAATAGGAAGCTACCCTGGAACTGGAATCCAGCAAGATGAGGCTGGCCACAGTGGAGGCTTTTAAATATTTTTAAATTTTTATTTAGTTATTTGAGAGCGACAGACAGAGAGAGAAAGAGGCAGATAGAGAGAGAGAATGGGCGCGCCAGGGCCTCCAGCCACTACAAACAAACTCCAGATGTGTGGCCCCTTGTGCATCTGGCTTACGTAGGTCCTGGGGAATTGAGCCTCGAACCGGGGTCCTTAGGCTTCACAGGAAAGCGCTTAACCGCTAAGCCAGCTCTCCAGCCCAGTGAAGGCTTTCAAGAGGCAATGCTGACAGCAAATGCAGGCTCCTTTGTTGTTGTTGTTGTTTTTTTTATGGTTTTTCGAGGTAGGGTCTCACTCTAGCCCAGGCTGACTTTGTATTCTCAGGGAGGCCTCAAACTCACAGAGATCCTCCTACCTCTGCTTCTTGTATGCTGGGATTAAAGGCATGCACCACCATGCCCAGCAAAAGTAGGCTCCTTCACCAAGAAGCACTGCTATGCAGGACAGCAGCCATCACCCAGGAGGGTGAGAGGCTGTAAAGTAATAATAAAGTGGAATAGTAAATAGCTGGGCATGGTGCACATACCTATGATCATTCTGGATGCTAAAGCAGGAGGAATGATTTGAGTCTGAGGCCAGCCTGGGAAATACAATGAAATGCTGTGTCAGAAAAACAAAACAAGCCAGGCATGGTGGCGCACGCCTTTAATTCCAGCACTCGGGAGGTAGAGGTAGGTGGATCACGGTGAGTTCAACGACATCCTGAGACTACATAGTGAATTCCAGGTCAGCCTAAGCTAGAGAGAGAGCCTACCTTGGAAAAAAAAAAAAAAAAAGAAGGGGCTGGAGAGATGGCTTAGCAGTTAAGGTGTTTGCCTGCAAAACCAAAGGATCCTGGTTCGATTCTCCAGGACCCACGTGAGCCAGTACAAGGGGGCTCATGCATCTAGAGTTCGTTTGCAGTGGCTAGAGGCCCTGGCGTGTCCATATTCTTTCCTCCCCCTCTCTCTCTCTCTCTCTCTCTCTCTCTCAAATAAATAAATAAATAGCTGGGCATGGTGGCGCATACCTTTAATCCCAGCACTCGGGAGACAGAGGTAGGAGGATTGCTGTGAGTTCGAGGCCACCCTGAGAATACAGAGTTAATGCCAGGTCAGCCAGAGCTAGAATGAGACCCTACCTTAAAAAACCAAAATAAAATATTTAAAATTAAAAAAAAAAAGAAAAAAAAAGTCAGGTGTGGTGGTGCACACCTTTAATCCCAGAATCCCAGTACTTGGGAGGCAGAGGTAGGAGGATCACTGAGAGTTCGAGGACACCCAGAGACTACATAGTGAATTCAGGGTCAGCCTGGGCTAAAGCAGCGAAACTCTACCTGGAAAAACAAAACAAACAAACAAACAAAACCCTGAGGGTTGGGGATATGGTTCAGCAGTTAAAGGTGCTTGGTTGCAAAGCCTGACAGCCTGGTTTCGATTCTTCAGTACCAATGTAAAGCCAGATGCACAAAGTGGCACACGCATCTGGGGTTTGTTTGCAGTGGCAGATGGCTCTGTAGCACCCATACTCTCTCTCTCTACCTATTTCCCTCTGTCTCTCTTTCTCTCAAGTAAATTAAAAAATAAAGAAAAATCAAGGGAGAAAGAATGGGGAAGGGTAGTAGATTATGAATATGAGCAAAAGACAATTATGAAAATGTCATCAGGAAATGTGTTAGTTTGTATGCTAATAGAATAGAATCCAAAAACTCAAATAGATTTGATAGTGTGCTGGATGTGTTGCATAAAAAGAATGGCAAACCTCACGTAGTTCAAGCCCTTTGGGGGAGGATGAAGGCAAGTATAGTTCCATAAAATCACATTCTTTCCTGTTCCTCACTGCATGAGGCCCAGTGTTATGGATCCCATCTGTAATCCTAGCTCTTGGGAGGCTGAGGTGAGAGGACTGCCAGGAGTTTGAGCTTCAATAGCTCCAGTCCTCAATGGCTCCAAAGTGTGTCTCAGCAACAAAAAGCTGGATGCGGTGGTGCATGCCTATAATCCCAGCAATCAAGAGTTGGAGGGCTGGAGAGGTGGCTTAGTGGTTAAGGCACTTACCTGCAAAGCCAACGGACCCTAATTCAATTCCCCAGGACCCACATAAGCCAGATGCACAAGGGGGCGCATGAGTCTGGAGTTTGTTTGCAGTGGCTGGAGGCCCTGGCATACCCATTCTCTCTCTCTCTCCCTCTCTCTCAAGTAAATAAATAATTTTTAAAATTATATTTATTTAAAAAAAAAAAGAGTTGGAGGCAAGAAGGTCAGAAGTTTTAAGGACAGGTTCAGTTACAGTGAGTTCAAGGTCAGCCTGGACTACATGGGAGTCTGTTTCCAAGAAAGAAAAAAGTGGATGTATGGGATGGGGTTTCACCGAATGATTTCTAGTCTTCCCTATGTATTAGGGAGGTAAACTACTCTTCAAAGGAATAAAATAAAGCAGACAAAAAAGATGAGCCTCTAGTGAGTCAGGCAGCATCCTGCTGACTTTAGTTTCTGTGGCCTGACTCTCCCGCTATTCTAAAAGAATGCGCCTGAGACAAAGCACCCTCCTCCACCTGTCCCCTGCCAACATGCGCACATTCAGCTGGAGCCCGTCTGCAGGCCGGTCCTGAAATTACACTTCATGCCACCCTCACCCCCCCAACCCCAGCCACAGGAGGAACCTCCACAGCTAGGCCTCCTGGGCGCTTGCCAGTCTTACCGGTAGAGTACTCAGTTTATTGCAGGACAGGTCCAGGATGGTGGCCTTGGGAAGTGCAGCCTAGAAAGAGATGAGAAAAACACGTCAAAGCAACACCTGCAATGATTCTGTGACATTTGCTAAGGAAGCATTTTCCACAGAATGTTCCCACAGTGAGGAAAAAGGTCTTTAAAAAAAAATCACTATTGGGCTGGAGAGATGTCTTAGCAGTTAAGCGCTTGCCTGTGAAGCCTGAGGACCCTGGTTCGAGGTTCCATTCCCCCCAGGACCCACATTAGCCAGATGCACAAGGGGGCGCATGCATCTGGAGTTTGTTTGCAGTGGCTGGAGGCCCTGGTGCGCCCATTCTTTCTGTCTACCTGCCTCTTTCTCTGTCTGTTGCTGTCAAATAAATAAATAAAAATAAACAAAAATTAAAAAAAAAAACACTATGGGGGTGGGGTGGCACATGTCTGTAACTCCAGCGCCAAAGAAGCAGAGGCAGGAGGATGTTGAGTTTCAAGGCCATCTGAGGAACACTGCATCAAAAAAAAAAAAAAAAAAAAAAAAAAAAGGCACATGCCTTTAATTCCAAAACTTGAGAGGCTGAGGTAGGAGAATCTCTGTGAGTTCGAGGCCAGTCTGAGACTGCACAACGAATTCCAGGTCAGCATGGGCTAGAACAAGACCCTACCTTGAAAAAAATAACTTTAAAATTAAATTACAATACTCCTGGGGATAAGAAGTAGAACTGAAGTCACTCAGGCAAAATCTATGGAAGACTACAGAGAGGTGTTTGGCCATGGAACATTCAAGGGAAAACTTTGATCCTCTGAGAAAGTCTCCAGAGTAATTTTTAATATTTGTTTCCAGCTGGGCGTGGTGGCGCACGCCTTTAATCCCAGCACTCGGGAGGCAGAGGTAGGAGGATCGCTGTGAGTTCAAGGCCACCCTGAGACTCCATAGTGAATTCCAGGTCAGCCTGGGCTAGAGTGAGACCCTACCTCGAAAAACCAAAAAAAATATATATATACATTTGTTTCCTAGCATCCTGTTACCACATATCCTGTTACCACATTTCAGGGCAGAGACTGGATCCAATGAGCTCTGCGTATGGGCATTACTCTCTTCCAAGCATTTAATGTGACGTTAATCCTCACAACTGTCTGAGATGGGAACTATTAGCACCGCTTGATAAATGAGGGAATCTAGGCCCTAAGGTTAATTAACTTGCCAAGGGCACTCAGCTATTAAGCAATGATGCTGGGATATGAACTGGGCACGCCATTCTAACCACCATACTCCACAGTGGAAGGAAGACTGGGCCAAGTGCCAAGGGCAAATGTAATCCATTAATTGCAGTAAGGAAAGTAGAGGTCATCCAGAGCGGGGCCAGCGGTGAGGGCTCGGGGTGTGGGCAATCTCAGTGATCTGGAAAAGATCCTACTCCACGTTGGCAACAAGAAGAGTGATGTTCCTAGGGGCTTTCGGATGAGACTGGTGGGCGATGGGGCGCGGGATTCTCACGCGGGGAGATTTCCCTTTCTTCGGAGAAGGCCGCCCACGGGCTGGAGCAGCCACTGGGATTGCAGGCTTCCTAGAAGAGCGGGGTTCGGAGCCACACCCAGGGCTATCAGGAGGCCTACTTCCTGGGGCCAAAGTCATTCATTCCTCCTCCAATACATCCAGCATCCGCTCTGCGGGTTCCTACTTGGGATGGGCCGGGGGGGGGGGGGAGAATGTCGGGGGGGGGCAATCGGGCACGGAGCTCACCAGGAAAAACCTCCAAAACGGGCACAAATTCACACCTGGACACTCAAAGGCCCGGGGGCCCCGCCAGGTAGGTCTTCGCCGTCTTCTGGAACGGCGCCAAAGTGACACGTGTACATGGCAAGACGAACGCTGGGGGGGCCTCCCCGGGGGTTCAGATTTAAAATAGCAACAAGAATAATAAAACAGGGAAACTGAGGCAGGGGGAAGAAGGAAGGCCACGCTGGGCAGGGGGGTGGGCAGCATGAGCGGCAAGCGGGGCTGCTGGGCCCCGTGGGGTTGCACTGACCAGCTCCTTGACGGGGACCTCGTTCAGATCGCTGAGGCTCAGGTCCAGCTCGTTGCCGTCCAGCTTGTCGCGGAGGTTCCCGCCCTTGCTACCGGCCTTGGTCATGATGACGCCGGCCGAGCGGGTCCCGGCTCCCGGGGTTCCGACGGGAAGGGGAGACGGGCTGAAAAGCCGCCCGTCGGTTCTGGTTCGGCGGATCGGCACCTAACGGACGACGCCGGCGCCGCCGCCACCGCTGCGAGGTCGCCGCCCGCCCGCCCGTCGCACTCTGAGCCCAGCGGCGCCCCGCTCCCACCGGTGCCGCCGCGACGACGACCACTTCCGTGTGTCCACGTCACCTTCCGAGGCCAGCGAGACGCGCAGGGCCAGAGCGGCCCGAGCGTGCGCCGGCGCGCCCCCTGGCGTCCGGGATGGCGTTCTGCACCGCGGCGCCGGGGCCCGACCTAGCAGTCACTGCACCAGGCGGTAAAAAGGACACAGGAGTGGACGTTAAAAAATGTCCTGGATTTGCACCCAAAGTTGATCGCATCAAATTCCCCACCCCTAACACTTTGGATATGGAGCAGGAGCAGATGTCCTGTAAGATCGTTCCCTGTTCTCTTCTTTCTTTTTTTCTTTGCTTTTTTTTTGTTGTTGTTTGTTTGTTTGTTTTTTGAGATAAGGTCTCACTCTTAGCTCGAGCTGACCTGGAATTCACTATATAGTCTCAGACTGGCCTAGAACTCAGGACGTTCCTCCTACCTCAGCCTCCCGAATGCTGGGATTAAAGACATGCCCCACCAGGCCTAGCCTAACTGTCCCTCTTCATAACCCAAGCCATCATAGACTCCTTAGATATCTCTTCCCTCTTCCATCCCTGGTCTCTTGCCTTCCTACCTCATCCAAACCATATTACCTCTTTCCTTTCTCTCTCTCTCTCTCTTTCTCTCTCTCTCTCTCTTTTAGGTAGTGTCTCACTCTGGCTCAGGCTGACCTGGAATTCACTCTGTAGTCTCAGGGTGGTCTCAAACTCACGGCATCCTCCTACCTCTGCCTCCCCAGTGCTGGGATTAAAGGTGTGTGCCACCACTCCCAGCTCTTATTTCTTTTTGACAGGTTCTTGCTATGTATTTGCTCTGTTTTCTTTTCCAGGTAGGGTCTCACTCTAGTCCAGGCTGACCTGAAACTCATTTTGTAGTCCCAAGCTGGCCTCAAACTCACACTGTCCTCCTACCTGAGCCTCCCAAGTTCCGGTATTAAAGGTTTGCACCGCAATGCCAGACTAATTCTATTAATATCCTTTCCTTTCCTTTCCTTTCCTTTCCTTTCCTTTCCTTTTCCTTTTCCCTTTCCTTTTCCCTTCCCTTTCCCTTCCCTTTCCCTTCCCTTCCCTTCCCTTCCCTTCCCTTCCCTTCTCTCTCTCTCTCTCTCTCTCTCCCCGACAGGGCTTCACTCTGTAGCTCAGGATGGCCTGGAATTCATGGCTATCCTTTGCCTCAGCCTCCCAAAAGCTGGATTTTCAGGTGTGTACCTCCATGCCTGGTTTGACATTTTCAACTCATCTCCTCGTCTTCCATCTGCCAGTCACCTGGGAATGCCCACTTCTTTCTTTTTGGGGGGTTGTTTTTTTTGGGGGGGGGTTGAGGTAGGGCCTCTCTCTGGTCCAGGCTGACCTGGAATTAACTATATAGTCTCAGGATGGCCTTGAACTCATGGCGATCCTACCTCTGCCTTCCAGAGTGCTGGGATTAAAGGCATGAGCAACCATGCCTGGCTCTTTCTTTCTTTTTCTGAACTTTTTTTTTTTTTTTTTTTTGGTTTTTCGGGGTAGGGTCTTGCTCTAGCCCAGGTTGATCTGGAATTCACTATGTAGTCTCAGGGTGGCCTCAAACTCATGGTGATCCTCCTACCTCTGACTCCCGAGTGCTGGGATTAAAGGCGTACGTCACCATGCCTGGCTTGAACTTTTTCACTGACAATTTCAATAAATATTAACAATATACCATGATCACAATCCCCTCCCACCACCCTCTGTTTTCCCTCTCCCAAATCCTCCCTCAACTGAATCCCTTCTTTCCAACTAACCTCACTTCTATTTTGATGCAGGTCTTATGTAGGTAGCATTAGCCACTGTGAGGTCATGAATATCAAGACCACTTTGTGTCTGGAAGACAGTATTGTAATCACTCTCCCCCTTCCTTTGGCACTTACACACTCTTTCAGCCACCTCTTCCACAATGATATCCACTTTTTTCCCTAATACAGCCACTATCCTCTTTTTATTTATTTTATTTTATTATTTATTTATTTATTTTTGGTTTTTCAAGGTAGGGTTTCACTCTAGTCTAGGCTGATCTGGAATTCATTATGTAGCCTCAGGGTGGCCTCGAACCCACGGTGATCCTCCTACCTCTGCCTCCTGAGTGCTGGGATTAAAGGCGTGCACCACCACGCCCGGCAGCTCACCATCCTCTTTTTAATTTCCTTTCCTTTCCTTTTTGTATTTTTTTTATTTTTTTAACAGGATCTCATGTGAAGTCTAGGCTTTCCTCAAACTTCCTACATAGTTGAGGCAGGCCTTGAACCCCTAATCCTCCTGGTTCCATCTCTCACATGCTGGGATTATAGGTGTGTGCCACCTATAATCTATCTCTGCCTTTCTCTTTCAAATAAATAAATGTTTTAATCTGAGGGATAAAGAGGCAGAGCGAGCAAAAGAGAGAGAGAGGGAGAGGGAGAGAATGGGCATGCTAAGGCCTCCAGCCACTGCAAACAAACTGCAAAAGCATACACCACCTTGTTCATCTGGCTTATGTGGGTCCTGGGGAATCGAACCTGGACCCTTAGGTTTCGCAGGCAAGCACCTTAAACACTAAGCCATTTCTCCAGCCCTGGTGTGTGTTTTTTGAGCCAAGGTCTCACTATGTAGCCCAGGGTAGTTTGAACTTTCTATGTAGTCCAACTGGCTTCAACCTCATGATCCTCTTGCCTTGGACTTCCAAATGCTGAGATTATAGGTATGTGCAACCACCCCCAGTTTTAAGCTATTGGATATGTGTAATTTGTCCCAGCTGTAACAGGAGACTACTGACACACTGCTTATTTCACAAGACTCAGTTCAGACTTCCACAAAACCTATGCAACTTGTCTAGGTAGGTGACTCCCCTGTTCTACCTCAGGCAAAACTGGCCGCACTCCACAGGACATCATCAGTCCCAGGGTTTGAGTCCTCTACTGCCACTGAGCTCCTTGTGGGCAGACACCCTGTCTCTGTTTTATCTCCAGGTCCTCACATGACTAACAAGTGTACTATCTGCAGAACCCACCACTATGTCAAGGCAGATTCATTCACTAAGTTTGGTCTGACTGAAAACAACGGCTCTTTACTCGAGACTTCACAATTGACTTCAGTTCTTGACTTTGACCCAACAAAAGATAAAAATTACCTCATCCAAACAAAGCACTTTGTGTTCTTCTCTTTACAAAATAGGGGCTTTCACAACTTTTAGTTATTGCAGGGATTGCGGTTTGAAAACTGCATCATTTCGGGTGAGTTGCATATGTTGTATGTGAATGGGAATATGTTGTATGTGAATGGGATTAGCTGCAATCAAATGACTTTTTTACTTTTCTTTTTTTTTCTTTTTTCTTTTTTCTTTTTTTTTGGTTTTTTGAGGTAGGGTCTCACTCTAGTCTAGGCTGACCTGGAATTCACTATGTAGTCTCAGGGTGGCCTCGAACTGAAGGTGATTCTCCTACCTCTGCCTTCGAGTGCTGGGATTAAAGGCGTGTGCCACCATGCCCAGCTTTATGTTTTATTTTTAAAATATATTCTTCTTAGCTGGGTGTGGTGGTGCACACCTTTAATCCCAGCACTAGGGAGGCAGAGGTAGGTGGATCACCATGAGTTCGAGGCCACCCTGAGACTACATAGTGAATTCCAGGTCAGCCTAGACTAGAGTGAGACCCTACCTTGAAAAAAAAAAAAAAAAATATATATATATATATATATATACATTCTTCTTAAGTCAGGTGTGATGGTGCACGCCTTTAATCCCAGCACTCAGGAGGCAGAGGTAGGAGGATTAGCATGAGTTCGAGGTCACCCTGAGACTACATAATAAATTCCAGGTCAGCCTGAGCTAGAGTGAGACCCTACCTTGAAAAACTCAAAAATATGTATATATTTTAAATTTTATTTTATTTATTTATTTATTTTTGGAGCTTCTGATGAGTTCTTAGGCTTTGCTGGCAAGCGCCTTAACTGCTAAGCCATCTCTCCAGCCCAAAATCATATTCTTATTTATTTTTATAAAAGAGAGAGAATTGGCAAGTCAGGGCCTCCCGCCACTGCAGTTGAACTCCAGGCGCGAACGCTACCTAGTGCACATGTGCAACTTTGTGTGCTTGCGTCACCTTGTGCGTCTGGCTTATATGGGATATGGAGAGTCCAATATGGGTCCTTAGGCTTTGCAGGGAAGCACCTTAACCATGAAGCCATCTCTCCAGCCCCTCTTGTTTATTTGCAAGAGAGAGAGAGAGAGAGAGAGAATGGACATACCAGGGCCTCTTACTGCTGCAAATGAACTCCAGATGCATGCTCCGCTTTGTGCATCGGCCTTACGTGAGTACTGGGGAATCAAACCTGAGTCAGCATTTTTTTCAAGCAAGTGCCTTTAACCACTGAGCAATCTTCCCAGATCCAGTTTTGCATTTGTTTTGAAACAAGGTCTTGTTTTGCAGCCTAGGTTGACTTTCAATTCTCCACTGTCCTCCTTCGTCTCTCCAGTACTGGAATTACAGGAGTGTGTCATCATAATAAATATTTATATTGAGACCCTCATGAAATATAATTCCCAGGCTGGGTGTGGTGGTGCATGCCTTTAATCCCAGCCCTTGGGAGGCAGAGGTAGAAAGATCACCATGAGTTTGAGGTCACCTTGAGATTACATAGTGAATTCTAGGTCAGCCTGGATTACAGCAAGACCCTACCTCAAAAACCAAAAAAAAAAAAAAAAAAAAAAAAAAAAAAGCCACATTTAAGCTGAGGATTTGGCTCAGTGAGTTAAGTGTTTACCTAGCTAGCATACAGGGAGTCTTGGGTTTGATCTTTGATCCCTAGCACCAGGTATAGTGGTGCAAGCCATAAACTGGGTTTGAGGGTGTGTGCGTGCCTGTAATAACAGCACAGGGGAGAGTGGAGACTGGAGGAACAGAAATTCAAGGTCATCATTGACTAGTCAGTTCAAATCTAGTCTGGGATATATGAGACACTGTATTAAATATAAATAAATTTTGCATGGTGGAAAGCTGATGGGCCTGTTAGTGCCTTTCTCAGTCTGTTGCTGCAAATAAATAAACGATCAACAAATTAAGAAAACACTTGGGTCGCAATGTTGTATTCGCGCCAGGTGGCAGGAGGATGTTGAGTTTCAAGGCCATTGAGGAACACTGCATCAAAAAAAAAAAAAATAAAAAAAAAAAGGCACATGCCTTTAATTCCAAAACTTGAGAGGCTGAGGTAGGAGAATCTCTGTGAGTTCGAGGCCAGTCTGAGACTGCACAACGAATTCCAGGTCAGCATGGGCTAGAACAAGACCCTACCTTGAAAAAAATAACTTTAAAATTAAATTACAATACTCCTGGGGATAAGAAGTAGAACTGAAGTCACTCAGGCAAAATCTATGGAAGACTACAGAGAGGTGTTTGGCCATGGAACATTCAAGGGAAAACTTTGATCCTCTGAGAAAGTCTCCAGAGTAATTTTTAATATTTGTTTCCAGCTGGGCGTGGTGGCGCACGCCTTTAATCCCAGCACTCGGGAGGCAGAGGTAGGAGGATCGCTGTGAGTTCAAGGCCACCCTGAGACTCCATAGTGAATTCCAGGTCAGCCTGGGCTAGAGTGAGACCCTACCTCGAAAAACCAAAAAATATATATATATATTTGTTTCCTAGCATCCTGTTACCACATATCCTGTTACCACATTTCAGGGCAGAGACTGGATCCAATGAGCTCTGCGTATGGGCATTACTCTCTTCCAAGCATTTAATGTGACGTTAATCCTCACAACTGTCTGAGATGGGAACTATTAGCACCGCTTGATAAATGAGGGAATCTAGGCCCTAAGGTTAATTAACTTGCCAAGGGCACTCAGCTATTAAGCAATGATGCTGGGATATGAACTGGGCACGCCATTCTAACCACCATACTCCACAGTGGAAGGAAGACTGGGCCAAGTGCCAAGGGCAAATGTAATCCATTAATTGCAGTAAGGAAAGTAGAGGTCATCCAGAGCGGGCCAGCGGTGAGGGCTCGGGGTGTGGGCAATCTCAGTGATCTGGAAAAGATCCTACTCCACGTTGGCAACAAGAAGAGTGATGTTCCTAGGGGCTTTCGGATGAGACTGGTGGGCGATGGGGCGCGGGATTCTCACGCGGGAAGATTTCCCTTTCTTCGGAGAAGGCCGCCCACGGGCTGGAGCAGCCACTGGGATTGCAGGCTTCCTAGAAGAGCGGGGTTCGGAGCCACACCCAGGGCTATCAGGAGGCCTACTTCCTGGGGCCAAAGTCATTCATTCCTCCTCCAATACATCCAGCATCCGCTCTGCGGGTTCCTACTTGGGATGGGCCGGGGGAGGGGGAGGATGTCGGGGGGGGGGCAATCGGGCACGGAGCTCACCAGGAAAAACCTCCAAAACGGGCACAAATTCACACCTGGACACTCAAAGGCCCGGGGGCCCCGCCAGGTAGGTCTTCGCCGTCTTCTGGAACGGCGCCAAAGTGACACGTGTACATGGCAAGACGAACGCTGGGGGGGCCTCCCCGGGGGTTCAGATTTAAAATAGCAACAAGAATAATAGAACAGGGAAACTGAGGCAGGGGGAAGAAGGAAGGCCACGCTGGGCAGGGGGGTGGGCAGCATGAGCAGCAAGCGGGGCTGCTGGGCCCCGTGGGGTTGCACTGACCAGCTCCTTGACGGGGACCTCGTTCAGATCGCTGAGGCTCAGGTCCAGCTCGTTGCCGTCCAGCTTGTCGCGGAGGTTCCCGCCCTTGCTACCGGCCTTGGTCATGATGACGCCGGCCGAGCGGGTCCCGGCTCCCGGGGTTCCGACGGGAAGGGGAGACGGGCTGAAAAGCCGCCCGTCGGTTCTGGTTCGGCGGATCGGCACCTAACGGACGACGCCGGCGCCGCCGCCACCGCTGCGAGGTCGCCGCCCGCCCGCCCGTCGCACTCTGAGCCCAGCGGCGCCCCGCTCCCACCGGTGCCGCCGCGACGACGACCACTTCCGTGTGTCCACGTCACCTTCCGAGGCCAGCGAGACGCGCAGGGCCAGAGCGGCCCGAGCGTGCGCCGGCGCGCCCCCTGGCGTCCGGGATGGCGTTCTGCACCGCGGCGCCGGGGCCCGACCTAGCAGTCACTGCACCAGGCGGTAAAAAGGACACAGGAGTGGACGTTAAAAAATGTCCTGGATTTGCACCGAAAGTTGATCGCATCAAATTCCCCACCCCTAACACTTTGGATATGGAGCAGGAGCAGATGTCCTGTAAGATCGTTCCCTGTTCTCTTCTTTCTTTTTTTCTTTGCTTTTTTTTTGTTGTTGTTTGTTTGTTTGTTTTTTGAGATAAGGTCTCACTCTTAGCTCGAGCTGACCTGGAATTCACTATATAGTCTCAGACTGGCCTAGAACTCAGGACGTTCCTCCTACCTCAGCCTCCCGAATGCTGGGATTAAAGACATGCCCCACCAGGCCTAGCCTAACTGTCCCTCTTCATAACCCAAGCCATCATAGACTCCTTAGATATCTCTTCCCTCTTCCATCCCTGGTCTCTTGCCTTCCTACCTCATCCAAACCATATTACCTCTTTCCTTTCTCTCTCTCTCTCTCTTTCTCTCTCTCTCTCTCTTTTAGGTAGTGTCTCACTCTGGCTCAGGCTGACCTGGAATTCACTCTGTAGTCTCAGGGTGGTCTCAAACTCACGGCATCCTCCTACCTCTGCCTCCCCAGTGCTGGGATTAAAGGTGTGTGCCACCACTCCCAGCTCTTATTTCTTTTTGACAGGTTCTTGCTATGTATTTGCTCTGTTTTCTTTTCCAGGTAGGGTCTCACTCTAGTCCAGGCTGACCTGAAACTCATTTTGTAGTCCCAAGCTGGCCTCAAACTCACACTGTCCTCCTACCTGAGCCTCCCAAGTTCCGGTATTAAAGGTTTGCACCGCAATGCCAGACTAATTCTATTAATATCCTTTCCTTTCCTTTCCTTTCCTTTCCTTTTCCTTTCCTTTCCTTTTCCTTTCCTTTCCCTTCCCTTTTCCCTTCCCTTCCCTTCCCTTCCCTTCCCTTCCCTTCCCTTCCCTTCCCTTCCCTTCCCTTCCCTTCCCTTCCCTTCCCTTCCCTTCCCTTCCCTTCCCTTCCCTTCCCTTCCCTTCCCTTCCCTTCCCTTCCCTTCCCTTCCCTTCCCTTCCCTTCTCTCTCTCTCTCTCTCTCTCTCTCTCTCTCTCTCTCTCTCTCTCCCCGACAGGGCTTCACTCTGTAGCTCAGGATGGCCTGGAATTCATGGCTATCCTTTGCCTCAGCCTCCCAAAAGCTGGATTTTCAGGTGTGTACCTCCATGCCTGGTTTGACATTTTCAACTCATCTCCTCGTCTTCCATCTGCCAGTCACCTGGGAATGCCCACTTCTTTCTTTTTGGGGGGTTGTTTTTTTTTAGGGGGGGGTTGAGGTAGGGCCTCTCTCTGGTCCAGGCTGACCTGGAATTAACTATATAGTCTCAGGATGGCCTTGAACTCATGGCGATCCTACCTCTGCCTTCCAGAGTGCTGGGATTAAAGGCATGAGCAACCATGCCTGGCTCTTTCTTTCTTTTTCTGAACTTTTTTTTTTTTTTTTTTTTTGGTTTTTCGGGGTAGGGTCTTGCTCTAGCCCAGGTTGATCTGGAATTCACTATGTAGTCTCAGGGTGGCCTCAAACTCATGGTGATCCTCCTACCTCTGACTCCCGAGTGCTGGGATTAAAGGCGTACGTCACCATGCCTGGCTTGAACTTTTTCACTGACAATTTCAATAAATATTAACAATATACCATGATCACAATCCCCTCCCACCACCCTCTGTTTTCCCTCTCCCAAATCCTCCCTCAACTGAATCCCTTCTTTCCAACTAACCTCACTTCTATTTTGATGCAGGTCTTATGTAGGTAGCATTAGCCACTGTGAGGTCATGAATATCAAGACCACTTTGTGTCTGGAAGACAGTATTGTAATCACTCTCCCCCTTCCTTTGGCACTTACACACTCTTTCAGCCACCTCTTCCACAATGATATCCACTTTTTTCCCTAATACAGCCACTATCCTCTTTTTATTTATTTTATTTTATTATTTATTTATTTATTTTTGGTTTTTCAAGGTAGGGTTTCACTCTAGTCTAGGCTGATCTGGAATTCATTATGTAGCCTCAGGGTGGCCTCGAACCCACGGTGATCCTCCTACCTCTGCCTCCTGAGTGCTGGGATTAAAGGCGTGCACCACCACGCCCGGCAGCTCACCATCCTCTTTTTAATTTCCTTTCCTTTCCTTTTTGTATTTTTTTTATTTTTTTAACAGGATCTCATGTGAAGTCTAGGCTTTCCTCAAACTTCCTACATAGTTGAGGCAGGCCTTGAACCCCTAATCCTCCTGGTTCCATCTCTCACATGCTGGGATTATAGGTGTGTGCCACCTATAATCTATCTCTGCCTTTCTCTTTCAAATAAATAAATGTTTTAATCTGAGGGATAAAGAGGCAGAGCGAGCAAAAGAGAGAGAGAGGGAGAGGGAGAGAATGGGCATGCTAAGGCCTCCAGCCACTGCAAACAAACTGCAAAAGCATACACCACCTTGTTCATCTGGCTTATGTGGGTCCTGGGGAATCGAACCTGGACCCTTAGGTTTCGCAGGCAAGCACCTTAAACACTAAGCCATTTCTCCAGCCCTGGTGTGTGTTTTTTGAGCCAAGGTCTCACTATGTAGCCCAGGGTAGTTTGAACTTTCTATGTAGTCCAACTGGCTTCAACCTCATGATCCTCTTGCCTTGGACTTCCAAATGCTGAGATTATAGGTATGTGCAACCACCCCCAGTTTTAAGCTATTGGATATGTGTAATTTGTCCCAGCTGTAACAGGAGACTACTGACACACTGCTTATTTCACAAGACTCAGTTCAGACTTCCACAAAACCTATGCAACTTGTCTAGGTAGGTGACTCCCCTGTTCTACCTCAGGCAAAACTGGCCGCACCTCCACAGGACATCATCAGTCCCAGGGTTTGAGTCCTCTACTGCCACTGAGCTCCTTGTGGGCAGACACCCTGTCTCTGTTTTATCTCCAGGTCCTCACATGACTAACAAGTGTACTATCTGCAGAACCCACCACTATGTCAAGGCAGATTCATTCACTAAGTTTGGTCTGACTGAAAACAACGGCTCTTTACTCGAGACTTCACAATTGACTTCAGTTCTTGACTTTGACCCAACAAAAGATAAAAATTACCTCATCCAAACAAAGCACTTTGTGTTCTTCTCTTTACAAAATAGGGGCTTTCACAACTTTTAGTTATTGCAGGGATTGCGGTTTGAAAACTGCATCATTTCGGGTGAGTTGCATATGTTGTATGTGAATGGGAATATGTTGTATGTGAATGGGATTAGCTGCAATCAAATGACTTTTTTACTTTTCTTTTTTTTTCTTTTTTCTTTTTTCTTTTTTTTTGGTTTTTTGAGGTAGGGTCTCACTCTAGTCTAGGCTGACCTGGAATTCACTATGTAGTCTCAGGGTGGCCTCGAACTGAAGGTGATTCTCCTACCTCTGCCTTCGAGTGCTGGGATTAAAGGCGTGTGCCACCATGCCCAGCTTTATGTTTTATTTTTAAAATATATTCTTCTTAGCTGGGTGTGGTGGTGCACACCTTTAATCCCAGCACTAGGGAGGCAGAGGTAGGTGGATCACCATGAGTTCGAGGCCACCCTGAGACTACATAGTGAATTCCAGGTCAGCCTAGACTAGAGTGAGACCCTACCTTGAAAAAAAAAAAAAAAAAAAATATATATATATATATATATACATTCTTCTTAAGTCAGGTGTGATGGTGCACGCCTTTAATCCCAGCACTCAGGAGGCAGAGGTAGGAGGATTAGCATGAGTTCGAGGTCACCCTGAGACTACATAATAAATTCCAGGTCAGCCTGAGCTAGAGTGAGACCCTACCTTGAAAAACTCAAAAATATGTATATATTTTAAATTTTATTTTATTTATTTATTTATTTTTGGAGCTTCTGATGAGTTCTTAGGCTTTGCTGGCAAGCGCCTTAACTGCTAAGCCATCTCTCCAGCCCAAAATCATATTCTTATTTATTTTTATAAAAGAGAGAGAATTGGCAAGTCAGGGCCTCCCGCCACTGCAGTTGAACTCCAGGCGCGAACGCTACCTAGTGCACATGTGCAACTTTGTGTGCTTGCGTCACCTTGTGCGTCTGGCTTATATGGGATATGGAGAGTCCAATATGGGTCCTTAGGCTTTGCAGGGAAGCACCTTAACCATGAAGCCATCTCTCCAGCCCCTCTTGTTTATTTGCAAGAGAGAGAGAGAGAGAGAGAGAATGGACATACCAGGGCCTCTTACTGCTGCAAATGAACTCCAGATGCATGCTCCGCTTTGTGCATCGGCCTTACGTGAGTACTGGGGAATCAAACCTGAGTCAGCATTTTTTTCAAGCAAGTGCCTTTAACCACTGAGCAATCTTCCCAGATCCAGTTTTGCATTTGTTTTGAAACAAGGTCTTGTTTTGCAGCCTAGGTTGACTTTCAATTCTCCACTGTCCTCCTTCGTCTCTCCAGTACTGGAATTACAGGAGTGTGTCATCATAATAAATATTTATATTGAGACCCTCATGAAATATAATTCCCAGGCTGGGTGTGGTGGTGCATGCCTTTAATCCCAGCCCTTGGGAGGCAGAGGTAGAAAGATCACCATGAGTTTGAGGTCACCTTGAGATTACATAGTGAATTCTAGGTCAGCCTGGATTACAGCAAGACCCTACCTCAAAAACCAAAAAAAAAAAAAAAAAAAAAAAAAAAAAGCCACATTTAAGCTGAGGATTTGGCTCAGTGAGTTAAGTGTTTACCTAGCTAGCATACAGGGAGTCTTGGGTTTGATCTTTGATCCCTAGCACCAGGTATAGTGGTGCAAGCCATAAACTGGGTTTGAGGGTGTGTGCGTGCCTGTAATAACAGCACAGGGGAGAGTGGAGACTGGAGGAACAGAAATTCAAGGTCATCATTGACTAGTCAGTTCAAATCTAGTCTGGGATATATGAGACACTGTATTAAATATAAATAAATATTAAATAAATGAAAGCTGGATGGGGCTGGAGAGGTGCCTTAGCAGTTAAGGTGCTTGCCTGCAAAGCCTAAAGATTCAGGCTCAATTCCCTAGTACCCATGTACACCAGATGCCCAAGGTCGCACATGCATCTGGAGTTCGTTTGCAGTGGTTGGAGGCCCTGGTGTGCCCATTCTCTCTCTTTATCTGCTTCTTACTCTCAAATAAATAAATAAACATAAAAATATTTTTAGCTGCGCTTGGTGGCACATGCCTTTAATCCCAGCACCTGGGAGATAGAGATAGGAGGATCACTGTGAGTTCAAGGCCACCCTGAGACTACATACTGAATTCCAGATCAGCCTGAGCTAGAGTGAGACCCTACCTTGAAAAAACAAACAACAACAACAGCAACAAAAAAAAAACCTGGAGACTGAGCACCTGGCTCAGCAGTTAAAAGTACTTGCTTGCAAACACTGCCACATCTCTCCAGTCCCAGAAACACTTTAAAAAAATATTTTTTATTTATTTTCAAGGATAGAGACAGAGAGAGAGAGAGAAAATATGAATGGGTGTGCTAGGGCCTCCAGCCACTGCAAACAAACTCCAGATGAATGCACCACTTTGTACATCTGGTTTACATGGGTACTGGGGAATCAAACTCAGGTCCTTAGGCTTTGCAGGCAAGGGCCTTAACTGCTGAGCCATCTCCCCAGCCCAACACTTTTGTTTTTATTTTTGGTTTATTTTTGTGTTTTGGTTTTTCATGGTAGGGTCTTGCTCTAGACCAGACTGACCTGGAATTCACTCTGTATTTTCAGGGTGACCTCAAACTCATGGCGATCCTCTTACCTCTGCCTCACAGATTCTGGAATTAAAGGCATGCACCACCAACTTAAACTTAAACTGTTCTGATTATTTTCTCCACAGCACTAAGAAATCATTAATCTAAAATCTGTACTTTGGGCTGGAGAGATGCTCAGTGGTTAAAAGTGGTTGCCTGCAAAGCCTGAAGGCCTGGGCTTAATTCCTCAGTACCCACATAAAGCCAGATGCACAAAGTGGTGCATGCATTCATTTGCAGTAGCAAGAGGCCCTGGTATACCCATTATCTCTTTCTCTCTCTGCTTGCAAGTAAATAATTTTTTAAAAAAAGAGCTGGGTGTGATGACACACGCCTTTAATCCCAGCACTCTGGAGGCAGAAGTAGGAGGATCACTATGAGTTCCAGGCCAGCCTACCTTGAAAAAAAAAATTTTTTTTTTGTACTTTTAAAGGCATGCCTGTTCTTAGAAAGCTCACATCTTAATGATGGGTCAAGTACAAACAGTTTAAATTTGAAAGTGGTGTTTTCCTTTGTCTCAGCCTTGGCAGTGGGAAGCAGAGGTGATACGGGAGGATTTGGCAGGACTAGGCCAGTTGGGTTGCTGGGATGCCTTCCTTATCCTTCTTGCCCCCCAACAAATTCACATGGCGAACCAGTCCACATGACCACTGTCATGATGGCTGGAAAAGCTGGAGTCATTTTTTTAAAATATATGCAGAGGAAGATAGAAGAAAGACAGAGAGAATGGGCACGCCAGGGCTTCCAGCCGCTGCAAGCGAACTCCAGATGCATGTGCCACTTTGTGCATCTGGCTTTATGTGGGTGCTGAGAAATCTAACCCGGGTTGTTAGGCTTTGCATGCAAGCACCTTAACTGCTTAGCCATCTTGCCAGTCCCTGGAGTCATTTTTTTTGGTTTTTCGAGGTAGGGTCTCACTCTAGCTCAGGCTGACCTGGAATTCACTGTGTAGTCTCAGGGTGGCCTCAAACTCTCGGCGATCCTCCTACCTCTGCCTCCCGAGGGCTGGGATTAAAGGCGTGTGCCACCACACCCGGCTTCTGGAGTCATTTTTGAAGAGGTGAACATGCTGGAAATTAGGCTAAATGAAAAACTTCAGGCAAAGCCTGGGAAATACTGAAGCTCCTGTTACCTGATCAGGGTAGGGAGGAAGTTGTGCCAGGCCCCCATCTCCCACCTGGAAGAACTGCGCTATAGATTTTTAAGTTTTGGAAACTGCTATTTTCTTTCTTTCTTTCTTTTGAGGAAGGGTCTTGCTCTAGCCCAGGCTGACCTAGAATTCTCTATATAGTCTCAGCGTGGCCTCAAACTCATGGCGATCCTCCTTCCTCTGCCTCCTGAGTGCTGGGATTAAAGATTAAAGGCGTGTGCCACCAGGCCTGGCAGTGTGTGTGTGTGTGTGTGTGTGTGTGTTTCAAGGTATGGTCTCTAGCCCAGGCTGACCTGGAATTCACTTGGTGTCTCAGGGTGGCCTTGAAGTCATAGCAATCTTCTTACCTCAGCCTCCCAAGTGCTGGGATTAAAGGTGTACACCACCATGCCTGGCAATAATAAAATTTTTTTGACACAGGCCCTCATTATGTACCCCAGGCTGACCTTGAACTGGCAGCAATCCTGCCCCAACCTCCCATGTACTGGGATTATGGGCATGAGCCACTATGCCCACTAAAACCTCAATTTAATGAATTTTACTTATTTTTACTAGCATTTATTTAGTGCTAGAGAACTCAAGGGCTCCAGCCTGTTAGGCAAGTGTTCTACCACTGAGTCACAACCTCAGCCCTCTTTTTACTTTTTTTTTTTTTTTAAGGTAGTGTCTCACTCGAGCCCAGGTTGACCTAGAATTCACTATGTAGTTTCAGGGTGCCTTTGAACTTACAACAATCCTCCTACCTCAGCCTCCTGAGTGTGCCACCACATCTGGCTAATCTTAATAATTTTTTTTTAAAACTTTGATACTTGTTTCTGATATTAGAAGCCCTTTTTATTTTGACCCAGACTGGCCTTGAACTTCCTACGTAGCTGAAGAACTCTGATCCTCTTGCTTCCTCTCAAATGATGGGGTCACAGGCATGCACCACCATGCCTGACTATGAGCTCCCCCACCTTTTTTTTTTTAAGCACAGAAGGAAGGGATTTTGGTAAAGGGAAAGGAATAAGGTCTTTCCAGGATAGCCAATGGCATCATCAGAATTCCAGGGGAAGAACTCGTCCCTTCCCCAAGACTTATCTACAAACCAACAAGAGCAGTACAAGGGTCCTGGGGAACAGGACAAACCTCTCACTTCACGGGGACAAGGGTTTACTCAGAGGAAAACAATGATTTACTCAAGGTCATCCAACAAGCCAATGGCACCGACTACGTGGTAGGTCTGGGACCCTGACCCTGGAATACCAGGCCTCACCCCAACATTCCCCTGGGCCCAGCCATGAGAAGATAGTGGTTAAGTCTAACCAAGAAGGCAAGCTGGCTGGAAAGATGGTTCAGTGGTTAAAGGTGCTTGCTCGTGAAGCCTGCTGGTCTGGATTCAATGCCCCAGCAGCCACATACAGCTGTACACAAAGTGATGCATGTGCGTGGAGTTTGTTTAAAGCAGCAAGAGACCCTGGTCTGAAAAGAGGGCATGCTGTAGCGCACGCAACCTCTCACGATCTTTCTGTTCTTTTATGTGCTCCCCACCAGGGAAGTCTAGACTCCGTTTAGGGATCCTCCCACAAAGCAAGTTTTCCCGGGGGATGTGTGCCACTCCGAGGATCACAGAGGAGCAGTGACCACGACTGAACCAAGGCTTTCTGATAAAAGCCGAGGTTTCCTAGACCGGGCTCCACCCCCAGCCCCGCCCCTGCCCCTCTCCATCTCCCAATCAGGAGCGAGTAGGCCATCCTGCCAGGACCTTTCTCCTTTTCTCTTCCCCTCTCGCTCTGGTGGAAGGGTCAAGACCATGTAGGCCTGGAAGATCTAAGTAGGCACTGTGCCAATCTTTGGTACCCAGTGTCACAGTTCCTAGCCAAGCCCGGAAACAAACTGTCGCTTCCTTTGGGCCCTGCACTCTGTCAGAAGAGTTAGTACTCCGGTGTCTGAGGGGGATAGGAGATAGAAGAGGGTCAGGGGGCTGAGCCTTCAAAAGTCAAGTCCCTCGATGCCTGGGACGGCTCAGCAAAGTGTGTTTCAGGCTCCAAGATAGGGTAAACAGGTGGCAGGTAGGATGCAGATAGCAGTCCCTGAAACCACCTTGATGACACATGGCCAGGAACCCTACTGACTGTAAGGAGTGCCAAGGCAGAGAAGCACTGCACGAAGGATGGGTGGATGCCGTGGGTACCAATGAAAGCTGATAGGACCCGGCCCCACAGCCGGCGGGCACAGAGGGGCGCATCTGCCTCCCTCCTCCACCCTGGGGTCCTTCCGTTGCAGCTGGCAGGCCTCACGGGCCCATTTGTCCTTTGGCTTACAGCCCGAGGGGTTCGCACATGGACACCCTCCCCCCCACCCCGCACTAACCCGACCCTTTGGGCCTTGCCATCTAGCTCCGCATGGACGCGAGGTTGGTTTTGCCTTTCTGAAACTTAGTCCTCCAGAGTCGGCCCCCTGATGGAAGGCCTGCTCCTGGGGCTGCAGCCTAGACCTTCGGATCTAGAGGAAAACCAGGGCGATTCTCCGAGGTGGGGCTCCGAGGGCCGCAGATCCCACGCTAAGGTGGCCCTGGGCGCACAGTCCTCCACTTCCCGGCCCGGCCTGGCTCCGCCCCGCCCCGCCCCGCGGGGACCCGGCCCTCCGCACCCCATAGGCAGAGCGACCCTCCCCGCCCTCTCGGCTCGGGTCCCGCAGGCGCCCGGCCTCGGGCTCACTTTAAAAGTTTACTCGGGCCGGGTCGCTTGGCAGGCAGCTGCGAGCCATGGCTGTGTACCACAGGATGCTGCGTTTGGGGAAGCTGTGCGTCGGGAGCCTGGGGGCGCACGGACCCCGGGCCATCGCCGCCCGGGATTGGCAGAAAGCAAAGTTGCCTTTAGTCCGCCGACTCAGGTACCCAAGCGCGGGAAAGATGGGGCGGGGGGGGGCGCTGCAGGGGGGGGGGCTGGGCATTCCCAGAGGAGGGAATGTGGGGAGCTCTGCACAGCTTCGCTGGGGGAGCTGATCCTACTGGAGCTGGGAGCCCTCCACTGCCCAACTTTGGAGGACCTACACTGGGGAGCAGGTAGCTCTCCCCACCCCCACCACGCGCTCTGGTACATTACTATCTGGGGGGAGGGGGGAAGATGACCTGGCTGGGGCTGCGGATCGTGACTGCAGTCGTCCTGTCCTGAATCCAAACTCTACTTCAGGAGTTTATATTCCTTCCTTTATGGGCATACAGAGCCAAGAGCATGGTCTTTTAGCAGTACACCCCTGAGGGACAGGGGTATGTTCTCCCAGGACAGTCTTTCAACTGGAACCCCTCCCCCCATTGGTAAACTTGGGCACCACTTGGGGGCCCTCAGACCACTAAACATAGCAGCCCCCTTTCTCCCATCTCTGCTTTCACTCATCACCACACACTCCTAGGCTTGTTTTTGTTTTGTTTTGTTTTTTCCGAGGTAGGGTCTCGCTCTGGCCCAGGCTGACCTGGAATTCGCTATGTAGTCTCAGGGTGGCCTCGAACTCACGGCCATTCTCTTACCTCTAACCCCCCCCCCCCCCAAGTGCTGGGATTAAAGGCATGGGCCACCACGTCCCGCCCTAGGCTTGTTTCAATCTGTTCTGGGGCAAGAGATGGGAAGAGGGCCGGCAGGGGAAGGTCACAAGACATAAGGGGCACTGCATGCGACTGCACTGGTAAAAGGCCGAAGTGGAGGGAGCTGGCTGCGCTGTCAGTGGTCGCGCTTCCTTCAGCATCCAGTAGGGGGAGGCCAGCACACAGCTGAACCTGCCCTGCTACCCAGCTGGGCCGCTGGTTTTTGAGGACACAGTTGTGCATAGAACGTGGGAATGAAAAGGGGAAACCCAGCCTAAACAAAGCTGTGTCTCTAAGAACTCGATTTCCATGTTTCTTTTTTTAAAGTTGGAGGATTCCTTTTTGTCCAGAATTCTAAGATTACAGCCTTCTTAAACTGATAATGGTTCCTGAAAGCTTGAAAGCAGGCAGTTTTTTTTCTTTCTCTCCCTCCCTCCCCCCTCTCTCTTCCTTCCTCTGCCTCCCTCCCCCACCCCTCTGGTGGAAAATCCATCCCAGGGCCTCATGCATGCTGGTTAAGGACTACTATCACCAAGTGACAACCCTAGTTCAACTTCACTCAGCTTCATTTCCTGAGGAAACACAGGGGACCCAAGGCTGAGCCCTGAGTGAGATCTGGCTGAAGGGGTCCAGCTGGGGTTCTCCCTCCTCCCTACCCCAGTGTCTCCCTAGGCCTATTCAGTCCTCCCCAACTTCCATTTGCCAGTGTCCACTTCTCCCCTTTGAATTCCTGAGTTACTGCCCCCCTCCTTTGACTGTGAGGACCCTAAGGAAAGTGACTTCCAAAAGTACATCTATTTAAAAAAATTTATTTATTTATTTATTTGAGAGCGACAGACACACAGAGAAAGAGGCAGATAGAGAGAATGGGTGCACCAGGGCCTCCACCCACTGCAAACGAACTCCAGATGCATACACCCCCTTGTGCATGTGGCTTACGTGGGTCCTGGGGAATCAAGCCTCCAACCAGGGTCCTTAGGCTTCACAGGCAAGTGCTTAACCGCTAAGCCATCTCTCCAGCCCAGTACATCTATTTTATGATGCAAAATCAGGCCCATGAGATTACACAGCAACATTCCTGATCTTTTCTTCTTCTTCTTGTTGTTTGTTTGCTTTTGTTTTTTGTTTTTCCAGGTAGGGTTTCACTCTAGCCCAGGCTGACCTACAATTCACTGTGTAGTCTCAGGGCGGCCTTGAACTCATAGCCATC
Source organism: Dipus sagitta (assembly GCA_036346955.1). NCBI lineage: Eukaryota > Metazoa > Chordata > Mammalia > Rodentia > Dipodidae > Dipus > Dipus sagitta. The sequence goes on along the minus strand of CM070778.1, from coordinate 1,358,301 downwards.
CTCCTACCTCTCTGCCTCCCGAGTGCTGGGATTAAAGGCATGTGCCACCATGCCTTTTTTTTTTTTTCTTTTGGCATTCTTGTGTGTAAACAAAGCAGGTCACTTATTTGCCCCAGGCCTTTGACCTCTGAGGGTCTGCGTGCCAGGGCCCAGAGAAATTGTGCCCAGAAGAGACCTATTTATCTAGAGAGAGAGAGAGAGAGATTTTCTGAGCATGTGGTCTAACTTCTTCCCACCCCTCCCAGTCCTGCGGGCTGGCATTCTTCCCTGCTGAGAGTAAGGCTTTTGTCCCATTCTTCCCTACACTCCCCTCTGGAAGCCTCCTCCTCCAAAGGCATCTCAAACATTTGAGTACTCAGGGCTCGGCGGCGGCGTATGCACTGTGTCAAGCACCTAGGCTACAGAACTCAGACTGGAACTTGAAGTCTGGTGGGAGAATGAGAAAAATCAAGGGGAGCACTGGATTGTGGAAAATCTTGGCTTTCTTTTCTCCCCTCTTCCTGGTAGAACTTTACAGCCGTCTAGTGCCCTAGGCCTGTAGCTCTTTGTTTTGTTCTTTTGTTGGTGGTGGTGGTTATGTTTGTATCATTCTGTCTTAGGCTGGCCTCAAATTCTATATGTAGCTGAGGATGGCCTTGAACCTCTGATCTATCTCCCAAGGGCTTGGATTATAGGTGTGGGCCACAAACTTAGTTTATGTGATGCTGAGGATTGAACTCAGGACCTCGTGCATGCTACAGGCAAGCACTCTACCAACAGAGCCATATGACCAACTGTGTGTGGGGAGGGGTGTGTACGGGTGTGCATGTGTGACGGTACACATCTACACATCTAGAGATCAGAGGACAGCCACAGCCTGCCAGTCCTTACCTTCCAGCTGATCTGGAGACAAGAGTCCTTTGGTTGATTTTTTTTTTTAACTTCTTTTTTTGGTTTTTCGAGGTAGGGTCTCACTCTAGCTCAGATTGACCTGGAATTCACTATATATTCTCAGGGTGGCCTCGAACTCACAGAAATCCTCCCTACCTCTGCCTCCCAAGAGCTGAGATTAAAGGTGTGTGCTACCATGACCGGCTCTGGTTGATATATATATTTTTTTATGCTGCTGCGCATGCCGGACTAGCTGGCCTATGAGCTTTGATCACATTCTCTTGGCTCTGCTTCCCATTGTCATAGGCCTGGTTGGGATTATAGGTGTGTGTGTGTGTGTGTGTGTGTGTGTGTGTGTGTGCGCGCGCGCGCGCTACTTGTGTTGTGGGGATCCAAACTCTGACTGTCATGGTTATGCAGCAAGTGATTGTAACCATTAAGCCACACACCCCCTGCCATGCCTTTTTTATTTTTTAATCTCAATGGTAGAACACTTTGCAAACAATTTGAGACCCTTGGTTTTATCCTCAGGTCAGCAAAACCAAACCAAAATTATAACTCTATCTCAGGGAAAGACAGCCATTACAGGCTTAAATCCCATAGATCCAGGTTGTTTCCTCCTACCAGCCATCAGACATCTCGACTCCTGTATCATGGACTACTGGAAGCTGATCTCAACCTTAACCTCCAAGCAGTCCTCTGTGTCAGCCTTTCGGGTGCCTGTGCCACCATCCACTCAGGTCAGCTTGAGTCTGGTTTTGCCTGACCGGAAAGAAGAAGAATTTGAAGCCAGATTATCTTGAGTGGACAGTTCTAGCTCTTCCACCCCATGGCTAGATGATTAAGGGTGTGTTACCTAATCTCAGAGCCTGGTTTCCTTTCTTGCTAAATAAGTACCTGCTGGCTTGCTAGGTGGAGGGAAGCTTGCTTTTGTTTCTAGACAGCTAAAATTTAGACTTTAGCAATCCCATCAAAGGGATTGAACCAGCCTCCATCCCTGACTCCCAAGCTGCTATAGAAGTGTCTGAAGGAGAACACTGAACTGGAGAATTTGGGGCTTTCAGAAATGTCTCCTGTTTTTAAAATATCTTTGGCAATACTAGGAGTCAAATCCAGGACCTTGTGCATATTACAAGCTACATCCTCAGCCCCACTGTTCTCTCGGGACAGTTTCCTGGACCCCAAATAACAACTTCCTATGCACTTTCTCTACATATACAGAACCACCCCTCCCTCCCCCTCACACACATTGGCGGATAAGAAGTAAAACTCTCCTCCTAGCTGCTGGGCGCACACCGAGGATCACTGAGATCCAGGCCAGCCTGGGACTGCAGAGTGATCTAGGTCACTCTGGGCTAAAGTGAGACCCTACCTTGAAAAAACTATATATATGGGCTGGAGAGCTGGCTTAGCAGTTAAGGCTCTTAGCAGCAAAGCCAAAGGAGCCAGGTTCGATTCCCTAGTACCCACATAAAGCCAGATGCACAAGGTAGTGCATGTGTCTGGAGTTTGTTTTCAGCAGTGGGAGGCCCTGGCAAGCCCATTCTCTCTCCTTCTCTCTCTAATTAAAAAAAAAAAAAAAAAAAAAAAAAACTCTCCCCTTAACCAGGATCTTTTTTTATGGTGTTTACTCCTCTCCCTGGGAGCTCCCTGCAGTCTGTGTCTTTTATAGGCTGTCGGTTCCTTCAGGGAGGTTGTACTGGGTGATGATCATAGGACTTTATGGTATAATTGCATGTGTTAAATTACCCAGATCTTCAGTGCATTGTTCACTGAATTTTAATGGCCTTTTGCATTTATTTTCTGTTGCTATAACTGAAAACCACAGAACTGAGAATTTTGTCCAGAACAGAGACTCATTTAGCTCAAAGGTCTGGCATGCTTCATGGTGCCAGTGTCTTCTAAGCACCGGTGAGGGCAATCCCACCGGGTCATGACATGGCAAAGGGCAGCACATGGTAAGAGAGCAAACATGCCAGGGAGAGCTCTTTCAAACAAGGCTACTTTATGACCCATTAATTCACAAATCTGTGAGTGGATCACTCCATTCACAAGGGCGTCTAGTGCATAGCCTCATGGTCCAACCTTGTCCCAAAGGTCCTACTTCCAAATTCTTTAAACCATGAATTTGGAGAGTAAATTCCTAATATAAGAAATCTGGGGATACGTTCAAACCATAGCATGTTTACACCCATTACACAATACCTAAGGTACAGAATTTCTATTCCTCTCTCCCTTCCTCCTTCCCTCCCTCCCTCCTTCCTTCTCTTTCTCCTCTTCCTCTTCCTCTTCCTTTCCCATTCTGTCCCATCTTTTTTTTTTTCCTTGCTGTTGTTTTGTTTTCCAGACATGGTCTCACTGTGTAACACAGGCTGGCCTTGGACTCAGAGCAATTCTCCTGTCTCAGCCTTTCACAAGCTTGGATTACAGGCATGAGCTACCACACCCAGCTCTACCTTTCTTTTCTCTTCCCTTTTTGAATCACTTTTCTTGTGGCTGGGACAGAATACCCAACTTCAGGAAAAAGCATTTATTGTGGCTCAGGTTTGAGGATCTAGTCCTCATGAAGGGAAAAGGGTAGCCCAAGATCCCCCATAGTTGTGGCGAAAGAGTGGGAGGCCACATGGTAGCCATAGTCAGAAAGCCCATGGGGTAGTGCTGCTGCCCACATTCAAGGCAGGTCTTCCCTCCTCAACTAAAGCCCTCTAGAAAAACTCACAGACACACCCCATGCTGTCTCCTAGGTGATTGAAAACCCAGTGAAATTGACAAAGATTAACTATCAGGCCTTTTACAAAATATGTATTTATTTAGCTGGGCATGATGGTGCATGCCTTTAATTGCAGCACTTGGGAAGCAGAGGTAGGAAGATGGCTGTGAGTTCGAGGCCACCCTGGGAATACATAGTGAATTCCAGGTCAGCCTGGGCTAGAGAGCAAGGCCCTACCTCGAACAACAGCAACAACAACAACAAAAAAAAAAAAAAAAAAAAAGAAAAGAAAAGGAACTTACCTATTTAGAGAGAGAGAGAGAAAGTAAGTATGGGTTTGCCAGGGCTTCTAGCCACTCAAACAAACTCCAGATGCATGTGCCCTTTGTGCATCTGACTTTATGTGGGTACTTGGGAATTGAACCTTGGCCATCAGGCTTAGCAAGCAAGTGTTTTAGCTACAGAGCCATCTCCCCAGTCCCATGATACCTTTTGTGTATGTGCAGAACTTTAAACTCAGAACTTTGCACATACTAGATAGGTACTCAGTCACTGAGATACAACACCCCCATTTTTTGTTTATTTATTTTTTGGTTTTTCTAGGTAGGGGCTCATTCAAACCCAGGCTAACCTGGAATTCACTATGTAGTCTCAGGGTGGCCTCAAACTCACAGTGATCCTCCTCCTACCTTGGCTACCTCAGTGCTGGGATTAAAGAAAGACATGTGTCACCACACCTGGCTTGAATTTTTTTTCGAATGCTTATTGTTCATATCTACAGTGACTCATATATCATATTCCTTTTTTAAAAATAATTTTTTATTTTTATTTATTTATTTGCAAGCAGAGAGCAAGAGAGATAGAGAGAAGAGAGACAGACAGAGAGAGAATGGGCACGCCAGGGCCTCCAGCCACTGCAAATGAACTCCAGATGCATGTGCCCCTTGTGCATCTGGCATATGTGGGTCCTGGGGAATCGAAACTGGGTCCTTTGGCTTCGCAGTCAGATGCCTTGCCACTAAGCCATCTCTCCAGCCCCATATTCATATTCTTTTTCATTTATTGATGATGCATGTTTTTCTTAGTACCTGGGAACTAGCCTGGTACAGGACATCAGTGAGAGAAAGAGTCAAAGGTCGCTATTAGTTCATGACTTGGATCTAATCAGGAGATTGCTTTCGACTTTATTTCAAAAGCTTGGCTGGTAGTTGGCACGATACCATCACCAAGGAAGCCCTGCTTTGGCCTTTGCTTGGGAAATACTTCTAAGGTTCTGGGTGCCTGGTGCCAGGTTCTGAAAGGATTTGTAGATCTTGCCTAGGGCTTGAAGCAGCTCAAGCTTCCTGCAGGGACACGGTTGTCCATTTATTAACCTCTGGTCCAAGTCCTAAAACCCTCCACCCAGCAGGTAGGATTTCAGGAAGTAAAACAAACACCTTCTCCCCTTGAGCATGTTTGCTCATGCTTTACCAATATCCCTGACTCTCTGGGTCCCCTTTCTGACCCTGACAAATCATGGAATATCTCTGTCCACCGTGACTGCTAGTCCTACCTTTAGTTGCCTGCCCCAGGATGTCAGAATGCCACAGCTGTCCTACCTGGGGTTCCCTGACCCAACTAGCTCATGTTTTCTGTTCAGGTCTTGTGAGACTAGACCAAGTAGGGAGCAGAAGGCCCTGTGGGTTAGCTGAGAGCTACACAGGCTGGGTACAAAGGACTTGTGGGTTTGACCAGGAGGGCAGGAGAGTGAGCTAAATTAATAAAATCAAATGAGCCAGCGTGGTGGCGCACACCTTTAATCCCAGCACTTGGGAGGCAGTGGTAGGAGGATCGCTGTGAGTTTGAGGCCACCCTGAGACTACATAGTGAATTCCAAGGTTAGCCTGAGCTAGATAGAGTGAGACCCTGCCTCAAGAAAACAAACAAACAAATAAATAAAATGAAATAATAACAATAAAATAAATAAATCACATGCACAAATAAATTATGGAATGAACCCATATACGCTTGAAGGCATTTGGGGTACCCTACTGGGAACACATGCTGAAAGTTCTCTTCTGGGAAATTGCCATAGACCTGTGGCATTTAGTGGACTCTGTATAATGAGGAAGGCTGGGTGAAAAGGGTCCAAGTTTGCAACAAGTGTTGAAACTTTCAAAGCACATCTCTTAGCCAGGCGTGGTGGCGCATGCCTTTAATCTCAGCACTTGGGAGGCAGAAGTAGGAGGATCACCATGAGTTCGAGGCCACCCTGAGATCCTACCTCAAAAAAACAGAAAACAAAAAACAAAAAACACCTCTTATGCCAGGCGTCGTGCCTCACACCTTTAGTCCCAGCACTTGGGAGGCAGAGGTAGGAGGACCACCATGAGTTCCTGGCCAGCCTGAGACTAGAGTACATTCCAGGTAGTCTGGGCTAGAATGAGACCCTACCTCCAAAAACAAAAACAAAACACACCTCTTGCTGGTTTGCTTTCTTTTTAAAATTATTATTGTTGCCCCGATGAGATGGCTCAGCAGTTAAGGTGCTTGCCTGCAAAGCCTAAGGACCCAGGTTCGATTCCCCAGTACTCACAGAAAGCCAGATACACAAAGTGGTGCATGTGTCTAGAGTTTGTTTGCAGTGGCTAGTGGTCCTGGCATGCCTATTCTCTCTCTCTCTCTCCTATCTCTTAAATAAACAAATAAATAAAATATTTAAGATTATTGTTATTATTATTATTATTATTTTGGGTTTTCTTTTTCTTTTTTTTTTTTTTTTGGTTTTTCAAGGTAGGGTCTCACTCTAGCCCAGGCTGACCTGGAATTCACTATGTAGTCTCAGGGTGGCCTCGAACTCACAGCAATCCTCCTACCTCTCTGCCTCCTGGTGCTGGGATTAAAGGTGTAAACCACCATACTTGGCTTTCTGTTTTGTTTTGAGACAGGGTCTCATGTCGTCCCGGCTAAACTCAAGCTCATTATGTAGCAGGGGATGGTCTTAAACTCCTCATCCCTCATGTCTCTGCTTCCTACTTTTTTCTGAGAAAAGGTTTCCCTTTGTAGCCCAGGCTAGCCTCAAGCTCGCTGAGGTCCTCCGGTCCTCCTCCCCAGCCTGCTCAGTGCTTCTCCGTGGGTGGTCATCCTTCCCTCTCCGGTCCCCAGGAGGCCTCAGTGTCAGCTGGCGAGCAAGCGCTGATGAAGCTTGTTTCACAGTCTTTCTGGCTCCTGTGTTCATTGTCTTCTAGAAATCTTTCAGTTTATAATCTGCTCCATTTCTCAGCAACCTTGCCAACATTCCACCTTGAACTCATGGTGATCCTCCTACCTTGGCATCCTAAATGCTGGGATTAAAGGCGTTTGCCACTATGCCCCACCCATTTGGGGACCGTAAAAATTTTTATTTATTTATTTATTTGGAGAGAGATAAAGAGAGAGAATATGGGCACACCAGGGCTTCTTGCCACTGCAAACTCCAGATGCATGTGCCACTTGGTGCATCTGGCTTTATGTGGGTACTGAGGAATTAAACCCAGGCCTGCAGGCTTTGCAAATAAGTGATTTAACCACTGAGCATTCTCCCCAGCCCTAGTTGGGGACTTTTATTTAGGCTTTGTAAAAAAAAAAAAAAAAATCCTCTAGTATGGGGCTAGAGAGCTGGCTCAGTGGTTAAGAGCATTTGATTGCAAGGCCTGATGGCCCAGGTTCCATCCCCCAGTACCCACGTAAAGGCAGATGCATAGAGTGGTGGTTCATGCCTCTGGAGGGCAGTTGCAGTGGCGGGATGCCCTGGTGACACTTGTACTCTCCCTATTTCTGGGCTGGAGAAATGGTTCAGTGGTTAATAAGGCTGACCTGGAATTCACTGTGTAGTCTCAGAGTAGCCTCAAACTCACGGTGATCCTCCTACCTCTGCCTCCCGAGTGAGTGCTGGGATTAAAGGTGTGAGCCACCACATCCAACCAAATCAGCCTTTTTTTTTTTTTTCCTTTTATATTTTATTTATTTGTTTGCAAGCAGAGAGAGAGAGAGAGAGAGAGAGAGAGATAGTTTGGGTGTGCCAGGGCTACTGCACACAAACTCCAGATACGTGTGCCACTACTGGAGAATCAAACCCAGGTTGTTAGTGTTTGCAGGCAAGCAACTTCACGCTGGGCCATCTCCACCTTTTTGACTGGGTCTTGACATGTTTAACTTCTCAGTTTCCATTCCCCCCACCCCCAATAAAGGCCTTTGTGTCTTACAAATTGTTGAACCAATTAGCCTAGAAAACCAGCAGGCCACTGGGTATGGTGGCGCACACCTTCAATCCCAGCACTTTGGAGGCAGAGGTAGAGTTTGAGGCTGGCCTGGGACTACAGAGTGAGTTCCAGGTCATCCTGAGCTAGAGTGAGACCCTACCTGGAAACAAACAGAAGCAAAGGAATTCTCGAGTAATTTCTAAGGTAGAAATTACCAACAGATGTGTTTTCTTGGTTTTCCCAGCATTATTTATTAATGTATGTACATATTTTCACAGAAGCAATATGTGCTGATTTTATTTTTTAAAAACTATTTTATTTCTTTACTTATTTGAGAGAGAAAGAGGAAGAGTCAGAGAGAAAGAGAGAATGGGCGTACCAGGGCCTCCAGCCATTGCAAACGAACTCCAGACACATGCGCCTCCTGTGCATCTGGCTTATGTAGGTCCTAGGGAATTGAACCGGGGTCCTTAGGCCTTGCAGGCAAACGCCTTAATCACTAAGCTATTTCCCAGCCCTGATTTTATTTATTTATATACTTATTTTTAAAAGAATTGCAACTAGATCCAACAATCTGTTGTTAAATTTAGTTTATTATGCCAGGCATGGTGCACACGCCTTTAATCCCAGCACTTGGGAGGCAGAGAGGTAGGAGGATCGTTGTTAGTTCAAGGGCACCCTGGTACTACTGAGTGAATTCCAGGTCAGCCTGAGCTACTGTGAGACCCTACCTTGGAAAACCAAAAAAAGAATTTAGTTAATATTATTATATATCAACAAGGACTGTTTTTTTGAGGCAAGCCCAACAGACTGACTTTTTTTTTTTTTTATGTGAGAGATCAAGACAGAGAGAGAGAATTGGTACACCAGGGCCTCCAGCCACTGCAATTGAACTGCAGATCTGTGTGCTACCTTGTGTATATGTACGACCTTGCATGCTTGTGTCACCTTGTGCCTCTGCCTTACATGGGACCTGGGGAGTTGAACATGGGTCCTTAGACTTCACAGGCAAGCACCTTAACCACTAAGCCATCTCTCCAGCCTCTTTAAGAAAAAAAAAAAAAAAATATATATATATTATTTATTTATTTATTTGAGAGAGAGAAAGAGGTGGGGGGGAGGGGCTGAGGAAGAGAATGGGCACGCCAGGGCCTCCAGCCACCTCAAACGAACTCCAGATACATGGGCCCCCTTGTGCATCCAAGCAGACCTGGAACTCACTCTGTAGTCCCAGGCTGGCCTCGAACTCACATCAATTCTTCTACCTCTGCCTTCCAAGTATGGTAATTAAAGACATGTGCCACCATGTCCAGCCCCTACAAAGATTTTTTTTAAATGTTTATTTATTTATTTGTCAGAGAAAGAGGGAGAGAGAGAGAGAAAATGGGCGCACCAGGGCCTCCATCCACTGCAAATGAACTCCAGACATGTGCGCCCTCTTGTGCATCATGTGGGTCCTGGAGAATCAAACCTGGGTCCTTTGGCTTTGCAGGCAAATGCCTTAACCACTAAGCCATCCCTCCACTCCTACAAGGATTTCTTAAAACCTTTGTATTGAGGTATATATGTCCAGAAATATATGCTTATTTAAATGTTTTATTGACCCCAAATGCATGCACCATTTTGTTCATCTAATTTTGCATGGGTACTGGGAAATCAAATCCAGGCTAGCCTTGAACTCATGGTGATTCTCCTATTTCAGCCTCTTGAGTGCTGGGATTAAAGGCTTGAGCCACCATGCCTGAAAAGCAGATTTTTTTTTTTTTTTGTTTTGTTTTTTGTTTTTCGAGGTAGGGTCTCACTCTAGCTCAGGCTGGCCTGGAATTCACTATGTAGTCTCAGGGTGGCCTCAAACTCACACTGATCCTCCTACTTCTGCCTCCCTAGTGCTGAGATTAAAGGCATGCACCACCCCGCCCAGCTAGATTTTTAAAAAATATATTTTATTTATTCATTTTAGAGAGAGAAAGAAAAGGAGAGGGAGAGAATGGGCGCACCAGGGCCTCTAGCCACTGCAAACGAATTCCAGACGCATGTGCCCCCCTGTGCATCTGGCTTACGTGGGTCATGGAGAATCAAACTGGGATCCTTTGGCTTTGCAGCCAAATGCCTTAACCACTAAGCCATCTCTCCAGCCCTGAGATTTTTTTTGTTTTTGTTTTTTGTTTTTTGTTTTTGGAGGTAGTGTTTCGCTTCAGCCCAGGCTAACCTGGAATTGGCGAGATTTTTAACACAGTTTCAATAAAGGTGTTAATAGAGAGGTGTTTGAAGAAGTGTGAGTACGGCCTTTTAAAAAAATATTTTATCTATTTATTTATTTAAGAGACAGAGATAGAGAGAAGGAGGCAGATGGAGAGAAAATTGGCATGCCAGGGCCTCCAGCTTCCACAAATGCACTTCAGACACATGTGCCACATTGTGCATTTGTCTTATGTGGGTACTGGGGAATTGAGCCTGGGTCCTTGGGCTTCATAGGCCTTAACCACTAAGCCATCTCTCCAGCCCATGGGTGTGGCCTTTTTTTTTCTTTTTTTTTTTGAGGTAGGGTCTAACTCTAGTGCAGGCTGATCTGGAATTCACTATGTAGTCTCAGGGTGTCCTCAAACGCACAGCGATCCTCCTACCTCTTCCTCCCGAGTGCTGGGATTAAAGGTGTGTGCCACCACGCCAGGCTCGGAGTCTTAAGTATCTTAACAGTAGCCAAGTATAAGAGTTTGGTAGCTGTTTTTCTTCTTTTTCTTTTTCTTTTTTTTTTTTTTTTTTGTTCCCTTTTATCCCTCTGTCCCTCTCTTCCTCCTCCCTTCCTTCTTATTTTTGTTTTGGTTTTTTGAGACAAGGTCTCCTGTGATCCATCTAGATTTTGGTGGCATCTGAGAATTACACTGTTCACAGGGTTCCTAAGGAACTTTTTACCAATAAGTTTTGGTAAATGAGGTCCTGGGAGGTTTGATCGGTCACAGGGGATTAAGACATGTTTTTACTGTTAACAAGATCAGCAAGAGGCTGGGGATGTCCATCATTCTTAGGGTGCTTGCCTAGTATGAGGAAGGTTCTGGTTTCAACCCTCCTCCTGCACTGCAAGAAATCAAACAAAGTTGGCGATCTTATTTGTGAGTCTCAGAGACTTACAGGTTTTACAGCTGGGTAGGAGTCAGGTTACAAGGAAAGGTCAGGCGCTTAAGCTTTTAAAAATGTATTTAGTTAATTAATTAATTAATTTCATTGACAACTTCCATACTTACAGACAATAAACCATGATAATTCCCTCTCCCTTTCCCCTTCACAAGTCCACTTTCCATCATGTCCCCTCCCTCTCTCCGTAAGTCTCTCTTTTATTTTGATGTCATCATCTTTTCCTCCTGTTAGTGAAGGTAGTGCCAGGCACTGTGAGGTCATGGCTATCGAGGCCAGTTTCTGTCTGGACAATTGCATTGTAAGCAGTCTTACCTTTCCTTTGGCCACTTAAGCTTTTAAGCATGGTTTGTCATAACTTGAACATTCATATTTGAAACATCCATATAAAAATGAATATTAGGACTGGAGAGATGGCTTAGTGGTTAAGGCACACTTGCCTATGAAGCCTAAGGACCCATGTTCTACTCCCCAGATCCCACGTACACACAAGGTGACACATGCACAAGGCCGCACGTGCACACATGGTGGCTCCTCACGCATCTGGAGTTCCATTACAGTGTCTGGAGGATCTGGCATGCCAATTCTCTCTCCCTCTCTCTCCCTCTCTGTCTCCCATAAAAAAGGGGGCAGTCTGTTGGGCTTGCCTCAAAAAAAAACAAAAAAGAATATTAACTCTGGGGCTGGGGAGAGTCAGGCTCAGCGATTAAAAGTGCTTGCTAGTTAGCAAAGCCCGCCTGCCCAAGTTCAGTTTCCTAGAACCCACATAAAGCCAAGTGCATGAAGTGGTGCACAAAGTGGCTTATGCATCTAGAGTTTGTCTGTGGTGGCAAGAGGCCCTGGCATGCCCATTCTCTCTCTCTCTCATAATTAAATAAAAATATTTTATTTAAAACAGAATATTATCCCCATGTGGGTAGTTTATACTGTAAGAAATTTTGTTAGTTGTACTGCAACTCTTGACTATCAGAGAGCAAGAGACTATAGCCAGATTCCTGGATGAGGGGCTCCTCGCACTTCCGCTGTCCTGTTAGTTTTCTCCGTCTTTCCACATGCCCCGCCTCCACCTCCTTAGCGCTGGTCTACAGCCTTGTGCCTTAACACCAGGTTCTGGCAGTCTCTTGATTAAATTTAAAAAGTTTTTTAAAAGTTTTATTTATTTGAGAGAGTAAGAGGGAGAGAGAGAGAGAGAGAATGGGCGCACCAGGGCCTTCAGTCACTGCAGACGAAGTCCGGACGCATGCGCCACCTTGTGCATCTGGTTAACACTGGCCTCCAAATACAGCTAAATCTAAGACACATTAAGTACTTGGGCCACCACAGAACTGCACTGTCAACTCCTTTGAAGATTAACAGCTAAAGCTGAAACAAGACCACACCTACCTATGAACTAAGTTCCAAAGCCTGGTTGGGATATTTGTGCTATCTCCAATACGGAAATAGTAGAAAACGTAAGTGCCTGGTGATTTATTACATATAAGTCCATGTAGTGGGGACAGCAAAGGAACCAGGACTATATGCAGACAATCTGAGTTGAATGAGTCATAAAAACAACATTAACCGGGGGTGCTGGCACACGCCTTTAGTCCCAGCACTCAGGAGGCAGAGGAAGGAGGACCACCATGAGTTCAAGGCCAGCCTGAGAGTACATAGTGAATTCTAGCTCAGCCTGGGTTAGAGCGAGACCCTACCTCGAAAAACAAACAAACAAAAAAATTATATTAAATGGGTGTTGGGATGTGGCTCAGTGGGCAGAGTACTTGCCTAGGATTCATGAAGCCCTGAGTTCAATCTCCAGCACTGATGGCACACACCTATGACCCCCAGCACGGGAAAGTGTAGGCAGGAGAATCAGAAATTCCAAGTCATCCTCAGCTACCGTAGTGAGTTCAAGGACAGCCTGGGCTTCATGAGATCCTGTCTAAAGAAATGAATGGGTGAATAAATAAATTTGAATTTAGGGCTGGAGGGATGGCTTAGCGGTTAAGGCATTTGCCTGCAAAGCCAAAGGACTCAGGTTCACTAAAGGTGTTTGTTAAAAAGACATAACAGAGCTGGGAAGATGGCTTAGCAGTTATGATGCTTGCCTGTGAAGCCTAAGGATCCCAGTTTGATTCCCCAGAACCCACATAAGCCAGATACACATGGTGGTGCATGTGCCTGGAGTTTGTTTGCAGTGGCTGGAGGCCCTGGTGCGCCATTCTCTGTTTCTCTCTGTGTGTCTAATAAATAAATAAAATAAAAATAGTTAGCCATGCATGGTGGTACACGCCTTTAATCCCAGCACTCAGGAGGCAGAGTAGGAGGATCTCTGTGGGTTCCAGGCCACCCTGAGAATATAGAGTGAATTCCAGGTCAGCCTGGACTAGAGTGAGACCCTACCTCAAAAGACCAAAAAATAAAATAAAATAGATACATAAAATAAATTAAAAATTAAAAAAAGAAGACAACATGCTGGGGAGAGGGGAATACACACAGTGTTCTTACCACAGCAAAACTATGTCACCCACACAGCAACTTAAGTAAGCGCTTAGCAAGCACTCTCCCCTCCTTTCCTTCCTGGGAATCTCACCCAGGTCTCATGAAGGCTGTGTAATGTAGGCCCTCCACCACTAAGCAGCCCTCCAGTCCCGACGGAAGTACTGAAATCAGTGAAATCTATATATGCACATGTGGTCTTTGTTATTGACTTCCTCCACCTAGCATAAATGTTTTCAAGGCTCATCCATGTTGCCATGTTGTATTTTTTCCTTTGTTTATTTATTTTTTTAAATTCTGAGTAGTTTATATTTACTTATTTATTTATTTGAGAGTGACAGACATGCAGAGAGAGAACGAGTGAGAGAATGGGCGCACCAGGGCCTCCAGCCACGGCAGACGAACTCCAGAAACATGTGCCACCTTGCACCTTGTTCATCTGGCTTATGCGAGTCCTGGACAATTGAACTGGGGTCCTTAGGCTTTGCAGGCAAGCGCCTTAACTGCTAAGCCATTTCTCCAGCCCTCCTTTTTTTTTTTTTTTTTTTTTTTTTTTTTTTTTGAGACAGGACCTCATGTCCAGGCTGACCTCAAATTTTCTATGTAGCTGAGGATGACCTTAAGCTTCTGATTCTCCTGCTCCACCTCCTGAGTGTTGGGATTCCTTCATCACCACATTTGTGGGTTTTGTGTATTTGCTTGTTTTTTCCCCATGTAGGGTCTCACTCTAGCCCAGGCTAGCCTCAAACTCACAGTGATCCTCCTATCTCTGCCTCCCTAGTGCTAGGATTAAAGGTGTGTTGCCACCATGCTCAGCTCACCACACTTGGTTTTCTGTGGTGCTGGGAATCAAACTCAGCTCTGAGCTGAGCACTACAGCTGAGCTAATACCCAGCCCCGTTGTTTAAATACTTTAATTTGGCTTCTGTTTATTTCTAGGATAGCACATTCTATAAAATCAAGTTAAGTGTTGCAATGGGATGAGGAAGAGGTCGGCTGTACAAACAGATGGAGTGATATAATCAAAAACAAAGAACAGGGCTGGAGGGATGGCTTAGTAGTTAAGTTGTTTGCCTGCAAAGCCAAAGGACCCAGGTTTGATTCCCCAGGACCCACATTAGGCGGATGCTCCAGGGGGCACACTTGTCTGGAGTTTGTATGCAGTGGCTGGGGCCCCTCGCATGCCCATTCTTTCTCTCTCTGTCTTTTTCTCTGTCCTTTTTCTCTGTCAAATAAATAAATAAAAATAAAATATTTTTTTAAAAGAAAATGATGTTGAAAGAATATCCTTTTAAAAAAAGGTGTGCACCACCACATCTTTAAAAACAAAAGGACAAAAGAAGAATTTTTTCTTTTTTCTGTTTATTTTTATTTATTTGAGAGTGACAGAGAGAGAAAGAGGGAGGGATAGAGAGGGAGGGAGGGAGGGAGGGAGAGAGAGAGAGAGAGAGAGAGAGAGAGAGAGAGAGAGAGAGAGAGAGAGAATGGGCACACTAGGGCCTCCAGCCACTGCAAAGGAACTCTAGATGCATGCCGCCCTTTATGCATCTGGCTAACGTGGGTCCTGGGGAATCGAGCCTCTAACGGGGTCCTTAGGCTTCACAGACAGGCAAGCGCTTAACCGCTAAGCCATTTCTCCAGGCCCTTTTAAAAAAATTTATTTATCCATGGCCTCAGGCCCAGCTGCTGGAGGGGAGGAGTTTCCGCCGCGGTTCTGCCTTCACCCCGTCTGCCCAGCCGGCATCAGATCTTACCATGATGGCTGTGACCTAAAATCCTCAGGAAGCCCGGGGGTCATGGCCCAGAAGCACCCCGGAGAAGGAGGGTTGTGTGGAGCTCACCACAGCTCCACATCTGGACATCTGGACCCTCTGTGGACCCTGAAATACTGTCATTCTCAGGACTCAGGGACTCAGCAGGGACTGCTCCCAATGGTACCCAGAGGCACTCCGGTCCTAAGCACACACAGCCCCCAAACCCAGCCCACTGGTCGGATCCAAGCCATGGTCCCCCAAGGGGTCCAGGACCACCTAGAGAAGAAGACCCTGAACAGAGTGAGGCGTCTTCAGAAGAGGATTCAGGAGGGGACCAGGAACTCTGAAGAGAACGAGGCTGGGTACCAAGAGGATGGGAACCCTTGTTTTTCCATTCCATCTGCCCGGGAACCCCTGGACTCCCTGAAGGGCCTTACTCTGAGGGAGGAGATGGCTCTTCTAGCAACCTTTGCCACCACTGTACCTCTCCAACCTTGGGGGAAGATGAAGAGTTGGAAGAAGAGTATGATGATGAGGAAGCTCTTAAATTCCCCAGTGAGCCGGGCGTGGTGGTGCACGCCTTTAATCTCAGCTCTCGGGAGGCAGAGGTAGGAGGATTGCCGTGAGTTTGAGGCCACCCTGAGACTACAGAGTGAATTCCAGGTCAGCCTGAGCTATAGCGAGACCCTACCTCAAAAAAAAAAAAAAAAAAAAAATCCCCAGTGATTTTTCATGTGTGCCCAGTGGAAAGAAACCCCCACCCCAGAGGCAGAGGCACTGGTTTCCCACCAAGGAGGATACTCGGGAGGGTGGACGAAGAGATCCCAGGTCCCCTGGTCGACATCGGCTGGGCCGGAAACGAAGTCAAGCTGATAAGCGCACAGGCCTGGGATTGTGGGGGGCAGAGGAGCTATGTCAGCTTGGACAGGCAGGTGTCTGGTGGCTGACTGAACTGCTGGTGTTGGTGGGGGAGTATGTGGAAATGTGTGGCCATCTCATTTATGCATGCAGGCAGCTGAAAGGCAGTGATCTGGACCTTTTTCGAGTCTGGGTGGGAGTCTGGGCAGGGAGACTGAGGGGCTGGGGTCATGTGGTGTTCCAGTGTCTCAGTCAGGGGTTTTCTTGTGGGGCAGGACTGTTCACCCGTTTTCTTAGGCTGCTGGGGGCTTTCCTGCTCCTGGCTCTTGCCCTCTTTCTGGGTTGTCTGCAGTTGGGCTGGCGGTTTGTGGTGGGACTGCGTGACTGGTTAGGCTGGAGGGATAAGGTCACTTGGCTCTTCTCTTGGCTGGACTCTCCAGCCTTGCAGCGTTGCTTGACTCTGCTGAGAGAGAGCAGGCCATGGAAGCAGCTGGTAAGATTAGTTCAGTGGACTTGCCTGGAATTGCCTTGGGTCAAGCAGAGGGCTGACAGACAGGGTAATGCACCTGTAGCTAGTGGACGCTACTGCCAGCCGGAAGAGGAAGTGGCTCGACTTTTGACCATGGCTGGTGTTCCTGAAGATGAACTGAAGCCCTTCCATGTGCTGGGGGTTGAAGCCGCAGCATCAGATCTTGAACTAAAGAAGGCCTATAGGCAGCTGGCAGTGATGGTTCATCCTGATAAAAATCATCATCTCCGGGCTGAAGAGGCCTTCAAGGTTTTGCATGCAGCTTGGGACATTGTCAGCAATCCTGAAAGGCAAAAGGAATATGAGATGAAACGGATGGCAGAGAATGAACTGAGCCGGTCAGTGAATGAGTTTTTGTCCAAGCTGCAAGATGACCTCAAGGAGGCAATGAATACTATGATGTGTAGCCGATGCCAAGGAAAGCATAGGAGGTTTGAAATGGACAGGGACCCTAAGAGTGCCAGATATTGTGCTGAGTGTAACAGGCTGCATCCTGCTGAGGAAGGTGACTTTTGGGCAGAATCAAGTATGTTGGGCCTCAAGATTACCTACTTTGCACTAATGGATGGAAAAGTTTATGATATCACAGAATGGGCTGGATGTCAGCGTGTGGGAATCTCACCAGATACCCACAGAGTTCCTTATCACATCTCATTTGGTTCTCGGGTGCCAGGCACCAGTGGTCAGCAGAGAGCCGGACCCCGGAAGCCCCTCCTGCTGATCTTCAGGATTTCTTGAGTCCAATCTTTCAAGTACCCCCAGGGCAAATGTCCAGTGGGAACTTCTTTGCAGCTCCTCATCCTGGCCCTGGGGCCACTGCGGCCTCCAAGCCCAGAAGCACTGTACCCAAGGGAGAAGCCAAACCAAAGTGGAGGAAGAAAGTGAAGAGGCCCTTCCAACGTTGACACCCCTTCTCTTCCTTCCTCAAATCAATGTCAGGGAGTCAAAAGGGCTGTGTACAGCACAGAATGGAGTTTGATTTGTTTATTTTTAAATATTTTAGAAAGGGAAATTTTTTAAAAAAATATTTTTTGGTTCATTTTTTATTTGTTTATTTGAGAGTGACAGAGAGAGAGAGAGAGAGAGAGAAAGAGGCAGATAGAGAGAGAGAGAATGGGCGCGCCAGGGCTTCCAGCCACTGCAAGCGAACTCCAGACGCGTGCGCCCCCTTGTGCATCTGGCTAATGTGGGTCCTGGGGAATCGAGCCTCGAACCGGAGTACTTAGCCTTCACAGGCAAGCGCTTAACCGCTAAGCCATCTCTCCAGCCCAAAAAGGGAAAATTTAAATTCTTCTCTCAGTACCCACAGGAAGTCCCTGAAACACTCTCCCTCCTTTCCTGCACCCAGGAACTGAATCTTGTCTTCTGACAATACCAAAGAAAAAGGTAGGGGTGGCTAGAGTAAAGAATATAGGTCCTGGACCTGAGCTGGACAATAGATTCCTTTGTGGTGTGGGAACTGGGTGTTCCCTAGGATCTGTATGCCTTTATCTTACCATTTGCTCCTAGAGCAAATGACACACACACCCCTTTTTAAACTGAGTGTATCTAATTTTAGCCCATTTCAGGGGTTGCCCCCTTATCCTGATATTCTAGCTAAAAGAATCAGAAAGCATGTAGCCCTAATTCTGGAGATGCAGAGTTCAGTGTGGAAACAACGTTTCCTCTGAATTTTACGTTATGGGTAAATTAACCTAATTTCAGGCTTGTTGCAAGGATGACCAAAATTAATAATTTCTAAAAAGCAGACTCATGCCCTCTGTCCTTGGGTGAGGGGGAAGGATAGGAGGCTACTAGAAGCCCCCTTGTGATCCAAGGGTTTGTATTTTTTTAAGTTTGTTCATATTTGTATGTACATATCTATTTAAAGCCAGGGGATTATCTTTCTATAAATATATAACTGGCAACTTAAAAAATGTATTTATTTATTTTTTGACAACTTCCATGATTGTAAACACTATCCCCTGGTAATTCCCTCTGTCCCCTCCCCGACTTTCCCCTTTGAAACTCCACTCTCGCAGGTCGTGGTGGCGCACGCCTTTAATCCCAGCACTCGGGAGGCAGAGGTAGGAGGATCACCGTGAGTTTGAGGCCACCCTGAGACTCCATAGTGAATTCCAAGGTCAGTCTGGGCCAAAGTGAGACCCTACCTCGAAAAACCAAGGATCACCATGAGTTCGAGGCCACCCTGAGACTCGATAGTGAATTCCAGGTCAGCCTGGGCTAGAGTGAGACCCTACCTCAAAAAACCAAAAAAAAAAAAAGAAACCCCACTATCCATCATATCCCCTCCCCCTCTCAATCAGTCTCTATTTATTTTGATGTCATCATCTTTTCCTCCTATTATGATGGTCTTGTGTAGGTAGTGTCAGGCACTGTGAAGTCATGGATATCCAGGCTATTTTGTGCCTGGAGGAGCACGTTGTAAGGAGTCCTACCCTTCCTTTGGCTCTTACATTCTTTCCGCCACCTCTTCCACAATGGACCCTGAGCCATGGAAGGTGTGATAGAGATATTTCAGTGCTGAGCACTGCTCTGTCACTTCTCAGCACCATGATGCCTTCTGAGTCATCCCAAGGTCACACTGACAATGAAAAGAGAAGCTTCTCTAACCAAAAATGAGAGTAGCATTAATATATGGATATGAACATTAAGAAAAGTGCTTACTGGGCAGTTTGGTGAGCATAGTATATACATTTAGCCAGACAGCAGCAGATGTTACACCCCTAGGACTCATGACTACCCCTGTTGTAGGTTTTCATTATCAGGGATATATTCCCTCCCATGGAGCGGGCCTCCAGTCAAATTAGAGGGAGGTTGGTTTCCCCCATAACAGATGTGCCACTATTGCACTCATTGGCTCATTTGGCCTGGCTGGCCAAATATAAGTCTTGCAGTGTCCACTGTTGAGTATCTTCACTGGTGATGTCTCTCTCTCCCATTGAACTGCATGCGCCATAGCTTTTTCCAGCTATCTGTCAGCTGGTCTACATGGAGGAGATTTTCAGCTCAGCTCCAGCAGGATTTCTCAGTGGCCTTGCAGCCCAAGAGTGTAGAGTCTTCAGCAGTAAGGTCTTACCATCTATTCCTGGTGGGAAACCAAGGGTTTCAGCAATGGCCTGTAATGTTTTGGGGGCATCAAGGACCTCCCTGGCCAACAACTCACTGGATGGTATCCCATCCCTGGCACTGAAAATTTTCTAGTAACAATCTATGGCTCCTGTGTGTTCCATTGTCCAAAAAAGTAGGTAAGAAGATTGGTTTTTTTCAAATCAGCTTTCTTTATAAGGCCTAGACAGAGAACAGGTCATTTGAGGTTACTTTTTTCTTCCTTTCTTATTTAAAAAAACAAAACAAAACATTTTTATTTATTTATTTGAGAGATGGAAAGAGAGAGACCGAGAGGGTGAGTGAGTATGGGCATGCCAGGACCTCCTGCCATTGCAAATGAACTCCAGACACATGTGCCACTTTGTGCATTTGGCTTTTTGTGAATACTGGTGAGGCGAACCCGGGCTGACAGACTTTGCAAGCAAGTTCCTTTAACTGCTGAGCCATCTCCTCAATCCAGTAGTGATTTTAATTTTCATTTCATAAACTTGTTGGAAAAATATCTATTCAAATTCTTTGCTATTTTTCTTTTCTTTTTTTTCTTCTTTTTACAGTGTTGGGAATTGAACTAGGGCCTCAATCACTGGTAGGCAAGTGCTCTATCAGTGAGCTACACCCCTCAATCCCCTTTGCATATATGTATACACACACACACACACACACACACACACACATATTTTTTCAAGGTAGAGTTTCACTCCAGCTCAGGCTGACCAGGAATTCACTATGTTGTCTCAGGGTGGCGTTGAACTCACAGCAATCCTCCTACCTCTGTCTCCCGAGTGCTGGGATTAAAGGCATGTGCTACCACACCTGCACCCCCCCCCCTTTTGCCCATATTTTAATTGAGTCATCATTCATTCATCTGGTCATTCATTGGAGTGCATGTTGTGTTCCAGACACTGGGGCACTGGGAATAAAGCAAAGACTGCATTACTTGCCAACACTGAGAAATTGTCAAGAAAGAAAATATTTTTAACTTCCTTATTCTTGATTTTTCTTATGAAATCAGGTCTGGGCTTTGATTCCCATGCCAACTCTATTTTTTTTTTTTTTCCTTCGAGGTAGGGTTTCACTTTAGTCCAGGCTGACCTGGAATTCATTATGTATTCTCAGGGTGGCCTCTCACTGAGATCTTCCTACCTCTGCCTCCCAAGCGCTGAGATTAAAGGCATGCGCCACCATGTCCTGCTCCATGCCGACTCTTCTTTTTTTTGTTTTAAATATTTTTGGGATTCTTTTTTATTATTATTTATTTATTTGAGAGAGAGAGAGAGAGAGAGAAAATGTGCGTGACAGGGCCTCCAGCCACTGCAGATGAACTCCAGATGCCTGCGCCCCCTTTGGCATCTGTCTTACATGGGTCCTGGAGAATCGAACGGGTATCCTTTGGCTTTGAAGGCAAACACCTTAACCACTAAGCCGTCTCTCCAGCCCCATGCCAACTTCTTAAAGGGCATCTTTAGGGGAGGCTGTGCTTGTTCTTGTCTCCTCACAACACCTACTTGGCTTCAGTCCCACCTGGTTACTCAGGGCCTTGGGTTCTTCATTTCCAGTTGAAATAACAGTTGTCTTCGTTTTATTTCTTTTTATTTTCTTCTATTTTGGTTTTTCGAGGTAGGATCTTTAGCCCAGGCTGACCTGGAACTCACTCTGTAGTCCCAGGCTGGCTTCAAACTCACAGTGATCCTCCTACCTCTGTCTCTTGAGTACTGGGTTAAAGGCCTGCACCACCACACCCGGCTTTGTTTTTTAAATAAATAATTAATTAATTTGGAAGGAGAGCTGGAGAGAAAGAGGCAGGAGAGAGAGAGAGAGAGAGCATGGCATGCCACGGCCTCCAGATGTTGCAAACACACTCCAAATACATGCACCACTTTGTGCATCTGGCTTTACATGGGTACTGGGGAATCAACCCCTGGGTCGTTAGGCTTTGCAGACAAGAGCCTTAACCAGTGAACCATGTGTGCAGCCCCTTCCTTTAGTTCTTTCATGTGAGACCAGTGGGTATTGGAGGTTTTCCTCCAACTCCTTCAGCTTCCTCCTTCCACTTTATTTTTTGGTTTTTTTTTCGAGGTAGGGTCTCACTCTATCCCAGGCTGACCTGGAATTCACTATGTATTCTCAGGGTGGCCTCGAACTCTTGGCGATCCTCCTACCTCTGCATCCCAAGTGCTGGGATTAAAGGTGTGTGCCACCACTCCAGGCTCAGGGATCATTTCTTTTTTTTGTTTTGCGAGGTAGGGTCTCACTCTAGTTCAGGCTGACCTGGAATTCACTATGTCATCTCAGGGTGGCCTCGAACTCATGGCAATCCTCCTACCTCTGCCTCCCAAGTGCTGGGATTAAAGGCGTGTGCCACCATGCCCGGCTTTCAGGGATCATTTCTATAGCTCATTACTAGAGAAGCTTCTCTGACTGTGTAGAGTACCGGAAACCACGAGCAGGAGGCGTAGCGTTCTCTCCCCAGCGTGAAGCCGCTCTTGGTGTTGCTTTGCTGCAACGGCCACTTGCCATTGATGGGCGTACTGCTCTCCTTCCGGGGAGCTGGAGGGAGAGGACGCAGGCTGAGTAAAAAAAAAAAAAGAAAGAAGAAGCAGCAGCAGCAGCAACTACCCCTTGGCACCCAGGTGTTTGGGGTGTGTGCAGAGAAGGAAAACCAGCTTGTTGGTGCTTGGGCTTTTGAAATGGCTAAATGACTGGGGTGGTTCCTATGTTTATGAGCAAATTGCCTTGGTTGGAGTTTCTAGAACTCTTTTAACTCCTTGCAGGAGCTGTGTATTTCCCCCTCAGTGCTGCCCTACCCTCTTGCCTAATAGAAGTATAGAAAGAAAAAATTGAGGTGGATACTCTCTGATGAACAGTCCAGGGCTAAATCTGGGGCTTCCTTCCCTGGGTGAGGTGGACAGGGCGGGTCTGGCTCTGAATTCCCTTTCCGGTTCCATAGTTTTCCCTCTGTTGACACTTGACCTCTTTGTACGTCAGCATCCTTACCTTGAGAATGGGAGTTTATAATGCTCCCTTGAACTTCAGCGTCTCGTGGTGTAGCGCTGGCTGACCTGGTACTCACTGTGTAGCTCAGGCAGTGCTCAAGCCTGCCGGGTAAGGACTGGGATCAGAGGTGTGTAACCAAATCAGGGCTCACTCACTGAAGGTAGAGTCAAGGAGATGGGAGTTTGTTTTGGGGGGAAGTCCATCTGTGGCTGCTATAGGACATCCTCACTGAGACCCCAGCTCCTTTTCTCTTGTTCTCTCTCTCTCTCTTTTTGAGGTAGGGTCTCCCATCTAGCCCAGGCTGACCTGGACTTCACTGTGTAGTCTCAGGGTGGCCTCGAACTCTCAGCGATCCTCCTACCTCTGCCTCCCGAGTGCTGGGATTAAAGGTGTGCGCCACCGTGCCCGGCTTCTCTCTTGCTCTCTGGCTCCTGAGCTCATTGGGTGGTCCTAGAGCTACTGTTCTGTTCCCATTGCAACTCTCTCTGCTCTGCAGCAACACCTGGGAGTGGGAGTGTGTGTCTAGATGTTATTAGAACATGGGGCTCTCTTTATCTTCAAGCACCCAGCCTTTTGCAGATGACTTCCAGCTGCCTTTCTGTAGGGCACCCACTTGCCTGGTAAAGCCCTTGCCTATTTTGTCTGTGAACCTCAGGACAGAAGAGAGAAACCGACCCACTGAGAAACCAAGAAACTCTAGGCCCTGGGTTCCAGGCCTTGGTCCAAACATGGGCTTCACTAATTCTTCAGGAAGCACGCTTTACCTCCAGGGGTAGGCAGGGGCTAGGGGTGCAGGAGCAATGGTCCCTTGTAAGATACGTCTCTCAGTGGAATAGGCTTGCCCCTGCTTCTCTGCGTACCTCACCCTTACCAGGAAGGTACAGGAAGTCCTTTGTGCCCAACTTAGGGTGGGCTTGACCCCATCCTGCTGCCTTGGGATTTGGCTTGAAGTTAGGAAAAGGGTGAAGATCAGGAGTGATGTAAGCTAAACAAGAAGATCTGGAAAGTCAGGCGTGATGGTGCATGCCTTTAATCCCAGCACTTGGGATGCAGAGTGTGGTGGTTGATTCAGATGTCCCCCATAAACTTAGGTGTTCTGAATGCTAGGTTCCCAGCCGATGGAGATTTGGGAATTAGCACCTCCTGGAGGGAGTGTATTGTTGGGGGTGGGCTTATGGGTGTTATAGCCAGTTTCCCCATGCCAGTGTTTGGCATACTCTCCTGTTGCTATTGTCCACCTTATGTTGGCCAAGGGGTGACGTCCACCCTCTGCTCATGTCATTGTTTCCTGCCATTGTGGAGCTTCCCCTCGAGACTGTAAGCCAAAATAAATCCTTTTTTCCCACAAGCTGCTCTTGGTTGGGTGATTTCTACCAGCAATGCGAGCCTGACTGCAACAGTAAAGTGGTACCGAGGAGTGGGGTTGCTGCTAGACACCTGAATGTGTGGCTTTGGCCTTTTTAGAGCTGATTTTCAAGAGGAATGTGAAAGGATTTGAAACCTTGGCCTAAGAGATGACTTGCAGTGCTATAAGTACAGCTTGATGGACTATTCTGGTTAGAGTTAAAAGACCTGAGTGCAGTAAGAACTATGGGCTGTGAGGTTTGGCTTATGAGGGCAAGAAAAAGCTTTGCTTAGACCTGGCTAGCAGCTTGTGTGAGAAGCTTGCTGTTATGCCTGGGTCCTGAGAAGTTGTGCAGGGTTGCTTTGCATAGAAATGAACTGGTGTAAACAGAGGGATATGGCACAGAAAGAAAATTCTTTGGGGTGAACTGTTGCCCATTCAGCTGCAGTTGAGAGATTACAACATTTGAGATTGGGCCAGCTGACCTGCACTGGGGCAACAGGAAGAATGTAGACTCTTTTGAAGGGGCCTGAGTGCTCAAGGAGTGTCCTGTTCTTCAAAGTCTGCTTTATTCCCCCTGGATTAACAAATTGGCCTCCTACCTAGTATTGGGGAGCATAAGAAATGCAGGAAAGAGAGGGTCATTGATTTTGCAACACGTTCTTGTGTTTTGGAAATGGCCATGGGCAGTGTGAAGCAGGTTTGCTGGATGCCTGCATGGAGACCCCATGGGGCCATGAGGATGAACCATGGATTGCAGTGGAGACCCAGTGGAGATCCCAAGACCACGAGATGGCTGCTAAGGAAAGCTGCCGGCCCAGTGAAATTTTTCAGGACTGAGTAGCCTAGCTGGAGGGGCAGAATTGGAATGCCAGAGACTTGTTGCTGGTTAGAATTATCAGACTTGGAGATTTGTCACTGGCTAGAGTTGTTGGACTTGGAGCTACAGAGTTTGATGTTTGCCCTGGTTGTTTTAAATCTTTTTTTTTTTTTTGGTTTTTCGAGGTAGGGTCTCGCTCTAGCCCAGACTGACCTGGAATTCACTATGGAGTCTCAGGCTGGCCTCAAACTCATGGCGATCCTCCTACCTCTGCCTCCCAAGTGCTGGGATTAAAGGCATGTGGCACCATGCCCGGCTTACTTAAATCTTATATTGGCTGAATATTTCTTTGCTATGCCCAATGCTATCTTTTGCAGTGTGAATGTTTATTCTGTGCCATTATGGGGTTTTGGGGGATTTTTTGTTTTTGGTATCGTGGCTCAGTTAAAAGATCTTGGATTATGGGGATGTATGAACATCATTGGAATTGATAAAAACTAAGAACTATGGGGACTTTTAAAGTTGGACTGAATGCATTGTATTTTCCATTATGTATGGATGTCAGTTTATGGGGGCCAGGGGCAGAATGTGGTGGTTTGATTCAGGTGTCCCCCATAAACTTAGGTGTTCTGAATGCTAGGTTTCCAGCTTATGAAGATTTGGGAATTAACACCTCCAGGAGGCAGTGTATTGTTGGGGGCGGGCTTATGGGTATTATAGCCAGTTTCCCCATGCCAGTGTTTGGCACACTCTGCTGTTGCTATTGTCCACCTTATGTTGGCCAGGGGGTGATGTCCACCCTCTGCTCATGCCATTGTTTCCCCTGCCATCGTGGAGCTTCCCCTCGAGACTGTAAGCCAAAATAAATCCTTTTTTCCCACAAGCTGCTCTTAGTTGGGTGAGTTCTACCAGCAATGCGGACCTGATTGCAACACAGAGGTAGGAGGATCGCCACGAGTTTGAGGCCAGCCTGAGACTACATAGTGAATTCCAGGTCAGCCTGGGCTAGAGTGAGACCCTACCTGGAAAAAAAAAAGAAAAGATCTGGAAAGAATGAAGATGGAGCTCTGTCAGTACAGCACTTGCCTGAAGCAATGCATGAAGCCCTGGGCTGGGTTCCCAGCACCTCATAAACTAGACGTGGTGGCTCAAGCCCACGATCCCCATTCTTGGGAGGTGGAGGCAGGAAGGTCAGAAGTTCAAGATCATCTTCAGCTACATAGCAACTCCAAGGCCCAGGCTACACGAGACTCTGTCTCGAAAAAAAAGGTAGCTAGGTGTGGTAGTGCACACCTTTAGTCCCAGCACTAAAGGGGAAGCTGAGGTAGGAGGATTGCTATGAGTTCAAGGCCAGCCTGGAACTACAGAGTAAATGCCAGCTCCGCACATTGCTGGGTGTGGTGGCGCACGCCTTTAATCCCAGCACTCAGGAGGCAGAGGAAGGAGGATTGCCGTGAGTTCGAGGCCACCCTGAGACTCCATAGTGAATTCCAGGTCAGCCTGGCTAGAGTGAGACCCTACCTCGAAAAAAAAAATTGCCTTGAGGATGCCAGGCCCCTGGTGCCTTAGTGCCAGGGAGGCCCAGCCTGCCACCATCCAGCTATGACCCCTCTCCCCACAGTTCCATACAGGTAGACTGCACCAGCCCCTTGCCCATTGGAGGCCTCAGCTACGTCCAGGGCCATACCAACCTCCATCTTGTCAATACGACCGTGGGTGGGTGCCTGGATGCCACGGCACAGAAGTTCCCCGACCGAGAGGCCTTGATCATCGTGCATGAAAACGTCAGGCTGACCTTTGCCCAGCTCAAGGAGGAGGTGGGTATTGACCTTGAACCCTCAGAGGGCAGCTTCAAGTCCCCAGGTTGCCATGGTAGTGTGGTGCTAGAGAGTGGGCACATGGATGTGGGGCAGTGAGCTGGAGTGGCCTGGGGGCTCCAGAGGATGACAGCAGAAGGAGACAGGGACAGAGGCCTTGATGCCTCCTCTCCTGTAGCTCCTGGAGTTCTTGTTGACTTCGTGGGCTCCCACCTCCACCACAGGTCCACTGAGACCCTGAAATCTTCCTGTCCCCTTTGTTCCTGGTGATTCTGACGTGAAGCCCTGGGACCAAAGGAAAGGGTTGGAATCAGAGACCCCTTCCTGTTTGCTTTCTCCTCACCCTTTGCTTCTGTTTGTACCAGGTGGACAAAACTGCTTCTGGCCTCCTGAGCGTTGGCCTCCGCAAGGGTGACCGGCTAGGCATGTGGGGGCCCAACTCCTATGCATGGGTACTCATGCAGCTGGCCACTGCCCAGGCGGGCATCATCCTGGTGAGAAGGGGTTTGCCCAGTACAATGGGGTGTGTGGAGGGTTGTCATTCAAGTGCAAGTTCTTAGGCACAGGTCCAAACCAGGGCCTGGCTGGCTTTAGATTTGGTCTAGCTCTCTCCAAAGGCTTATCAAGGAGCCCTGGTGTGGTGTAGGGTGTTACTTTGGACCTTCGGAGAGTGGAGAAGCAGCAAAAGGGTAGACCATCTATCCAGGACCCTGACATTGACTCTGTTCCCCTAGGTGTCTGTGAACCCAGCCTACCAGGCCATGGAACTGGAATATGTCCTCAGAAAGGTAGGACTTGCTCCTAGGGGAGGGGTCCGATTGGTGTCTGGCTCAGGAAGCCTCTGGTTTATGGAAGCAGAGGAAAGGCGTGGACCAGTGGATAACATTACAGAGTGTCCATTCTCAAGCTCTGTGTATTGGGAAGGAGGTATCAGCTCTATGGAGAGAGTATGGCTCAGTCACGAGGCCAATGTGAATGTGGGGGGTGGGGCGTGTGCTCCAGGGAGGTAGTGTACATGTGTGCATGATACAGAGATATCTTGAAGTGGGGTGCATGTGAGTACACTAGAGGTAGTGTGTGTATGCATGTGTCTGTGGGTGCTACAAGGGTGTGTCAGAGCAGCTATACATGTGTATGAATGAGAAAGACAGTAATCAATTAACTAGTGAGGACTCCCCTAGGTCTCCAGTCTGAGACTTCATGCTGACCACAGGTAGGGCCCCCCCTTCCACAGGTGGGCTGCAAAGCCCTTGTGTTCCCTAAGCAATTCAAGACGCAGCAATACTACAACATCCTGAGGCAGATCTGTCCAGAGCTGGAAAAGGCCCAGCCAGGGGCCTTGAAGAGTAAGAGGTGGGCATGTCCTGGGTTTGGGGAGCAGCAGTGACATCCCAGACTCTCACACCTACTAAACGCCAGGGCGAGGCTGGACCCTCCCTTCACCACAGCCTTAGACAGTGCTTCTCAGTGCGCTCCCTGTCTCCCAGGCTCCCGGACCTCACCACAGTCATCTCAGTGGATGACCCTTTGCCAGGGACCTTGCTGTTGGACGACGTGGTGGCCATTGGTAGCAAGAAACAGCATCTGGACACGCTGCGCTACACTCAGCAGTTCCTGTCCTGCCACGACCCCATCAACATCCAGTTCACTTCGGTAGGACAAAGGTCTCCGGGCCCTAGCCTAGCTGACACATGCCCCTTGATCCTGTGACCCTCCTCTGGGGACCGGGACTCAGCAGAGGTCAGGAAGCCGCACTTTCTCAGGACACTGATCTCTAGCCCTGCTCTAGGCTTTGAAAACTCAGCTACCCGTGTGCTTATCACACATCCCTTCCGGGTCTTTTATTTATTTTGGTTTTTCGAGGTAGGGTCTTGCTCTAGCCCAGGCTGACTTGGATTTTACTATGTAGCCTCAGGATGGCCTCGAACTCACACAGCGACCCTCCTACCTCTGCCTCCCAAGAGCTGGGATTAAAGGTGTGCGCCACCACGCCCAGCCGGGTCCTCTTGCTCCCAGTGCAGTGCAGCTTCTCGGAGCCACCGGGGTTCAGAGCAGCAGAGTGGGTAGAATCTGTCCCTCATTCAGCCCGTGGATGGGGCATTCAGGGGCTCAAAGAGGAAGTTTTCCCAAGCGTGTGCAGGTCGTCAGTGGTGAAGCCCTCTGAGCCACCTTATGTGACATGCAAATGATTGGGACAAGGACAGTGGCCTCTTCCGTATTTCTGGGACCTAGTGTCAGGTACTGTGCAGCACATTGTGTATAAGCAGAAGAAAACTGCAGGGTAACAACCTCGTCCTAGCTGCCTAACTTCCAGTCCCCGGCTTTGGGAAGTGGCCGAGGGTCAGAAGGAGATGGAAAGAAGCCAAGCTGTCCCCTGCTTGTCTTTTTCAGGGGACGACAGGCAGTCCTAAGGGGGCCACTCTCTCCCACTACAACATTGTGAACAACGCCTACCTGGTCGGCCGGCGCTTGAAGATGCCCATGAAGGTGCGGGGCGGGGAGGGGGGGGGGCTGAGCCCTGGTAAGACTTACATGCATACTGCAGGGAGCTGCTGGGCAGGAGCTGGACAGCTTGCTGGGCTCCCCCTGCTGGCCTGACGAACTGGCTCCATGATAGACCCAGTCTCCTATCTCTATCTCCATCTCCAGACCCCAGAGGAGTTGCGGGTGGTCGTGCCCAGCCCTCTGTACCACTGCCTGGGCTCCGTGGGGGGCACCATGGTGTGTGTGATGCATGGTGCCACCCTCCTCCTGTCCTCTCCGAGCTTCAGTGGCAAGAAGGCGCTGGAGGCCATCAGCAAAGAGAAGTGGGCATTGGTGGATTGGCCACTCATGGGGTTGATGAGACCCTCCGAGTCCCCACCCCCTTTCTGGGATGCGTCTTCCCTCTCTAGCCAGGAGCCCTGGGATGGGGAACTCCCAGGAGCCCTTCCTGCCTGTTCCCAACAGCTCTGATCTTGGGCCTTGCTGCAGCTTCGTGGTAGGGTGGTGGGAAGAGGGAATTCCCTTCCATTTCCAACCTGATTTTGAGTCCCTCCTTTGTACAGGGGCTCCTTTCTGTACGGCACCCCCACGATGTTTGTGGATGTTCTCAACCAGCCAGACTTCTCCAGTTATGACTGCTCATCCATACGTGGAGGTGGGGTGGGGGTCAAGGGAAACCAGGCTTGGGGAGGGGACTGCTTCCCCTAAGGAGCCAATCTTATACTCAGGAGGCAGGAAAGGCATTATAGAAATGTGGATGGGAGGGCAGCAAATGACCAGTGTTCCTGGACACCAGGCCAGAAGTTCAGATTTGAGGTGTTGGGCCAGCTCCAGGTTCAGGGAAGAATTCATACTTTGCCTTTAAATGAGCAGCTGGTGGAGGGGGTCCATTGGGCCTGGTGCACGCCAGGCAAGCATTCCACCATGGAGCTACGTCCCCAGTCCCAGGCAGGATTTGAACTTGCAATCTTCTTGCCTCAGCCTCCCATGTAGCTCGCCTACACCTCTAATCCTATCTGCTTCTTTTTGTTGTTGTTGTTTTTCGAGGTAGGGTCTCACTCTGGCTCAGGCTGACCTGGAATGTACTATGTAGTCTCAGGGTGGCCTCAAGCTCAGTGATCCTCCTACCTCTGCCTCCCCAGTGCTTGGGATTAAAGGTGTGCACCACCACGCCTTGCTCTCTGCCTCTCTTTTTAATTCAGGTTTGATTGCTGGGTCCCCTGCACCCCCGGAGCTGATCCGAGCCATCATCAAGAAAATGAACATGAAGGAGCTGGTGGTGAGTGGTGGCTGGAGCCAGGGTGAGGTGGGGAAGGTGAGGCCTGGAGTAAGTATGAACTGACAAGTCAGGCCAGATGCCCTGAGGAGGGCCAAGACACTGACCTCATCAGCACCTGGCGAGCCACGGAGATAGGTGAGAGGGGAGTGAATGGTATACAATATATAAATTTATATTTATGGAAATCTGGGGCAGAAACGCAGCATGGTGGGATGTGCAGCCAAGCACCTGTGTCCTGTTCGCACGTCCTGGCGGGTGGGGCCCGGCCGAGTAGAGGATGGACTTGTGAGACCCTTTCTGGAAATGAGGCTGGGCCACGGGCCTGATGTTTGTTTCCAAATGGCAAGGAGGGAGGGCGCTGATTTGGGGAGGGTGGCCATCCTGATGACCAGGTACTCTGTGTGGCTCTGGTGGATTTGGGGTGGAGGGTTAGCAATAGCTTCTCTCTTGGGAGGAGCTACGGCAGGGCCCGGGCACACTGGCTGGGGAGGAGGTCTGTATCCTCCCTGAGACTCCACTGGGTGGAGCTGGGATCATTCTAGAGAGCCATGTGCCCCTAGCCAGGACATGTCTAAATGTGGGCAGCTCTGTGCATCAGCAGAGGCCATGGGGAGAAGGTGTGGGTGGCGAGGGATGGTCAGTAGTCTCTCCAGCTGAAGGCAGGGGCCAGTCACCGGGACTGGCTGGGTCAGGACCTGCAGTGAGGCAAGGATCGGTGTCAGGATTCCAAGTCCAGGCAGTGGTTGGAGGGGATGGTGGGAGACCAAGGCAAAGCCCTGGGCGGGGGGGCAGAACTCCCCTCTTCTCCCCACCCTACCTCCAGCGGTGGGGGTGTCATGAGGGACACTAGCCTTCTGGACGGACACTCCAAAGGTTGGCAAAGAAGGCCTGCGTGCTCTGCACCCACCTGCTTAATGGCGGCCAGCTTTCTTGGATCTCTTGGTGGGGAACTTGCAGCTGCGGAGGGCGTCCGTGTCACGGATGTGCTGGCCCTTGAACTTGGCTGGTGAGGCGCAGGTAGCATCTGGGCGAGAGGTCTTGGCTTCTAACCACCTGAGTTTGGGGAAGATGGATGGGAATGCTTGGGGAAGGCCAAGATGGACTTGGCCCCAGGATAGTTTGGAGCTGTCATCTTCATTATAAAGATGGGAAAACTGAGGCTCTCGGGATCCCAGGCCTACGAGGTAGCAGATCCAGAATGTGTGTGTGCCCGGGGTGTCATACTGCAGAGCCATGAAGTGAGAGAGGGATCCGGGGTGGCAAGGTGGGTAGTCTTACCGTCGAAGACCCCGGAGCTGGCAGGTGCATTTCCAGGGGTTGTTGGTGAGAGTGAGAGTCTCCAAGTTGTCAAAGGGGAAGCTGGAGGGCAGCTGGTTCAGGCGGTTGTTCTCCAGGTGGACGTGCTTCAGTGTGGTCACACCCAGGAAGGCACCATCTGAGAACTGGGGAGGTGAGGCGAGCGGCAGGTGTGAACACCCAACTCCAGTGTCCACACTCTCCTGGCTTTATCTCCCCAGAGGGGTGGGGTCTTTCCCTGGTCCTAAACACGGGACCGTTGAGGAGTTGTACTTTTTTTTTTAAATTTATTTTAATTTTATTTATTTGAGAGAGAGGCAGATAGAGAGAGGGAATGGGTGTGCCAGGGCATTCAGCCACTGCAAACAAACTCCAGAAGCATGCGCCACCTTGTACATCTGGCTTACATGGGTCCTGGGGAATTGAACCTGGGTCCTTTGGTAAGCCATCTCTCCAGCCCTGTACTTTTCTTTTTTGGGGGGTGGGG
Organism: Dipus sagitta; assembly: GCA_036346955.1. Lineage (NCBI taxonomy): Eukaryota > Metazoa > Chordata > Mammalia > Rodentia > Dipodidae > Dipus > Dipus sagitta. Next base: position 1,326,117 of record CM070778.1, on the reverse strand, counting down.
GAAGAGTTTTGAGGTAGGGTCTCACTCTAGCACAGGCTGACCTGGAATTCACTATGTAGTCTCAGGCCGGCCTCGAACTCACAGTGATCCCCTCCCAAGTGCTGGGATTAAAGGCATGTGCCACCATGCCCTGCGGAGTTGAACTTTTCAAAGCAGAGTGACCAAGTTGTCTGGGTGATGTAATCTACAGGGCTCCTCTTTCATCTCTCTCTCCCTCCCTTCTTCCCTTCTTTTTTTCTTTGTTCTTTTTTTTTTTTTTTTTTTTTTTCCTGTGGTAGGGTTTTGCTGTAGCCCAGGCTGACCTGAGTTCGTTCTGTATTCTCAAGGTGGCCTCGAAGTCACTGCGATCCTCCTACCTCTGCCTCCCAAGTACCACCACGCCCAGCCACAGGGCTCCTTTTAAGATAGGAGTTGTGACTTCCAAAACACAAATGGAAAACTGGAAGAAGGTTGGTCCTCTGGCTAGGGTCATGCTAGTGAGTAAATAGTAGCCGGGGAACCACACCCCCTCGGACAGTACACTCCCTACATACACACTGTGCCTGGGCTGCAGCCCAGGCTGGCACACGGTGAACCTGGTCAGTGTTTGGCGGGGTTGGCAGTGGGCCCAGGCTCTCCACAGCCCCAGGGTCCCAGGATTTCCCTCAGTGCTCTCCTCACTGCTCTTCTGCTACCTGCCAGGTTCTGTTTGCGGAGCTGGCCAGGTTGGATGGCTCCAGAGGAAATGTTCTATTGGGGCCTACATCTTGCCTTAGGCACCATAATTCCTGCCTGACCTCCTCTGCCTCAGATCAGCCCCTGGTGTGCTGTTCTACTGACCACCAAAAGACCATTCTGGTACTGGTGGCCCTCGGGGAGGGTGTCTGCCTTTAGCTGGGGTGGGGCCTGGCAGGCTCCATCTATCCAGATAAAGGATGGCCGCTGTCCAGGTGGGATTCTGCCCTCTGTTCCCTGTCTGTGCTCTCTCCCACAGCCTTGTCTGGGATGGGATGTTGTCTAGCCACAGGACTGCCCTCTACCTTATCCTGACCCTTGCCTAATCCTCCTGGCTGAAACCCCTATCCCAGGGTGATTTTCCACTTCCAAGAAAGGAATTCTGTCCCCACCCAATATGCCCCACCTGGCCAGACTAGGCGTTCCAGAGCAGGAAGGAGCGAGTGAGAAGGTGGACAGGGGATAGGTCTAGTGACTGGGGCAGACAAAGGACAGACAGCAGTCCGAGGGTCAGTGAGACACAGCCAGTCCTGTGAGGAGGTAGCTGGGGTCTTGTGCCAAGGACTCACCTCTGCTCCTTCATGGACCCCACGCCTGCAACCTGGGGCAGCGTCTGTCCCCTACGCCTTGACATCCCTACTCAGTTGAAATGGACCCAAGGATGCCGTGGATTGAGCGTGTATACCCCTCCCCAGGGAAACAGGACACTCATTAGGGTCTCTGGGGCTCTGGAAGCAATGTTCCTCAGGTATTTGCTCCCTCACCCGTCAGGTCCCCACTCTGCCTTCGCACACAGGCCAGCCCCCTCCGGGAACAGGCTCTCTTTGTGAGTCTGATCCTCCCAGCTTCTCTGGAAGCCTCTTCAGCAGACAAGCCTTCCTTTATGGGGCTGTAGGTTTACTGGAGCCCGAGAAAAGCAGCAGAGGTGGGGAAGGGAGGGGTGTGGAAGGCCCAACAGGAAGAGGTGGCTGCTGCTCACAGTGGGGGTTTGGGCGCACTTGGAGGTGCCTCCTCGGAGGTCATTTGTGAGGACAAGGCAGACCCCTCTGCTCTCACAAAGAAGAATTCCCAGAGGGCAGCGGCCGAGGTACAGCTAGACAGGGACTCGGGTGGCCATGTGATAAGGCGACGGAGAGAAGTAGCAGGGGAGCTAGCCAGAGGGACAAGGTTTGGGGGGGGGTCCTGGCCTCCGGGAGAGGAAGAAGGAAGCAGACAGCACCCGGGATCCAAGCCTCACCTTCTCCAGGTTGGTGTTGTCCAGCCAGAGCGTCTCCAGGTATCTGCCGAAGGACTGGAAGGCGTGGTCGGGGATGCTCCTCAGGGGGTTGTGCGAGAGCTTCAGCTCCTCCACCACGCGCAGTTTGCTCAGGGCCGCCGAGGGGTAGCTGGAAAGCTGGTTCCTGTCCAGGTGGAACTTGGCCAGGTTCTCCACGTCCTCCAGGGCACCGGGCTGCAGCGAACTGAGGGCGTTTTCGGACAGGTAGAGCCAGCGCAGGTCCTTGGCCCCCTGGAAGGCGCCTGCTCGAAGCTCTCGGATTTTGTTGTTGTTGAGTTGTAGGATGAAGAGGTTGACCAGAGGGGACAGCAGCCCGCGGGGCAGCTCCGTCACCTTGTTGTGGTCCAGGTAGAGGTAGGTGAGCTCAGTGAGGTCATCGAAGGCGCCTGCGCGCAGCACGCGGATGTCGTTGTGGGACAGGTACAGGTAGATCAGCTGCTTGAGGCCGCGGAAGGCGCCAGCAGCCACCTCTCGGATCTGGCAGTGTTGCAGGTGCAGGGATACCAAGTTGGGCATGGTCCGGAACGAGTTGGCCGCCAGCACGGGGAAGTTATTGCGCTGTAAATTGAGCAGCTTGGTCTTTTCTGACACCTTGGGGATCTTCTGCAGTCCCACCTTGTCGCAGATGACATGCTGCAGGTCGCCGTGACAGTGGCAGTTCTGGGGGCAGGCGGCCAGCAGCGGCAGCAGGCTGCCCAAGATGCCCAGACTGAGTAACAGCGTGCGAGCCATGGCCAGGGTGGCTGGAGCCGGAGCTTGGGGGGGTGGTGGCGGGGGTGCTGCGGGGCGCAGACAGCAGCAAGTCCCGGGGCCCTCCGGGTCTCCCGTCCTATTTATAGGGCGGCCCTGACCGCAGCCAGCATCCGAGCCAGCTATTACGTGGAGCATCCAGTCCACCCGACTTAACCCCCTCGTGTCCAAAGATGCTCTCCTGCCCTCGACGGCTAGGGCCCTTCCCACAGCTGGCGACCGTGCATGCACGCATCGGTGGGGGAGACCTTACCCTGATCCCAAGCCCCTGCCCCTCCCCTGATTCCTGCTTTCAGTCGCCTTGCTATCCCCCCACCTCTTCTACCTGGACCCCCCCTCCCCGCCCCTCCTCAGGTGATGGATGTGTCTAGGGCCCTGAGTTTACACCAGAGCGAGGGAGGCGTTGCCTGGACTTATTTATTTGCTCAAATTTGAGTCTCCACGCCCCCTCACCCCATGCACCCGCCGCGGGCAGGGCAGGGTGCCCTGGACCCAAGGAGGGAGGAAGCGAGGAGGTCGGACGGCCGGATGCGTCTCGCCGCGGTTGGCGATTTAATGGGGCTCTTGTGCGGCGCCGGCCGAGCGTGAGAGCCGCTCTGGCTCCCCGTCCTGGCTAGACATTCCAGAGCCCACCCCAGGAAGATGCGAGGCTTCATTCACACGGTGCCCTCGCCTCGGCTGCTCCCCAGAACCCGTAGCCCCTTGGCCTGCAGGAGCCCAGGTGGTGTGCGCACCCCTGCGCCCTCCCTCTGTCTGAGATTGGAATTCTGTCCCTTGCCTAGCCATGCCCCCCGCCCCCCTTTCCAGGGCTGGGAGAAAAGTGGTAACCGCAGTGGGGGGAGGGTGTTGACCCACAGGATTGGCAAAAACTCCCCGGAGACTACATGCCGCTAATGAGCGCAATCGTACCTTCCCCTTCTTAATGTCCCCCAAATGTGCTCACCCCCTCCATGATGGTTAGGACCAGCCCCTGAGAGGGGGGGTGTGTCTCAGGGTGGCAAACCCACTGGCGCCAAGGTGTACTTGGCAGAGGCCACACTTGGGCAAAGGCCCCAGGGCTGTGAGGACGACTGAGGTGGGGGGTGGGTTAGGTCCTGGTGGAAAGGTAACCAGCCCCGGGTGGCTCAGGCTGCCAGAAGCCAGGCTGTGGGTAGCCCCACCCCAGAGGGCCACTTTTCTGTGGGCTCTCTTACTAGCTGCGGTGTCTGGTGTGCTGTGGATGGGGGAGGGTGAGCAGGCAGGTCACAGCTCTGGCCCAGGGTGAGCCCTGGGTTGCCTGACAGGAGATGTTGTCTGTTTTGGGGGAGGTAAGAGGGGGAAACCAGATCCCAGCTCGCCAGAGCTTCACCCTTTGATACTCGGGAACGGGGGGCGGGGGGGGGGGGGCTACCAGCAGAGATCTAATAGAGTAAGTGTAGCTAGCTCCGCTCCCGTGGTGGCAGTGGTGGGGGGCTTGGTCTCCAGGGTCTGTTCTCCCAATCCCCTCCTTACCCCTTGTCTCTAGACTAGGGATCTGCTTGGCCCAGAACATTCCATGATGGTATTTAGGCTGGCTTCTGGTTTTTCTGTTGCTCAGGATGTTCTGACCACTGAAGGGAGGTGGTGGGTTGCCACAGGCCTTTAAAATTCCTTTCTGGCTATATTTTTATTTTGATGAAAATAGATGTACAAGGAAGTCTCCAGAGCCTGTGTGTGGGGGTCACCCACCTTAAGACGAGGCACTTGGCCCGGGCTGAGGGAGGGTGTTGTCTGTACCACTCCTAGCTGGGCCAAGGGCTGGCTTTCTCATCAAGGTTTTGGGACCTTTGGCTTAGAAGGAAGGGCCAGAGGATGTTACGGCCTGAAAACAGGAAGTTGGGACTAAAGCAACATGGGGACAGGGGGCAAGAAGTTTGAGAGCTGTAATGGCAGGAGCCATGGACACAGACAGACAGGCGGCTGATCAAGGAGGGCAGGGCACTCAGAGAGCCCTGGCTAAGAGAGACTAGCTCTCCTACTCTCAATTTGATTTCAAATCCAGGATCCTTCAAAGATCAGCACATCTGGCTCCTGACCTGTCCTCACTGCCCTACTATAATACTATCTTGGGTCCCCGGGGTAGCTTGCTGTCACTGACTTCCCTCCAAGTACTCTTTCTGGACCCTCTAGGTGGTTTATGGAACCACAGAGAACAGTCCTGTGACCTTCATGAACTTCCCTGAGGACAGCCTGGAGCAGAAGGCGGAAAGTGTGGGCAGAATTATGCCTCACACAGAGGTGAGCCCCTGACCGGGGACCCCCCAGAGCCCACCTCCCACCATTCAGGGACGTGTGTTGTTTTCCATGAGGGATCCAAACAGCTCCCTGAGATGCAGAAGGCCCCTGGTAGCAGGGGCTTGCTGGAACTGGCGATGCTCTGTCTGTGGGCTCAAGCAGGAAAGGGAACGAGTTGGGACAGCAGCCCTGAGCAGCCGCCAGCAGAGCCTCTCCACAGCCTCCCTTCCTGTCTGAGGTGTGTTTTTGCCAAGCCCACTGTCTGTTTAGGGCGGCCAGGGCAGTCTCAAAGAGGAGCCAGAGCACAGAGATTTTTCCTACCCAGCGCTTTCTTCCCCACAGGCCCCCTGCCTCACTTCACTGAGTTCCTGTTTTGGCTGGACATAAACCCCTTCACTTGCTTCCTAACCTTGAGGGTCCCGTGCACTTCAAAGGCCTCCCCAAAGCACACCTCCATCTCAGAGTCTTAGCTATGACTCCCTTTTTTGCTCCAACCATGGGGCTTTATGCAGACAGCCCCAAAGTGTCCCTGTCCCCGTGGGGTTAGTGCCAAGGTGCCCACACGATTGCACCTTTACGGGTTGGCCCTTGCTCCTAGCACAGGTTTCTTTCCCCTGCTCTGCCCTCTGTAGCAGTCCTTCGGGAAGGAAGGAATGTGCAGGACGAGTGTATCCATGATGCCACTGCCCCCTCCCTGTGTTCTGACAGTCTCACTAGCCCTCCCCCTTTGGGATGGGCCCTGCAAGTTGGTGGAGTAGGCATCAGTCTAGCCCATACCCCAGAGACCGACACCAAGGTACACAGACCCAGCCGCCCTCGGCATGTGGGCTGTGGCTCTTTGTCTACTGGGCTTTCAGGCTGCTGCTCACACGGCATTGTCACGCCACCCTTTTCGGCCTATTTGTTGCCTCGTGGGAAGTGAGCAGAGAGGCCTGCCTTCCCTTCTGCCTGGTTTATCTCGGCAGCTGGCCTGGTCCTCCGCAGAGGCCTCCTCCTTCACAGCAGCTCCCTGCGGGGTTCTGTCCTCAGCACCCCAGCTCAGTGCCTCAGCTGTTCTTTTCAAACCCAGCTTGAGTCTCTGCCTGGGCATGGGTCAACCCTGGCATTTCTCTCCCTTCCTTGGATGGGCATTGGTAGAACCTTGGGGCTTGATTCCTTGGGGCCGGGGGGGGGGGGGGGGGGGGAAGGCTCCTCCCATTCCTGGGGCAGCCCATCCTAACACAAGAGGGTGGGAGGCCCAGAGTCTGAAACTGACTTGCCCCAGGCCCAGATTGTGAACACGACGACCGGGGAGCTGGCTAAGCTGAACACGCCGGGAGAGCTGTGCATCCGGGGGTACTGCGTCATGCAGGGCTACTGGGGAGAGCCCATGAAGACCTTCGAATCCGTTGGACAGGACAAGTGGTATCGGACAGGGTGAGATGACAAGACGGGGCGGGCACTCCGGCTCCCAAGTGGGGCTGGGATCCTCAGGCTAAGGTGGGACAATTAAACTAACATAGGAGACATAGGTGCTAAGAGGGTCCCTTCCATCTTAGAAATTTGATATCCAGAATTTGGCTGAGGTTATAGCTCAATAGTAGAGCACTTGCTTACTTGCTTAGTGTGTGTTTTTTGTTCTTTATTTCTTTAATTTAATTAAATTAATTAATTTATTTATTTTTTGGTTTTTCGAGGTAGGGTCTCACTCTGGCCCAGACTGACCTGGAATTCACTATGGACTCTCAGGGTGGCCTCGAACTCACGGCGATCCTCCTACCTCTGCCTCCTGAGTGCTGGGATTAAAGGCGTGCACCACCACGCCCGGCTCATTTTTTTTTTTTAAATTAAAAAAAAAATTTTTTTTTTCGAGGTAGGGTTTCACTCTAGCTCAGGCTGCCCTGGAATTCACTATGGAGTCTCAGGCTGGCCTCAAACTCACGGCGATCCTCCTACCTCTGGCTCCCGAGTGCTGGGATTAAAGGTGTGCGCCACCACGCCTGGCCTCAGTACCATTTAAAAAACAACAACAACAAAAAAAGGCAGGCCAGGAATGGTGGTGCACTAGGTAGGAGGATCACCATAAATTCAAGGCCAGTCCGGGACTGTAGAGTGAGTGCCAGACCAGCCTGGGCTAATGTGAGACCCTACCTCGAAGTAGAAGAAAAAGAAAGAAAGAAAAGGAAAAAAAAAAAAAAACCCTCAGAACCAAATAAAATAGGTGTGCTGACACATTTCTGTGATCGCAGCACAGGGGTGGTAGAGGCAGGAGGATTAGAAGCTCAAAGTCACCTTCTGTTAGGTAGTTTGAAGCCAATCAGGGATACATGAGACTCTGTCTCAAAACAAACATTCCCCCAAACCAAAATATGTACCAAGGGGTGGGTAATCCTACCTGGCATGGAGGCAAAGCACTAGGACAACATGACACTTGCACCCCAAATTCTGAGCCCGAATTCAGTCTCATTTATCAGCTTAGCCCATCCTTAGTACACACCTGCTGTGTGACATGCCAATGCAGTTCTCGACCCCGACGGGCCAGTGGGAGCAAGATGAGAAGGGCCCTGCTTCCTCTTCTCCCATGTCTGGTGGAGGAAGACAGATCATTTCAGACATCAAAAATTTAAATGGGGTTACAGGAGAGGAAGTGTCTGTGGCGGAGAAGGGAGCTTTTCTTAGACCAGGTGGTCAAATTTTAGCTGAGACCTAAATGATTTAAAAAAAAAAAAAAGAAGAAGAAGCCATCCATAAAAGCAAAGTAATGTATAAATAGGAAGAAAGGGGGAGAAAGAGAAAAAAAAATTCCAAGGAACGTGTCTTGCTCCTGCTGTGACTCCTAGAGCCTAGAGCTGCGGGGGGGGGACAGGTGGTAGGTGTTCAGTAAATGTTTGGTGACTGAGTGTGCTGGGGGCCTAGCCTGGTGGAGCAGGGATGGCAAGAGATCATTCCCAAGCTTTCCTTAGAGACATCGCGTGCATGGATGAGCAAGGCTTCTGCAAGATCGTGGGCCGCTCCAAGGACATGATCATCCGGGGTGGTGAGAACATCTACCCCGCGGAGCTTGAAGACTTCTTTCACACGCATCCACAGGTGCAGGAAGTGCAGGTGAGGCACTCACCCTAGGGGAGTCCGAGGGAATCCCTCAGGGACGGATCCCGCTCAGCGAGCTGGTGTTTGACTCTGATCCTGAAAGGTGGTGGGGGTCAAGGACAAACGGATGGGGGAGGAAATCTGTGCCTGCATCCGGCTGAAGAGTGGGGAGACCACCACAGAGGAGGAGGTCAAAGCTTTCTGCAAAGGGAAGGTGAGAGCCCCCAACCACCTCTTGCCCACTCACCTACCTCTCGCTGCCAGCCGGCTGAGCTGGAGACATCTGACTCCCCAGCCAAGGGAGCCCTCTTGACCTTCCCCTAACCCCGAGACCTTGCCCAGCCTCACGCATTCCCTGTCTGGTCTGCAGATCTCCCACTTCAAGATTCCCCGCTACATCGTGTTTGTGGATGACTACCCCCTCACCATCTCAGGGAAGGTGGGTGCAATGGAGGGGGGATACTGGTGAGGGGCAGGGCATTTCTGGGGCTGGTAGACTCAGGTGCAGAAGTGCTAGGTGGCCCCACCTATGCCTCTTTCAGCAATGAGCAGGCCAGGCTGCCAGTAGAAGGACCAACGAGTCACTTCATCCTGGTTTGACTCCGCTTAAGCACTCAAAGCCCGAGGGCCCTCCTCCCCCACAGTGGCTGGCAAACCACGCTGGTTGGTCACCATAGTGGCAGACTCTCACTTTGTTTTTGTTCTAGATCCAGAAATTCAAACTCCGGGAGCAGATGGAACAGCATCTAAAACTGTGAAGCAGCGGAGGAGGGGGCCTTCCTGGCCCTCCCTAATCCTCCCCCATCCCCCTGGTCATCTTTGTGACTTGGCATAAAAAGTTCTGTTTGGCTGGCGTCTAAATGTGTTCTTTCTGCAGTTCTGTGGGATGGAGAAGGGAAGAGACAGGAAGGGAGCCAAGCCATTCAGACCTGCAGCTCTGGGCACTTTCTGTGCATTATCTATTAAGTTAACCTTCACGCCATCCCTTTGAGATTCCAAGTCTGGGTTTTTATTTTATTTTATTTTTAACTTCTTTTAGAGGCTTTACTCGGTTCCTTTTCACATATACTGCCGCAGATTAGTCCAGCGAGAATTTACCTTCACCAGTGTGTAAACACTGGCATCACCTCCGTAAGGAACTGCACTCTTACCAAGCGTGGTGCTGCGTGCCTCTAATCCCAGGACGGGAGGCAGAGGTGGGGCAATTTTCCAAGTTCAGATACAGCCTTGGCTACATAATGACCATTGACTAAACATAATGACCAATGACTAAAAGATTTTTTGTTTTGATTTTTTCAAGGTAGGGTCTCACTCTAGCCCAGGCTAACCTGGAACTCACTCTGTAGTCCCACGCTGGCCTTGAACTCACAGTGATCCTCCTACCTCTGCCTCCTGAGTGCTGGGATTAAAGGTGTGCACCACCACACCCGACCTAAAAAAAATTTTTTTTTGTTTTGTTTTTTGAGGTAGGGTCTCATTCTAGCCCAGGCTGACCTGGAATTCACTATGTAGTCTCAAGGTGGCCTCGAACTCACAGCAATCCTCCTACCTCTGCCTCCCAAGTGCTGGGATTAAAGGCGTGCACCACCAAGTCCAGCTCCACAAATTATATATATATATATATATATATATATACACATTGTTGTTGTTGTTTGTTTTTTGAGGTAGGGTCTTGCTGCAGCCCAGGCTGACCTGGAATTCACTATGTAGTCTCAGGGTGGCCTTGAACTCATGGGGATCCTCCTATCTCTGCCTCCTGAGTGCTGGGGTTAAAGGTGTGCACCACCATGCCCAGCTTCATTAACATATTTTTGATCTTAGCGAAAAGGCTGAGAAGCAGTACAAACATTTTTGAGAAATGAAAGACAAGTTGAATGATTTAACTGGAGAAAGAATAGAAAAGAGGCAGGTCTGAGAGTGGGGTACTTAGGAGCATCATGTTTAGCCCAGGTTGGCCTCAAACTCATTATCCTAAGATATTGTGGGGATAAAAGACCTTGCACAATGAAGACTGGGATTCTGTGGTTTTCTCTGGGTCTACTGACCTACTACGTTTGGGGCTCCTGGCGTCCTTCCATCTTGACCCATTTTGCTTTCTCATTCTGAGAATGAATGGGCACATTTGTTTGTTTACTACAGAGAGAGAGAATGAATGGGCACGTTTGTTTGTTTACTACAGAGAGAGAGAATGAATGGGCACATCAGGACCTTCAGCTGCCACAAAGGAACTCCAGATGCATGCACTACCGCGGGCAGCTGGCTGACTTGAGTTCTGGGGAATTGAACCTGAGTCTTTACTCTTTGAAAGCAAGTGCCTTAACTGCTAAGCCATCTCTCCAGCCCTTTTTTTTTTTTTTTTTTTTTTTTTTTTAATCAATGAACCTGGGGCTTTTCTCATGAGTAGAGCCAGATAAAGCAAGCTGTAGCTTGATTCAAGAAATGAAAGATAGCTGGATTTCACAAGGCATGTGGATATTATTACCAAACCACACCCATTTTGCCTCTTGCACAACATGCAAATCACTGAAATGATGAGTTTTGTGAAAAAGAAAGTTTATTCGTGAGTCATAAGGTAGCCAAGCATGTCAGACACCCACCCACCTTGCGGAGGGTAAGGTTTGGCACCTTAATCTCTCTCTGACTTGTGATGCAGTCCACACTGAGTGTCTTAGCTTCCTGAACATTGAGGTTGCACTGTCAGCCATCTTGCCAAGTCAGGTTAGTGGGTATTAACAGGATCAAGAAGCAGGGTGAGGGCTGGGGAGATTGCTCAATGGTTAAAAGTGCTTGCTTGCAATGCCTTCTGACCTGGGTTCAATTCCTCAGTAGCCATATAAACCCAGGTACACAAAGTATCTGTGTGTATGCATCTGGAATTCATTTGCAGTAGCAGGAGGCCCTGGTGTGCCCATTCTCTCTCTTTCAAACAATATTTTTGTTTATTTATTTATTTAAGAGTGACAGAGAGAGAAAGAGGCAAACAGAGAGAGAATGGGCGCACCAGGGCCTCCAGCCACTGCAAATGAACTCCAGATATGCATCCGCCACCTTATGCATCTGGCTTACATGGGTCCTGGGGAATTGAGCCTCGAACCAGGGTCCTCAGGCATCACAAGCAAGCGCTTAACTGCTAAACCATCTCTCTGGCCCCAATCTTCTTCTTCTTCTTCTTTTTTTTTTTTTTTTAAAAGAATCAGGGTGAGCCAGGTGTTGTGATGCAGGTCTGTAATACCAGCACTTGGGAGGTAAAAGGCAGGAGAAGCAAAATTCAAGGTCATTCTTAACTACATAGTTTGAGGCCACTGTAGGCTACATGAGACCTTGTTTCAGAAAGCAAAAACAAGAGTTAGGGAGATGGCCTAGTAGTTAAAGGCTCTTGCTTGCAAAGCCTAGTGGCCCAGGTTTGGCTTCCTAGTATCCACCTAAAAGCTAGATGTACAAAGTGGGCATGTGTCTGAACTTTGTTTGTAATTTCATGAGGCCCTTGCATGCCCATGTGTGCTCTCTCCCACTCCCTCTCTCTCACAAAACTAAACAAAACGATATTCTAAAAAATCAACAGCCAGCGAGGCGTGGTGGCACACACCTTTAATCCCAGCACTTGTGAGGCAGAGGTAGGTGGATTGCCACGAGTTCAAGACCACCCTGAAACTACATAGTGAATTCCAGGTCAGCCTGGGCTAGAGTGAGGAGACTCTACCTTGGGGGGGGGGGGACATGGGCTGGAAAGATGGCTAAGTGGTTAAGGCACTTGCCTGTGAAACCTAAGGGCCCCAGTTTGATTCCCCAGTACCCACATAAACCAGATGCACATGGTGGTACATGTGTCTGGAGTTCATTTGCAGTGGCTAGAGGCCCTGATGCATCCATTCTCTATCTCTCTTTGCCTCTTTCTGTCTCTCTCTCAAATGAATAAATAAAGATAAAAATTGTAAAAACTTGGGGTGATGACTGGTGTGGTGCAAGATGATTGGCTGTGAAGTGGCATGCACATGTCCTGATGACACTTCGTGGGTCACTTGTTTAGAAATTGCATTGGCGAGATCTGGGGGTCGAGCTTTTTGTCCTCAGTTGTCAAACGGTCACCCACTTGAAGTGGGGCATGGTGGTACATGCCTTTGGGTGGAAGGATCACCATGAGTTTGAGGCCAGCCTGGGACTGCACAGTGAGTTTCAGTTCAGCCTGGACTAGAGTGAGGACCAATTGCGAGATTGGATGGAGGGGGTGGTGGTGAAGGGAGAATGTCACCCACTGGATATTTAAGCAATCCCAGATGTCAGGTCCCCCCAACAGTAAAGGTAGGCAACTGTTATGATCACAGTTCAGGGGTGTCAGCTACAACAAAGCTGGTGGGAAACTAATGACTAATAATGGTTCAGCTGTGTGACCACCAAAGTCAGAGATGGATGTTTTGCTATACTAAAAGGGATGCAATCTACAGGGCCTCTCCCCAGCGAGGCCGGTGCATCTCGCTATATCCCCACGATAGTTATTGTTTCTTTGTATTAGGTAGGGTCTCAAGGATCCCAGGCTGGTCTCCAAGTCACTGTGTAGGATGATCTTAAACTGACTCTCTTGCCTCCTTCTCCCGACTTCTAGGATTACAGGCGTGTACTACCAGGACTGGCTCCTAGTTAATTTTTTGTTGTTGTTTTGAGGTAGAGTCTCACTCTAACCCAGGCTGACCTGGAATTTGGTGTAGTCTGAGGGTCCCTCAGACTCAAGATGATTCTCCTACCTTTGCCTCCTGAGTACTAGGATTAAAGGTGTGTACCACCACGCCCTGCTCCAGTTGTGTTTAAAGTTAAATAAATGCAGGTAACTGAAAGCAAATAAAGCTACATTGTATTCAGGTTTTCCTTCAGTGTTGGTTCCCAGTGAGAAGAGAGAAACTTGCCTCCTGCAAGCAAGCCTGTACCTCCCGGCATGTCTGTTCCCTCTCACTCCCCAAAGCAGCCAGTGGCGCCTCCTTACCTTTAAGAACGCCTCCTTACCTTTAAGAACGGTGCACTGGTTAAGCTGCTCATTAAGGGCCAGGCACAGTGCTAGATGCTTTCGCATATATCTCTTGAAACATTCCCAGCAGCCTCATTCAGTAAAGCACCAACACTCCATTGACGTCTAACTTAAACCACAAGGAAGTCCAGGGCTATGAAGCCTCCTCATGAAATCTCCCCAGCATTTGTCAAATTCTCTCCAACTTAGATTTTGTGTTCTTCCCTCCTTTTTTTTTCATGAGAGAACTGGTGCACCAGGGCCTCCAGCCACTGAAATTGAACTCCATATGTGTGCGCCAACTTGTGAGCATGTGCGACCTTGCACACTTGCATCACTTTGTGTGGCTGGCTGACATGGGACCTGGAGAGTTGAACATGGGTCCTCAAGCTTCACAGACAAGCACTTTAACCGTTAGGCCATCTCTCCAGCCTTTTTTTTTTTTTTTTTTTTTTTTTTTTTTTTTGTGACGCAGGACACCTAGGTTGGCCTTGAACTCATTCCATCCTCTGCTGTGGCCTCCCCTGTGTTGGGATTACAAGTGTTTGCTCTCACACCCAGTGGATTTTGTGTTCTTTGTCCTTGTGGTTGAACTATACATCTAGGCTATCTAGAAACATGTTATTAACTCCTGCACCGCCCCACCCAAATACTCCCTAAACCAAGCTCCTGGAAAACTCGCACACACGAGGTAGATCACGGAGCAGGAATTGGCCTAACGTGGGCTGGCAAGAGCTGGAGAGATGGCTTAGTGGTTAAGGCACTTGCCTGCAAAGCCCAGGACCCATGAAAGCCAGATGCAGAAGGTGGCGCATGTGTCTGGAGTTTATTTGCAGTGATTGGAAGCCCTGGTGTGCCCATTCTCTCTCTCTCTCAAATAAATAACAGTAAATTTTAAAAAAGGAAGTGTCCTAATAAAAACCAGATATGGGGCTGGAGAGATGGCTTAGTGGTCAAGGCACTTGTTGTAAATCCTAAAGACCCAGGTTCGATTCCCTGGTACACATGTAAGCTGGATGCACAAGGTGACACATGCGTCTGGAGTTTGTTTGCAGTGGCCGAAGGTCCTGGCATGCCCATTCTCTCGCCCCCCTCTCTATCTGACCCCTCTCAAGTAAATGAATAAATAAAAATAAAAAGGAAATTACAACCTACTCTCTTGGACAAGGAATTCTCTCTCTCTCTCTCTGCTATTTTTTTATTGACAACTTCCACAATTGTAAACAATATCCCATGGTAACTCCCTCTCTTCCCCCACTTTCCCCTTTGAAACTCCACTCTCTATCATATCCCTTCCCCCTCTCAATCAGTCTCTCTTTTATTTTGATGACATGATCTTTTCCTCCTATTATTATGGTCTTGTGTAGGTAGTGTCAGGCACTGTGAGGTCATGGATATCCAGAACATTTTGTGTCTGGAGGAGCATGTTGTAAGGAGTCCTACCCTTCCTTTGGCTCTTACATTCTTTCTGCCACCTCTTCCACAATGGACCCTGAGCCTTGGAAGGTGTGATAGAGATATTTCAGAGCTGAGCACTCCTCTGTCACTTCTTCTCAGTACCATCGTGCCTTCTGAGTCATCCCAAGGTTACTGCCATCTAAAATGAGAAGTTTCTCTAACCAAAAGTGAAAGTAGCATTAATATGTAGTTATGAACATTAAGAGCAGTGCTTACTGGGCAGTTTGATAAGCATAGTATATACATTTAGCCAGACAGCAGCAGATATTACACCCCTAAGGCTCATGACTACCCCTGTTGTAGGTTTTAAGTATTAGGGATGTATTCCCTCCCATGGAGCAGGCCTCCAGTCAAATTAGAGGGAGGTTAGTTTCCCCCATAACAGGCGCCACTATTGCAACCATTGGCTCATTTGGCCTGTCTGACCAAATATAAGGCTTCCAGTGTCCACTGTGGAGTATCTTCACTGGTGATTTCTCCCATTGAACTGCATGCAGCATGGCTTTTTCCAGCTTTCTGTCAGCTGATCTACATGGAGGAGGTTATCAGCTCAGCTCCAACAGGATTTCTCAGTGGCCTTGCAGCTCAAGTATGTGGAGTCTTCAGCAATGGGGTCTTACCATCTATTCTTGGTGGGAAACCAAGGGCCTCGGCAATGGCCTGTAATGTTTTGGGGGCATCAGGGACCTCCCTGGCCAACAACTCACTGGAAGGAATCCCATCCCTGGCACTGAAAATTTTCTAGTAACAATCTACGGCTCCTGAGTGTTCCATTGTCCAAAAAGGTAGGTTTCCATATGACTTATTTATATTCTCTTAGATTTTTATTTTATTATTATTATTATTATTTATTTTTTTTGGTTTTTCGAGGTAGGGTCTCACTCTAGCCCAGGCTGACCTGTAATTCACTCTGTATTCTCAGGGTGGCCTCGAACTCATGGCGATCCTCCTACCTCTGCCTCCCGCGTGCTGGGATTAAAGGCGTGCGCCACCACGCCCGGCTTAGATTTTTATTTTTTAAAAATATTTATTTTTATGTATTTATGAGAGAGAGAGAGAGAATGGGCATTCCAGGGCCTCTAGCCACTGCAAACAAACTCCAGATGCATGCGCCACCTTGTGCATCTGGCTTACATGGGACCTGGAGAATCAAACCTGGATCCTTAGGCTTCGCAGGCAAGTGCCTTAACCTCTAAGCCATCTATCCAGCCTTCCTCTTAGATTTTGATTAGCCCTCCCTCCACCTTTCCTTTACTCAGTCTCTTCCCCTGACCTCACTTAGGCCTTTTCACCCCCATTGATCTATTTTTCTACTTACATATATACAATACCATCCTATTAGGTTCCCCCTCCCTCCCTTTCTATTCCCTTTATATCCACTTTCTAGCTTACTGGCCTCTCCTACTGAATTTTATTCCTACTCACATAGGAGTTCAATCATTTGTAGCTAGGATTCACTTAGATTTGAATGGATAGCTTTGCAGGATAAAGTAACTTTGGTTGACAGATGTTATCTTTCAGAACTTGGAATACATCATTCAAAGCCCTTCTGGCTTTTAAAGTTTGTGTTGAGTAATCTGCTGTGATCCTGATGGGCTTGCCTTTGTATGTGACTTGATTTTTCTGTCTAACTGCTTCCAATATATTTTCTTTGGTTTGTATGTTTGGTAGTTTAATTATAATATGGTGAGAAGAGGTTCTTTCCAGGTTTTGTCTGTTTGGTGGGCTAAAGGCTTCCTGTATCTACATTGGCATCTTTTTCCCAATTTGGGGGAAATTTTCTATGATTTTATTGAAAACACCTCTACTATGCCTTTGGAGCGAAATTCTTCTACTATACTTTGAATTCCTATGCTTGATCTTTTCATAGCATCCCAAATATCTTGAAATTCCCATTCATACTTTCCTATTAGTTTGTCTTTCTCTTTGTTGGACTGTATTAGACCTGCCACCTGGTCTTCTAGTTTAGATATTCTGTCCTCTCCTTTATCCATTCTACTGGTGAGATTTTCTAGTACAGAGTTTTTTATTTCACTTTCTGTGTTCTTCATTGTTAGTGTTTCTGACTGGTTTTTCTTTATTATTTCTATTTTCTTATTTATGTCTTGTATTGACCTCCTTATTTAATTAAATTGGTTTCCTGTGTCTTCTTTCATTTCTTTGATTTCCTCTTTGATTTCTTTGAACATATTTATAATCATTCTTTTGAAATCTTTCTCAGGCATTTCCTCTAAATCAGTCTCACTGGAGGTCATTTCTGATGCAATAATACTTTTTGGTGGATTTATACTGTCTTAATTTTTTGTTTGTGTTATAATGTACATATTTTTGCATCTTGGATTAATTGAATGCTTGGATTTTCTAACTATCTGCAGTATTATTAGATGTATCTATCAATCTGATATTCTATATCTTCAGGGTAGGAGCTTAAGGTGCTAGGTGTGGCTCTTAGGACTCTCAGAGTAACCACAAAAGTGACCCTAGGTGTTGGGTTTGCCTGCTATGAGAGTTTTCAAGTAGACTGAGTGGAACAAAATACAGGCAGATTTTAAAATTTAACTAAACAGTGTACACATTCAATGAAAAACAGCACAGAGCATTTATGCAAGAGTAGATATTATGACAAGCAGATCCTCTAACAAAGTCACAGTCCCTTAGGATGTGTGTTGCTCCACACCCTTAATCCTGTCAACTAGGAGGCTAAGATTTCTGGTTTGTAGAGGGTTCCAAGTCAGCTTGTAACTAAGTGAGACCCTTCCCCAATGAACGACAGAAGAGGAAACAAAGGCACTATAAATCAGGAAGCAACAAATGACAAGCCCAAAGTATAGCTTATTTAAGAATGGCCAATCTGGCCATGCATCAGATTTTACATATAATTTATGCTGACATGGAAGGTGCAATTAGCACTTCCGATGCAAGCCTATATACCAGGCTTATTTGGTGGGTACTGACCTTGTGTAATCCCAGTTACCTTTTGGGATGGTTTTGGTCTCAATTATGCTACGCTTCTGCTTGGGTCCCTCTTTGCTGTGCTGTGGGCTCAGGTAGGCTGGCTGGGTCAGTGGGTCGCTGGATCGCTGCTCTGATCGCCTGTGCCGGGTGCTGTGTGGGTGGGCTCCCTTCCCCAGGTCTCTGGTGCTTGGGCTGGCGGTGGGGAAGGGGAGGCTGTGGATGGTGGCTGAGGGTCTCCCACTGGTCCTCAAGATCCTCTTCCTCATGAACTGCTCTGTTGGTCCCTGCTGTCTTCCCTTCACGTTTCTTGAGTTTGCGAGGAGGCTGGTGTGAGTGGAGAATCCCCTCACCTGCCTTTTCCTGTGGCTCAAGCCAAACTGTAGCCACGCCGACCTGGTTCTGCCGCTGCCTGACCTGCTTCTGTGGACTCTAGACGCTCTGGATCTCCTGCTTCTCTGCTGCAGTTGATGATTTCTTATACACCTCACTTTTTAATAGAAGAGTGCATTTTGCTGGGGTTTTTCTTTTCTTTTTTTTTCCTTTTTTTTTTTTTTTTCTTTTTGGCTTTTTCTCCCCTAGGCTGCTTTGGCATGGTTCCTATGCCACCATCTTAACTGGAAGTCTCTTCTTTTTTTATTTTCAAAGATAAGATCTCAGGTAGAGCTGGGTTTAATCCCAACCCTCAAGAGGCAGAGGTAGGAGGATCCCTGAGTTGGAGGCCACCTTGAGATTCTAGTGAGTTCCAGGTCAGCCTGGGCTAGCGAAACCAGACCTTAAAAAAAAAAAAAAAAGATCTTAGGTAGTTTAGATTGTCCTCAAGCTTATAACCTTGGATGACATTAACTCCTGATCTTCTGGCCTCTATTCCCATGTGCTGGAATTACAGAATTATGCCAATAGGCCAAAAAGAAAAAAAAATTTTTTTTGAGGGAGTCACATGTCATATTGCTAGCCCCAAACTCACCACGAGGGTGACCTTAAGCTTGTGATCTTCCTGCCTCCTCCTGAGAGCTGGGGTCACAGCCATGTGTGCTGCCACTTCTGGCTTATGGGTGCTGGGGATGGAATCAATGCTGGACAGGCACTTTATCCACTGGGCCACATCCTCAGCCTTCTTCTGTGTTTTTTCCTTAATATTTTTGTTTGAGAGGGAGTAAGGGGCACCAGGGCCTCTTGCCACTGAAACAAATTCCAGATACATGCACCACTTTGTACATCTGGTTTATATATGTACTAGGGAATCAAATTGGGGTCGTCAGTCTTAACAGGTGAGTACCTTTAACCACTGGGCAATTTCTCCAGCCTGTCTTTTGGTGGTATTTTGGTATGTGTTTTTTCAAGGTAGGGTCTCTCTCTAGCCCAGGCTGACCTGGAATTCACTATGTAGTCTTAGGGTGGCCTCTAACTCACAGTGATATTCCTACCTGGGCCTTCCAAGTGCTGGGATTAAAGGCATGTGCCACCACGCCCCGCCTGATTTATTTTTGGGGCTAAGATCTCTCTCTAGCCCAGGCTGGCCTTGAAGTCACGGTGATCAGCCTCTCCCTTCCTAGTGCTGGCATTAAAGACGTGTGCCACTACATCAGGCAGCTTTTTTGTTTTGTTTGTTTTTTCGAGGTAGGGTCTCTCTCTAGCTCTGGCTGACCTGGAATTCACTATGTAGTTTCAGGGTGGCCTCCAACTCTCTGCAATCCTCCTACCTCTGTCTCCTGAGTGCTGGGATTAAAGGCATACTTCACCACGCCCAGCATTTTTTTTTTTTTTTTTTTTTGAGACAGGGTCTTACACTGTAGCTCAGACTAGCCTGGAACAATCCTCCTGCCACAGCCTCTCAAGTGCAAGGATTACAAGTGTGAGCCACCACCCTTGGCTCCTGCGGGATTCTCTGTTTCTCTAACATGGAGCCCAAGATCTTCCTCCCCACTGACTCCTACGCCCTTGTAACCTACTGCCCCACAGCCCTGAGCAGCGCGTCCAGACTTGTGTGCTGGCCTTTCACCTGTCAGACAGTGTCCTGATCTCAGGCCCCAGGGTGTCCCCAGCTCAGAGTTCCTGCAGGAGTCGGGGAACTTGCCTCGCGGGCACCCTGGGGAAAGGACAGACCGAAAGTCCCGCCGGCGTCCGGCAGGTGGCGCCTCCGTGCCGCGGCCCCGCGCCGGGGGAGGCGGGCTGAGGTCGCACGGACCCTCCTCCTTCCGCCGGGACGCCGCGCTCGGCCCGGAGCTCTGCACGTGGGTGCCCCGAGCGGAGCGCGTCTCGGGCTCCGATCCAAGCGCCATGGTTCTCCCGGGGCTCCAGGCCCGCAGATGGCTGACCACGGCCGCGACGGCTCGGAGGCGCCACCGTACGGAGGACACCCGGAGTGCCGAGCCCCCGGGCCGGCGCGCGGCGCTTTACGTGCACGTGAGTGGGCGTGGGGAGGGCGGAGCGCGGGGGCCGCTTCCTAGAACCGGGGTGTCGTGGTCACGCCGAGGCCACTCGCTCCCTCGTGAGGTCCTGGATAGGCTCTGCCCCTCGCCGCTTCCTGCCACGCAAAGACCTCACATCTGGTGCCCTCCAGCCGGGTGGCCTTCCCGAGCCTGTTGTGCCCCCCGCTGAAGTAGGGACAGTGAGCTCACTGCCACCTGCCTCGGGGCATTGAGCGGCTTACATGTCACAAGCATCGTTGAGAGTGCTCAGGGTGGGGATGTGTGGCGGGGACCCTGCAAGTGTCCAGAGCCTCCTCGAGTGGCGCCTCAACCCGCCC
This sequence comes from Dipus sagitta, assembly GCA_036346955.1. NCBI lineage: Eukaryota > Metazoa > Chordata > Mammalia > Rodentia > Dipodidae > Dipus > Dipus sagitta. Next base: position 1,305,900 of record CM070778.1, on the reverse strand, counting down.
CTGCACCCTCCTGTCCCCCCAGTGGCCCTATTGCGAGAAGCGCTGCAGCTACTGCAACTTCAATAAGTACATCGCCCGCGGCGCGGACGAGGCGGCCGTGCGGGACTGCCTGGTGACCGAGGCCCGGACGCTGCTGCGTCTCAGCGGCGTGCGAAGGTCGGTACTGGCCGGGGAGGGGGGGTGTGCTGATGCCTCCCCCAGGTCTCATCTGCCATCCTCTTCTTCTAGAGTAGACTCTGTGTTCTTTGGTGGGGGGACCCCCAGTCTGGCCAGTCCTCGCACTGTGGCTGCTGTCCTGGAGGCTGTGGCACAGGCAGCCCACCTGCCTGCGGACACGGAAGTCACCTTGGAAGCCAATCCCACTTCGGCCCCAGGTCCCAAGCTGGCAGCTTTCGGGACAGCGGGGATCAACAGGTTGTCCATTGGCTTGCAGGTAACCCATCTCACCACCTAGTCTATCCCAGTGCACCCAAACCTTCAGGGCAGTCTCCTTTAGGCTGGTGTTTATTATTTTTATTATTATTTTATTTTTTTGAGGTAGGGTCTTGCTATCTAGCCCAGGCTGACCTGGAATTCACTATGTAGTCTCAGGGTGGCCTCGAACTCGCAACAGTCCTCCCTACATCTGCCCTCTGAGTGCTGCAATTAAAGGTGTGTGCCACCACACTCGGCTCTTAGGATGATGGTTAACCATTGGGCAAACATTTCTGGGTGCCATGGCCCAGTAGTCAGCAGCCCCTGTGGTAACACCTTTTTTTAAAACTACTTTGGGGGCTGGAGAGATGGCTCAGCTGTTAAACGTAAGGACCAGGATTCGATTCCCCAGTACCCACCTAATACAGATGCACAAGGTGGCACATGCATCTGGAGTTTGTTTGGTGGCTGAAGGCCCTGGCATGCCCATTCTCTCTCTTTTTTATGAATGAATTAATTTTTAAATATTTTTGTAACGAATCCCAACAGACTGGCCTTTTTTTATGTGTGTGTGAGAGACAGAGAGAGAATGAGCACACCAGGACCTCGGCCACACGAGGACTCGTGCGACCTTGCATGCTTGTGTCACCTTATGTGTCCAGCTTATATGGGACCTGGAGAGTCAAACGTGAGTCCTTAGGCTTTGCAGGCAAGCGCCTTAACCACTGAGCCATCTCTCTAGCCCTCTGTCTTTATCTATCTATTTGCCTCTCTCTTGCTCTCAAATTAAATAAATAAATAATAAATTAACTGCTTTGTTGCTATAATGGTCCATAAGCTTCCTGAGGCAGGCCTTGCCTCCATTATTATTATTATTATTATTATTATTATTATTATTATTTTCACAAGGGTTGTGCCATTTTATTCAAGTTTGTTGTTCCGTTTTGAACCTCCACAACAAAAGCAAATTGACAACCAATACACAAGGGGTTAGCTTGTCAAAGTAGACTTCTTTGTGTTAATTTTAAGGTTTTTTTTTTTCTTACTATATTTGCCTTACAAGCAGATACAGGTAGATGTATGAAAATTTGCCTGTAAAATGTGCACTTATAAGTGTTTTACCAATGGGTCACATGGGCCTGCATACATACCAATTATTGTGACGACTTTCATCTTAAAATCAAATCTAGGCTGGGTGTGGTGGCACACGCCTTCAGTCCCTTATTATTGTTATTAATATTAATTATTTTAAGATTAAGTCTCACACTATAGCCCAGGCCCACTGGAGCTCAGGATGTAATTCAAGCTGCCTGAAATGCATGGCAACGTTCTTGTCTCAGCCCCTTCCTCTGAGCGCTGGGATTACAAACGTGAGGCCCAGCTAGGATGCCCTTCTATATTTCAGATACCCAGCATCTTGCCTGGCACACAGTAGGTAAACAAAGAGAGGGAGAGGAACTGGCTAGAGAAAGATCCTACCAAGAGAAGGAAAGATTAATTGATTATTATGTGATTGGAGACATGGGGAGGCAGGCCAGTAGGCACATTGTTGTGACCTGGTAAGCACTGCCTCTAGAGGGGAATCCCTACAGAAGCCTTTCAGAGTATACTCTGAAGGGGATCCCTGCCTGATGAAATCCTGGAAGCTTTCCTGGAGGAGGTGATGTGTGAGTGAGACGGAGCAGGTGTTCACCAGGTGAGAGAGAGTGGCAGGAAAAGACAGTATATGGAAAGGGTTTGGATATTTGGGGGCAGCCGTGAGTCATTCATTCCTTGTGACTCGAAAGGCTGGAGACAAGGCTACCAGATGGGGTCTGAAAGCCTTTAGCTCCTATGGAGTTTGGGTTTCTTCCCCAAACTCGTGATACAGGAGCCAGTGGAGAAACCTCTTCTGACTGTTGACCTCTAATGTCACCACCTTTCACTACCACCGCTTACCAGGAGTACCTCATTTTGGGTTTGAAGTCATGGGCTTTGTCCTGGTAGAATAGACTGAGGTGTTCTTGCCCAAAATGCATATATTGAAACTAATGGTGAGAAAACATTAGCTAGACTTTTTCGAGGTAGAGTCTCGCTCTAGTCCAGGCTGACCTGGAATTCACTATGTAGTTTCAGGGTGCACTCGAACTCATGGTGATCCTGATGGAGGTATTTTTTAAAAAATATTTTATTTATTGGAATGAGAGGGAAAGGGGGAGAGAGAGAATGAGAGTGGGTGCACCAGGGCCTTAGCCACTGCACACAAACTCCAGACACATGTACCACCTAGTGCATCTGGCTTACATGGCTACTGGGGAATCTAACCTGGGTCTTTAGGCTCCACAGGCAAGCACCTTAACCACTAAGCCATCTGTCCAGCCCCTGATGGAGGTACTTTTTATGCCCTTTCAACTTTTCTATAGGTTTGGGTTTTTTTTCTTTTCTTTTCTTGGTTTGAGTTACTTCAAACTGTAAGTAAAAGGGCACTCAGGAGAAGCTCAGTGGGTTAATGCTTGCTTTGGAAGTTCAGATCTCCATCACCCACAGGAGCCAAGTGTAACAGTGCAACCAGGATCCTAGTGCTGGGGAGATAGAGATGGAAGGATCCCTAGGGCTTGCTGGCTGGCTAGTCTAGCCTAATTGGTGAGCTGTAGGTTCAGTGTGAGACCCTGTCTCAAAAAAAGAAAAAAAAGGGTGGGGTCTGGAGAGATTTCTTAGTGGTTAAGGGGCTTGCCTGCAAAACCAAAGGACCTAGATTCAGTTCCCTAGAACCCATGTAAGCCAGATGCACAAAGTGGCACATGTGGCTGGAGGCCCTGCTGTACCCATTCTCTCTTTCTCTTTCTGCCTCTTCATCTCTGTCTCTCTCAAATAAATAAGTAAAAATAAAATATATTTTTTTAAAAAGGTGAAGAGTGACTGAGGAAGATACTGGAAATCAGCCTCTGACTCCATAACACATGCACCTGTATACATATGCATGTACACACACACACACACACACACACACAAAAGAAAGGAAGAGCTGGATGTGGTGGCACATGCACTTGGTAGGAGGATTGCTGTGAGTTCGAGGCCAGCCTGGAACTACAGAGTGAGATAGATCCAGGTCAGCCTGGGATAGAGTGAGACACTATCTCAAAGAAAAGAGTAAAGTCTATTAGATTTACCCTAAATTCTATGTCTGATGACAGTTATTTGGCCCCAAGTCAGTTAATCTCTGAACTTCAGCTTTCTTATCTCTAAAATGGAGCTATTATCAGAGGGTTGTACCAGTCGATGAACAGCAGTTCTGGGTACTGCCTTGATCACCCCTCATCCCAGCTCCTTTCTGTGTGTTGTGTATGCAGTAAGGCAGAAACTTTTGGTCTCCCGCTGAGCTGGCCTGCATGTTCGCATCTGAACCTCTCTCCCCAGTCCCTGGATGACACTGAACTGCAGCTGCTGGGGCGGACACACTCAGCCTGCGATGCACTGAGGACGCTGGCAGAGGCCAGGCACCTCTTCCCTGGACGGGTATCTGTGGACCTAATGTTGGGGCTGCCTGCACAGAAGGTGGGGCCCTGGCTCCGACAGCTGCGGGAACTGCTGAGCTGCTGCGATGACCACCTCTCCCTGTACCAGCTGACCCTGGAGCGGGGTACCACACTCTTCGCCCAGGTGCAACAAGGAGTCCTTCCTGCCCCTGACCCGGAGCTGGCTGCTGAGATGTACCAGGAGGGCAGGACAGTCCTCCGAGAGGCTGGCTTTCGTCAGTATGAGGTTTCCAACTTTGCCCGGAACGTGAGTGCTGGGCTGATGCTGGAGCTGTGGAATGGGCCTGCTGAGGTGTGACCAGGGGACAGGGCCTGCTGAAGAGAAGGGTCATGTTGGGTGTCACAGGCCATGTACCCCTTCCCTGAGCGGAACCAGGCTGGGGTTAGGGTCCTGCACTGACTGTTCCCTCCTTCCCTGCAGGGGGCGCTCAGTACCCACAATTGGACTTACTGGCAGTGTGGTCAGTACCTTGGCATTGGGCCTGGTGAGTTGCCTGTGAAAGAGAGAAGGAATGATTCAGGAAAGGAATGTCCTGGCTATGTGAACTTGGCTTGCTGATTTAACTTCTCCAAGTCTGTATTTCCTCATATGCAAAATGCGGCAAAACCTAATACCTACCTTGTAGAACTGTGGAGTGACTATTTAAGAACAGCAAATCTGACCATCCATCAGATTTAACATATAATTTATCCTGATATGGAAGGTGCAATTAGCACTTCCGGTTCAGGCGGGATGATTTTGGTCTCAGTTATGCTGCACTCCTTCCTGGGTCCCTCTTTGGTGCACTGTGGGCTCAAGTAGGCTGGCTGGGTCGTTGGATTGCTGCTCTGGTCGCAGGTGCTGGGTGCTGCGATCTCCCTTTCACTGGTCTCTGGTGCTTGCTGGAGCTTGCACTGGTGGTGAGGGAGGGGAGACGTGATCTGCTCCTCCGTTATTCACTGTGGTTCTTCCTTCACGTTTCTTGAGTTTGTGAAGAGCTCCGGTGTGAGTGGAAAATCCCCTCACCTGGCTTTTCCTGCAGCTCAAGCTGAGCCTGGCAGCTGTGGCCCCGCGGACCTGGTGCCGCCGCTGCTGGAGCCACTTCTGCCTGCCTGTGTGGGCTCTGGATGCTCTGGATCTCTCCTACTTCTCTGCTGCCTTTTTAATTTCCTATACACCTCACTTTTTAATAGACGAGTGTATTTTGCTGGTTTTTTTTTTTTTTTTTGGGCTTTTTTTCCCCTAGGCTGCTTTGGCGTGGTTCCTATGCCCCCATCTTAACCGGAAGTCTGGAGTGACTATTGTGAGACCCTTGACATACTTACTGTCTGGTGCTGTGGTTGAGTCTTTGGCATGTATCAGAAGACCCTCCAAGGGATTGTTGCAACCCAGAATACTGGCCCCCTATCCAGAATTTCTCACAGGCCAGAGCTAAAAGACCCTCCAAAGGATTGTTGCAACCCAGAATGCTGCCCTCCCCCGCACCCAGAATTTCTCATGGGCCAGGGCTGGAACAGGGTTTACATTTAAAGCTTGTTGGATGCAGTTCCTCCAGGGATGACCCTTTGAGAAGCCCTAATTTAAATCAAGTAGGGGCTGGAGAGATGGCTTAGCGGTTAAGGCGCATGCCTGCAAAGTCTGAGGACCCAGGTTCATTTCTCCAGGTCCCATGTCAGCCAGATGCACATGGTGGCGCACGCGTCTGGAGTTCGTTTGCAGTGGCTGGAGGCCCTGGCGTGCCCATTCTGTCTCCCTCTCCCTCCCTCTCTAGTAAATAAATAAATAAATCTTTAAAAGTATATATTTAAATCAAGTAGCTCACCACATTTCCTCCTAGGGGCCCATGGACGATTTGCACCGCAGGGGGCTGGCAGCCACGCCCGGGAGGCGCGGATCCAGACACTGGAACCGGATAACTGGATGAGGGAGGTAATGCTGTTTGGTCATGGTACCCGGAAGCGCACCTCCCTGGGCAGTCTGGAGCTGTGAGTACTTGAGGGCACAGGGCTCTTCAGCTCGGGTCCCCTGCATACCAGAAACTCCTTCATGTGGACATCTTGATTACCCGCCTTGTCTCCCTATCCCTGTCTCGTAATGCATAAGCCCCAGTCCTCATATAGCAGCAAATCCTAGCACTGGGGTTGGAGAGTGTGAGGGCTGCAGGTCTCCTCTCTCAGACCCCTGGTAACTTCTCTTTCAGGCTGGAGGAGGTTCTGGCCATGGGGCTGCGCACTGATGTGGGAATCACTCACCAGGTAAGGGGTTGGGGGGGGTGGTTCTTGCATACCATTTGTTCCTAAGTCTTGCAGAATCAATCAGTTCCCAGACCTTCTACTCCCTCACCCCCTTCCTCATCGCCCTCCCCATCCCCTGGGTTGGCAGCTGGAGGCTTGGACCTTGGGCTCGCTGAGGCCTGATGGCAGAAGCATTAGGCAGTGTGGGGCAGTGGTGAAAGCTTTGGGCTGGCGCAGCAGAGACCTGGTTCTGGGCCTCATTCTACTGTAACCTTGAGCGCAGATTCTTCTACCTCTCCAAATCTCCATTTCCCAGCTGTATGTGGGACTAAAGCAGATAAAGATTTTTAAAGGATTTCCAAATGTATTTATTTATTAGACAGGGAGGGAGGGAGAGAATGGGCACGCCAGAACCTTCAGCCGCTGCAAATGAACTCCAAGTGCATGCGCCACCTTGTGCATCTGGCTTATGTGGGTCCTGGGGAATCTGGGTCCTTTGGCTTTTCAGGCAAACACCTTAACACCAAGCCCTCCAAATGTCCTTAAGCACCTTGAAACCTCATCTCGGAAGTGCAGTACACAGTAACTGATCAGACTGAGCTACTGTGGATAAAGTCAGGGCCATGAAACCCTGGCCATTCAAAGGGACAAGGGGAGAAATAGAGGGGGAGGAGACCTGGCTTGGCTGGAAGCTAAGTTTGGGCCTGCCCGTGCAATAGGAGTGAAGGTGCCAACCTCCCCAGCTCACTGACCTTTCCCAGCGTTCATGTCAGCCAGCTCATCGCCCCTGACTCTTCTGGTTTCCAGCACTGGCAGCAGTTTGAGCCCCAGATGACCCTGTGGGATGTGTTTGGAGCAAGCAAGGAAGTGAAGGAGCTGTTAGAACAGAACCTGTTGCTGCTGGACCACAGGTGTGTAGGAGACATGGACAGCGGGAGCTTAGAGATCCTTGGAAGCCCTGGCTACAAATCTAGAGTCCCTAGAGAAATGAGAAAGATTATTGTGGAGGGACTTGTGGGTCGCGAGGGCTTCTCCACAGATGGGGATGGGCTTTGAATGTAGTAAGGTGAAGGAGTCATGCCCGCGTATCTTGGTTTTCCAGGGGTCTGCGGTGTTCCTGGGACGGTCTGGCTGTGCTGGACTCTCTGTTGTTGACCCTACTGCCTCAACTCCAAGAGGCCTGGCAACAAAGAGGCCCACCCCATGTGCCAGGGGGATGACCGAATGTCCCTGTGCCGCCGAGCCACGTCGTGCGGGGACTCCGCGCACTGGGCGGCACCGCAGGCATCTCTCCTCGGCTGGCAGTTGCTGCTCTGCTTCGAGCTGTCATTGCCTGGCCCTGGTCTCCTCTGGGATGGCTTCAGTGAAGAGAGCGGAAGGACACTGGCATTCTACCCAGCATCTCAGGACTCACAAGCCAATGTGTATTCCCTGGCCGGGAGTTGTTCTTCATACACACCAGCTTTTGTTGGCCTTTCTAGGTACCAGATTACAAGCAGTGTTTGGAAGTCTTTTTTTTTACGAGGGGTCACTGCCATAAGAGAAGCCTTCCTCACACTGCAGTGAGGCCCTGAGATAGCTTGTGTGAGTCAGTAAAACCAAATCCTCTCCAGGTATCTTCAGCAGAAAGGGATTTATGATAGGAATGAAGTATTTACAAAACCATTGAGTCTTCCAGTCAAAGCCACATCTCCTGTAGCAAGTCTCCCACATTCTAGCTATGTCTGATTGTTTCCCGAGTATTGGATTTAATGTTTAGTATTAGCAAGAATATTACATGGGGGGTGGGGAGGTGGCTCAGCATTAAAGTTGCTTGCTTGCAGAGCCAGCCGGCCTGGGTTCAGTTCCCAAGTCACCCATGTAAGCTAGATGCAAAAAGTGGTGTGAGCATCTGGTGTTCATTTGCAGCAGCAAGAGGCCCTGGCAGTCCCATACACGTACACATGCGTGTGTACACATAGGTGCAAATAAATAATTTAGTTTTGCTTTGTTTTTCGAGGTAGGGTTTCACTCTGGTCCAGGCTGACCTGGAATTCACATGTAGTCTCAGGGTGGCCTTGAACTCATGGCAATCCTCCTACCTCTGCCTCCTGAGTGCTGGAATTAAAGGTGTGCTCCATCATGCCCAGCTAATAATTTTTTGTTGTTTTTTGAGGTGGGGGTCTCACCCTAGTCCAGGCTGACCTAGAATTTACTATGTAGTCTCAGAGTGGCCTTCAGCTCATGGTGATCCTCCCACCTCTGTCTCCCAAATGCTGGGGTTAAGGGCATGCGCCACCATGCCTGGAAAATAATTTTTATTAAACTACTTTGATATTTTCTTATTGTATTTTTCTTTATTTGTCAGAGAGAGAGAGAGAAACAGAGAAAGAGAGAATGGGCATGCCAGGGACTCTAGTCACTACAAACAAACTGTAGACGCATGTGCCACCTTGTGCATCTGGCTTATATGCGTCCTGTGGAATTGAACCTAGGTCCTTTGGCTTCGCAGACAAGAGCCTTAACCGCTAAGCCATCTCCCCAGCCCCTATAAAATTATTTTAATTATTTATTTATTTACAAGCGGGGGGGGGGCATACCAGGGCCTCAAGCCACTGCCAACAAACTTGAGATGCATGCGGCACTTTGTACATCTGGCTTTACATGGTCACTGAGGAATGAACCCAGGCCATTAGGCTTTGCAGGCAACCGCCTTAAGTGCTGAGCCTCTGTCCAGCCCATATATATATATATATGTATGTATATATAATTTTTTTTTTGTTTGGTTTTCTGAGGTAGGGTCTCACTGTATCTCAGGCTGACCTGGAATTTACTATGTAGTCTCAGGGTGGCCTCCAGCTCTGGGCAAACCTCCTACCTCTGCTTCCCGAGTGCTGGATTAAAGGCATGTGCCACTCCCGACCTCCATATATGTATATATTTTTATTTGTTTTGTCTATTTTTTTCTCCATATTTTTTTTTAAAGAATGCTATATAAATGTGTAACGGTGCCCATAGTGCCAGGTCAACCGCTGTCACAATTTTGATCACTTGGCAAGGCGACAAGGGGATGGATGTCCTGTGTCTCCATTGTGTGGCTGAATCTTTTCCTTGAAATGAAGTTGCTCATCTTTTGTGGCATGAGACCTTGAGACCAACGAGTGAGCCTCCCAAACCCTGACAATCATTTGCCCAATGACTTTGGCATCAATTGATTCTTGTCCGAGTCACTTCTCAAATTGAAGGTTGCCCAGTGTTAGTTTCTGACTCTGTCATCCTTTTGACATTCATTCTTTGCCATTTCTCCATTAAAAAAAAAAAAAAAAAAAAAAAAAGCTTTCCTTTTATTGTTGCATTGTTGAGGATCCGACCCACGGCCTTGCTCGGGTTAGACAACTGCTGTACCACAGAGCTACGTTCACGGATTCTGCTTCCTTCTTCCTTGTTTAAAGGGATGATCTTCACCTGGAAACTTTATGGGGTGTGTGTGTATGCGCACTCGTGTAATGAGAGTCATTTTCTTGAAAAGAGACTCTAAAATTAGTTTGTTTATTTTTTGGTGCAAGGGATAGAATCTAGGGCCTCTTGCATGATAGGTAAGCCTCTATTACTGAGCTATATCCTCAGCCCAAGACTGTGTAACTTTATTGTTTTTTGTTGCTGTTTTTTGTTTTTCTAGGTAGGGTCTCACTCTAGCTCAGGCTGACCTGGAATTCACTATGTAGTGTCAGGGTGGCCTCGAACTCACAGCAATCCTCCTACCTCTGCTTCCTGAGTGCTGGGATTAAAGGCGTGCACCACCACGCCCGATGCTGTGTAACTTTAATTTCTTTTTCTTTTATTTATTTATTTTGTTTTTGGTTTTTCGAGGTAGGGTATCCCTGTATCCCTGGCAGACCTGGAATTCGCTATGTTGTTTCAGGGTGGCCTCGAACTCATGGTGATCCTCCTACCTCTACCTCTTGAGTTCTGGGATTAAAGGCACAATGTGCCACCGTGCCTGGCTAACTTTCATCATGTCAGAGGGTACCATGATGCCAAAGTGGTTTAGTACCTCAGCAGATGGGAGCCATGCAAGGCTCAGCCTCTTGTGGGTGATGGCGGGTGGGGTTCCCTCACCTCTCAGAACTGAGCACGTGCATTTCCTGTGTGCCAGTGGGTGTGGATGCCAGCCCTTCTTTGACCCTGCAGTAACATGGTAAGTGTTACTCCCTCTCCTTTATTCATGAACTATTCATCTAGCACCAGTGGTGTGCCAGGCACTGTTCTGGGCACAAAGAGAGGAACAAGTCCTGTCACAGCCGTCAAGGAACTTGCTGCCATGTTGACAGATGTGCAGAGAGATTAAACCCGAGGGCTGTCAATCAAGGTGTGCGTGCATCTCTGGGAGGCTGGAGCACATTTGGTTCTGAGGGCCTGGGAGTGGTTTTTTTTTTTTTTTTTCCTTACCAATTCCTGTTACCCCTAGGGCCCTGGAAGGCCCGCCCTTAGGACAGCTTGTGGGTGGTCCATGCTGCCCAAGGAGACCTCTTCCTGAACCTTACGCTGATCTTGATATTCAAGAAGCTAACAGGGCGCCAAAGCAGGTGCGCCATCAGATAAGGCATGCCCACTCAGGTTTCTCCCAACTGCCCAGGCTCGTGCCACCTGAGAGGTGTGGGCCCTCCCTGTTCGGGCACCACTTAAGAGCCTGTGCAGAGGGCTGGATGAGAGCCAGACCCAGGTCAAGGTGGCCCAGATCCCCTTCCATGACTCATCTCTATCCCCACCCTTCCTTGGTGAATCAGAACCTCCTGGAGGAGGAGCCCAGGGATCTAGCTGTTGGCTGCTTCCTCAGTGGCTCCAGTGATCAGTCTGGTTTGGGACATACGAATGCCCTAGCTGCAGTCTCTCACCTCCATCCTGGGTGGGAGGAGGCACATGGCTGCTTCCAGACATGGCAGTCGGGGGAGCGGGACCCTCCTATCCTCATCTGTCCTTGTAAGGCCTGCCCATCAGAGTAGTCTCCTCCACAGTGGGACTTTGGTGTTATCTTCTCAACTGCCCTAAGTGTACGTAAATAAATACAAGGGGCGAATGCCCATTTCAGTAATAAGATGAAGAGAGAATCTGGGGACATGCATGAATGAATGAGTGGTTACAGCATGAAGGACCAAGCCTTCCATATTGAAGAGCACTAACCTTTTCCTTCCTCTCTCCTTCCCTCTGTTTCTTTCCTCTCTCCTTTTTCCTCCCTCCTTCCCTGCTCCCTCTCTCTTTTTCTCTCTCCCTCTTCCTTCAGTTTTTCTATTTTTTAAAAATATTTTATTTTTATTTATTTATCTGAGAGAGGGAAAGAGGCAGAGTGAGAGAGAGAGAAACAGAGAGAGAATGGGCATGCCAGGGCTTCCAACCACTGCACATGAACTCCAGATGCACGTGCCACCTTGTGCATCTGGCTTACGTGGGTCCTGGGGAACAGAACTGAGGTCCTTTGGCTTTGAAGGCAAGCGCCTTAGCTGCTAAGCCATCTCTCCAGCCCCTCTTTCCTTCTATTTTGAGGCAGGGTCTCACTCTAACCCAGACTGACCTGGAACTCACTTTAGCCCAGGCTGACCACAACTCACAGCCATCCTTGAACAGCCTCCCAAGTGCTGGGATTAAAGGCATGCACCACCATGCCTGGCTGTTTTTATTTTTTATTTATTTTTAAGCAGAGACAGAGAGAAAGAAACAGAGAATGGGTGCACCAGAGCCTCTAGCTGCTGCAAACACAGTCCAGATACATGTGCCACTTTGTGCATCTGGCTTTACGTGGGTATTAGTTATTCATTTGCAAGTGGAGAGGGAGGAAGTATGGGTACACCAGTGCTCTTCCATAGTAAACCAACTCCAGATGCGTGCACCACTCTGCATCTGGCTTTACAAGGGTACTGAGGAATCAAACCCAGGCTGGCAGGCTTTGCAAGCAAGGGCCTTTAACGTCTGAGCCATCTCTCTAGCCTGAACATTGACAATTTTAATGTCTTACAGTTGAGACCCCCCCCACCCAGTGTAAAATGACAGAACATCTATTTTAATTTAATTTCCATTTTTTCAGAGGGAAACATTCAAAAAGATTCTTTTTATTTTTTTGGTTTTTCGAGGCAGGGTCTCACGCTAGCTCAGGCTAACCTGGAATTCGCTATGTAGTCTCAAGGTGGCCTCAAACTCACTCTGCCTCCCAAGTGCTGGGATTAAAGGCATGTGCCACCACGCCTGGCTTAAAAAGGTTCTTTAATTTTTTTTTTCAATATATTCTTTTTATTTATTTGAGAGAGGGAGAGAGAGAGACAGAGAGAGAATGGGTACTCCAGGGCCTCCAGCCACTGCAGACGAACTTCAGATGCATACCCCCCCCTTTTTTGTTGTTTTTTTGAGGTAGGGTTTCACACTAGCTCAGGCTGACCTGGAATTCACTATGTAGTCTCAGGGTGGCCTTGAACTCATGGCAATTCTCCTACCTCTGCCTCCCAAGTGCTGGGATTAAAGGCATGTGCCACCATGCCTGGCTCATAAAAAGAGTCTTAATCTGGTAAATGCAGTCATGTGTCAATAATGGGGATGTGTTCTAAGAAACACCTGGTTAGAAACTGGGCATGATGTTGTCTTATATGCTCTGCCATATCCCAGAGCTTAGGAGGCAGGAGCAGAAAGATCATGAGTTCAAGGCCAGCCTGGACCACACAGTGAGATCCCTTCCCCCACAGTGCCTTGATGGTGTTACCGTTTTGCGAACGTTATAAAGTAGTACTCACACAAATTGAGATGTCTAGTATATCACCCGGGGACCACCACCAACTGTATGGTCTGTCATTGACTGAAATGTATAGTGGTAGCAGACATGACCTAACATCCTGCCTTTATTTTGTTGTATTCTTTTTCCTTTTTCTCTGTTTTTCTCAGGCTGATCTAGAATTCACTATGTAGTCTCAGGGTGGCCTCGAACTTCTGGTGATCCTCCTACCTCTGCTTCCCAAGTGCTGGGATTAAAGGAGTGTACCACCACATTCCAGCTTGTTTTTGTTTTGAAGTACAGGTGTGCACCAGCAGGCCCAGTATGTTGGACTGGGCACCAGACTCAGGGCTTTGCAAATGCCCAGCAAGCATTCTACCAAATGAGCCACATCCCCAGCCCCTGCTGAGACAAGGTCTTGTGTAGCCGAGGCTGGTCTCAGACTTGCCATGTAGCTGAGGATCACCTTGAAATCCTGATTCTCCTGCCTCCAATTCCCAAGTGCTTGCATAACAGGTGTGCAGTACCACGCCTGGCCTCCTCTCCTATACTTAAAGTTCAAGTCATCTCTAGGTTACATACAATACCTAATACACTATAAATGCTGTGTAAATAGTTATATTGTTTAGAGAATGACAAGGAAGAAAGTTGAAACATGTTTGGTACAGAGACATTTTTTTTTTTTTCCTCTGAATATTTGCCATTGGGGATTGGTTGAATTTGCAGACGTGGAGCCCACAGCTACAAAGACGCACTCCGTTTAAAACGCCTCTCCTTGATCAGCTCTGTGTTACATGTTATTCTGGGCCCCACCTCTGATGCATCCATTTTCTGGGCTAGACCTGTGCTCTTCTTGCCCCATTCCACAAAGAAAGGAACTTAAAGCCACAGGATGAAACTGATGTGGTAGGTTCAGTGTTTGCTGGTGTTCTTTGGAATGTGGGAGGATCACAAATCCTTATTGAACTTGGGACGGGTGTGAGACTTGCCCAGCCCTAGTGTAAAGAAGTGGTGGGTACACTGTCTCTGTTGTCCCTCTGTCACAGTGACCTGCACTGTGGATCCCAGTGTCAACACTGGGCAGAGGAGCAGCTAGCCATGGTAGACGAGCAGTAGAGAGAAATGAACACTTGCTCTGTGACCAGTAGATTTTTTAGGTTGTTAGTGCAGCAGAACTGAGATAAATAGGCAGTGGTTTGTAGTTCCACTGTCCAGAGATTAACCATTGTTGGGCTTGAGGTTGTGGCTCAGTGGTAGACTGTTTACCTAGCATGCACAAAGCCATACCCAGCACCAAGGGGGAAAATGAACTACTATTAAGATTATGGGCCGGGCGTGGTGGCACACGCCTTTAATCCCAGCACTTGGGAGGCAGAGGTAGGTGAATCGCTGTGAGTTCGAGGCCACCCTGAGACTACATAGTGAGTTCCAGGTCAGCCTGGACTAGAGTGAGACCCTACCTCGAAAAACCAAAAAAAAAAAAAAAAAGATTATGGAAACCCAAAAAAAAAGATTATGGAGCCAGGCGTAGTGGTGCACACCTGGCCCCTTTTTTTCCCCCTAATATTTATTTATCTGAGAGAGAGAGAGAAATAGGTAGCTAGACAGAGAGAAAATGGGTACGCCAGGGCATCTAGCCACTGCAAACGCAATCCAAACACATGCCACCTTGTGCACCTGGCTTACATGGGTACTGGGGAATCGAACGTGGGTCTTTAGGCTTCACAGGCAAGCATCTTAACTGTTAAGCCATCTCTCCAGCCCTTGTGGTGTTTTTTCTTCTTTTTTTTGGAGTCTCACTCTAGACCAGATAGATCTAAAACTCACTCTGTAGTCCCTAGCTGGCCTCAAACTCACAGCAATCCTCCTACCTCTGCCTCCAAGTGCTGGGATTAAAGGTGTGAGCCACCATGCCTGGATCTATGAGGTTATTTTAACGGAATCTTTTTTTATTTTTTGGCTTTTCGAGGTAGGGTCTTACTCTATATAGTCTCAGGGTGGCCTTGAACTCACTGCAATCCTACCTCTGCCTCCCAAATCCTGGGATTAAAAGTGTGCGCCACCACACCCAGCAGAAATTTTTTTTGAGAGGTAAGGTCTCCCTCTAGCCCAGGCTAGAATTCTGGCCTGGAATTATGTAATCCACTATGTAGTCTTAGGCTGGCCTCGAACTCACAGGGATCTTATCTCTGTCTCCCAAATTCTGGAATTAAAAGCATGTACCACCACGCCCAGCTAATTACCTTTAAAAAAAAATGTTTTATTTATTCTTTTAAGAGAGAGAGAGAAGGGGCACACGAGGGCCTCCAACCACTGGAAATGAACTCCAGACCCATTGCCACCTTGTGCATCTGGTTTACATGGGTACTGGGAAATCGAACCTGGGTCCTTAGGCTTCAAAGGCAAGCACCTTAACCATTAAGCCGTCTCTCTAGCACCCCCAGCTAATCCCCTTTGAATTTCTTTTACCCAGAAGCCTCCCTCCCCATTGGAAGAATCCCAGATCTCCCTTCTGTCTTCTTTCTGCCTTCTATTCTTGACCCTGAGGGGAATCTTAAAGCCAACATTTGAATAATTATTAGACAAGCAACATAATAGAGTCATTAGTATTCTGGGGCTGGAGAGATGGCTTGGGCTGAAGGTGCTTGCTTCCAGAGCCACCGGTGTCAATGCGGGACGGGCATTCGTTTGCGGTAAGGAACGCCGGAGCGCGCACGCACACACAGGCCCACATGAGTGCCTCGGTGCGGCGTGCTTTCATTTGCTACGCCTCCCGCCTGTGCTTGTCAGACACATGCGGCGTTTTTGCTGAGTCTCCAGACGCAGGTCTAATTCTGCATTCTGTCCCCTTTCGCTTCTCATTTTTCACGAGCGCTTTTCCACTGGGCTCTGTGGTCACCATCTTTCTCTTTTAATTGTTGCGCAGCGTTCCAACGAGGGGATAATTTAATAATCATTACCCTAATGCAAGTCGCTTACATGGTTACTTGATTTTTCTCTCTTATGAATAATGGTGCTGCGTGTGTTTTTTACGGCCATGGCTTCTTCCTTTATTTGGATTACTGCCTCAGGTCAATGCTCTGGAGAGAGATAGCCGGGTTAAAGGCTGTGAGTGTTCAATGATTCTTGGCATGAATTGCTACATTATTTTCCAAAGAATTTTCCTTTAAAACAAAAAATTTCCTGCTTCAAAAGAAAAAAAAAATGTTCCTTTTCAACCTCGTAGAAGCAAAAATAATACTACAGAAATTACTACATTTGGATGGCAGTCCCTCCAGACTTCTTCTCTTGGTGCATAGATATACATATAGACGGGGAAACAAAAATAATTTTTCACGAAAGAAATCAGACTTCTGTGCCAATTTTTCAGGCTTTTTTTTTTTTTTTTCTTTTTCTCAACAACATGTTCTGGGGTTTTCTAATTGGTTCTGTCACTAGCTGTGCCTAGTGGCATAATGTAGTATGGTAATTGCTATAAGCCAGCCACTGGATTTTATCTGAGTGAGCTCCTTTATGTGCCACAAGAACCCAGTGAGGGACCTGGGGAGATGGCTCAGCTATTAAAGTGCTCGTTTGCAAAACTTACCTGACCGGGGTTTGATTCCCAGTTCCCATGTAAAGCCAGATACACAAAGTAGCACATGTGTCTGGAGTGCCTTTGCAGCTGCAAGAGGCCCTGGCAAGGCCATTTTCTCTTTCCCTTCCTCTCTCATTCTCTCTCTGTCAAAAAAAATTTTTTTTTAAATATTTTTTAAAGCAGGGCATGGTGGTGCATGCCTACAATCTCAGCACTCGGGAGATAGACATAGGAGGATCACTGTGAATTTGAGGCCAGCCTTAGACTACATAGTAAATTCCAGGTCAGCCTGGGCTAGAGTGAGACCTTTCCTTAAAAAACAAAAAACAGAGCTGGGCGTGGTAGCACACGCCTGTAATCCCAGTACTTGGGAGGCAGAGGCAGGAGGATCTCCGTGAGTTCGAGGTTACCCTGAGACTACATACTGAATTCCAGGTCAGCCTGGGCTACAGGGAGACCGTACCTCCAAATACATTTTAAAAAGTTACTTGGGAGAGTGTGAAAGCCCCCTTTAACTTCTACAGAAGTTGGGTGTGTGTATCAGGTATATGAGTTTAGCTTCAATTACATATAGAGAAAACCAAAATACTTACTCCCCCCACCCCCACGTGAAAGAGGTCTGGATAGTTTTTATACCCATGGCCATCGATCATTGCGAACCCAGGCTTTTCACTTCATGCTCTGCATCCACAGTTCACGGCCCCTCTTGCCAAGGTCTGCACATGGTTTCCTGTAGTCCCCTGAGCTCCAGCCGCCATGTCTGCACTCCAGGCGATGAGAAGGAGAAAGGCTGGAGGGGCAGTGTGTGCTCAGCTTCCAGTTGAATCTGCCTCCCCTAAAGTCTGCCGCATGGTGTCAGCTTACTTCTGATTGGTCATCTTTCTCCACAAGGAAGCCTGGGAGGTATAGTTTTTAATCACCTTGCTGCTTCCCCGCCTCCCACTGCTCATAATGAAAGAGCCTGGTTAATAAAAAGATCTTGATTAATAAAAAGAGCTTGGTTAATAATAGGAATGGGAGTGTGGATATTAAGAGTCAACAAGATAACTGCTATCATTTATATTCTTCCCAGTCCTTTTCTATAAATTTAGATTATGCACATTTATAAGACATATAAATGGTACCTTTTAAATTCACACTTTGAAGGTTTACTGACTAGACTAAACATTCCCTATTAAAAATTTATTTCAAGGCAGATGTGGTGGTGCTCACCTTTAATCCCAGCACTCAGGAGGCAGAGGTAGGACGATCACCATGAATTCAAGGCCACCCTGAGACTACATAGTGAATTCCAGGTCATCCTGGGCTAGAGTGAGACCCTTCCTGGAAAACCAAAAAAAAAAAAAAATTATTTCAGTTTTCATATTGAGTGCACATTTAAGTTCATTGCTAATTTAGCCAATTAGAGAGCCAGTCTGTCATTCTCTCTCTATCTCTCTTTCCCAGACTGACCTCAAACTCCCTATGAAGATGACCTTAAACATCGGATCCTCCCAAGTGCTGAGATTAAAGGCATGCACGACCATGCCTAGTTTATCCTGTAGGTGCTGGGGATTGAACCCAAGGCCTCATGTGCACCATTAGGCAAGCACACTACCAGCTGAGCCACATCCCAGCGCCCCCTCCAAGTGTTGCTTTCATGATCAAGTTCAATGAACTGTCTAGACAGATAGATGGATGGATGGCTAGATAGCTAGCTGGCTGCTATAATCATATTATCTCTTTGCCTTTCTTTTTTACATTCTCTCTCTATTTATTGAGGCAGGGTCTCACCATAGCCCATGGTGACCTTGAATTTACAGTATCCTCCTACCTCACCCTCTCAAGAGCTGGGATTAAAGGTGTGAGCCACCTTGCCTGGCTGTTTGCCTTTCTTGCTACAAATATTGCTTCCAATATTCTACCTTTTTCTTCTTTTTTTAATGCTACCCTTTTGTATTATTTGTTTTTGGAGAGATTTTCACTTATGCTTGATCTTCCTGCCTCTTCCTCCTACATGCTGAGAAGACAATCATGTTCATCTCATTGCTACCCTTTTAAAAAAATGTATTTATAAAGCCGGGCATGGTGGCATACGCCTTTAATCCCAGCACTAGGGAGGCAGAGGTAGGAGGATTGCTGTGAGTTTGAGGCCACCCTGAGACTACATAGTGAATTTCAGGTCAGCCTGGACTAGAGTAAGATCCTACCTTGAATCCCCCACACACAAAAAATATTTATTTGCTAGAGGGAGAGGACAGAGAGAAAGAGAGAATATGGGCACACCAAGGCCTCTTGTTAGTGCAGAAAAAACACATGTGCCACTTTGAGCATCTGGCTTTATGTGGGTGCTGGGGAATTGAACCTGGGATGACAGGCTTTGCAAGCACCTTTAACTGTTGATCCATTTCCCCAGTCCCATCCCCCCAGGCAGGGTCTCACTCTGATCTGGAATTCACTCTGTAGCCCCAGGCTGACCTCAAACTCGTGGTGATCCTCCTACCTCAGCCTCCCAAGTGCTGGGACCAAAGGTATGCACCACCATGCCTGGCTTATTGCTACCCTTTTTATCTTTGGTAGATTTTTCCTCTTTTTAGAAGTGAGTTTTCTAAAAATTTCAACTATATGTTGTTGAATCCATCTGTTCCCTCCTGTAGAAATCTGGTCAGTATTTAAGAAGTTGGCTGTCTCCTCCCAGAAGAGGCGGTCTAATGGTGTTGTTGGGTAGGTCTCCTGGCTCTGAATCTTTACCCTGTCTCTCCCCACCTGTGTAACTAGGTGGGACTTTGTTCTCTGGGTTCTGAGTTTCCTGAGTATGCAAAGGCCTGGACCAGCCCCAGGTCCTCACATTTGTGTATGCATCAGAAGCTCCATAAAATGTGCTTCTGTGCTCGCTCCAGCGGGTCTCCAGAATCCACATCTCTGAACGTGTGGTTTCCCAAGCTCTCTCATGAGCTCCCACTCAGATCTGCTTCAGAGTCACAGGACCAACCAAGATTCGTGATGGCTTCCTAAGCAGACTCTAAGCAGTCAGTGAGTGAGAGAGGCCTACAGCCATGGCCTTCGTGTTCTGGAGTTGGTGGCTGTGCCTCTTCCTCTTGGTCAGAACTTCTACTTTCACATCTAGCCTAGACAACAGCCTGATTCTTGCCTCCTTGGGAAGGGAGGAGAGGTGAGGGGTGGTGGGAATATTGAGTGTTGCCTATTGTTGGGGGTGGGTTTATGGGTATCATAGCCAGTTTCCCCTTGCCAGTGTTTGGCACACTCTCCTGTTCCTGTTGTGTACCTGATGTTGGCCAGGAGATGATGTCCACTCTCTGCTCATGCTGTCATTCTCCCCTGCCATTGTGGAGCTTCCCCTCAAGTCTTTAAGCCAAAACAAACCTCCACCCCCCCCCCCAAGCTGCTCTTGGTTGGGTATTTTCTGCTAGCAATGCGAACCTGACTGCAACAGTAAAGTTGGTACCAAGAGTGGGGTCATTTGCTGCTAAACACCTGGCTGTGTGGCTTTGGCCTTTTGGAGCTGATTTTCAAGAGGAATGTGGGAATATTTGAAACCTTAGCCTAAGAGACGCCTTGCAGTGCTGTAAATACAGCTTCATGGACTATTCTGGTTAGTCTTGAAAGACCTGAATGTGGTAAGAACTATGGACTGTGAGGTTTGGCTTATGAAGGTGAGAACAAGCTTTGCTTGGACTGGACTAGAAGCAGTTTGTTTAAGAGGCTTGCTGTTATGCCCTTGCCCTAAGCATTTGTGCAGGGTTGCTTTGCGTAGAAATGGACTGGTGTGAGCAGAGGGATATGGCACAGAAAAAATGAAATTTTGGGACCAAAACTGCTACCTGCATTTGTATGAGAGATTATAACCATTGAGATTGGGCCAGATGACCTGCATTGGGACAACAGAAAGAATGTAGTCTTTTGAAGGGGTCTGAGTGCTGAAGGAGTGTCCTGTTCTTCCAAGTCTGCTCTCTCCCCCAGCCCCCCCCCCCGATTAACAAATTGGCACCCTACCTGGTATTGTGGAGTATAAGAAATGCAGGAAAGAGAGGGTCATTGAGTTTGCAATGCGATCTTGTGTTTTGGAAATGGCCATGGGCAGGGTGAAGCAGATTTGCTGGATTCCTGCATGGAACTGTGAGGATGGACCATGGGTTGCAGTGGAAACCCAGTGGAGATGCCGGGACCTCGAGATGGCTCCTAAGGAAAGCTGCCAGCCCTCAGTGAAGTTTTCCAGGACTGTGAGTAGCCTAGCTGGAGGGGTGGAATTGGAACTCCAGAGACTTGTTGCTGGTTAGAATAATTGGATTTGGAGATTTGTTACTGGCTAGAGTTGTTGGGCTTGGAGCTACAGAGTTTGATGATTGCCTTGTTTAAATCTTTTATTGGTTGAATATTTCTTTGCTATGCCTAATGCCATCTTTTGCGGTGTGTTTATTCTGTGCCATTATGGTTCTTTGGGGGATTTTTTTGGTATTATGGCTCAGTTAAAAGGTCTTGGACTATGGGGATATTTGAACATCATTGGGATTGATAAAAACTATGGGGACTTTTAAAGTTGGACTGAATGCATTGTTTTGTTGTTGTTGTTTGTTTGTTTGTTTGTTTTTGGTTTTCCAGGGTAGGGTCTCACTCTAGCTCAGGCTAACCTGGAATTCACTATGTAGTCTCAGGGTTGCCTCGAACTCACAGTAATCCTCTTACCTCTGCCTTCCGAGTGCTGGGATTAAAGGTGTGCACTACCACGCCCGGCTGCATTGATTGTATTTTCTATCGTGTGTGGATATCAGTTTAAGGGGGCCAGAGGTGGAATGTGGTAGTTTGATGCAGGTGTCCCTCTCCCCCATAAATTTAGGTATTCTGAATGCTAGGTTTGCAGCTGATGGAGATTTGGGAATTTACACCTCTGGGAGGCGGTGTATTGTTGGGGGCAGGCTTATGGGTATTATAGCCAGTTTCCCCTTGCCAGTGTCTGGCACGCTCTCCTGTTCCTGTTGTCTACCTGATGTTGGCCAGGGGGTGATGTCCGCTCTCTGCTCATGCTGTCATTCTCCCCTGCCATTGTGGAGCTTCCCCTCAAGTCTGTAAGCCAAAACAAACCTTTTTTTTTTTTTCCCACAAGCTGCTCTTGGTTGGGTATTTTCTGCTAGCAATGCGAACCTGACTGAAACACTAGGATTTATGGGCTGGGCCTGAGAATAAATTCAACTGACACAAGACAGATCAACAATAGAAACATACACATAAGTAAATTAGTACAAGCTCAGCATGGCATGAGAGGCTGAAGACACAGAGTTGAACACTTACACACCCACGTGGACAAAATTAACAAGTCAGGAAGATGTGACAAGCAAAGGGGCTTGGATTAGAGGAGTTAGCTGAGCGGAGACGGGGCATTCAGATTTTTTTGATCTCAACTTCCCATCTTTTTGAGAGAGAGAGAGAGAGAGAGAGAGAATTGGTGTGCCAGGGCCTCAGTCACCACAACCAAACTCCAGATGCTTGTGCTACCTAGTGGGCATGTTCAAACTTGCACTTGCCTAGCCTTTTGTATGTCTGGCTTATGTGGGATCTGGAGAGTTGAACGTGGGTCCTTAGGCTTCACAGGCAAATGTCTTAACCACTAAGTGGTCCCTCCAGCCCATCAACTTCCCAGCTTTGATGGTGACAATGATACTGCTCTTTTGGGACAGAGGCCATTGTTCAAATGGGAATTTTTGTTTGCTTTACTTTTTGTTTCATTTTTCAAATATTTTATTTATTTAATGATTTGCTTATTTGAGAGAAAGAAAGAGGAGAGAGAGAGAGAGAGAGAGAGAGAGATTGAGAGAGAGGATGGGTACACCAGGGCCTCCAGACACATGTGCCACCTTATGCATCTGGCTTATGTGGGTTCTGTGGAGTTGAACTTGGGTCTTTAGGCTTCACAGGCAAGCACCGTAACTGCTAAGCCATCATTTCCAGCCCCAAGTTTTTTTTTTTGTTTTTTGTGAAGTAGGGTCCCGCTGTGGCCCAGGCTGACCTGGAATTCACTATGTAGGCTGGCTTCAAACTCACAGTGATACTCTTACATCAGCCTCCTAAATGCTCAGATTAAAGCCATGGGCCAATACACCCGGTGGGAATTTTATTAAAAAAATATTTTATTTATTTGAGAGGGAGGGAAGGAGAGAGAGAGAGAGAGAGAGAGAGAGAGAGAGAGAGAGAGAATGGGCACACTAGGGCTTCTAGCTGCTGCAAATGAACTCCAGATGCACGCACCACTTTGTGCATTTGGCTTTACATGGGTACTGGGAATCCAGGTTGTTAGGCTTTGTAGGCAAACACCTTAACAGATGAGCCATCTCTCCAGCTGCACAGAATTTTTTTTTTTTTTGAAGACAGTAGTCCCAGTGGTCTTGGACAATCAATCCTCCTGCATCAGTCACAGGTATGTGTGCGTCATCAGGCCCAGGCGACATGGGAACATCATTACTTTTTTTTTTTTTTTTAATTTTGCATTGCTGGTGAAGTTACCTTCCCATTGCTAGCACGCAACACCCAACCCAAAGCAGATGATGGGAGGAAAGTTTTTACTTTAGCTCACAGTCACAAGGGGAAGCTCCATGAGGCAGGGGACGGCATGGCATGAGCAGAGGCTGGACATCACCTCTGCCACAGCAGGTGGAAAACAGGAGCAGGAGAGGGAGCTGATCTCAGGCGAGAGGAAGCTGGGTTAGAACACCCCTAGGCCTGCCCCAACAACACACCTTGGCTCCACCAGCAAGGCTCTATCTCCTGAACTGCTACCAGGTTGGGGACCAAGCATTCAGAACACACGCATTTACAGGGGACCTCTGATTGAAACCACCACAGCTGGGGATGAACCTAGGGCCTCATGCTAGGCAAGCACTGTACCAAGTTTTGGTTTCCTGAGTGTTGAAAGTGTTGGACCAGGCCCAGGTCCTCAAATTCATTTATGCATCAGGAACTCCATAAAATGTGCTTTCCTGCCCGCTCCATCAGCGCTGCAGAACCCTAACCTCTGAAGCCAGGAATGTGCGGTTTCCTAAGGTTTCCTGAGAGCTCCTACCTACACCTGCTTTATCTCTACCTCGGCCTTTCATCTGCTGCCCTTGAGAACAATGAGGAAGGTCAGAACAATCTTCTTGCAATTGCTGTTTTTCCAATGCCTTTAACTCAAAACAGTCAATATGCTGAGCGTGGTGGCATATTCTTTTAAATTTTTTTTTTTTTTTTTTTTTTATAAGATATATTTATTTTTTTCTGACCAAAGTGCAATGATTTTTAAATCTTTTTAAACAAATAACTATGAAAAAAATATTTCAGAAAATAAAATACAAATGGGAAAATTAACCATTAGATTGCTTTTTCTAATTTATTCTAACTATATGTTTAGTCTAGAAAACAAAACAGAGCAAAACAAAAACCCCTTGAAGTATGATTAAAATGAGAAGTGAGCCACATTAACACAAATCTAGCATACGCATCTCAAGGTTCTCTTGCTAGGAATTTTGTTAACATCAGTTAACAATGAATAGCACTGTGTATGGAGCACAAGGACACGATGTGAATATGATCCTGGCCCCAGATTCTGTCAGAAGAATGCAGACAATTCTTCCAGGTTCTGAACCCCTCCAACTCCAGCCAGCAGACTTGCATACAACTTTCAGATAACTTTGCACAAGCTGTAATATATCAAAACCTCGGTTTTCCTCTTCCTACAGGAAATGATTACTTGATAAATACTAAAATATTGCTAGGAATCCACTTTATGAGTGTGTTTACTAAACACCTTGTGTAGGACCTGACTACACAAAAAGCTCTTTTAAATTTGGTCCACAAATTCACTCAATAGTTTGGAAATTTAAAATCTGCAGCAAAAAGAAACAGTGGAAATCTCTAATCTGAACATGTTAAAATTACTAAAAAAAAAAAAAAAATACATGCATTCTAAAAAAATTCGCTCACAGAAGGCACAAACTATAAGAGGGATGGTCTTTTTAACAAAAACAAAGAGCTAGCTGATACCCTTCTCTGTCTTGTGAGCACCATGATAATCAGAATGAAGCTGACCCTGAACTCACTGTCTACTCTCATGAACAAACATTAAAAAGGAAAACAAATGTAATTCGTCTTAGTGTGTATTTTCTAGTCATTAATTGAGATAAAATTTTGAAAGATTAAAACTGCCGTAAAAGGGGGCTGTGATAGCAGCTACCAAACCAATATTCAAGCGTGATTTCAAGGGTGCTTTCAGGGTTAGCCTTCTTTGTCAAAAATCTTCACAACTTCATCAAAAACTTCATCAACAGACTTAGAAGCATCTATTTTCTTGACTTTCCCCATTTCTTCATATAAATCAATAATAGGTTTTGTTGACTGAAGATAAGTCTGAATTCTTTTTTCCAAGCTCTCTCTGTTGTCATCACTCCTCCCACTACTCTTTCCCCTCTCAAGACATCGTTCAATACAGATCTCATTATTACAGTCAAAAAACAAAACGAAAGATACATCTGCCTTCCCATCCATGGTCTTGTTCCAACCTTGAAGATTGTCTTGATTTCTTGGAAATCCATCAATCAAGAATTTATTCTTCTGAGCACTGGCGGCCATTGTTTGATCCATTTCCCTCTTTAATAAGCTGATGGTTATCTCAACTGGCACAATTTTTCCTTCTTTAATGTACTTCTCAATAAGCTCACCAAACTGTGAATCTGGGTTCTTCCTCTCATCACGAAGAAGCTCTCCTGCAGAGAGGTGTGTGTAGCCATATTTCTCCACGATGCGCGCGCACTGGGTCCCCTTGCCGGCGCCGGGACCGCCGAGGACGAACACGACCAGAGGCTTCATGAGGCGGCGAGGACACTGGAGAAGCGGCCCGCGGGTCAGCAGCGAGAAGCTCGGGCCCAGGACTCGCAGCAGCGGGCGACGACAGCCGCTCTGCATTCACCGGCTCGGTGACAGCGGGCGGCGCGGGGTGGGGCGGCGGGAGAAAGGGGCGGGCCGAGCGGCGCCCCGGCCCCCGCCGCCCAGCGGCCCGGAGTCCGCCGGCCGGAAGCTAAATTTTTTATTTTATTTTTATTTATTTATTTGAGAGTGACAGACAGACAGAGAGAGAAAGAGGCAGAGAGAGAGAGAGAGAGAGACAGAATGGGCACGCCAGGGCCTCCAGCCATTGCAAATGAACTCCAGATGCATGTGCCCCCTTGTGCATCTGGGGTCCTGGGGAATTGAACCTGGGTCCTTTGGCTTTGCAGGCAAACGCCTTAACCACTAAGCCATCTCTCCAGCCCCTAACTTCTTGTTTATAATAGCCACATGAGGATGAGAGAATTACTAGCACCATTTTGCAGATGAGGAAACTGAGGCACAGAATGGCTGAGTCTTGCCCAAGATGAGCAGCAGAGCTGGGCTGTAAACTCACACTCATATGCTGTAGGACTCCACGTGAGAGCCATTCATGGGTCCTGCGTTCAAGCTGGGGAGCACGAGTGTGGCCCACACTCTGCCCAGGGGCCTCCAAGTTTTATTGAAGATCAGGACTGTCAGCCTGATGGCTTTCATAGATCATTTATTGTTTATTAATATGAATATTTGCCTGCAAAGCCTGCTGGCCTGGGTTTAATTCCCTGGTACCACGATGTGCACATGCATCTGGAGTTTTACAGTGCCAAGAGACCCTGGCATGCCCATTCTCTCTTTTGCAAGTTGATAAATGAATTAATTTAAAATATTAGCTAGGGCTAGACATGGTGGCGCACACCTTTAATGTCAGCACTTGGGAGGCATTCTCTAATGGCAGTGAGTTCAAGGCCAGCCTGAGACAACTCAGTGAATTCCAGGTTAGCCTGGGTTACAGCAAGACCCTACCTCGAAAAAAAAAAAAATATATATATATATATATGTGTGTGTGTGTGTGTGTGTGTGTACATATATATATATATATATATATATATATATATATATATATATGGACTGGAGAGATGGCTTAGCATTTAAGGCACTTGCCTGCGAAGCCTAAGGACCCAGGTTCAAGTCCCACATCCCACATAAAGCCAGATGCACAAGGTGGCACATGCTTCTGGAGTTCGTATGCAGTGGATGAAGGCCCTGGAGTGTCCATTCTCTCTATATATATCTGCCTCTTTCTCTCTATCTCTCTCAAATAAATAAATAAATAAATAAATTGTGTGTGTGTGTGCGTGTGTGTGTGCCTGTGTGTGTGCGTGTGTGTTAATCTAGGGCTGGAGAGATAGGTGACTCAGAGGCTAAGGCACTTGCCTGCAAAGACTAATGACCCAGGTTGAATTCTCCAGTATCCACATAAAGCCAGATACACAAAGTAGTGCATGCATCTAGAGTTTATTTGCAGTGGCTAGAGGCTCTGGTGCATGCCCATTGTCTCTCTCCCTCTCTGCCTTTTTTTTTTTTTTTTTTTTTTTTTTTTTTGAGGGTAGGGTTTCACTCTAGTCCAGGCTGACCTGGAATTCACTAGGTAGTCTCAGGGTGGCCTCGAACTCACAGCTATAATTCTACCTCTGCCTCCTGAGTGCTGGGATTCAGGGTGTGCGCCACCACACCCGGCTTCTCTGCCTCTTTAAAAAAATATTTTATTTTATTTTGATTTATTTATTTGAGAGAGAGAGAGAGAGAGAGAGAAGAGAGAATGAGAATGCCAGGGCCTCTAGCCACTGCAAATGAACTCCAGATGCATGCGCCATCTTGTGTATTTGGCTTCTGTGTGTACTGGAGAATCGAACCTGGGTTCTTAGGCTTTGCAGGCAAGCACCTTAACTGCTAAGCCATCTCTCCAGCCTCTCTCTCTCTCTCTCTCTGATTCTTTTTCTCTCTCACTCTCTCAAATAAATAAATATATTTTAAAATATATATATATATATTGGGGCTGGAGAGATGGCAGTTAAGCGCCTGTCTATGAAGCCTAAGGACCCTGGTTCAAGGCTTGATTCCCCAGGACCCACGTTAGCCAGATGCACAAGGGGGTGCATGCATCTGGAGTTCATTTGCAGTGGCTGGAGGCCTTGGTGTGCCCATTCTCTCTCTCTCTATTTGCCTCTTTCTCTCTGTCTGTCACTCTCAAATAAATAAATAAAAATAAACAAAAATTTTAAAAATATATATTTTTTTTCTTTTTTCATTAAGGAGGCAGTGAGAGACAGCCTCCAGCCACTACAGACAAACTCCAGATGGGTGCTCCACCTTGAGGATCTGGCTTACGTGGGTTCTGGGGAATTAAACCTGGGTCCTTAGGCTTCACAAGCAAACACCTTAACTGCTAAGCCATCTCTCCAGCCCCTTAAAAAGAAATAATCTAAGCCAGCCCCAAAACATTATAGGCCATTGCCGAGGCCCTTGGTTTCCCACCAGGAATAGATGGTAAGACCCTATTGCTAAAGACTCCACATACTTGGGCTGCGAGGCCACTGAGAAATCCTGCTGCAACTGAGCTGATAACCTCCTCCATGTAGACCAGCTGACAGAAAGCTGGAAGAAGCCATTCTACATGCAGTTCAATGGGAGAAAGGGATACCACCAGTGAAGACACTCAACAGTGGACACTGCAAGCCTTATAATTGGCCAGCCAGGCCAAATGAGCCAACGGGTGCAATAGTGGCACATCTATCATGGTAGAAACCAACTGCCCTCCAATTGGACTGGAGGCCCACTCCATGGGAAGGAATACATCCCTGATACTGAAAACTTAAAACAGGGGTAGTCATGAGCCCTAGGGGTGTAAACATCTGCTGATGTCTGGAAAAAGGTATATACTATGCTTATCAAACTGCCCAGTAAGCACTTCTCTTAATATTCATACCCTTATATTAATGCTACTCTCACTTTGGGTAGAGAATCTTCTCTTTTCAGATGGCAGTGACCTTGGGACGACTCAGAAGGTATCATAGTGCTGGAAAGAAGTGACTGGAGTACTGAGTAACATCTCGATCACACCTTCCAAGGCTCAGGGTCTAATGCGGAAGAGGTGGCGGAAAGAATGTAAGAGCCAAAGGAAGGGTAGGACTCCTTACAACGTGCTCCCTCCAGACATAAAAAGGCCTGGATATCCATGACCTCATACTGCCTGACACTACCTACACAAGACCATCATAAGAGGAGGAAAAGATCAAGACATCAAAATGAAAGAGAGACTGATTGAGATGGGGAGGGGATATGATGGAGAGTGGAATTACAAAGGGGAAAGTGGGGGGAGGGAGGGTATTACCATGGGATATTTTTTATTATCATGGAAAATGTTAATAAAAATTGAGAAAAAAAAATCTAAGATGGGCATGGTGGCACACACCTTTAATCCTAGCACTCGGGAGGCAGAGGTAAGAAGATTGCTGTGAGTTCAAGGCCACCCTGAGACTACATAGGGAATGCCAGGTTAGCCTGGGCTAGAGTGAGACCTTACCTCGAAAAACAAACAAAACAAAAAAATCTAAAGAGGCCATGTTTGATAGGGACTGGAAGGAAGCATATTTCCATGGCAACTTCCTTAATGACCAAAAGATGAGACCCTACCCATTTTTGCCCACTTATTAGGGCTGCCAATGCCCGTTAGTAAAGGATCCTGACCTCTCCCTGGGTAAGAAAGCTCAGAAAAGCCCTTGAGGCCTCTGTAAATTGGTTAGATCCAAGTACAGGGAGCAGTCTCAGGCTAAGTCAGAATGACAAGAATGGAGATGAGGAGGTCTAAAGTTTGGAGAAGGAGACCAGAAGAGACATGATCCAGAGGTGGGCACATAGGAAAGGCTTACTCTGGGCACCCCAGGTATCAGGGGTCTGGGAGGCAGATGGGGGAAGTCCTGGATTGAACATCACCTGAGGAATGGGATCATTCCTGTCAGACCTGTCGGGGGACGGCAAGGAGCACTCAGTGAGGCGTCACACACGCCGGTGCCCACTGCCTGGAGGCTGCTAGTCGTTCTGTGGCACACACCCTCTCAGCTAACCAGGAGGGAACAAGTTCTCCACTGTGCCATGAAGAAAATTTTCCAGGTGTCAAGGACTCCCTGCTGACGAGTTTCAGTCTCACAGGAAAATGACAGAGCTTGCTCTGTGTCGTCAGACACCAGGAATTCCCGCTGTGGATCCGCATTCCCCAGGGCCAGCATGCCCAGGATGTGCTGAAGGCCTTAAGAACACGCTGCCCCAGAACATGCCACTTGGGCATATTGAATTTTTTTTCTTCTGTTTTTTTTTTTTTTTTTGTTTGTTTGTTTCTTCGAGGTAGGATCTCACTCTGGCCCAGGCTGACCTGGAATTCACTGTGTAATCTCAGAGTAGCCTCGAACTCTTGGTGATCCTCCTACCTCTGCCTCCCGAGTGCTGGGATTAAAGGCGTACACCACCACACACGGCTCATGATCATAATTTCTTTTTTTTTCTTTTCAAATTTTTTTAAAAATATTTTTATTTTTATTTATTTATTTGAGAGAGAGAAAGAGAGAGAATGGGCATGCCAGGGCTTCCAGCGACTGCAAGCAAACTCAAGATACATGTGCCACCTTGTGCAGCTGGCTTATGTGGGTCTTGGGGAATCAAACTGAGGTCCTTTGGCTTTGCAGGCAAATGCCTTAACCTCTAAGCCATCTCTCCAGCCCTCTTTTCAAATTTTTTAACAACTTCCATGATGATAAAAAATATCCCATGGTAATGCCTTCCCCTCCCCCCACTTTCCCCTTTGAAACTCCGTTCTCTGTCATATCCCCTCCCCCTCTCAATCAGTCTCTCTTTTATGTTGATGTCATGACCATTTCCTCCTATTATGATGGTCTTGTGTAGGTAGTGTCAGGCACTGTGAGGTCATGGATATCCAGGACATTTTGTCACACACAAGTTTTTAAATGGGAAAATAATTTGAATAGGCATTTCTCGAGAGAAAATACCCAAATATCCAGTAAACACATGACACAGACGCTCAGCATCATTAGGCAGGAAAGAAATGGAAATCACAACCATAAAGAGATGCTACTGCACACCCCGCAGGATGCTTATAATCTTTTTGTTTATGTTTTTTTTTTTTTAACTTTCTTTCTTCCTTTCTTTCCAGTTTTTTTTTTCAAGGTAGGGTCTCACTCTAGCCCAGGCTGACCTGGAATTCACTATGTAGTCTCAGGGTGGCCTCAATCTCCTACCTCTGCCTCCTGAGTGCTGGGATTAGTCACCGCCACGCCCGGCCTTGTTTTTTTAAGTTTCTATTGACAACTTCTATAGAGACAATATAACATGATCATAATCCTCTCCCACCATCCTTCCTTTCCTTCCTTCCCAATCTCCCCACCACTGAATCCCATCTTTTTTTTTTTTTTTTTTTTTTTTTGGTTTTTTTGAGGTAGGGTCTCACTCTGGCTCAGGTTGACCTGGAATTCACTATGTAGTCTCAGAGTGGCCTCAAACTCTCCGCGATCCTCCTACCTCCGCCTCCTGAGTGCTGGGATTAAAGGCGTGCGCCACCACGCCCGGCGAATCCCATCTTTTTTCCAACTAGCATCTCTTTTATTTTGGTGTCATCTTTTTTTTTTTGAAGCAGAATCTCACTCTATCCCAGCCTGGCCTTGAACTCGTGGTGATTCTCCTACCTCAGCCTCCCCAGTGCTGAGATTGAAGGGATACACCACAAGGCCCACGATAGGGATGTAGTTTGGTGGTAGAGCTCTTGCCTGGCATGTGCAAGGATCCATCCCAGCACCCACATAAGAAAAGGAAAATAACTCTTGATCAGGATGAGGAGACATAGGATCGCACACACTACTGGTGGAAAGGTGCAATGGTGCAGTGTTACAGACCCTCAAAGAGCTAACCGTAGGGCTGGGGGCTGGGACACGGCTCCGTGGATAAGTGCTTCGGCTCAAGCTGGAGTGCCTGAGCTGCATCCCCAGAATCCACATGTTAAAAAGAAAAAGCACCAGGTGTGGTGGCACATGCCTTTACATCCCAGTAGAGGGGCTGGAGAGATGGCTTAGCGGTTAAGGTGCTTGCCTGTGAAGCCTAAGGACCCAGGTTGGATTCTCCAGGTCCCACATAAGCCAGATGCACAAAGGGGCGCATGCATCCTGGAGTTTATGTGCAGTGGCTGGAGGCCCTGGTGCGCCCATTTGCTGTGTCTCTATGTCTGTAAATAAAAACTTTAAAAAGTGTTAAAAAAATAAATTCCACCATAGGCAGTGGTAGGAGAATTGCTATGAGTTTGAGGGCAGCCTGGGCTACAGAGAGACCCTACCTCAAAAAAAAAAGAAAAGAAAAGAAAAGAAAAGAAAGAAAGAAGGAAGGAAAGAAAGAAAGAAAAAGTCAGCAGCTGGGATGGGTTCTGCAATCCCAACAGCATAAAGCTGATGCTGACTGAAATTTTGGAGTTGGAGACAGGCGAATTTCCCAGAAGCTCGTGGTGAGGAGCTTAACAAAGAACCACAAAGAAGGGCTGGAGAGCCGGGCGTGGTGGCACACGCCTTTAATCCCAGCACAGAGGCAGAGGTAGGAGGATCGCCATGAGTTCGAGGCCACCCTGAGACACAGAGTGAATTCCAGGTCAGCCTGGGCCAGAGTGAGACCCTACCTTGAAAAACAAACAAACAAAAAGATGGTTCTTGCCTGTGAAGCCTAAGGATTCACGTTTGACTCTCCAGGTCCCACGTAAGCCAGATGAAGTGACGCAAACGCACAATGTCGCACATCTGCACAAGGGGGTGCACGCAGCGTCTGGAGTTTGATTACAGTGGCTGAAGGTCCTGGCACGCCATTTCTCTCTCTCTCTCTCTCTCTCTCTCTCTCTACCTCACACACACACATAAAAAAATAAAGTCAGCCTGTTGGGCTTGCCTAAAAAAAACCCCAAAAAACAGCAGAGCAAAAATCCAGTGAGGTGGAAGGGCTGAGGACTGACCCAAAAGTCATTCTCTGACCTCCACACGTGTGCGAAGGCTCCCCCACTCATATACACATGGACATTACACACACACACACAATAATAAACAGTAAATTTAAACCTAGAATCAGCATATGAACTAGCAATTCCACTCCTAGGCATGTGTGCATATACACACCCAAGAGAGTGTAAATATATGGTCATTTATGAACAAATGTTCATAGCAGCCTTATAATATATATACATATATATAGTAGCCACAAGCCCCTGACTGATTAATAGATTAAATAAAATGTGGTGTACTCATACAGCAAAATATTATTCAGCAATAACAAGAGATAAAGCAATACTTTGTGGTTGAACCTTGAAAGCATGATGCTAAAATGAAAGACACCAGACACAAAAGGCTACACACTGCATGATTTAGTATGTATGAAATGTCTAGAATAGGCACATTCATACAGACAAAACATAGACTAGTGGTTTGGGGGGATTCGAGTAGAAGAGGGAATGGAGATGTCTAATGGGTATAGGGTTTCTTTTGGGGTGGTGGAAATGTTCTGGAATTGGATAGTGGTGACAATTGCACAACCTTGTGAATGTACCAAACACACACACACACACACACACACACAAATGATGAATTCTGTGTCCTATAAAAATTTGTTGTGTGAATTGTCTCAATTTTTAAAAAATATTTCATTTAAAAAAATACTTTATTTATTTATTTATTTGACAGAGAAAGAAAGAGGGAGGGAGGGAGAGAGAGATTGAGACAGAGAGAGAGAGAGAATGGGCATGGCAGGGCCTCCAGCCACTGCAAATGAACCCTAGACTCATGAGCCCCCTTGTGCATCTGGCTAACGTGGGTCCTGGGGAATCGAGCCTCGAACCGGGGTCCTTAGGCTTCATAGGCAAGCGCTTAACCGCTCAGCCATCTTTCCAGCCCCTGTCTCAATTTCTTAAAGGCGTATGTACATAAGAATGTATCAAATGCTCAGAAGGCTGCTGTATCCATGAATTCTCAGAAGAGTTAGTAATTTCATTTAGACTATACTGGATTTGGGGGTTGGCTTAGATAAGGCAAAAGAGAAGCATAATTCTAAAATGACAACAGCCTTTAGAGATGATTTTTCTTATTTTATTTTTAAATTTTTTACTTGCCTATGTTAATTATGCACTTATTGTACCTTGTCTTTTCCCTTTCCCACTCCTGGTAATGGCGTTTTTCCCAACTAGTCTCCCTTCTACTGTCAATCTTTTTTTTTTTTTTAAGTTTAATGAGTTTAATTAGGGTTGCTTACAGAGGCATGGGTGAGGGGTTATTTATGGAACATGGGCTATTTACCAGTGACTACACCACTGGAGAAAATGTCTCCCCCACAGCAACCACTAACTGCCTAGAGATCCCCAGGAAGGAGTGAGGTTTCATGGGTTTCTCTACTGTTTTGAGTTTTTGAGACAGGATCTCATATACTCCAGGCTGGCCTCAAAATCACTATGGCTGGGTGTGGTGGTCCATGCTTTTATTCCCAGTACTTGACTTTAATCCCAGCACTTGGAAGGCAGAGATAGGAGGATTGCTGTGAGTGCAAGGCCACCCTGAGACTACATAGTGAATTTCCAGGTCAGCCTGGGCTAGAGTGAGACCTTACCTAGGGAAAACAAGACAACAGCAACAAAAAAAAATCACTATGTAGTTGAGACTGTCCTTGAACTCCTGATCTTCCTGCCTCTACCTTCCAAGAGCTGAGATTACCAGTGTGTGCCACCATATCATGCTAGAGACTGAAATGTCATAGTTAATATATGTTAAAGCACTTATTTCCATATTTAATCTTGACTTTTACATACTTTATATCTGTGTGAGTTCATTTATAACACAAGCATTTTTGGTGCTTGCTTTGGCTGCATATATACTAAACTTGGAACGATACAGAGAAGAGTATAACATAAACATTTATGCCCAGGTACACACCTGTGATCCCAACACTAAAAAAAGGAATCAGGTGTTTGAAGTCTGCCTGGGATATATAACACCCTGTTCCAAACAAGAGTGTGTTGGGGGGGGGGGCGGGGGCTCAGTGGTTAAAGGTGTTTGCTTGCAAAACATACTGGTCTGGGTTCAGTTTCCCAATCCCCACTTAAAGCCAGAAGCACAAAGTGGCACATGCATCTGTAGTTTTTTTTTTGCAGTGACAGGAGACACTAGTATACCTGTCCTCTCTCTCTCTGTGTCTCTGTCCCTCTCTCTCTCATGCTCTCTCAAATAAATAAATAAATGCATTAAAAATATTTATTTATTGTATGAGAGAGACAGAGTTGGCATACCAGGGCCTCCAGATGCGTGTGCCACCTTGTGTGCATGTGTGATCTTGTGTGCATGTGTCACCTTGTGTGTCTGGGGTTTATGTGGATTCTGGAGAGTCAAACCTGGGTCCTTAGGCTTTGCAGGCAAGCACCTTAATCTCTAAGTCATCTCTCCAGCCCTGATTTTTTTTTTTTTTTTTGAGGTAGGGTCTCGCTCTGGCCTAGGCTGACCTGGAATTCACTATGTAGTCTCAGAGTGGCCTCGAACTCTAGGTGATCCCTCTACTCCTGCCTCCTGAGTCCTGGGATTACAGGCGTGTGCCACCACACCCGGATTTTTCAGCCCTAATTTTTTTTTTCAGTGATGTAGTTACTTATTTATTTATTTTATTAGAGTCAGAGACAGAGGGAGAGAGAGAGAGAGAGTGAGAGAGAATGGGTGCACCAGGGCCTCCAGCCACTGCAAACGAACTCCAGATGCATGCGCCCTCTTGTGTATCTGGCTAACATGGGTCCTGGGGAATTGAACATGGGTCCTTTGGCTTTGCAGGCAAGCGCCTTAACTGCTAAGCCATTCCTTCAGCTCTCAGCCCTAATTTTAAAAAACTTAATTTATTTGAGAGAGAGAGAGAGAGAGAGAGAGAGAATGGGCCCACCAAGGCTTCTAGCCACTGAAAACTCCAGATGCATATGCCACCTAATGCATCTGGTTTATGTGGGTCCTGGGGAATCGGACCTAGGTCCTTGGGCATCACAGGCAAGCACATTAACCACTAAGTTATCTCTCCAGCCCAATATATATACATATATATATACATACATATACATATATATATGTTAAATTTTTTGTTTATTTTTTATTTATTTATTTGAGAGCAACAGAGAAAAAGAGGCAGATGAGAGAGACGATGGGGGTGTCAGGGCCTCCAGCCACTGCAGACAGACTCCAGACGCATGTGCCCCCTTGTGCATCTGGCTAATGTGGTTCCTGGAGAATTGAGTCTCGAACCAGGGTCCTTAGGCTTCACAGGCAAGCGCTTAACCATAAGCCATCTCTCCAGCCCTATTTTTTTTAATGCTGAAGAATTGGAGGTTCAGCTTTGTAATATTATTTCTATGGCTATGTCTGTATTAGTATACTTGGGTATTTCTTTTTTTTTGTTTTGTTTCGTTTTTGTTTTTGCTTTTTTGAGGTAGAGTTTTACTCTAGCTCAGGCTGACCTGGAATTCACTATATATTCTCAGGGTGGCCTTGAACTCATGGTGATCCTCCTACCTCTGCCTCCTGAGTGCTGGGGTTAAAGGCGTGCGCCACCACACCCGGCTTTATTTGGGTAGTTTTTGAGAGAGGAACTTGATGCCTAGCCCAAGCATAGCTCAAACTGGTCTGGAACTCATGATCCTCCTGCCTCCAGCGTTGGAATTACAGGTGTGGTCCCCCACGCCCAGCTCCTTATGTTAGTTCTTATGACTGCCGTAACAAGTGACCGCAAACTGATCGGCTTACAACAACACAGCATCTTATCTAACGTTCTGAAGGTCAGAGGTCTGCAGTGGCTAAATTAAGTTGTCAGCAGAGCCACATTCCCCCTGGGGCTCTAGAAAAAAATTAATCGGTTCCCCAGTCTTCCCAGCTCCTCAAGGCTGCTGCACTCCCTGGCTTTTGGCCACCATCACCGACTTCTGCTTCTGTCATCCTGTCACTAACTCTGACCCTTCTAGCTCCTTTTTAATGACCCTGTGATTATTGAGGTCACTGGATAATCCAGGACAATCTCTGAATCTCAAGATCCTTAATCACATCTGCCAAATCCTTTGTACTACATCGGGGAACATATTCACAGCTTCCAGCAGTTACGATAGGAACAGCTCTGGGGAGTCACTATTCTGCCTACCAAGCTGCCTAGGAGAAATTACGTGGTGGATTTGAGTGTCCTGGGCCTTAAGTATAATCCCTTTCATCTGGAGAGATTTTAGAGTACTTTCAAACACACGCTTCCCCCTCCTTGAATTGATCCTGGGAAATCGATGACGGAAGAACAGAGCTTACACTGCGAAAGGTAGACGGGACTCAAGGGAGGCACTGGCTCACGACGCATAGCTGCTGCAAAATGACTCGGGCCCAGAGCGGAGCATGAATGCGGAAGCTGAACATTAGACCCAGGGCCCCGGATGTGATAGGCAAAGAAATAGGCTCTACCAACGAGCAACTTCCCCAGCCCTTGTTTTTATGTTTTTAAGATTTATTTTTATTTGTTTATTAGAGACATAGAGAGACAGAGAGAGATAGTGAGAATGGGCGCACCAGGGCTTCCAGCCACTGCAAATTAACTCCAGACGCATGCACCACCATGTGCACCTGGCTTACATGGGATCTGGAGAATCGAACCTGGATCCTTAGGCTTCGCAGGCATACTCCTTAACCACTGAGCCATCTCTTCAGCCCAAGCCCTTGCTTTTTTGACAGGATCTTACTATGGTCACCAGCTTGGTTTTAGCTTTTCATTTTTATTCATTTTTTATTTTATTTATTTGAGAGAGAGAAAGAGAGAAAAGAGCTAGATAAGAGAAAGAATGGGCACACCAGGGCCTCCAGTCACTGCAAATGAACTCCAGACACATGCGTCACCTTGTGCATCTGGCTTACGTGGGTCCTGGGAGACCGAACCTGGGTCCTTAGGCTTCGCAGGCAAGGGCCTTCACCGCTGAGCCATCTCTCCAGCCCCAGGCTGGCTTTCGATTTGTGGTCCTTCCAAGTGCCTAGATTGCAAGTGTGACCACTAGACCCAGCCCTCGGAGCTTTATTTTCATTTTCTTTATTTGACACATAGGAACTCACTATGTAGCAAAGGATGGCCTTGAATTTCTGGACCCTACTGCCTCCACTTCCCAAGTGCTGAGGTCGCGTTACATGTGCCACCATGCCGGCTTTTATGCAGGAGTTCATGCGTACTAGGCGAACCCTTCTACTGACCCCAGTCCCCGAAGTAATGATGCCTCTTTTTTCCCCAGTAGTAGGCCAGATTAAACCCAGGGCTTTGTGAATGCTAAGCAAGTGCTCTACTACTGAGCTCTATCCCATTGAGAGTCCACACTTTTTTTTTTTTGTTTTGTTTGTTTGTTTTTCAAGTTAGGGTCTCACACAAGCCCAGGCTGACCTGGACTTCACTATGTAGTCTCAGTGTGGCCTTGAACTCACAGTGATCCTCCTACCTCTGCCTCCCAAGTTCTGGAATTAAAGGCGTGCACCACCACACCTGGCAAGAGTTCAAAGATTTTTTTAAAAAATTTATTTATTTATTTGAGAGAGATAGACATAGAAAGAGGCAGAGAGAGAGAGAGAGAGAGACAGAGAGAGACAGACAGAGAGAGAGAGAGAAAGAGAGAGAGAGAGGGAGAATGGGAGTTCCAGGGCATCTAGCAGCTGAAAATGAATTCCAGACGCATGTGCCACCTTGCACATTTGACTTGTGTGGGTCCTGGGGAATCGAACCTGGGTCCTTTGGCTTTTAAGTGCCTTAATCGCTAAGCCATCTCTCCAGCCCAAGAGTCCAAACTTTCAATTCAGTTCTCTTACCCACAGTTTCCAGCCATGCACTTCTAGAACAACGTTCTCCCTGGTGCAATGGGATGACTCCGCCAGTAGCCCGCAGTGTACAGGGTGAAGCCCCCAGTGAGTGTGCTCCCTCAGCTTGGTTGTGCCCTCAGGAGGCAGCCCTGTGGCTAGGATGGGGAGGGAGAGGCTGGCAGGAAAGCTTCTTTGTGTGGCTTCTCTTGGCACAGAGCCCCAGAACTCAGTGTTCATCCATCTAGGACATGTCCCCCACAGCAGCCCAAGCTGGAACCCCACATGCCTGGAGACGGGCTCGGATTCTTAGAAAAGTCTTCTGAGAGAAATCTCCCAGAACTGTCTTGGTGTGGTTTATGGTTTCGCCCTTGGGTGCTGCTGTGTGAGAAAATCCAGCTCTCTCGGCCACACACGTGCTGGAAGAGGCTGCCACCGAGCTGAACACACCTCCCGGCAAGCGCCCTCCTCCACCCCGTGCACTACGATGGCCCGGGAGTGCCAGGCTGTTCCAGGAACTGGGGTGCGTTGGATCTGACATCAAGGCCCTGCTCCCTGAAGTGTCTGCTTCAGTGGGGACGGATGGATCCCGTGCGAGTGCATGTGGTAAGGGCTCTGAGGAGAACAAAACGGGGCTAGGATAGAAGGTGACTAGAGCCTTGTGTTCAGACAATGTCCCGGCTCTAAAGATGACAGCCAGGAAGAGGATGAGTTGCTCCAGAACCCAGGTACTCATCACTCTTACTTGAAGTGTCCTCCAGAAAGGATACTTTGTGTCCCTCTCAAGAAGGCAAGAAAGCCAGGTGTGGTGGTACACACTTTTAATCCCAGCACTCAGGAGGCAGAGGTAGGAGGATTACTGTGAATTCAAGGACAGTCTGAAAGCCGGGCGTGGTGGCGCACGCCTTTAATCCCTGCACTCGGGAGGCAGAGGTAGGAGGATCGCTATGAGTTCTAGGTCACCCTGAGACTCCATAGTGAAATCCAGGTCAGCCTGGGCTAGAGTGAGACCCTACCTCGAAAAAAAAAAAAAAATCAAGGACAGTCTGAGACTAAATAGTGATTTCCAGAATTCCAGGTCAGCCTGGGCTAAAGTGAGACCCTACCTTGGAAAACCAAAAAGAAAAAAAGAAGGAAGAAGAGGGCTGGAGAGATGGCTCAATGGTTAAAGGTGGTTGCTTTCAAAGTCTTCCAGCCTTTAATTCTCCAGTACCCACATAAAGCCAGATGTACAAAGTGGTACATGCGTGTGGAGTTTGTGTGCAGCAGCAAGAGGCCTCTCATGTACTCAGAGTCTCTTTCTCTCACTCTCTCAAATAAATAAATAAAAAGTATATTTTTTAAAGTTTTTAGGGCTGGAGAGATGGCTTAGCAGTTAAGGCGTTTGCCTGCAAAGCCAAAGGACACAGGTTCGACTCCCCAGGACCCACATAAGCCAGATGCACAAGGGGGCGCATGTGTCTGGAGTTCGTTTGCAGTGGCTGGAGGCCCTGACATGTTCATTTTCTATCTGCCTCTTTCTCTCTCCTTCACTCTCGCCCAAATAAATAAATAAAAATTAAATATCAAAAATCTTTGAAAAGGTTTTTAAGGGCTGGAGAGATGGCTTAGCGGTTAAGGCACTTGCCTGCAAAGCCAAAGGACCCAGATTTGACGTCACAGGACCCAAGTAAGCTAGATGCACAAGGGGGTGCACACATCTGGAGTGGCTATAGGCCCTAGCATCCCCATTCTCTCTCTCTCTCCCTCTCTTTACCTGCCTATTTCTGTATCTCTCTCTATCAAAAATAAATAAAAATAAAATACTTTAAAAAGGTTTTTAAGTGCAGGCGTGGTGGCGCATGCCTTTTAATCCTGGGGAGGCAGAGGTAGGAGGATCGCCATTAGTTCGAGGCCACCCTGAGACTGCAGAGTGAATTCCACATCAGTCTGAGCTAGAGTGAGACCCTACCTCGAAAAAACAAAAACAAAAAAAGTCTTTTTTTTTTTTTTTTTTTTTTAAAGAAAGGAAGAAGAATCCAGGCAGGGTGCCCACTCCAGGAGGCTGGGTGATCACTGGTATGAGGACCTGATCTAGACCCCAAGAACCCCCACAAAAAATCCAGGTGTGACAGTGCATGCTGACAACCCTAGAGCTAGGGACACAGGTGGATCCCTGGGGCTTGCTGGTTAGTCTAGCCTAATTGGCTAGCTACAGGCCAATTAGAGACTTAGTCTTAGAAAGAAGAAAGAAGGAAAGAAAGATAGAAAGAAAGAAGGAAAGAAAGAAAGAAAGAAAGGAAGAAGGAAGAAGGAAAGAAGGAAAGAAGGAAAGAAAAAGTGTATGATGCCCTAGGAACAACAGCGCGCGCACACGCACACACACACACACCCACACACCCACACACGCACCTCAACCTGGGGCCACATAGCAAGACCAGTCTCAAGGAACGGGGTAAAGAGTTTTGGCCTGGGGCGGTGTCTGGTCCGTGTGTAATCTGAGGCTGGAGTGTGTCCTCTCGGCGAATGCCTGGCTGTGGCCTGCAATAATGTAAGACGCTGGCGCTGTGTTCCGAACAAGGCTGTAGAGAGGAGGCAGTGGCCTTAAGAAAGGTGGCAGCCAGATGTGCGGAGAATGAGCCAGCTGTGGAGAGCCTGAGCGCTATGAGCGGGGGATGGCCAAGTCCAGGAGGGCATGGAGAGGGTGGGGGAATGAGGCAGGTGTCTACGGAGTTGGGACGAAGTGGGAAGCCAGAGTATGAGCCCCGTGTAAGAAGCCTGAAGACAGGCCACTCCAGCTTAGGCTTCGGGACGTGTCTGTCTGTGGGTAGTGGATGATGTGGCCTGGGTGTTTAGCCTCTGGAAAGATGAGCTGACAACATCCATTGCACCTGGCTAGGAGGAAATAAACAGACGTGAAGCAATCGTTTATTTTGTGCCTTCTGTCAACCCAGTCACCTCCTCCTCCCTGGGCTACAGGAAGTCGCACAGTAATGCCATCTGGGAGGAGACCTCAGGGGTGGTGGCGGCTAACTGCTGCCCTGCCTTCAAGTGGAGCTTCCTCCTTCTGGGCCTTGGTACCTGTGTGTCACCGCCTGCAGTGCGTGCCACTCACCCTGTCTAGGGAACTCAAACATTACAGCCTCTACAGCTTGGCTACTCTCCATTCAGATGCTCTCAGGCTGCCCTTGAGCGCGTCTGCCCCTTCCCTGGCACGTAGCCTTAGAGCAGGAAACCTGCTTCCAGGTCACCCAGCTCTGGGGTTAAAGTACACTAACTTTTCTTTCTCTAACCCCACCCAGGGACACATGGATGAGCTTTGGGGAATTCCTGTGGTTGAATAGGAGTTGTGCAGATGAATGGATAAACTGTGGTACACAATGTGTACTGTTCAGTCATGAAAAGAAACAAAGCTACCTGCTAAGCCAAAGAATACCAAATAACTTATATAAAATATATAGAATAGACAAATCAGTAAAAACAGTAGTTTAGTGGTTGACAGGGTCTGGAAGATGGGAAAATGGTGTGTGTGTGTGTGTGTGTGTGTGTGTGTGTGTGTGCGCGCGCATGCACGCTTAAGAAACACAGAGCTGGGCATATTGGTGCAAACCTTTAATGCCAGTGCTCCAGTTGCAGAGGCAGGAGGATTACTGTGAGTTCAAGGCCAATCTAGGTCTACAGAGTGAGCTCCAGGTCAGCCTAGGCTAGAGTGAGACCCTACCTTGAAAAACCAAAATGACATATAAACACATAAATAAATAAAATAAAATAAAAAAGAGCCGGGCGTGGTGGCGCACGCCTTTAATTCCAGCACTCGGGAGGCAGAGGTAGGAGGACCACCGTGAGTTTGAGGCCACCCTGAGACTACATAGTGAATTCCAGGTCAGCCTGAGCTAGAGTGAGACCCTACCTTGGGAAAAACAGCAACAACAACAAAAATAAACTAAATATCAATGGTGGCTGCACAACACAGGGGCTATACTAAATGCAGCCAAGTCATTTAGA
This sequence comes from Dipus sagitta, assembly GCA_036346955.1. Classification (NCBI taxonomy): domain Eukaryota; kingdom Metazoa; phylum Chordata; class Mammalia; order Rodentia; family Dipodidae; genus Dipus; species Dipus sagitta. Next base: position 1,263,723 of record CM070778.1, on the reverse strand, counting down.
TTAAAATGACAAATTTTAAGTGACCTGTATTTTGCCACATTAAAAAAAGTCAAATGCACATTTCTGGGGAGAGAATTCTTAACTTTGATCAGATTCTCAAGAAGTTGGACGGCTCTGATCTGGTGCAACACTTTCATGAGGCACAGAGGGAATGAGACCTGTGCGAGGTCACTCAGGGGCTGGTGGCAGAGCCCAGGCAGGTCGCATATCTGCCTGACCATACCTTCCTACCCCCTCCCTTCCCTCGTCCTTTAATCCCACGGCAGCCTCCTAGCCAGGCTGCCCACAGCTGTATAACCCAGCCAGGTTTTGTTCAAAGGCCTTCAGGAAGCTGGGCGTGGATTCGAGTTTCAAAAGTGCTTGTCTTTTCTCTCAGTGGACTCTGAGCACTCAGAGGGCAAGAGGAGACCTTTCACACTTTCCCTCATATCTCACGGAGCTCCTGAGGCAGCCTCGGGGCTGAGTGGTCCTGCCTCCTTTCAAGAAAGAAGTTGCTGCTCACCTGAGTGGAGGGCGCTTAGCCGGCAGCCTCTGAGGCGCATTCTTTGTCCAGAGGACATGCTGGTTGACCTAGACTTTGTCAGGTTTGCAGTAGTCTCAGGCTCTTCTCACCAAGGCCTGCTGCCTACCCCTTAATCTTTGTGGGGTTTTTTTTTTTTTCTTTTTTGCCTTTTCACTCTAGCCCAGCCTGGCCTTGAACTATACCTCAGTCTCTTGAGTGCTACTAAGCCCAGCCATATTTTAAAGTTTTTATTATTTATATTTGCAAGGAAAGAGAGAGTCCGAGAGAATGGATACACCAGGGTCTCCTGCCACTGCAAAAAAAAAAAAAAAGCCTGCACCAGATGCATGCACCACTTTGTGCATCTGGCTTTATGTGGGTACTGGGAAATTGAACCCGGACCATCAGGTTTTGCAAGCAAGCATCTTTAACCACTGAAGCATTTTTCCAACCCTATCTTTTTTTCTTTTTCTTTTTTTTGGCTTTTTGAAGTAGGGTCTCACTCTAGCTCAGGCTGACCTGGAATTCACTATGTAGTCTCAGGATGGCCTTGAACTCACAGTGATCTTCCTACCTCTACCTCTGCCTCCCAAGTGCTGGGATTAAAAGCGTGCACCACCACACCCAGCCAACCCCATCTTTTTTATTTTTGTGTGTGTGTGTGTGTGGCTGGGCATACTGGTGCACACCTTTAATTCCAGCACTTGGGAGGCAGAAGTAGGAGGATCACCATGAGTTTGAGGACACCCTGAGACTACATAGTAAATTCTAGGTCAGCCAGGTCTAGAGTGAAAGAAACCCTACCTCAAAAAAAAAAAAAAAATTGTGTGTGTATGTAATGTGTATGATGTGTGTATATGGGCACATACATGTCAGGGCAGACCACATGTAGAGATCAGAGGACAATCTTGGGGTATTTCTCCTCTCCTTCCACCTTTTTTTTTTTCAAAAAATTTAAATTTTTTTTTTGGTTTTTGGAGGTAGGGTCTCACTCTAGCCCAGGCTGACCTGGAGTTCACTATGGAGTCTCAGGGTGGCCTCAAACTCACGACGATCCTCCTACCTCTGCCTCCCAAGTGCTGGGATTAAAGGCGTGTGCCACCACGCCCGGCTTATTTTTCAAATTTTTATTAACAACTTCCATGATTATAAAAAATATGCCATGGTAATACCCTCCCTCCCTTATTTATTTATTTATTTATTTTTTAGGTAGGGTCTCATTCTAGCCCAGGCTCACCTAGAACTCACACTATAGTCCCAAGCTGGCCTTGAACTCACAGTGGTCCTCCTACCTCTTCCAGAACTTCTTGCCACTGCAAATGAGCACTAGACAGACACGCCACTTTGTGCACTTGGTTTTACATGGGTATTGGGGAACTGAACCTAGGCCAGCAGACTCTGCGACTGCTAAGACATCTCTGCAGTCTCCATCTTTTTATTTTTAATTTTTATTTATTTATTTTTAATTTTTATTTATTTATTTGATAGTGACAGACAGGGAGAGAAGAGAGAGAATGGGCGCGCCAGGGCCTCCAGCCACTGCAAACAAACTGCAGATGCATGCGCCCCCTTCTGTATCTGGCTAACATGGGTCCTGGGGAATTGAGCCTCGAACCGGGGTCCTTAGGCTTCACAGGCAAGCGCTTAACCGCTGAGCCATCTCTCCAGCCCTATTTTTTTATTTTTTGAGGCAGGGTCATGCTATGTTGCACAGCTGGCATGGAACTCACTATGTAGCTCCGGCTGGCCTCAAACTTGAAATTCTGCTACCTCCTCCTCACCAGTGCTGGGATGACAGGCATAAGTAACGAGGCCTGCTAAAGTTTTATTTTATTTCTAATCAACAGATAGTAGTTGCATATGGAGTACGATGTGATGTCTTCATACTCTCCTTCTTCCTTTACTGGCCTTCTTAAAGATGCACATAAACCTCCCACCAATTTTCGGAAGTTTCTGTCTTCTCTGTCTTTTGTAGATTAACTGCACAATAAAGTTAGCCAGGAATATACAAACTCTCCCTTTCTAGGCCCTTGCCTAGGCCCAAGTTGCAGGAGAAAGTCACATGGTCATCCCTGGAAGGGGTGCTTGCCAGAAATGCTGACCACAGGAAAACACACACACACACACACACACACACACGTTACTTTAACCAACACAAAAAGTTTGGTCATTTATATCTTTTGGTGGGGAGAGAGGGAGGGCAAGATCTTGTGTAGCTCAGGCTGGCCTTGAACTATGTAGCTGAGGATAACCTTGAACTTCTGCTCCCTACTGCTAACTCCCAAGTGCTGGTATCACAGTCATGTGCCACACACCTGATTCATTTCTGTCTTCTTTAGATCCACTGGTCTACAACTCTTGAGACCTATGAGAATGAGCTATTTTATGAAACACTGGGCAATTGAAGTGCCTACTTGCCTGGTATTCACATACAATCCCTTGCTGGGCAAGGGCAGTGGCAGAGTGCTTGATGAGCAGGCACAGTACACAAGGCCCTGGGTTCAATCTCCAGCACTTAAAAACAAACCAAAACAAGGACTGGAGAGATGGCTTAGTGGTTAAGGCGTTTGCCTGTGAAGCCAAAGGACCCAAGTTCAATTCCCTAGGACCCATGTAAACCAGATGCATAAGGGGGTGTATGCATCTAGAGTTCGTTTGCAGTGGCTGGATGCCCTGGCGTGCCCATTCTCTCTCTCTCTCTCTCTGCTTGCAAATAAATAAATAAAATAATAATGAAAAAGTAAGCATTATTTAAAAAACCAAAACAACCTTTATTTTCAAATATTTTATGTATTTGTTTTTATTTATTTATTTGAGAGAGAAAGAAAGAAAGAAGCAGAGAGAGAGAGAGAGGCAGATAGAGAAAGAATGAGCACACCAGGGCCTCCAGCCGCTGTAAACAAACTCCAGACACATGTGCCGCCTTGTGCATCTGGCTTATGTGGATTCTGGGGAATTGAACCTAGGTCCTTTGGCTTTGCAGGCAAGTGCATTAACTATCTCTCCACTAAGCCATCTCTCCAGCACGCCCCCCCCCCTTTGCTGAGGTAAGTTGTCGTTCAGGCTGACCTGGAATTCACTCTGTAGTCTCAGGGTAGCCTTGAACTCACTGAGATCCTCTACCTCAGCCTCCTGGGTGCTGGGATTAAAGGCATGCGCCACCATGCTTGGCCCAAGCAACCTTTTAGGCAGGCATTGTCCTGCATGCATGTAATCCCAGTACTTGGGAGGTGGAGGCAGAAGAATCAGGTGCTCAAAGCCAGCCTTAGCTACATACAGTTTGAAGGCAGCTTGAGTTACATGAGACCCCACATCTCAAAAAAAAAAAAAAAAAAAAAAAAAAAAATCACGAGACCCTTAGGGCAAGTTGTCAGATGGTCATGGTTGCTAAGGAAGCTCTTTCTCCATCAATCATTTCCTTCATTACCTAAACCCCAGCTCTTCCTTCCACAAACCTCTCACTTCTATCTCCATCCCGTGCTTGCTCCCTGGAAGGTTCCTGAAACAGCACCCTCCCGGTGTGCCCTAAGTGGAGTGAACTTAACTGGAGAGTCTCCGGCGGTGGAGGGAGGCTGGTGCCTGTCTGTGCCCCCTCAGGACGGGGCCACCCTTGGAGGATGTGTCAGTCATGAGCAGTGAGGTCTAGAGGGGCTGTGGAGAAGGGCCCTGGCGCTGGAGAGGCCCCCAGCAGTGGGAGCACCCTCAGAGACGAGACAGAATGCATTAGGGCTGTGGGGAGGAGGATAATAAAGCAGATGCCGGGCTGGAGAGATGGCTTAGCGGTTAAGGCACTAGCCTGCGAAGCCTAAGGACCCAGGTTCCATTCCCCAGGGCCCGCGTAAGCCAGATGCACAAGGTAGTGCAAGCTTCTGGAGTTCGTTTGCAGTGCCTAGAGGCCCTGGTGCGTCCATTTTCTCTCTTCCTCTCTCTCTCAAATAAATAAAATAAAATAAATAAAGCAGATACCTTATTTGAGCTAACAAGGGTTACTTTGTGGGGAGCCAAGGGAAAGTCGGGGAGGGGGTGGAGGTTGATCAGCACTCGGGGTCTGGGGTGGGGGATGCAGCAGCCGTCCTACCCCCCTCCCCCCCAGCAGAGGTCCTGGCCCCGTTGCCCTAGCCCGGCCGGTGACGTCACGGCGCTTGCTCGTGCAGCCTGTGACGTCACGGGCCCGACCCCGGGCATTGTCTGGGGGTCTGCGCGCAGAAGGAGGTGCCTGCGGCGTGCGCGCGCCCGACCCGACGGAGAAGGGACCGACCTGCAGTTCCCGCCCGAGCTGCTCGCCGCGTGCGCGCCCCCGCGCGGGCCGCCGGTTGCTATGGACGCCGCTGGCCGGCGGGGTCGCGGGGGCCGCGGCTGGGCGACTTGGCCTTGGGACTCTGGCTCGTAGGCCCGGAGCGGCACCATGAAGACCATCAAGAAGGAATCCCGCGTCAGGATCCCAACGGGCAGGTTCTTGGACCCCGCGGAGAACGTCAAAGGTTGGCGCTGGCTGCCTTGGGTGCTCCGGAGAACCGACAAGGACGCTTGTGGGCCGGGGTTGGGACCCGGAGCCAGCGCCGAGGTGGGGGGGGGGGTGCAGTGAGGGTCACTGGGACTGGGGGTGTAGGACCCAGGCACAGGACCCAGGAAGGGAGGAGGACAGCGCTCTGGGCCTTGGGGATGGAGATTTAGCAAGCAGGTGACTGACAGAGCGTGGGGCTTCAGGGGTCAGTGGCAGGGAGCCTTGGGCAGGAGAGAGAGATGACCTCCTCTAACCATATCTGAGGGTGTGGCTCAGGTGGCAGGATCGGTGAGGTGTTCAGAGCGAGGGAGCAGTTTAAGGACAGGGGGGTTCAGGAAATAAGTCTTTGGAAAGAGGAGTTCAGGAAAATGCAAAAATAAAATAAAAAAAAAAAGCAAATAAAACCAAAACTAAAAACAAACTAACAAAAAAAACACGTTGAACACCCAGCTGGAGTTTTGGGGGCTGGGGTGGCTGTCATCTATAAGCCCTGCTCAGATAAAATCCAGGAGAGAAAAACAAAAACGAACAAACAACAACAACAACAAAGCCCAACTTTACTAGTTTCAGACTACATGTTCCTACCACCAGCCCTTTCTAACCTTGTGTTACATACCCAGTGTTTTTAATTTTATTTATTTATTTGAGAGAGAAAGGGGGCAGATAGAGAGACAGAGAAGGGTGCTAATGAACTCCAGATGCATGCGCCACCTTGTGCATCTGGTGTCCTGGGGAATCGAACCTGGGTCCTTTGACTTTGCAGGCAAGTGCCTTAACCACCGAGCCATCTCTCCAGCCCAAATGTGTAGCACAAGTTGGCCTCCAACTCCTGATCTTCTTGCCTCTGCCTCTTCAGCAATTTCCTACCATCATATGCTACCACAACTGGAATACCCATTTAAAAATTATTTTTGTTGTTTTTGAGATGAGGTCTCCCATGTCTCCAGGCTGGCCTCTTAACTCATTGAGGATGATTTTGAACTTCTGATCCTTCTGCATCTACCTCCTGAATGCTGGGATCACCGGTGTGTGCCAACATACCCAGTTTGTGTGGTACTGGGAATCTAACACAGAGCTTCATGCATGCTAGGCAAACACTCTACCCACCGAGCTACACTCCCAGCCCCCAATTGTTCGCTTTAATGTGAGTGTGGAAAGTCACCAGACACAACTACTTCCATCTTTCCATTTGCAACACATTCCCTCTTTCCTGCCCCCGTGATGGGATGGAACTCAGGGCCCTGTGCATGCTAGGCAAGTATTCTGCCTCCGAGCTTCAGCCCCAGCGTTTTTATTCACTGAGAGCCTGCCATGTGTGGCAGTATACATATAAAGTATCGTGAGATTGCAGCCCTCCAGAAACAGTCTAATGAAGACCCAGAGAAGTACCAAAGGAACCTGCCGCAGGTGTCCCATCACGGTTAGGGACACTCAGAGCCCTGTGACCCAGGCTTAGAGGGATTTCTGAAGTAGATGACATGTATGGCAGATTAAAGGGGAAAAGCAAGGAGGGCCTTGCTTTCCAGGCTTGTGGAACAATGTGAGTTCATGGGCCAATGAGTGTGGGAGCCAGAGGGGACTGTGCAGGAAGGCAGGGGTCAGGCCCGCATGTGCAAGGTCCAGAAAGTGTGGGTTGCACTCCTGCAGGGCCTGGGGGCCTAGGGTGGGCAGCCTCAGAAGCATGGCGAAGAGAAGCGCAGGTTGGGAGTCAGCAGAGTCCCCTGGGAGGCCCGGATCACTAACTCGAGCCTGGTCGCTTTGGGGTATGGTTTTCTTTTATGCTTCTTCGTGGTATAAAAAGTGGATGCTGTTTCGTGACATACTTTTTAATAGTTAAGAGAGAAAGAGAGAAAGAGAGAGAAAAAAATAATCGGTTCCCTTTCCCAAGGGCAGTCAAGGGCTTTCCTGGCTGCTGCCTCCTGCTCTCCTTGCTGTGTGACCTTAATCCCATTTGAACTTTCTGCTGTAAACAAATCAAGGAAAGATTTTCTTCACTGTGTGTTTATTTTTAATAACGGAAGAATTCAGTTTGTTAAATAGTCCTTGAATTAAGAACATGCACCAGAGTGTGTGTGTGTTGGGGGGGTAGTAAATAGAATACTTAGCAGGCAAGGATCCCTTTCTTTTTTTTTTTTTCTTTTCTCTGAACTTTTTCAGAAAAGCCTTCGGTGCACTGGGACAGTACTCTCTCCTCCCCAATATCATGTGTTCGGTCACCTCCAAGGTCTCTGAATCCTGAGCAAAAAGACAAACAAATGCGATTGGAAATAACATTTAGACAGAAAATTCGAGGATTCGAGGCTGGAGAGACTGCTCAGTGGTTAACATGCTTGCCTACAAATCCTAACAGCCCAGGTTCAATACCCCACTACCCACGTAAAGCCAGATGCACAATGTGGTGCATGCATCTAGAGTTCATTTGCAGTAGCTGGAGGCCCCGGTGCACCCATTCTCTCTGTCTATATGCCTTTTTATATCTCAGCCTCTCAAATAAATAATATACATAATTTTTTAATAAAGCATTTATTTATTTGAGAGAAAGATTATGGCCACACCAAGGCCTTTTGCAGCTGCAGGAAAACTTCAGATGCATGTGCTACCTTGTGCATCTAGCTTTACTTGGGTACTGGGGAATCAAACTGAGGCCTGTAGGCTTTACAAGCAAGCATCTTTAATCACTGAGCAGTCTCCCCAGCCCCCATGTTGTAACCCTGTATACTACCTTCTCTGTCCTTTTACAGCACTAGAGAGTGTTTGATGAGCTGAGCATGATGGCTCATCACTGTAATCCCAGCACTTGGGAGGCTGAGGCAGGAGTATTGTCATGGATTTAAGGTCTGCCTGCCTACAGAGTGAGTTTGAGGCTAGCTTGAGTTACAGAGTGAGATCCTGTCTCAAAAGCAAAACAAAACAACAAAAATTGAAGGCTCTTGGTGAATATTCTGTGGGATGAACTTAACTTTAAAATGTGCATATCATGCCAGGAGTGGTGGCACACGCCTTTAACCCCAGCACTTGGAGGCAGAGGTAGGAGGATCACCATGAGTTCAAGGCCACCCTGAGAATACAGAGTGAATTCCAGGTCAGCCTGGGCTAGAGTGAGACCCTACCTTGAAAAACCAAATAAATAAATAAAAATAAATAAAATGTGCGTATCGTTTTAATGGATATGCAATTAAGCAGAACGGCTGTACAGAGTGACAGAACACTTTCTATACTGCATTCAAGATAACCGTCTCGGATAAACCTCCCACCAGAGCTTTAATGAGCTGCTTCAGTCTCAACCAACCGTGACAAATCAACTTCTGTGTCACTGAGAGGGGCAGAGCTCTGGCCCCCAGAAATCTTAAGCAGTGTTGAAAGTTTATGTTTCTATCCACCAGTAATTCTGTATCCATCAGGAAAAAGACACATCTGTGAGATGTTTTGTCCCTGGAGATGTAGAGAGCACCCAAGGTGATGGGCGGAAGAAACCAATGTCCTGGAAAAAAATAAATGATACCAAAGCATTTCTAAAAGCAGACCTTGAACTGGTAGCAATTCTCTTGTGGGCTGCCGCCCATTTTGATGTCTGTATAGAAGGGAGAGGGAAGTCGAAATCAGAACCCCAGCCAGTCAGGATGACTGAGGCCAGGAAGTCCAGCACTCAGGAGGCTGAGGCAGGAGAATAGCAAGTTCCAAGGCCAACCTGGGTTACATAGCAAGTCCCTGTGTAGAAAGAGACAGACAGACAGAGAGAGGAAAGAAGGAAGAAAGGAAAGCAAGGGAGCCGGATATGGTGGCTTAGGCCTGTAATCTCAGTACTCAGGAAGCTGAGGCAGGTGGATTGCCATGAGTTCAAGGCCAATCTGGTCTACATAGTGAGTTCAGGACAGCCTGGGATACATAGTAAGACCCCCATCTCACAAAAAAGAGGGGCTGGAGAGATGGCTCAGTGGTTAAAGGTGTTTGCCTGCAAAGCCTGCTGGCCTGTGTTCAATTCCCCAGCACCCATGTCAAGCCACACACAAGACATGGCTGGTCATCTGGCATTCATTTACAGCAGCCAGAGACCCTGGTGTGCCCACACACACACTCGCAAATAAAAAAAAAAATTTTGCCGGGCATGGTGGCACACCCCTTTAGTCCCAGCACTCGGAAGGCAGAGGTAGGAGGATCGTCATGAGTTCAAGGTCACCCTGAGACTACGTAGTGAATTTCAGGTCAGCCTGGGCTAGAGTGAGACTCTACCTCAAAAAAAATTTTTTTTTTAATATTTTATTTATTTATTTGACAGAGAAAGAGGGAGAGAGAGAGAGAATGGGCACACCAGGGCCTTCAGCCACTGCAAATGAACTCCAGATACGTTCGTCCCCTTGTGCTCTGGCTAACGTGGGTCCTGGGGAATCGAACCTGGGTCCTTTGGCTTTGCAGGCAAATCCCTTAACCACTAAGCAATCCCTCCAGACCCCCATTTTTTTTTAAAGGAAGGAAGCCAGGTATGGTGGCGCACACCTTTAATCCCACTACTCAGGAGGCAGAGGTAGGAGGATCTCTGTGAGTTCGGGGCCATCCTGAGACTACATAGTGAATTCTAGGTCAGCCTGGGCTAGAGTGAGACCCTACCTCAAAAAAACAAAAAAACAACAACAAAAAAAAAGAAAGAAAGAAAGAAAGGAAATAAAGAAGGAAAAGGAAGAAGAAGAAAAATCAAAACCCAAGGCTGCATCTCCACATGTGGTGGCAGATCAGACCAGAACCGGGTCAGGCCGCTGGGCCCTGCGTGTGTCTGCGTGTGTGCATTTCATAGATGGGCACTCCTGAGCCGCTTCTCCAGGGGAAGAGATGGGACTGTGGCTGGCAGACTGAACTCAGAGTTATGTTTGAAATGATTCTGCCTTTTTAACAAAACCACCTGCTATGTGGACATTTCCTTTAAAAAAAAAAAAAAAAACTAGTTTGATTGTGTAAACCAAAGCCCCTGCCTTGATGTTGTAGTGGTTTGGTCTCTTAAAGATTAGAGCACTTTGAGGAACAGTAGATAAAACCAAATTTTGTTTTAAATGCCCTGAAGGCTGGGTTTAGATTTTTTCTTTTGATTGTTTTGTATAGGGCCTTACATCAAACCCTTCTCAAGTACAGGGAAAAGGATGGTATTACCAGCCAGAGAAATGAGGTGTACTGTTGAAAGAGTTAAGCCACCTCTCGGGAAGCAGCCAGAGTGTGTCCTCGTCAGAGAGTGGCCACTTCTGCCCCCTGTGTTGTCAGTGTCCAGTGCTCTGGCTGCCTCTTGAGAGACCTCAGCTCTGAGTTCTCCACCTCTCTCCAGTCCCATGAGCCACTGTTGTCATCTATCACTGCAAATAATCTTGTCCTCCATCCTGGCCCTTGGACTGTCCCTGCCCACTGCCCTGTCGAGAAAGCCTGAAGTCTCTGCATGGCTCACTGAGCTCTCCTGAGGTGGCTCCTACTTCCCTTTGCCATCCTGCTCCGCACCTCCCACCTTGCTCAGCTCCAGCGATTTCGTAACACATGTTTTGAGTTCCAGAGGGTGTACCCCCCCCTTCTGGCCTCCAGGTCTCTTCATGCGGTTCCCTCTGGAATGCTTGTCTCCCACTGCCACTTTGTCAGGCTGCTCTTCCCTCCTCCACTCTTGCTTTAAACAGCACCTCCTTAGGAAGTACCCATGGACATCCGCTAGTCTGGGTTGGGCCTTCTGGGTGCCCCTCTAGTACCCCAAATTCAGTCTGCTTTTTTTTTAATTGAGATAAGCCCAACAGACTGCTTCTTAAACTTTTTTTTATTTATTTGTTTGAGGGAGTGAAACAGGCACATAGAAAGAGAGAGAGAGAGAGAGAGAGAGAGAGAATGGGCACACCAGGGCCTCTAGCCACCTATGAACAAACTCCAAACACATGCACCACCTTGTGTACCTGGCTTATGTGGGTCCTGGGGAGTCAAACCTGGGTCCTTTGGATTTTCAGGCAAGCGCCTTAACCACTAAGCCATCTCTCCAGCCCCCCTTTTTATGTGAGATTGAGAGAGAGAGAAAGAGAGAATTGGCATGCCAGGGCCTCCAGCCACTGCATTTGCCCCCTTGTGCACTTGTGTCACCTTTACATCTGGCTTACGTGGGACCTGGGGAGTGGAACAGGGGTCCTTAGGCTTCACGGGCAAGCGCCTTAACTGCTAAGCCATCTCTCCAGCCCTGACTGAGCTTTCTTTATTGCAGTCTTTGAGGACTGAGACTTGGTCCAAGCATGGTGCCTGGCATATAGAAGCCACTGAGACAGTCATTATTAAGTGAGATAATATGAAACAAAGGGTTGGTGGTGGATGTTCTCTCCCCCACTCCCCTTTCCCAGCCCTTGCATTTTAATCATTTTTTTTTAACCTCCAGGGTAGGGTCTCGCTTTAGCCCAGGCTGACCTGGAATTCACTAGGTAGTCTCAGGGTAGCTTTGAACTCGTGGCGATCCTCCTACCTCTGCCTTCTGAGCAGCTGGGATTAAAGGCGTGCGCCGCCGTGCCTGACTTTTTCCTGTTTTTATAAGTGGAAGAAAGCAAGTCCAAAGACATTAAAGGATGTACCCAAGGTTGTCCAGCTTGTAAATGACACAGTTTGAAATAGACCATCTTTTGATTTCAGCTTCTATTGAAGTCTCAGTCACTATGGTAGGCCAGGGGAGTGGGTAGCAGAGCCCTTAAAGAAAGCTCATCACCCTAGCAAAGTTCTGCCCACTGCAACAGCCTCAGCCATCTGCCTGGGTGGCTGGCTTGGCCCTCCACTGTGCATTCTAACATGGCTTCATTTCTTTGACTCAGAATCTTACTATGTAGCCTCAAAGTGGCCATCTTCCTGCCTCAGCCTACAAGAGCTGGCATTACAAACCTGCACTACCATCCCTGGCTTACGTTATTGATTAGTAATGTTGGGCATTGAAGCCAGGGCCTCGCTGCCTCACACATGCTCAGCAAGTGTTCTGTCAGCTGCGTCCCCAGTCCTCGATACATTGTCTTTGTGTATTTATATGTACAGAGAGCTCTTCAAGCACATGTCACTTTCTGCTTTCAGAAAAGAAGCGAGCAAAGGCTGCTGAACAGCCCACACCCCCCATTCAGGAAGAGCCCGAGCCTGTCATCAGTGTTCTCCAAGGAGACGACATTCTTGCCTTGGCCATTAAGAAGGAAGACTTGCAGAAGGTGAGGCTGCCATTCAAGACCCCTTTCCTGCCAACTCTTCCTGCCAGCCTCTGATAGCTGGAACACTAGCCGTGCCCACTTTCTCTCCACGGGCCTCCTAACCTCAGAGAGTCCCCAGCTCCGTGGGGCGGGGGAAATCCACTGAATATACATCCTTCCACTCTGGCATCTGAAGGAATTCACAGGGTTTTGTTTTTGTTTTGCCGAGATTCAGTTAGATCCACAAGACAATGAGGTATCTTGAAGCTGGGGCCAGCGTGCCTGTTTTGCAGGTGGCAGAGTGGATTCAAGCACTGTGAATAGATGTGCACAGACGGCCAAGCTTACTTCAGCGTCTGTGCTTTCCTGTCAGCCACGTCTCACTTCAACTGTCGGGAAGCATGTCCGATGTTCCCCCTCCCCTATGTCATACCCCCACTTCTGCCCAAGCCAGCCCCTGGTGGTGCCCAAGTCTCAAGTCTGTTTCATAGGCATTTCCCGAACAGGACATATGGATGGAACTGGAGAAGTGGATTTGTTAGCTTCCAGCAAGAACTGGGACAAACGCAGGGGGTAGTGTGTTCCCTTATCTCATGTGGAATTCTGTTTTGTTCCTTTTTAGCAACACATTCCTCGACTTACAGAAACAGACCATAAGCCTGCCATTTCCCAGAAATTTATCATCCGAAAGCCCAAACCCAAGGTTTCGAGCAAGAAAGTCTGCCACTTAATAGCACATCCTGCAAATCCAGATGTAGCCACAAAGCCCATAGACTACTCTGGTAAGGTCCTCTTGGCTCTGGCTGATGGGCTCTGCATGCGTGGGTCAGCCTGGCAAGAAAGCTTGGACTCCATGGAAACGTTGACAGCTTGTCGGTCTCCCTCTCTTTGCCCTCCCAGGTCCTGGAAATAACTTTTATGGCAGTGAGCAGATTCTTCCTCACCACATCCTGGGGAGTCTCCAGGACTTTAAGAGAATTGCACTTGCTCGAGGGAACACCCAGGTTTGTTTGTAAGCGCTGAGAGGTTACTGAGGACATTTTTACGTATGTCCCCTGCAAAGTCAAGCAGCGGGGATTTGCTATAAGGAATTCAGAGCTTGCCTTAGGAACCCCTGGCTCTGGGTAGGCTGAACCCCAGGAGGCAGCAGGGCTCTGGGTCCCGCTCCTCATTCTCTGTGTGGACTTTATTTTCCCCTTCTCCAGAGACTGGTCTGCTGATGTCCTTGGTGGGAGGAAGTGGATCCCCTCTGCTTCCTGTTCCACCTTCCTGTCACACAGTGCTTCTCTGTCTCAGAACGTGCACTGGGCAGGTGTCAGGGGGTGTGAGGTCGAGTGAAAGCGGCTCAGTCACCCTGGAGAAAGGTCCAGTTGTAAAGAAGGGAGCCATACTAAAGGTTGCTGAACATTGTTGGGGAAAAGGGCTGAGAGTGCACCTCAGCCCCCTGCCCCGTTCCTGCGATTTTCCTGTCACTTGTCACCCAGAGGTCCTGAAGTGGAAGGATTCTCCACGGGGGGGGGGGGCAGAGCTGGGATCTAGAAACCTCTGGAGGCGCGGGTCAGAGCTTCCTCACCACCCTCCACAGGACCGTCTTGTACTTTCCAGCTCGCGGAGCTGATGCACACACAGCCCTGTGTGATGACTCTCATGTCGGCAAACGAAGAACCAAAGCCAAAGGTTCAGAAGGAAGAGAAGAGACCCCCCTGGGCCCCGCCTCCTCAGCACAACTTCCTGAAGAACTGGAAGCGCCATGTCTCTGGGTGGAAGAAGCAGCAGGAAGCCCTCAGCGGTGAGCAGAGCTGACAGGACCCCCACCTGGCTTCCATCTGGCACGGAGGCTCTCCCTGTGCCTTTCCCCTCCTGCACCTGCCGAGAGCCTGGGCTCAGGCTGATCGCCTTCCTGCCATCGCTCCTGACAGCTTCTTGCTTTTCTTAAGCCTCAGTGGGCCCTGAACTGAGCCCCGCAAGTGCCCTGCTCCATGCGTAGTGCCAGGGCCCATGTGTCGTGTTGTGGCTGAGCAGCTGCACTCTTGCCTCTCGCTCTCCAGAGCACCTGCAGAAGCCTGTCGCTGAGCTGCTGATGAATGCTGGAGAAACCTACAGAAAGATCCAGGAGGAGCGGGAGCTCATTGATCGTGCACTTCCAACTCAGCATGACAGGAAAGTGAGGACGCCCTTCCCAAGTGCCTGTGGGGTGGGGACTAAGGAAGCGGCTTGTCTCAGGTTGCACAGTTGGGGAGAAAACAACCTATCACATTGCCAAGCCATGTTAAGCCCTCGAGGCCTTTATTCTATTCTATTCTATTATTGGGTGTTACGGGGACTGGTCACTTTAATAATTCAGCATGTGGTGGTACCACTCCGTGAGTCTTGCTGTTTGTCTCCTAAAGGCTTAGACCCGAGCTTTTGCTACCCGCAAGACCACACCACCAGGCTTTGTTCTAGTACATCAGTGGATACCTGGATTGAGACTAGCTTACCTCATCTTTCTGGGGACAGTAAAGGCTTCTGAAGAGCATCCTGTAAACAAGAAAGTAGGCAGCTCTTTTCTGCCATCAGGGCATAATGGAGGCCCAGACAAAACGCCTTTAGTCTGTGGTGTACTCCTGTCTTCCCAGGCTCTCAGCAGCCCCTGACCCGGTTACAGAGGTGACTTCATTGCTCTGTCCTTCCTTGTCAGGGGTATAATAAGACCAGTGGGTTCTGGAATCCACTCGACTACCTGGGAGATGAGATGACAGGTCTGCTCATGACCAAGACAAAAACTCAGCGTGGCCTGGCAGAGCCCATCACGCACATCAGAAAGCCCCGCTGCATCCGGGTGGAGACAGGTGAGGAGCAAGGCTGAGCCAACTGGCTTCTCGGGGCCTGGTACAGTAGGTGGGCAGCGTGCTGGTGACTGCTGCGAGACACACCGAGGACCACATCCTGCTTCACCGTGGCCTTGGGCAAGTCCTAGACCCTTCCGTGGGTCCAGGCCCCCTTCTGTAAAACAGTGATGGAGTAGAGGAAAGGCAGGGTAGCTAGATGCATGGCTATAGAGGTTCCTTGAGCCATATGCAGCTGTCAAGTCTCTGGAATATGACTAGTCTGCATAGAGATGAGCTATCAGTGTGGATTGTGGACT
The DNA here is from genome assembly GCA_036346955.1 of Dipus sagitta. Lineage (NCBI taxonomy): Eukaryota > Metazoa > Chordata > Mammalia > Rodentia > Dipodidae > Dipus > Dipus sagitta. The sequence continues at coordinate 1,248,430 of CM070778.1, read as the reverse complement.
CTTTCCAATTGGAAAAAAATTATAAATAATTTTCGTATTGATTGCATGTAGGAATGATGATATTTATTTGCAAACAGAGCAGAGACAGAGGAAAAGAGAGAGAGCTCCATGGCTTCTTGCCACTGCAGATACACTGCAGATGCATGCACCACTTTGTACATCTGGCTTTATGTGTGTACTGGGAATTGAACCCCAGCCAAACCCAGGTCAGCAGCCTTTGCAAGCAAGAGCCTTTAGCCACTAAGCCATCCCCCCCCAGTCCTGGGGTAGCAATATTTTTGATAGAGTTAAATAAACTATATTAAAATAAATCTCCCTAAAGATTTTTTTTTAACTTTTCAAAGCTGCATCTAGAAAATTTGAAATGACACGCATAGCTTGCATTTGTAGTTGGCACTCTGCTTTTGTGGCATAGCCATATCTTAGAGCCCTCCAGCCTGCACGTCTTCAGGTCCTAGCTGTGCTGGCTTTCGGAACTCCTGTGAGATATTTGGCTCTGGCCCTTGACTGTCTATCATAGGGTTATGAGAGGGTTAAATGAAACATGATAGGTATTTAAGAGGTTCTGACTCCTTGTTAAGCACTCAACAGAAAATAGCTTCTATTGTTATTGTTACTGTAATCCAGAAGTTTGGCTACTTAGTAGCTCATATGTGGGAGTTCTGTAGGTCTTCTGAGGAGGCATGGGGCTGTTGGACCAGAGTGGAGCTGCCTTAAGGAAGCTGGATTCCTCCACTCTCCATCCCTCTCAGAAGTGCTGTTGGGATGGGTGTTCTCAGAGTTCTTGAGCAGTGTGTGAGGGTGGGGAGGGGTCCTTGATGGCAGCCTGGGTTGAGGGGTCTCCCTCCGACCCCACCTTAGGATTACCAGCCCAGAAGGATGCTTGGTACCGCTACACCTGGGACCGGAGTCTGTTTCTAACCTACCGACGGAAGGAGCTACAGAGCATCCTTGCTGAGCTGGACTTCAGCCCGCAGGTTGGTGATGCCCCTCCGCCCCAGCCAGAGACTCCTGAGGGTGCTCGCTTCCTTTAGACAGTTAATCTTTGTGTGTGTGTGTGTGTGTGTGTGTGTGTAGGTCAGAAAGTGACTTTAGATGTCTCCTTCCATTTCTTTCCACCTTTTTTATTTAGACAAGGTCTCGCAGTGAATCCAGAGCTCACTGCTGCAGTGAGTCTAGCTATTCCTGGAGTTCCAGGGATTCCCTGTCTCTGCCTCCCACGTGCTGGGATTACAGGCACACACCACCGTGCCCGGCGTTTACGTGGGTGCTGGGACTCAAACTCAGGTCCTCACACTTGGACAGCAAGTGCTTTACTAACTGAGCCGTCTCCTCAGTCCCAGCCAGATCATCTTTCTTCTCTTTGCCTCTCCTGAGGACATCGATGGCCTGGAGGTGGTGGGCCATGGACAGCCCTTCTCGTCTGTCACAGTAGAAGAGGGTGTGACATTTGAAAAGGACCAGGAGAGCTCCTCTGAAGACACAGATCACCTGTGAGTTGAGTGTGCACCTCAGGGGGAGAGTCTGGAGAGCCTGCTTCCCCTGGCACCCACCAGCATTATAGGGAAGGCTTTTCCTCCCTAAAATTGAAATTGGGGTGTTTGCATCCCAGCCACACTAGTGGCTGTCCACCCCTCCCTCCCTAGCCCATTCTGGTATCTCTGCTAGCTTCCTGCTGCCATCTTTCTTCTAACAATCAGCTCCTAACGAAGACGTCCCAGACATTGCTCAGCTGCTTAAGTAGGCTCCTCAGAGCTTCCTACTGCCACGCACAGAGAGTGGCCCTGGAGGGAGGCCTGAAGAGTCCATGTTGCTCCCAAGAAGCTCCTGCCTCGAGGAATGGATCAGGAGGAAGCTGAGCCAATGCAGGACTGGCCATGTCTTTCCATGGAGGGTCCCAGGTGGTAGGACTGTTCAGCTGTGGGAAATTTAAGTTGTTGGTTTTTCTTACAGAGACTCACTGACCAGCATCCCTGAGGGGGTCCCCATGCCTGTTCTTGGCCCTTCACTGCTGTTCTGTGGGAAGCCAGCTTGCTGGATCAGAGGCAGTAACCCAGAGGACAAGGTAACTGACTTCACCTTCACACACCTGCTGGAAGGGCCTCCCTTGTGGGTGCAGCTCTCAGGTGACCCGTGGCAGTCACGAGGAGTCCACACGGTCTCCTATTTGTGTTTTTATCTGATCACACATTCTGCATGTCTGAAAATGGTAACAGCAACACTAACTTGAGCAAGAATGCAATCACAAGGCTGAAAAGAGTATCACAAGCTACCAAGTTTGTACCTAGCCCCTTAGCAGGTAATTAATCAAACTCTTTAACACAGATAGTGCTATAGGAAGCTTCTAGAATATTCTTCAGATGCTAAAGAGCAGAAATGAGCATTGAGTGTAAAATTTATTTTTCTTCTTCTTCTTCTTCTTCTTCTTTTTTGTTTTTTTGTTTTTTTTTTGTTTTTTTGTTTTTTTGAGGTAGAGTCTCACTCTGGCCCAGGCTGACCTGGAATTTACTATGCAGTCTCAGGGTGGCCTTGAACTCATGGCAATCCTCCTACCTCTGCCTCCCAAATGCTGGGATTAAAGGTGTGCTCCACCATGCCCGGCTTTTCTTCTTATTTTTTGATGGTGACCTTAGAGACAGATACTACTGGTGTTTGATACCACTCAGGGCTGCTAGTCAGGGAGGGCCAGGGAGGTGAACTGGAGTGAGTTGATCATGCTAGGCCAGGATCTTTAGTCAGGACAGTTCTCATAGCCCCTCCTTCCCCAGAAAAGCATCGGAATTGGTGTTCGCTTGACCTTTGAAACCCTTGAAGGGGAGAAAACATCTTCAGACCTGACCGTGGTCAATAACGGCACTGTGGCCATTTGGTATGACTGGCGACGGCAATCCCAGCAGGACTGTTTCCGAGACCTGAAGAGAAACAGGATGCAGCGGTTTTACTTTAACAACCGGGAAGGTACTCCAAAGCTGCCCTCCTCACCAGCTGTCTCTCCATTGGTCCTCAGTGCCTGAGAGACCTCGGCATGGCATCTGGCTACTGCCTAACTCCTAGGACATTCCAGCCCCTCCTCCTGCCTTGCCCCTCCCATTTCTCCTGTGAAGTGTGTGATCTACTGTTCACTTCTGTTGAAAGAACAAGGGAACTCTTGAGCCCTCAGAGGGGGGAAGCCATCAGGGAACAGAAATGCTCTCTGGTTCAGTTACTGATTTGCACAGACCTAGGGCCAGTATGACCAACTGTCCTTGCTTGCCTGGAACTTTCCCGACTTGAACCCTCAAAGTCACATGTTGTAGGAACAGTCATAGGGCCAGGCTGGTCACCCACCAAAGCTGGGCCTCAGTGAACTCTCCATGTGCAGGCTGGGGGTTCAGCCAGCGCCTCCTGATTCAAAATCTCTGTCTCTGTCCCTCTCAGGTGTAATTCTGCCTGGGGAAACGAAACAGTTCACCTTTTTCTTCAAGTCTTTGGTTGCTGGCATCTTTAGGGAATCTTGGGAGTTCAGGACCCACCCCATCCTTCTGGGAGGTGCTGTCCTGCAGGTCACTCTCCATGCAATCTCCCTTACCCAGGATATCTTTAGAGATGAGAGGAAGTTGCTGGAGGTAAGGGACCCATGACTTCATCCATGGGGACACCATTGGGGTTCCCTGTGTTCTTCAATGTCAGGAGTCTTCCTCCTTTGTTTTCCATTATTATATTGTGTGTGTGTTCTTTCGATAGGGCCTCATGTAGATCAGGCTAGCCTGGAACTTGTTTTATAACTGAGAATGACCTTGAGTTTCTAATCCTCCTGCCTCCATGTCCTGAGTACTAGGATTATGGGCATGCACCACCACACCCAGTCACCCAGCATCCCCACCCCCGGGTTTTTCACCAAATCTAGAGCCCAACAGTTTGGCTAGACTAGCTAGCCAGCAAGCTATAGGGATCCACCTGTCTCTACCTCCCCAGCTCTGAGATTACAGGTGTGTGGCTACCACACCAGCATTTTACATGAGTGCTAGGGATTCAAACTCAGGTCCTCAAGCTTGTGCAGCAAGCACTTTACCCCTGAGCATCACCCTAGCCCCCAGAGGTGTTTTTTTTCCTTTTCCCAAACATAAATAGGTAACTACTTTTGCTTAACAAACACTAGCCAGGGCTTTGTGATGTAGGAGATGGGCAAGCAGCCCCACCTTGCAGCCCCTGAGTTAGAAAGGAAGGGGATGGAGCCCTAAGATGCCGAGTTCATGAAAGTACTTCTGAGAGCCTCATGTAGCTGTCAGAGTGTCTTGCTGGGGTGTATCTTGGTCACTGGTCTGCTGCTCTGCCGTGGAATGGCAGTGGCATTGAACTGGTAAGACTTCCAGATCAGAGACCACAGGTTTAAACAGCCTCCCGAGCACCCCACTCCATAAGTGGCCACCTGGGGTGACCGCGAGATGAGAACTGGGGTCTACTGCGCCTTCTCAGCCCCAGTGTGGCTGTCTTTTGCCGTGCCTCATGGGATTCTGTGCCTTTTTGTTCACTGAGATCCTCTAGACTCAGCCAGCTACCGCAGCCGGGGCTCAGCCAGTGGTGATCAAAGGTAACTTTGATAATGTCAGATTTGCTTTATTTGTTGAGAGATGCCCTTCTCCTGGTGGCTTTGACCCTCACCGTATGGTCAGGCCAGGTGAAAGTTCACTACCATTCTTTTTAAAAAATATTTTATTTATTTATTTGAGAGAGAGAGAGAAAAAAATAGACAAGCCAGGGCCTTTAACCATTGCAAACAAACTCCAGACACATGTGTGTGTTCACCTTGTGTATCTGGCTTTGGGTGAGTACTGAGGAATCGAACCTGGGTCCTTAGGCTTTGCAGGCAAGCACCTTAACCACTGAGCCATCTCTCCAACCCCATAACTACCATTCTCAACAGTGCCTAACCTTGTCCCACTCTTCCTTCTTTTTTAAAAAACTACTTTTTTTTTTTGAGGTAGGGTCTCACTCTAGCCCAGGCTGAACTGACATTCACTATGTAGTCTCAGGGTGGCCTCCAACTCATGGTGATCCTCCTACCTCTGCCTCCTCCCCAATGCTGGGTTTAAAGGTGTGCACCACTATGCCCAGCTTTGTTTTTATTTTTATTTATTTATTAGAGAGAGAGAATGAATGAATATGTGTGCACTAGGGCCTCAAGTTGCTGCAAATGAACTCCAGACACATGCACCACCTTGTGTATCTGGCTTATGTGGTTCCTGGGGAATTGAACCTGGGTCCTTTGGCTTTGCAGGCAAGCGCCTTAACTGCTAAGCCATCTCTCCAGCCCCTCACTCTTTCTCCTTACCAGGGGGGCTGGGGATCTGAATATACATAAGAATGGCCCTCCTCTGGGACTGGTCTCTGCTAGATGCTGTTTGTCCTTTTCCGTGGGGGGCAGGCAGGATGTTTGGAGAGATTGAAAGGTTTTTGAGCCTTGGCCTAGGTGTCTGTGCAAGCCAAGAGGACTAACATTCAGGCAGGAACTCAGACCTTCGTCCTGAGGGATCTGGCTCTCTTTGAGGATGCATGGGCATTTAGTACCTAGGCTGCCATCTTGTGCCACCTTTCCTCCCCCAGAACAAGCTGTCTGCCCACGAGGCAGTCACCATTGCGCAGAGCGTGCTGCAGGAGCTGTTGAGGGGGATCTTGACTCCAGAGCGCACTGCATCCCCCATGGATGCCTATCACACTGAGGAGGACTTGTTCCGCCACAGGAATCCTCGGGTATGAGTGCGCGCTGGGTGATTGTAATGGCATACCCTTCCATGTGCCAGGGTCCGTGCAGAGAATCTTCCATGAGTAATTTGTGCTCTTCTTACGGCAATCCCACAAGACATGGGTGCTGTTTACATCCTCGCCTTTCACTGAGGAAGTCGAGGCCCAGAGAGGTTAAAGAGTGAACCCAAGACAGCTCTTAAGTGGGTGGACTCTTGGTGGGGACTGGAGAGCATCATAAGCTCTTTTATTCAAACCTAGCCTTTCTTGGACACCCACATGTTTAAAAAAAAAAAAAAGACTTTAAATCGGTGATGCCAGGTTGAAAGGGAAGTAGGGAGCCCTTGTGGCCCCAGTTACCTTCCTCTTTGCCTTCTAGTTAGTGCCCTCAGGCATGGGAAGAAACCACAGTGGCTGACATAGGTTTGGGGTATCCTGGCCAGTCTCCCCCTCACTTGTGCTCACTCACTTCACCTGCAGCTGCATTACCAGCATCAAGTGGTACAAGACCTGTGCCAGCTATGGGAGCAGTATGTAGCCATGCCTCTCAAGGCTGAGGAGACCCAGGCAAACCAGGGGGAACCCCGGTACTTAAGGTCCCGACTGGCAGCGGCCTTGGCCAGCCCTGGGCAGTTGAACCTCAAGAGTCCAGTCCTGGAGCCTTCGCCTCCCGGGCAGGAGATGGAGGCCCTCAGGGACTCCCGAGCTGCCTCCCTGTCTCAGAAGCCTGGCATAGGCACCACGAATTCTTTACCGAAGAGCATCATGGAAAAGATTCTGGTGGAGGAGAACCCAGACATGGAGAGGACAAGGATCCCTCAGGAGTGGGAAAGCTCTCCCTTGCCCAAGTGGAACTTCTGTCTGGACGACTTCAGAAAGGTGCTTCTGAGACCCAGAAGGGGTTGGTGGAGAATGACCTTCAATAACTGTGTACATTGCTTCTGCCTGGAACCAGTGGGGGAAGCTCCAGAAACCTCCCTCATTTTGTGGGCAGACACAAGACCTTCTGAGGGTCCAGAGAAAGTGATTATTTATTTATTTATTTATTTGACAGAGAATGAGGGAACGAGAGGTGGGGGAGGGAGAGAGAATGGGCACACCAGGGCCTCCAGCCACTGCAAACGAACTCCAGACGCATGCGCCCCCTTGTGCATCTGGCTAACGTGGGTCCTGGGGAGTCGAACCTGGGTCCTTTGGCTTTGCAGGCAAACACCTTAACTGCTAAGCCATCCCTCCAGCCCCCCCTTTTTTGATTTTTTTGAGGTAGGGTCTCACTTTAGCTCAGGCTGACCTGGAATTCACTATATAGTCTCAGGGTGGCCTCAAACACATGAGCTCAGTGATCCTCCTACCTCTGCCTCCTGAATGCTGGGATTAAAGGTATGTACCACCTCGCCCAGTGAAAGTGATCTTTTGAGTCAACTCTTTTTTTTGTGTGTGGGGGGGAAGGTTCTGAGGTAGGGTCTCACTCTAGCTCAAGTTGACCTGGAATTCATTATGTAGTCTCAGGGTGGCCTCAGACTCATGGTGATCCTCCTACCTCTGCCTCCTGAATGCTGGGATTAAAGGCATGCGCCACCACTCCCAGTGAGTCTAGTCTTTTTTTTTTTGAGTGGTTATGGTACAGGGGTGGTTCCATCTGCGACCATGTAAAACCTTGGAGAAAGGGGTTCATGGGTATAGATTTCTGAGAGAGGTGGCAAGTTCCCATAGAAGTCATCCTGGAAAGATTTCATGGCTCTTGGTTCCTGGTCCTTAGCCACCTCAACCCATGTCACCATGCCCATCGCTAAAGATCACAGGGACCCTTGGAGTCCTGCTGCAGAATGGTTGCCCATGGTACCCATGGCCCTCACTAGGTAGTGCTGACCCTCCCTGAGGAGCCCCAGAGAGAGGCCGCCCTAATCCGGCTCAACAAGGCAGCCTTGGAACTGTGCCAGGAGCAGAAGCCATTGCAGTCGGACCTTCTGTACCAGATGTGGTAGGTGCCTCCACCCAAGAGAGAGCCACCCCAGCTCTTTCCCTTGGTGGCACCTGGACAGGGTTCCTGCCTAGGACCCCAAGGGGCTGAGTTTAGGATGCTGATATTTCAAGCTCTGGAGCCCACCACAACCCCCACCTGACCCCACCCAGTTGCCAGCTGCTCTCTGGGGATTGGTCTCAGCAGAGTAAATTCTGGGCTGCATTTCCCCTTCCCCTTCTCCTGCTCCTTCTCAGCGAGCCGAAGAGGGACGAAGGGGGAAAGCACAGGACACTGAGACGAGAATGCTTACTGAAAATTTTGCTTCTCTGTTGTCACCCTTCCCATTGCTTGTTTGGGACTTGCTTGGATAGGCTTGGGGGTCTTTTGTAAGGCCTTGAACATACCCCCCTAGGAGCCTCATGCTGGAAATCTCGTATAAAGCTCAGCCCTTCCCGTGGGGCTGAACTTTTAAGTCTCACTGTGGCTGTAGGTTGGAGTTTAGACCAGGAAGCAGGACTGAGTTCGTAAGGCCCTCCTGACCCTCGTCCCGGGCCATGTCTTTTGGTTGCTGACGCAGGGAAGCCAGACCCTCATGTGAGCACTTGCACAGGGCTGAGGAGGATGCTGATTGCTTGGGGACAGGGCATCCCATTGGTAGTTCCCAGCACTGAGATCTTTAAAGGCCTTGAGGCACCTGAGCCTCTTGAGGTTCAAGGACAGCCAAAGGGTGAGCAGTCTTGTCTGGTGTGTTCTGCCCTCTAGTTTGCAGCTGTGGAGAGATGTGATTGACAGCCTGGTGAGCCATTCCATGTGGCTGAGGGCTCTTCTGGGCCTGCCTGAGAGGGAGACGGTCTATTTGGATGTTCCAGAAGAGCAAGGTTAGACATTCTGAGGCCACATTTCCGTATTGTCCTCGCCAGCCCTCTGCCTGTCCCCTGTGCTAGACACTTTGTCAGGTTGAGCCCACAGCCCTGTTCCCCAGCCAACCTTTTACCCTGTTGCCAGGGGTTTGAGACTCAGCTTCAACTTTAGTGACCATCACAGTGCAGTCTCCTTGTTTGTTTGGTTTGTTTTGCATGTGTATGTGGTGTGTGCATATGTATATGCTTGTCGACTGAGCCTAGTCTCCGTGTTTGCAGGTGGAGTCTCAAAGAATTTAAATGACTGTAGTGGAGATGGGTCTAGAACTTATGTCTTCTTGCCCTTGATAAGGTCGTGTGCCTGAACAGGGGAGGTGGGGGCTCAATGCAAGCCTCCTCAGGGCTCCCTCCACTTTGAGTTGAGCTTGTGGGAATTCTGCCAGAGCTGCTGAGAACAGGGCACAAAAGGCTATTACCCCTCCATCTTGCCTCGGCCTGGCCACAGGCCTTTGGATTTGTCCAGGTCTCAGTGGGCCTGCTACCTTGTCTTCAACTCACGCACCTTTAGATCAGAAACCCCCTCACGTCATGGAAGTGAAGGTGACCGCTGGGAAAGCCGGGAAGGAGGAGCGGAAAGGTGACCGCCCAGGAGAAAAAGCAACTGGGAATCAGAGACAAAGACAATAAAAAGGGGGCCAAGAATCCAGGGAAAGAGGCATGTGGGGACGTGGTCTGCACCTTGGGTGGGGCTGGGGAGAGCCATGGAGGGGCCATGGAAGGTGGGCAGCCACTCAGCACCATGCCCAGCTCTCCCAGAGAGCTGCTATTGGAGCATGTACCAGACTCCCTCAGGAGCTGTGGGAGGCCATGGGTGACTCCATCTCTCCCAGCAGGACCGTGCCAACAGCAAGAAACAGAAGGTGAAGGAGGACAAAAAAGTGGTGAAGTCTGTAAGCCGGAGCAGGCTTTCCTCAGAAGATCCTACCCCTGACATCATCGCCCCATCTCAGGAGTCTGCCGTCGATCCTTTGGTCTTGGACAAATACACCCAGAGGCTGCAAACTGAGGTGAAAGGAAGAGTGAGCAGCCACACCCCCCCTGCCCTCCCTTCACACCTGCATCACTCATTCCTTTATTCCACTGGGAAGTGCCTGCTCTGTCAGGCGCCCTCTACAGAGACGAGGAGAGGTGGCTGGTGGCCAGGAAGAGCGCTCTAGGCAGAGGCGAAGCAGCTGACACAAGCGAGGGGGTCTGCGTGGTGGGAAGGGAGGGGCCGCAGGCAGGCCCTGTGGGGTTTTCTCTGAGTGACCAGAGGAGTCATGCAGCGTTCTGACTGAGCAGTGATGTGGTTCGACTTGTGCTTCTGAGGGTCACTCATTTGGAAAACAAATGCTAGGGACAGGCAGGAAGGAATGCCTCCCCTTTCTAAAGCCGCTTTCACCACCCCTCAGGTACACCGGGTAGATAGATGTGCTCTTTAGGCACGCATCACAAGGGTTGTCGTGGTCCTCTTTCTGTCACTATAAGTCTATAACTTGTAAGAAAAGTTTGTTTTGGCTCCGCGTCCTGAAGACTGGTAAATCTAAGAGCTGGATGCCGGGGACAGCTGTGTGCTGCTTAACACATGGCAGAAAGTGGAAGGGCAAGTGCACATGTGTGCAAAGAGCGAAAAACAAGGACCCTTGTTTTCTTTCTTCTTAAAAATAGTTTCATTTGCCGGGCATGGTGGCACATAACCTTTAGTCCCAGCACTTGGGAGGCAGAGGCAGGAGGATCGTCATGAGTTCGAGGCCACCCTGAGACTACATAGTGAATTCCAGGTCAGCCTGGACTAGAGTGCAACCCTACCTTGAAAAACAAAACAAAACAACAACAAAAGTTTTATTTACTTATCTGAGAGAGAGAAAGGGACATACAGAGAGAAAGTGGGTTGTGGGTTATGGGTGTGCCAGGGTGTGGCAAACAAAATACTGACCCATGTGTCACTTTGTGCATCTGCCTTTATTTATGTGGGTACTAGAGAACTGAACTCAGGTCATCAGGCTTTGCAAGCAAGCGCCTTTAACTGCTGAGCCATCTCTCCAGCCCAAGCCTTGCTTTCTAAAAACAACTAGAATTCACACTGTTGTAGAGGTATTAATTCCTCCAGGAGGATAGTCCTCATGACCAATTAAAGGTCCTACCACCTCTCAATGCTGTTACATCTGGAATCAAATTTCAACATGAGCTTTGAGAGGACAATTCACATTTAAACAAATATAAATAGAGGAAGTACTGGGAAGACATCATCATTGTCATCATGATCTGACCTTAAGCAAGAGTCTTAAGGCCCTTAGAGATACCCCTGGGTTGTTCTTGTTTTGTTACTGTGGTTTTGGATGACTGGTCCACAAAAAAACCATTCAATATGTGTCACAGTGATGCTTTGCCTGCCTCTGATGGGGAACTGGGTTTACATCACTGTGCATTGTAGGAACACTCCAGATCTCATTTGACCAGGATTTCTATTTGCTGCTGGTGACATCATTGAGCTTTCTGTGGGATGATGGGGTCTAGAAAGTCATTTCAGGGCTCTGAGGACTGTGTCATATAAACTCTTGCTTGGCTCAGATACTAAGAATTAGTGTGCTCAGGCTGTGTGGTCCAGCCCCAGTGGAGGGCTCAGCCTTAGAAACCTTTCGGCATGTGGATCTTGTGATCTCTGAGGAAAGAGAGTTGGTCTCTGGAAAGCCAGCCTAGAATTGGGGTGGAACCCAAGCCCATTCCTGGTCTGAAAAATATGACAATTTGCAGCCACACAAGTTCTGCAGAAACTCTACAGCTTTGGCTTTCTATTTCTCTCTCTTAAAGCACAGTTGACAAGTGCTTTTCTTCCTTTTTTTTTTTTTTTTTTTTTTTTGTTTGTTTTGAGGTAAGGTCTCGCTGTAGCCCAGGCTGACCTGGAATTCACTATGTCATCTCAGTGTGGCCTTGAACTCATGATGATCCTCCTACCTCTGCCTCCGGAGTACTGGGATTAAAGGTGTGCATCACCACACCTGGCTAACAAGTGCCTTTAAAAAAATTATTTATTTGCAAGGAGAGAGAGAGAGGGCATGAGCAATACGGGGTCTCTTGCCCCTACAAATGAACTCCAGATACATGTGCCATTTTATGCATTTAGCTTTACATGGCTACTGTGGAATTGAATCCAGTTGTTAGTCTTTGCAGGCAAGTGCCTTAACCACTGAGCAATCTTTCCAGCAGAGCAGAGCCTTTGCCTTTGATGTCTGTCCCATTCTTCCAGGTCTATGGGCTTCTGGACAACCTGGTGACCGATCTGATGACCTTGGCTGACGAGCTCAGCCCCACAATGAGCATGGAGGAGCCTCTGCGCCTTTGCAGCTGACTCTGGGCCTAAGCACCCTCCCAGGAAAATGCTTAACAAGCAAGTCAATAAAGAACCTTTAGGTTCCTACCGCTTTGATCTTGCCTCTGGGGGTGCCAAATCTCAACTCATTTCGTGGCCGAGGTCCTCCCGTGTCCCACCTTCCCTCAGATCCTCCTCCCCCTGGTTCGCGTGGGAGATGATGTGCAGCTGACATTGACCTTGTAGTAGCTGCCTCAGGCCCACGGTTTTAGGGTCATGCTTCCTGGAACCAAGTCAGGCGTCATCCAAGAGTATGACGAAGTGTGAGACTAGAAAGAGAAGCAGAGCTGGTGGGTCCTGGGTCCCTGGGATCTTCCACTTCAGCTACCCCCAACCCCCTCACCCCCAAGGGCAGTGCTCGTGATTGCCAGGTCTGAAGACTGCAGCTACTTGTAATAATCTAAGTTCAGTCGAAACTCCCATAGCCACTGTTTCCACTTTTCCATCTTTTCTCTCATATCAAACCAAACCTTGTCCCAAGGCAGAAGTTAGTAAATTTGGTTTCTAGTCTGTTTTATTCCCCCTTCCCCAACTCCTGTCGACCATCTTGATCTGGAGCCATTGTGATATACACCTGTAACTCTAGTACTTGGGAGACTGAGGCAGTAGGATTATGAGTTTGAGGTCAGCCCAGTTTGGGCTACAATAGTGAGTTTGAGGCTAGTCTCTGCTACATGGTGGGACTATATTTTTGAAAAACAAAAACAAACAAACAAACAAACAAACACAACCTTGGGAATTTCTGCTCCCTCCTGGAGCAGAGGAATGTGGGAATGTGAAGTGGGTGAAGGGTAGTGGCTGGGGAGGAAAGGAGGAGGCGGCTCACACCAGCACCACAGGAGTTTTCTGGTGTGACAGCTCTGCCAAAGGCTAGTGGACTGGTGCTGTAAGAGCAGCCAAGGTGTGTGGGGTGGCTTGGGAGTGGCTGGAAGCCCCCAGGGTTCACACTGGTATTTCTAGCAAGGGCATTCATGGGTCTCCAGCTCCCTCCAGTTGAGAAGTAGGAGAAAGAAATTCGGAGTGGGCAGGGCACTCCCTCCCTGAGTCAGGGAGACAAAATCCCCCCCGCCCCTCCCCTCAGGGTGGTTGGGGAAGCCAGCTGGGAGCCCACCAAAGAGGGGTCCTCCTGGTCCAGAGGAGGAGAGGCAGGGTGTGGCGGAGGTGTTGGAAATGCTCCCCGGTCTCCAGCCGCGGAAGCAGAGGAAGGGTTAACTCGCTAAGAACCGGGAGTGGGTCACGTCCAGATCTGCCCCCTGAGTTTACCCAGTAGGTTAGGCTGGCTGACTGGCAGGCCTCCACCTCCGCGAAGGCGCCAGGCACCTTCACCCTGCCTGGCAGCAGGAAGGGGTTAACCGGCCCGCCCGCCCGCCCGCCCTGCGTCCTCCTGGGTCCTGTTACTGCCGAGGCAGACCTGCCGGGCCAGCCGAGCAACTTTCCTCCCGGGCGTGCGGCCGGCGGGAGTCCAGGAGGCGCCAGCCCGCGGCTCAGCTGCGGCTGCTGGGGGGACCCGACTGCCCTTCACAGGGGTCTTAGCCTCCCTGAAGGGGGAGAGGGTGGGGCTCCTGGACGAGGGTCCATGGTGGATGGCTCTGGAGCCGCCCCAGAGGCTGTGCGGTCCCCTTGGGGTCAGAGGGTCACTGCGGAGGCCGCTTGGGCCGGGGCAAGGGAGCCCGCGCCGGAGGTAAGCATCCTCCTGGGGGCGGGCGGGGTGGGCACCCAGCCCGGAGGTGGGGGGAAGAGTTGGCTCGGGGCGCAATCTTCTTCACAGGCTTGAAAAAAGGGGGTAGGACGACAGAGCAAAGCTATAGAGGACCTCCAGACTTCTTACCTGTGCCCCTCCCTACCTTCCCGCCACCCTCAGGAAGGGACGGGGGTTGGGGTGGGGAGGGCATCACAGGACTCCCGTGTTCTGGGTGGTATTATTCTCTGATCCTGACACCTTCCCGCAGTTCCCTCTCCCTCAGCCTCTGCTGCACCTTTAATCCCCAGGACGGTCCTCAGCCCATTCCGGTGCTGGTGCTCCCGGGGCTCAGCTGCCCCAGGGTTGATGAAACCAGACAGCCGAGGGCTAGAGCTCAGTCCCCTGCCCCTCCAGCAGTAGAAAGGGCACTGCCCCTTCCCTGCTGCTCACACTGGCTCTGTCGGGGGCAGAGGTTAGAGAGGGGTGCTGGTTGGTGGGGGCGCACACGCACTTTGGCAAACTCATGCGTGTGATTGGACGACTCTGGTTCCCTCCATCTCTCTGAGCCCCCACCCTGGGGATGCCATCTGCTTCCTTGGTGAGCTGACTTTTGGGAATCTCTCCAGCCCTTACCCTGGCATCCCTCTGGGCCAGTGTCCTGAGAAGTCCCCTCCCCCAGCTCTCCTGGGAGCCTGGTATATAGGAAATGGTTTGTACTTTAGCCCTTATCCCCTAGCCCAGCCTATGTTCCACCTCTGCCGGTCCCCTCCTGCCTCCTGCCTTCCTCTCCCCATCTCTGAAGCGGCCTCCCCTGGCCCGAGCTTCTGCGTCCTTCCCTCTACCCAGCAGGGTCTGGCTCAAGGTCACTGCAGTAATTCCATACCGGCTGCCTGGGGCCGCTGCCACCGCCTTATCGGCAGCTGGGCTTGTGTTTCACTCCTTTTTATTCCTGGGCATATTGTGTTCGATAAAGCCCTCTGCTTGTAACCACGGCTGGCAGGGCTCCCAGCCGCTCCTCCCGGCCTTCCTTCCCTACTCCAGCACCGCGATGTACCTTGCCCTGCGCCTCTTCTTCTCTACTGTACCCCTCAAACTCCAACGGAGTGGAGAAGTGGTGGGGGCGGGGGTCCAAGCAGCTCCCTGTTTGTTTTCTTTTCAAGGTAGGGTCTCGCTATTCACTATGTAGTCTCAGGCTGGCCTTGAACGCTGGGGGATCTTCCTAGCCCTGCCTCCCAAGAGCTGGAATTAAAGATGTGCAGCACCACTCCAGGCTCCCTGTGGGGTTTTTTGTTTCTTTGTTTGTTTTTGTGTGTGTGTGTTTAAATTTTTATATATTTTAAATTTTCTTTTACAACTTCCATAATTATAGACAATAAACCATGATAATTCCCTCCCCCCTTACTTTCCCCTTCTTAACTCCACTGTCCATCATATCCCCTCCCCCTCTTAATTATTCTCTCTTTTATTTTGACGCCATCATCTTTTCCTCCTATTATGAGGGTCTTGTGTAGGTAGTACTAGGCACTGTGAGATCATGGGTATCCAGGCCATTTTGTGTCTGGAAGAGTACATTGTAAGGAGTCCTACCCTTCCTTTGGCTCTTACATTCTTCCTGTCACATCTTCCACAATGGACCCTGAGCCTTGGAAGGTGTGATAGAGATATTGCAGTGCTGAGCACTGCTCTGTCACTTCTTCTCAGCACTATGGTGCCTTCTTAGTCATCCCAGAGGTCACTGCCATCCCTGTTTGTTTTTTAAAATATTTTTTATTTTTTGAGAGAGAGATGTGGGGGGGGGGAATGGGCATGCCAGGGCCTCTAGCTACTGCAAACAAATTCCAGATGAATGCACTACCTTTTACATCTGGCTTATGTGTATACTGGAGAATCGAACCTGGGTTCTTAGGCTTTACAGGCAAGCACCTTAACTGCTAAGCCATCTCTCTATCCCACCTTTCTGTGTTTTTGACCTTTCTTTCCCAGCTCCAGCAGAGGTGTGCAGAGAATGCCCACTTTCTTTTTAGAAGAAAAGTCCAGGCAGGGCCACAGGGCCCACATGGAGGGACCCTTTCTACATGGAGGGACCCTTTTCTGGGCCCCTGGACCAGAGGGCCCAGGTAGACAGACCCAGGTAGGGCTCTGGTGGAATCAGGATGTCCAACTGGCTCTGCAGGTTCCAGAGGCCAGCAGGGAGGAGCATGCACTGGGGCGGGCTTCCGCACAATTATTCCCCATCTTGACCCTGCCTCTGCCAGCCTGCCCTCCCACTGGGGAGCTGAAGACAGATCTGAGTCATTAGCAAGAGGGAGGGCAGGAGTTAAAGAAGTTGTGGCTGTGGCATCCCTACAGAAGGCCAGCCACAGGCTGGACAGAAAGACAGACAGAAGACAGAAGGTAAGCAGTGATATGGCCCAGGTACCCTCCTAGCTCCCAGGGGATCTCATCCTCTGGCCTACCTAAGCTCTTCTGGGGTCCTGGGCCCTGATAGGACCTGCCAAGGACCTGTTAGGGTGCTTTGAACTTGTGCCTGGGAGCGGGACAGCCTACTGATAGCTGCCTGTGGCAGCCTGGGGACAATTGAGGCGCAAGGTGGGGGCTAAAGAGTGATATTGGGAGGTACAGTATCCAGTTGTGGGAAAGTAAAGGCACTACAGGCCCAGCCGTGTGTGTGTGTGTGTGTGTGTGTGTGTGTGTGTGTGTACCCAACTATACCAGTGCCAGAGGAATGGTGTTGGCAGGAGGATCCTGCTTTGGGTTTCTGGTAGGGGGAGCTGTTCTCTGGGGGGCAGGGAGGTAGCTGGTCTTGATTCTCTGCTGGAGTCTTCACTTGGGGGCTCACTTGGACTATCACTGCCCTCAGGGAGCTTTCATTCTGGCTGGGAAGGTAGGACCAAGACTGTAAAGTAATTAGATTAACTAATTACCAAACTAGATGACATTGACAATAAGTATTGAATTAGTCTCATGAAGATCTAGGTGGTGTCAGGCCCAACCCTGCCACCTACATACTCTGTGACGTGAGCACTCCCATGTGTATTTGGGGGTAGTTGGGGACAACTTCCCAACATGCTCCTTCCCGGGGCCTTCTGACTGGGCTCACAACATTTCTCGCCTTGCTGGTTCCCTCGGCCTCCTCATTCTCCCCCCCCCCCCGGGTCTCTAGTCTCCTGGACCCCCTCCAGGAAGTCTCCGTGATTTTCCTAGTTTGTGCCTTCTTTGCTCCTTGGCATGTCCACCCTGGGCTGTGATTGCCTGTGTCCTCTCTGTTGGTGGCCCACAGATGTAGTGCCAGCCTCAGCAACAACAGCAGCGGTTCCAGGAGATAGGTGTTGAATGAGTCAAACTATAAGAATTGGCCATATTCTCAGAGAAAAGAGGAGAGTGAGGGGATCAGTTGGGAAGATCACAGAAGAAACAGAAAGAGCCAAGCGGGAGTGAGGTGGGAGGGTGACATTCCTGTTGGTCACTTTAGAGTCCTCAAAGCCATGCATTCAGGTTGGGGGACCTGGAGCTGTCCTCCCACTCACCGCTCTGAGATTTAGGCAAGCCATTGCCTACTCTGTCATTCTCCCCATGTGTGGCTGGAGATAGTGATTATAGTGCCCTGGTGCAGTGGTTGGCTAGGTGGAGCATGCCATTCTAGTGAGGCCTATGAATTGTGAATAAAATAAGAGTTGGATGAAAATTGTTCCTGGCAGCAAGGACTCTGGTCAGGCCTTAGTTGGTCACTGTCTGACTGCCCAGTAGGGGACTGCTAACCCTGAGCCCCAGGCCCTTTTCTTCCTCAGCCTCATGTGGAACCCAAGGACAGAGCCGCCCTGCTGAAAGCACGGCGGCCCATCCTTCGAGACCGTGACCTCACGGCGGTGGCCATCCTCAGCCCTCCACCTCCCGCGGGGGCAGAGGCCGCCCACCTCCAAGTCCCCAGCCATGACGACATCCGCGCTGCGACGCCAGGTGAAGAACATCGTCCACAACTATTCCGAGGCAGAGATCAAGGTGCGTGAGGCCACCAGCAATGACCCCTGGGGACCACCCAGCTCGCTCATGTCAGAGATCGCCGACCTGACCTTCAACACAGTGGCCTTCGCTGAGGTCATGGGCATGCTGTGGAGGCGGCTCAATGACAGCGGCAAGAACTGGCGGCACGTGTACAAGGCCCTTACTCTACTGGACTACCTGCTTAAGACGGGCTCCGAGCGCGTGGCCCACCAGTGCCGCGAGAATCTCTACACCATTCAGACGCTCAAGGACTTCCAGTACATCGACCGGGACGGCAAGGACCAGGGTGTCAACGTGCGTGAGAAGGTCAAGCAGGTAATGTCCCTGCTCAAGGATGAGGAGCGTCTGCGGCAGGAGCGGACTCATGCCCTCAAGACCAAGGAGCGCATGGCGCTGGAGGGCATGAGCATCGGCAGTGGGCAGCTGGGCTTCAGCCGCCGCTCTCGTGGATCCCCGTCCTCCTTCACCTGTGAGTGAGCCCCGTGGGCGAGCCTGGGACCCGGGAGGAGGCTGTGCAAGCCCAGTGCGCAGTTAAGAGTTCCTACTCCAGAGGGAAGCTGGAAGGACGCAGTGACATGAGGAATGCTGGATGCTCAGCAAGTCAGCTGAAATAAGATTGCGCTCACTTACTTGCCGTTGTTAGCCAGCTGTTGATAAGATCAGGAATGGTGGTAGGAGCACAGGCTTTGGGGTGCAGTATCATTCGTTCTGCCCCTTCCAAGTTGCGCAGCCCGGGGAACCCTCTCTTTGTAAAACGGGGATATGCTCGCCTACCTCCATCATTCGATCAGAAAGTTAAGTAAGACTAGGTCTGCGCATGCCCTTGACCCTTTCCTCAGATGCATGGCATTCTCCCTATTCAAAGACCTTGCCCTTGAAAACGGGGCTGGCTGGGCACTTCCTGACTGCGCCCCATAGCACTGGAAGGCCTCTGTGACCTAAGGAGCGCTAGAACACCCCCCTTCCATCAAGTCCGTGATGGATCTCCCAGGGCTCAGAGACTGTGACCTTGTCTGATTGGCAGCTCTCTGTCTCCCAATCGCCGTGACCCCTTCCCCCATCAGATGGGGTCCTGCTGGAAATGTCGAAGAGCTGGGGTCCGGACCTGGGTTGGGTCCTGATGAGGAGGCTGGCAGGGCACCACCCCCTGGGTTGTCTGCCCTCTGACATCTGCACCACCAGTTCAAGCGGGAAATCCACATGGGGTGCTCAGTATACGGCCTGGCTCCTTGAGCCCTCAGTGTCCCGTTGTTCCCTTTGCCTCGGGTTCCCTCTGTAAGCTTTGGCTTTCTGGCAGGCAGAGGGGCACGGGGGCCCATGGGTACTGGTCTGGTCGCAGACGCGGTTATGTTTGTTGTAGCCGCATCCTCATCGCCGCGGTGCGCTTCAGACCTGGAGCAGGCGCGTCCCCAGACCTCAGGAGAAGAGGAGCTCCAGCTGCAGCTGGCGCTGGCCATGAGCCGCGAGGAGGCCGAGAAGGTGAGGCCTGTGGCCGCAGAGAGAGGAGAGGAGCCTGGTTCCTACCCGGGACTCCAGCCGGGCTCCCCGCCCTAGGCCCAGGACCCCACTCCAGCTCCCGAGACAGCAAGCACAAGACCTGTCCGTGTCAATGTTTCAGGCAGAGAGTCCCTACCTTCAGCGCTCTTGGGGGCCCACAAGGGGTGGTGAGTGGGTGCTTTAGGGTCCAAGATCTGTCTTAGGGGCCTGCCGCCTCCTCCTGGTGGAGGAGGGAAGCTGAGATTTCTAGTCTTCCATGACTTCTGTGGGTCCGGGCCCATCAAACAGGAAGCAGTTGCGCCTCCCAGGGCAAAAAGATAGGAAAGTTCTGAAAGTTCTCAGGGCACCTGGAGGAAAAAGGTGCCGCTTCCTGATCCTCAAGCTGCAGCTTCAGGGCAGACAGAGGGACTGTCACACTCTCGTTGCCCACACTCACATATCTGTCTCTCCGTCCCCACGCCCTGGGCCAGGCTGCACTGCATCTGGGGGCCCAGGTGAGGGTTGCTGGGCCAAGTTCACCGCTGTCTTCCTCCCTCACAGCCAGTCCCCCCAGCCTCCCACAGGGATGAGGACCTGCAGCTGCAGCTGGCTCTGCGCCTGAGCAGGCAGGAGCACGAGAAGGTAGTGAGAGGCCTGAGTTGCCTAGGCTGTCGGTGCCCGCGGTTGGCGCCAGTGCTGGTGGAGGTGCTGCTCTGGTGCTGGTGGAGGCGCTGGGCACTAACCACTAAGCAAGCTTCTCTGTTGCGCTAACCTGGGTGCCTCCCACCCTGCTCTCCTGACCCCAGCCTTGGTACTCATTCGTGCCCCTTCTCCTGTTTCTTCTCCAGGAGGTGAGATCCTGGCGGGGAGATGACTCTCCAGTGGCCAACGGTGCAGAGGCTACCAGCCGGCGGCCGCAGGACCGAGAGCCCAGGCGAGAAGAGAGAAAGGAAGAGGAGAAGCTAAAGACCAGCCAGGTGGGGAGTCAGCGGGCAGTGCCCCTGACCAGGCCTGGATGTGACCAAGTTGTCCTGCACGTAGAGCAGAGCTTGAGATGCACTACTTAAGTGTTTATTAAAGGGAAATGGGGGGCGCATTACTCCCTGCTCCCACACTCAGGGGCTGGTGACTGAGCCGACACTCAAGTGGCGTGTCAACAGTCATGATGGAGACCCTGGTCTTGCTGTCACTTATCTTATGACCTGGACTTGAGGCACCTCACTGGCTTCAGGTTCCCCCCCCCCCTTTTGTTTGGTTTTGTTTTTCCAGGTAGGGTCTCGCTCTAGCCCAGGCTTACCTGGAATTCACTATGTAGTCTCAGGCTGGCCTCAAACTCACAGCAATCCTCCTACCTCTGCCTCCCAAGTGCTGGGATTAAAGGTGTGTGCCACCAAGCCTGGCTCAGTTTCTTTTTTTAAAATATATATATTTTTTATTTGGGCGGAGGCGAATGGATGTGTGCACCAGGGCCTCCTAACAATGCAAACTAAATCCAGGTGCATGAACCACTTTGTGCATCTGGCTTTATGTGGGTACTGGAGAATTGAACCTGAGCCGTCGGGCTTTGCTAGCAAGCACCTTTAAATGCTGAGCCATCCCTCCAGCTCTCAGTTTCCCTTTTGTATAGCATGGTTTAGACAGGTTTTAGCTCTGACATAGGATCATGTGACAGGCGGATGGAGGTTAGTGGCTGGCACAGGCTCCCTGGGAGGGGGAGCAGGTAGCTACTGAGAACAAGACCACCTTCCATACGTTCATGTTGCCCATGGGGTACCTCTGTCCCCTTCCTACCTATATTCATGGTGGCCAGTGTCTCTTGGGTACTACTGAGCTAGGGAGGTAGGCTCACTATAAAAAAATGAAAGTTCCATCTTTTCCCCGACTGTCCCCTTTTGCTGGCTTGGGGTCTATCTCAACTCTGCTTCTCCTTAGCTGCATAACTTCAGGGGAGAACTACTTCCCCTTTCTGGGTTTCCACTGGCTCATCTGTAAAGTGGGCACATGAGCCACCTCACAGGGTTGTTATGAAACCCGGCACTAAGCAGATGAGGAAGTGCTTTATAAACGGGATGCACTGATCAGAGGTGAGGGATCATTAAGGCATGCTTGTGGAATGATGAAAGGAGGCAGTGAGGGAGAATCAGGCTGTGGGTCAGGCTGCAGGTCAGGCTTGCCTTCCCTCTGGACCGCGCCCACTTCTGAGCCATGGCTGCCTCTCCCCTCCACAGTCCTCCATCCTGGACTTGGCTGACATCTTCGCACCGGCCCCAGCCCCGCCCTCCACACACTGCTCTGCTGACCCATGGGACATCCCAGGTGGGCCTCGGGCTGCTCCCAAGCTGGTTTTGGAGAGCCCCTTCCCTCCAGATAATTGCTGGCAAAATGTCTCCCCGACCACCAATAACCGAGGGTCACTGCGAAGTCGCCCGCCTCCCTGAGCCTCTGGGGTGTGGCTTTTGCAGTGAGGGCCCAGGGAGCCCGTCCGCAGAGCTGGGTTCATGGGCACTGCAACACGTGTTCTATTCACCCTCACCCTGATCCCTGGTGGGGCAGGGGATCGGTGCTCCCATACTTGGGAGTCCTTGCTCCTGGGCTAACTTGCTAAATGAGGGTTCCACCCTGTGGCATGGTCCCAAGTCAGCATCCCAGCTGTGACATGGGTCCCACACCTCCCTACCCGGGGCCGGGACCAGGGACGTGGTGTGCCTGCTATCACATCTGTGGCTGCCCCTGCCCACTTCTAGGTCTCAGGCCAAACACAGAGCCCAGTGGCTCCTCCTGGGGACCCTCTGCAGACCCCTGGTCTCCTGTCCCCTCTGGAAATGTGCTGTCCCGGAGCCAGCCTTGGGACTTGCTTCCTACTCTCTCTTCCTCTGAGCCCTGGGGCAGGACCCCAGTGCTGCCCGCCGGTCTCCTCATCGCAGACCCCTGGGCACCAAAGTCTCCCCACCGCACGCTCCCCAGTGCTGGGACAGACCCTTGGGGGGCCTCCATGGAGACCTCTGACACCCCTGGTAAGTGAAAGGCACGGGGGTTAAAGGCTGGGGACTTCTGGGTCCCCTCTCCCTCCAATACCAAGGACAGTCTGGTGAGAGGGCTACACCCCTGGGAAGGGTCACACCTGCACCTGCCCTTTCTCCCAGCTCACCCCATCTCGGCTCATGTGACTAGCTCTAGGTGGTACCTCAACCTTCGACCCATTTGCCAAACCTCCAGAATCCTCGGAGACCAAGGAACGGCCGGACAGCGCCCAGGTCCTACCCTCTGGGAAACCTGGCAGCCCTGGTGGTGAGTAGGAGGCCAAGGGATGTCACAGCACCCCTTGCCTTAGGAGAGAACCCCAGGGGCAGCTGTGCCCTCCTTCCTCCCCCACCACTGAGTGATCACGTCCCTTCCAGAGTTGGACCTGTTTGGAGACGGCAGCCCCAGCTGCAAGCAAAATGGCACGAAGGATCCAGACGCCTTTGAGCTGGGCGTGCTGGGGGAGGCGCTAACTGAGCCGAGCAAGGAGGAGCGCCCTTGCAGGACCCCCGAGTCCTTCCTGGGCCCCTCGGCCTCTTCCTTGGTCAACCTAGACTCGCTAGTCAAGGCGCCCTTGGCTGCAAAGGCCCGGAACCCCTTCCTGACAGGTAGGACCTCTCCCCATCGGGTTTTTTTTTTTTTGGACCTCACGGGTCTGCCCCTCCATGCCTGCGGCCAATCCCGGCCTCTGTCCTCTGGTCCACCCGCAGGTCTCGGCGCTCCTTCCCCCAGCAACCCGTTTGGTGCGGGCGAGCAGGGCCGGCCGACCCTGAACCAGATGCGCGCCGGCTCGCCCGCGCTGGGCATGGCGGCGGGCGGGCCCGTCGGGGCACCCCTGGGCTCCATGACCTACAGTGCCTCCCTGCCCCTGCCGCTGAGCAGCGTGCCCGTGGGCGCCTCCCTCCCCGCCTCGGTCAGCGTCTTCCCACACGCCGGAGTCTTCGCCCCGCCGCCGCCGGGGAGCCTGCCGCAGCCTCTGCTACCCACGTCGGCCTCGGCCGGGCCGCTGCCCCCGCAGGCTGGCACCAACCCCTTCCTCTGAGCCACCGGGGCGGGGCGCCTGCGTGCGAGGCCCCGCCCCCTCCGCGGCCGTAGTGCAAGCTGGGCACGGATCCAGGCCCCCCTTGGCACCCTGATAGCTCCCGAAAGAAGCTGAAAATGGACTGCATCTAGGGGGTGGACACCACACCCCCATAATAAAGACTGGAACCCACATCCTCAACTTTCACCAAGTGGACTTTTGGTTTTTTTTGTGGGGGTGTGGCAGCTGGGTCTGGACCACTGCGTGGATCACCAGCTGTGGAACAAACTTCTTCACAGTCCCGGGGAGCAGACACGCCCCCCCCCCATTTCCCTTAAAGCACTCTCAAACTCCCTCCTGCCAGGTGCTCTCAGTCTGTCATTCTTGGGTCATTTGTCACACATCACCGCATGGGGATGGTCTGACCATAAGGGACAACAGGCATTCGTTTCCCAGTTGTTTATTCTTTAATGTGCTGAGCACTTTAGGCAGATAATGCATTTAATCATGCAACGAGACTCTGGGCAGATATATGGCTGCTCCCATGCAGTGATGGCTGCAGGCTCTGTAGGGCCCTGAGCAAGCTGAACATGTATGTGTTTCTCGTCCAAAATTGGGTTAAGATTTCAAAGCAGGGTCTGATGTGGTGGAGTACATCTCTAATCCCAGTACTCTGGAGGCTGAGGCAGGAGGATCACAAGTTCAAGGCCAGCTTGGACTCAAAAAAAAAAAGGCTTTCCACAGACAGACAGCAGAGTATCAGGCCCAGGGCATGGCCCTCCCAAGTGTGACGACACAGGTCTCTTTCTCTCTTGCAGCTAGTGGCTGTTTAATGAGACATCAAGCACAGAGAGGTGCAGTGGCAAGCTGGGGTAGTGTGAGGCTGGGACCCAGAGCTAGAGAGTCTCCAGAGAGTGGCCAGCAGGCTTTAGTTCAGCAAGTATCGACCGCTGCGGACAAAGGACTTAGGCTGGTCCGGAAGGGACCGGAGAGTCACTGTGCCCACAGCCACTGGGAGCTCAGAGTGCGGAGCAGGCAAGCCAGCTGCATGGATCCAGCTGCCCCACAGCCAGGCACAAGAATGCCCACATTTCTAAAGCCTGGCTCTGCCCCAAACCCTGTCACCAGGGCTGACTGAAAACACTTCAGCCGTCACAGGTCATCTGGCCCTCCTGGGATCAAGAGTGGTTCAAGGGTCTGGTCCTTGATCCTGAGGACCGCCATACTCACCTGGCTTCTACGCAACACCTGTCTTCCTTTCCCTGTGAGGACACGCATGGCTGTGTCCTCACAGCCTGGGGCCAGGCTTAACAGGCAGCCTAGTGCCAGCTCCACCCTCGTTTTTTTTTTTTTGGGGGGGGGGGCTTGGGGGGAGAATCACAATGTCAGGCTTCAAGCCTGAAGCACCACATTTGGGGAGGCGAGACAACTCCCTGTCCTTCCTGGGCTGATACAGGCAGAAAGGCGAAACTCCTTCCTCAAGAGTCCGCCTGACCTGCAAACTCTGCTCTGAGGCTGAGCTTAATGATCATCGCTTGATAATAAGTGGTTGTGAACTCCCACCTTGAGTAAATCATGTCACCTCTCTGTGTCCCTGCCTCTGTTTTCCTTGCTTGCAAATGGGGTCAAGAGTGCCTTCATTGTGGGGTTCCCAGGCAGATGCTCCCAAGCTAGTGTCCATTCACACCCATCTATCCTCTGCCACACTTGAGCCTGGAGGGCTCTTTTACCTGCCTCTGACCCCATGCCTTGGATGCTGTCTAAACTAGCTTTCCCTGAGGATTCCCTAGGGGAGCTGTTCTCTCTTCCCCCAAGACCAGGTTGGTGGCTTTGCTTACGGAAGCCACTCAGGCTGGTCTTCCTCCTCAAGGCTGGCACCTCCACCCTACCCAAGGCAGCCACTCCTCATTCCCATCGTGTTTTCCTCCTGCCTCGTGTCTTCTCACCCAGCTCTCGCCTCAGTGTGTGTGTGTGACTCCCTCAGCCCTGACTTCTCACTCAGCTCTCACCTCAGCCTGTGTGTGACTCCCTCAGCCCTGACTTCTCACCCAGCTCTCACCTCAGCGTGTGTGTGTGACTCCCTCAGCCCTGACTTCTCACCTAGCTCTCACCTCAGCCTGTGTGTGTGACTCCCTCAGCCCTGACTTCACACCCAGCTC
The DNA here is from genome assembly GCA_036346955.1 of Dipus sagitta. Taxonomy (NCBI): domain Eukaryota; kingdom Metazoa; phylum Chordata; class Mammalia; order Rodentia; family Dipodidae; genus Dipus; species Dipus sagitta. The sequence goes on along the minus strand of CM070778.1, from coordinate 1,223,117 downwards.
TCACCTCAGTGTGTGTGTGACTCCCTCAGCCCTGACTTCTCACTCAGCTCTCACCTCAGCCTGTATGTGTGACTCCCTCAGCCCTGACTTCACACCCAGCTCTCACCTTAGCCTGTGTGTGTGACTCCCTCAGCCCTGACTTCTCACCCAGCTCTCACCTCAGCCTGTATGTGTGACTCCCTCAGCCCTGACTTCACACCCAGCTCTCACCTCAGCCTGTGTGTGTGACTCCCTCAGCCCTGACTTCTCACCCAGCTCTCACCTCAGCCTGTGTGTGTGACTCCCTCAGCCCTGACTTCACACCCAGCTCTCACCTCAGCCTGTGTGTGTGACTCCCTCAGCCCTGACTTCTCACCCAGCTCTCACCTCAGCCTGTATGTGTGACTCCCTCAGCCCTGACTTCTCACTCAGCTCTCACCTCAGCCTGTTGTGTGACTCCCTCAGCCCTGACTTCTCACTCAGCTCTCACCTCAGCCTGTGTGTGTGACTCCCTCAGCCCTGACTTCTCACTCAGCTCTCACCTCAGCCTGTGTGTGTGACTCCCTCAGCCCTGACTTCACACCCAGCTCTCACCTCAGCCTGTGTGTGTGACTCCCTCAGCCCTGACTTCACACCCAGCTCTCACCTCAGCCTGTGTGTGTGACTCCCTCAGCCCTGACTTCACACCCAGCTCTCACCTCAGCCTGTGTGTGACTCCCTCAGCCCTGACTTCACACCCAGCTCTCACCTCAGCCTGTGTGTGACTCCCTCAGCCCTGACTTCTCACCCAGCTCTCACCTCAGCCTGTGTGTGTGGCTCCCTTAGCCCTGACTTCTCAACTGCTCTTGCCCTTGACCACCATCACTCTGAATCCTCCATCCTCCTCTTCTCCATGGGAACCTCGTCCCTGTACTGGACCACGTTTTCAGAGCACCCCAGGCCTCCCAGCCTGCTGTCCCCATCTCTGAAAGTCTCCGTGTCAGGGAACTCGTCTCTCCAGGCCTTCAATCCCTTTCTTCCAGCCAGATCCTGCCCACCTATGTGGCTTCCTTAGTTTTACTTTTTTTGTTTGTTTGATTGTTTGTTTTGTTTTTCTGAGGTAAGGTCTCACTCTAGCTCAGGCTGACCTGGAATTCACTATGTAGTCTCAGGGTGGCCTTGAACTCATGACGATCCTCCTACCTCTGCCCCCCGAGTGCTGGGGTTAAAGGTGTGCGCCATCACACCAAGTCTAGTTTCACCTCTTTTGAGATCAGGCACCCATCATCTTCACCCAGTTTCTCTTTCCTCCACCTTGTCTAGTCAGTGGGTCTTCAGCTCAGCCGGATGGCATTGCCATGAGTTCCCCGGGTCTCACCAGGCCAGAGGACCTTTCCTTCCCTGCAGACCCTCCACTGCTGCTGCTGGTCTCCTCTTCCTTTGCTTCTCGTTCTCCATCTTCTGTAACCCAGTCTGGCTTCAAACTCATGAGCCAGGTGTGGTGGCACATGCCTTTAATCCCAGCACTTGGGAGGCAGGTGACATAGGAGGATCACTATGAATTTGAGGACACCCTGAGGATACATAGAGAATTTCCAAAAAAAAACTCACGATACTCCCTGCCTTAGTCTCCCGAATTCTGGGATTACAATGTGTGCCACCATGCCCAGCTTCTCTATCCTTCTTGTAACCACAGTGCTCTGCCTCTGGGTTACCACCCTCCCTGAAATTCCACTCGGCCTTTCCTTGAGTGTAACTTTTTATTTATTTATTTTATTATTTATTTATTTGACAGAGGAGAGAGAGGGAGAGTGTGAGCACATCAGGGCCTCCAGCCACTGCAAATGAACTCCAGACATGTGTGCCCCCTAGTGCATCTGGCTAACGTGGGTCCTGGGGAATCGAACAGAGGTCCTTTGGCTTTGCAACCGCTAAGCCATCCCTCCAGCCCTTGTCTGTATGTAGCTTTTGAGGTTCTCGAGTCTAGGCCTGAGCGCCATGTTTCCAGTATATTGTCTCCCCTGTGGCTCTCCACACTGAGAACTCCTTCCTGTCTCCCTACTCCCAGCCCTGTGCCCATCTCAGAGGCACTCAAAGAGGTCCAAAAATGATCTCGCGACTTCCCCATCCCACATTCACTTCAGGGAGCGGCTTGACTCTGCAAGTAGACCGCCACACCCCATGTTTTCAGGCCTAGCCCCCAGCCCAGCCCTTTCTCTGCAGTCCCACTCGATCCCCTGGCCAGTCTCTCATCTCCCATGGGTGCTGCCGTAGCTCCTTACTGCCCCTGCTCCCGCTCTCGTCCCTTTCCAATACACTCTCCACCAGAGAGCCAGTGCATGCAAAACACAGCTCTAAGGAGCCACTCTCCTGACAAAGCCCTTCGAAAGTGTCCTTCACCTCTCACCCAAAACCCCTTTCTCTGCTGGAGACATGCTCAGTAATGGAGAACTTGCCTAGCATGTGCACAGCTCTGGGGCCTTTTGCTGAGCACCCCTCTCTCTCACACACACACCTTAGAGTCCTCAAGTCCTCCCAAGACCTGTCCCCTAGCCCCTCCCCACCTTCCTAGCATCATCTATTACCTGTCTTCACTTTGCTGTCTGCCCTCCAGCCAAGCTGACTCCTCTTACCCCTGTCTCACCAACATGACGCACAGGACCTTTACACAAACCGTTCTTCCTTCTACTTCTCTGACGTCCTTCCCCACACTCCAAGTTCCAGCCTCTAATTTTCTGTGGCTACCACACAAGTGAGATTTCTCAGGGAAGCCTTCCTCCTGCCCCTTCTACCAGATCGGCTCTCTTACTATAGGACACCCTTTCGTGGCACTTGTCACTGTGGGTGGCTATATAGTCACACGTACGGCTGTTAGACTAGCCTTTCTGAGCAGTTTGCGAGCCGAGGAAGGAGAGACCACGTCTCCATGCCCATTGCTGTACACCCAGTGCCTGGCACAGTGTGCACATGCTATTGTGGAGGAACATGCTATATATAGGTCTTAGCCCTCCCATTCAGGGAAAGCTTCGTGGAGTGTGTGGACCCTGAGACGGGGCAGGCTGGGCCAACCAAAACTTGATAGCTGGACAAGACATGCCTTCGGCTCCGAGACCTCATTTCTCACTTGTGAAAGTGTTAAGGAAGCCGGGTGTCCTGACACACGCCTTTAATCCCAGCGCTTCTGAGGCAGAGCTAGGTGGATTGCTGTGAGTTCAAGGCCAGCCTGAGACTACTTAGCGAATTCCAGGTCATCCTGGGCTAGAGCGAGAGCCTACCTCGAAAAACCAAAAAAAAAAAAAAGTGTTAAGGGTTGGTCAAGATGAAGGGAGGAGGCCCTGAAATCCCACAGGCCCTCTTTATGGGTTACTACTACTCCAGTTCAAGTCATCGAGCTACGGCCCTGCTGTCCGACTGCATTTCTGCACTTGACCGCCGGGCGGCGCTCGGAGACCAGCCACGAGGCCGGAGACTCAGCGAGGACCAGCCCGGGCTCTGTGGGCGTCGGGCCCGCCCCTCTCAGCCTCCCGCCCCGCCCGCCCGGCCGGCCGCCCAGAGCAGCCATGCTGGGAGCGCGAGCCTGGCAGGGCTGCAACCTCCTGCGGCCCCGCGCCGGGCTGAGCCTCGCCGCGAGCTGCAGGTACGAGCGAGGCCGTTGCGGCGTGCCCTGAGCCTGCCCACGGGCGACCCCCGTGCTCTGGCTCCCCGGCGCGGGTCCTCAGAGTCTGCTCGGACCCCCTGCATGCTTAGCTCTCCCCAACCCCACCTGGCCCAGCCCCCCCCTTCCCCTGCAGAAAGCCCCCTCACTTCCCTTCCTCTCACATATGCCACTTTGGTACTGTCCTGACACCACCTTCAGGAAGCCTTCTTTGAACACAGTGCTGGGCCAAGAGCCCTTCTCCATCAGCACCCTGCATCCTGTCCCAGTCCGTGCTGCTTGCACTAGCCTGTCATCATTTAGGTCTGCTCCCAAGGCCACCCTTCCAGGCTGAACTTTCAGGCAGGTGTATGTGGGTCTTATGTGTGTGTGTGTGTGTGGGGGGTGTCTGTCATAAGACTTGGCCTACAACGTGTCCTATACTCTGGTAAGTGGAAGGAGCAATGTTCTGTCTGCTTATTCTGTTGGCCCTGCACCTGGCCAGTCCCAGACCCATCCAATCACCAGACCTCTGGCGTCTGACCTGTCCAGACTCCAGCAGTAGCCACCTCCCTGTCCAGGTCACCGGTGTACATGTCAGAGACACCTACAGCGTAACCAACCCAGGGAGGGGCCCTGCGAGGGGTGCAGAATGGAGGCAGAAGGACCATTCTGTCCATTGTGACCCGCCCTGATCTCAAAGTCATCCTTCCCACCATCGGATCGGAGAGGCTGGGGGAGATTAACCTGGCAGGGAGCCCCCAATGAGCCACCTCTCCTCACCCCCCCAAAAACAGAAGGGGGAGCACAAAGGCCACAGTCTCCCCCGTGGTTCAGACAGGTGGGCTGGGCTGGGTGCACCTTGAGGCTGGGTGGTGGTGGTGGGGGAGCCTCTGGGGCCAGCAGGATGGGGTGGTCCTCATCAGTGTGACCTACCGTGCCCACCCCAGGGGCAGCTCCTCCCGGGACAAGGACCGAAGTGCTACAGTCAGTAGTTCTGTGCCCATGCCTGCCGGAGGGAAGGGAAGTCGGCCCAGCTGCACTTCTGCACCCCAGAAGGTCCCCAACCGCCTGATCAATGAGAAGTCACCGTACCTCCAGCAGCATGCCTACAACCCCGTGGACTGGTGAGTACCCCTCCCGGGGGGGACCTCCTCAAAGCAGCTGTAAGCTTCTCCAAGATCTGCTAAGCTGTCCAGTAATGTCACCTTCCTGCTGGACTTAGGTACCCCTGGGGACAGGAAGCCTTTGACAAGGCCAAGAAAGAAAACAAGCCAATTTTCCTCTCAGGTAACACACTCACCTTCCCATTAGGAAAGGCAAGTGGGTGGGGGGGGAAGGTCCTCCGTGCTCCATGTGCTTCTTCCCGTCCTCCATGCCCCACTTCCGTTCCAGTGGGGTACTCCACTTGCCATTGGTGCCACATGATGGAAGAGGAATCCTTCCAGAATGAGGAGATTAGCCGTTTGCTCAACGAGGACTTTGTCAGCGTGAAGGTGGACCGGGAGGAGCGGCCGGATGTGGACAAGGTGTACATGACCTTCGTGCAGGTGAGCTGGTTTTCCGTGGCGACGCTTGCCTCACTCGCGTGTGTGGCAGCTTCCTGATCCCGGCCCCTCTCCCCCTCAGGCCACCAGCAGTGGCGGGGGCTGGCCCATGAATGTGTGGCTGACCCCCAACCTCCAGCCTTTCGTCGGGGGCACCTACTTCCCCCCCGAGGACGGTTTGACCCGAGTGGGCTTCCGCACGGTGTTGCTGAGGATCCGCGAGCAGGTGGGCGTGTTGGTCAGGGAGTGAGACATCAGGGTCGGAGAGACGAGAGAGACTATGCAGGACTCTGGGCCCATGCTGACCCCCCCCCCCCGGTATGTGCTCACTTCCTGCAGTGGAAACAGAACAAGAACACCCTGCTGGAAAACAGCCAGCGTGTCACCACGGCGCTGGTGGCCCGGTCTGAGATCAGCATTGGTGACCGACAGCTTCCACCTTCTGCGGCCACCATGAGCAGCCGCTGTTTCCAGCAGCTGGATGAAGGCTATGATGAGGAGTATGGCGGCTTTGCCGAGGCTCCCAAGTTTCCTACACCTGGTCAGTGACCTGCATAATGACCTTCTGAACTGGTCAGTGACCCAGGGGCTCATGGTACTGGCCTGCTCAGTAAGTGTCTAGTCCTCTGTGGGCTGATGATATTCGGACTTCTGGCTTGGGCAATGACCTTGTGTCCCCTAGGTTGACAATGAACAATCCTCAACTTCCAGGCTGGCAAGACCTCGGCCCTGCACCCCCTCACCATCCCTTTCTTGCTCCCCACAGTGATCCTGAGTTTCCTGTTTTCCTATTGGCTCAGCCACCGGCTGACCCAGGACGGTTCTCGGGCCCAGCAGATGGCCTTGCACACCCTGAAAATGATGGCAAATGGGGGCATCCGAGACCATGTGGGACAGGTGAGGGGAGTCTGGGCATTCCCTAGAGGGGCCGTAGGAGTCTATGGGCTGGGGGCCAGAGGCTGGGATCAGCTTAGCCCTGCCCCCCTGCCTGGCACAGGGCTTCCACCGCTACTCCACGGACCGCCAGTGGCAAGTCCCCCACTTTGAGAAGATGCTCTATGACCAGGCACAGCTGGCCGTGGCCTATTCTCAGGCCTTCCAGGTGACGCTTGCCCCTAGCCCTTGTCTGCCACTTGCAAGGCATCCCCAGTGATTGTATCTTCCCTCCCCCCAACTGTCCTGGGAGAATGCCGCCACCCCATGAACCTGAGTTTCCACAGTCACCTCCTTGACAGCTTCCTCTCCCCACCTCCACCAGATCTCTGGTGATGAATTCTACTCTGAAGTCGCCAAAGGCATCCTGCAGTATGTGACCCGGAGCCTGAGCCACCGGGTATGTGTCTCTGAGGCAGTGTATGTATGGTTGTGGAAGGGCTTGGGGCCTCCACAGATTTTTTTTTTTAGGCAGCAGCTGGCCAATTCTCTCCCCCCCCCCCCCCCACTACAGTCTGGAGGCTTCTATAGTGCTGAAGACGCAGACTCGGCCCCAGAGCGCGGCATGCGGCCCAGGGAGGGCGCCTTCTATGTGTGGACCACCAAAGAGGTCCAGCAGCTGCTCCCCGACTCTGTGCTGGGTGCCAGCGAGCCACTGACCTCAGGTCAGCTTCTCATGAAGCACTATGGACTCACAGAGGCAGGCAATATCAGCTCCACTCAGGTAAGGAGCGCTGCGGACACAGGAAGGCATCCGGGCTCACCAGGTCTGTGGGCTCCTCCCGACCAGAGCTGTTTTCCTCAGGACCCCAAGGGGGAGCTGCATGGCCAGAACGTGCTGACGGTGCGCTATTCCCTGGAGCTGACTGCGGCCCGCTTTGGCCTGGATGTGGAGGCCGTGCAGACCTTGCTCAACACAGGCCTGGAGAAGATCTTCCAGGCCCGGAAACATCGGCCCAAGCCACACATGGACAGCAAGATGCTGGCTGCCTGGAATGGTGGGGCGGCCCTGTCTGAGGATCCTGTTTGTCAAACTCCCCTTCACCAAGTCCCTTGTGGGCCCATTCTTCCTTCGTTGAGGTTTTCTTGGCTTTAACTTACAAATGAACAAATTGAGGCTTAGAGAGAGTCTCAGTGGCTCATGTGGTGCTGGAAACCTGGGATGTGTGGGGTAGGTTCCCTGAAGGTCTCTAGTCTGCCTCTCCTCCCTCCAGGTCTGATGGTGTCTGGCTTTGCCGTGACCGGCGCTGTCCTGGGCTCGGACAGGTTTATCAGCCAGGCCACCAGTGGTGCCAAATTCCTCAAGAGGCACATGTTTGATGTGGCCAGTGGACGCCTAAAACGGACATGCTATGCTGGCACTGGAGGAACAGTGGAACACAGGTGAGGGGCTGGGTGGATGGAGGCCCCTCTCCCTGCACGATCCCAGCCTTCCCTCCCTCTGCCACTGATCAGCAATCCTCACTCTACCATGGACTCACTGTGAGGTTTTAACCCCCTTGGGCCCGTCCACTCATCCGGGAAAATGTGTTGCCATGCTAAAAGAATGCAAGAAGAGTGTCCCCCTCTGTTTCCGTAGCCTGTCCCCCTGACTTTCTCTCTCACTTGTGTCCCCAGCACCCCACCCTGCTGGGGCTTCCTGGAGGACTATGCCTTTGTGGTGAGGGGCCTGTTGGACCTGTATGAGGCCTCGCATGAGAGCTCCTGGCTCGAGTGGGCTCTACGTCTACAGGACACACAGGACAGGCTCTTCTGGGATGCCCAGGGTGGAGGCTACTTCTGCAGCGAGGCTGAGCTGGGGGCTGGCCTGCCCCTGCGGCTGAAGGATGGTCAGTGTGTGTGTGTGTGGGGGGGTGGTTCTGGCCTATGGTCTATGGTCCTATATCTAGCTGGGGCAGGGAGGTGTCTGTGTCATGTGGTAGTGAAAAGCCCACAAGAGCCTCCTGGCCTCACATTTGTGTTCTGTATGACTTTGGTGGTCTCTTCATGTTTTTGAGCCTGGTTCTTTTTTTTTTTTTCTGAGGTAGGGTCTCGCTGTAGCCCAAACTGACCTAGAATTTACTATGTAGTCTCAAGGTGGCCTTGAACTCACAGCAATCCTCCTACCTCTGCCTTCCATGTGAGGGATTAAAGGCATGTACCACTATGTCCTGCTCTGTTTTGTTTGTTTGTTTGTTTTTTGAGCTGACCTGGAATTTACTATGTACTCTCAGGCTGGCCTCGAACTCGCAGTAATCCTTCTACCTCTGCCTCCCAAGTGCTGGGATTAAAGGCATTCACCACCACACCTAGATACCTCTTTTTGTTTCTTTCTTTTTTTAAAAGAAATTTGGGGGCCTGAGAGATGGCTTAGTGGTTAAGGCATTTGCCTGCAAAGCCTAAGGACCCAGGTTTGATTCTCCAGGTCCCACGTAAGCCAGATGCGCATGGTGGTGCATGTGTCTGGAGTTCATTTAAAGGCATGTGCCACCATGTCTGGCTCTTGGTTGTTTCTTAATATGCAAAAGAGAGCTAGTATTTACTTATTTATTTATTTTGGTTTTTGAAGTAGGGTCTCACTCTAGCCCAGGCTGACCTGGAATTCACTATGTAGTCTCAGGGTGGCCTCGAACTCCTGGTGATCCTCCTACCTCTGCCCTCTGAGTGCTGGGATTAAAGGCATGCACCACCACACCTGGCTAAAAGAGAGCTAGGATTAAGTGACCCTTAGAGTTTATGGAAAGATTGTTCTAACAAGCTTGGGACAGTCTTTGGCCTTCATGGATTCATGACCAAAGCTGCTTGGTTCCTGCTCTCAGGAGCCTTACAGTGTATAGTGGGGCTGAGGGCTAAGAAATAGCGAAAGTGCCCACACCACATATTGTTGCCTGTGGTGAGTGCTGTAGGGAAGCAACCCTATACCAGGGGCCTGCCTAGTCTCACCTCAGCCTTTGGCTGTTGTTGATGGTTTCCTAAAGAGCAGGACTTCCTGTCACTTCTGTATCCCCTGGGTAAAGTACAGCCCTGACACGTAGTTAGTGCTCAGTAAATGTTAGCTGAATGAACGGAAGGTCCTGGGGGAGGGAACCACAGGGGAGACCCAGCTTAGCTTCGGGGAAACCAGACTAAACCTGTGACAGGCATCATTGAACCAAGCTCTGGGTGTCAAGCGGAGCCATGTCGTCATGGAGACACTTAGGGGAGAGTTTGGGCAGAGGAAACAGACCAACAGGCCCCGGGGGGGGGGGGGGCAGCCTGTGTGATAGAGGATAGAGGCTTAGGGTTGGCGAATGAGGAGATCTCTGAGGCGAGGGTAAGGAGAAGAGGTTTTAAGTGGATTTTGACCTGCTCTGGCTTAAGTGTAAGGAGGTCACTGTGACCGTGGTGGAGATAGATGGGAGTAGAACAGTCAGGATAACCCATTAGGAGGACACTGGCGTTCAGTCCAGGGATGACTGGTAAGGGCTTAGCCAGGGGTTGACCTTGAGATGGGGGCAGTGGAGGTATGGGGCCTGCTCTGGTAGCAGTCTAACAAGACACAGATGGATTTAGAAAGAGGGGAAAGAGCCAGGATGATGCTTCTCTGGCCCCAGCATCCAGAAGCTGGGCAGAGGCACAAGCAATGAGGTGGGGAGGCTGGGAGCCCATAGCCTACAGATTGGGGGGGGGGGCCCATGAGGAAGACAAACAGCCACTTACTGCTGGAGCTGGCATTGAACCCTCAGACCACCGAGGGGCATTCTTCCTCCATCCCATCCTCTCATGGCCTTGGATTGAGTCCCAGGGCAGGGTCTTAAACTTCAGTGACCTCCTCCTACCCACCTGTGCCTCGTTAGACCAAGATGGAGCAGAGCCCAGTGCCAACTCCGTGTCTGCCCACAACCTGCTCCGGCTGCATGGCCTCACGGGCCACAAGGACTGGATGGACAAGTGCGTGTGCCTGTTGACCGCCTTCTCTGAGCGCATGCGCCGTGTCCCGGTGGCACTGCCCGAGATGGTCCGCGCCCTTTCGGCACAGCAGCAGACTCTCAAACAGGTGGGGGCGAGGCCAGGAGGGGAGCTGGGGCTGCAGTGGAGGATGGGAACGGGGCGCGGGGTTCCAGAGCCGTCCCCAGAGCTCACGTCTGTGTGTGTGCGGGTGCATGGGAGGCAGGTCTGTGCCCCGTGCGGTGGGGGTATTTGTGGGTGGGTGGTGTTTGAGGAGACAGGCCTTCAGCCTAGGCACGTGCCTGTGAGGGACTGTCACTGGGCTCTCAGAGTATGGGGGCAGGAGGTAGGGGCTAAATATGGGTCCCTGGTGGCTGGTGAAGTGTTTCTCGGTAAGGCTGTGTGTGTCAGTCTGATTATTTCTGTCCCTGTATGTCTTACTGCTGAGTGTGCACGTTACCTCAGAGGTGTGCATGCCTGATCACCTGGGTACGTGCTAGGGTGCGTCTGCCTGTCTGCGTGTGTATCATGTGTATGTTCCTGTTTTCAGGTTTGCCTGAGTGTGTGTGTGTGTGTGTGTGTGTGTGTGACGCCTCTCCATGGGCAGGGCATCTGCCATGTGTGTTTATGACTGTTCTGGGCTTCCCTGTGGATGGCTGTGTGTTCATCCAGCATATCAAGTCTTCTGGGAGTGTGTTCCCCTGTACGTGACATTGTCACTTGTGTATACTGTGTGTGTGTGTGTGTGTGTGTGTGTGTGTGTGTTTCTACTTGCCAAGCGTAAAGTCTAATGAAGCCTCCTGGCACCTGAGTCCCTACAAGGCAGCTGTGCCTTGTAGACCAAGATGGAGCAGAGTCCAGTGCCAAGTCCGTGTCTGCTCACAACCTGCTCCGGCTGTGTGGCCTCCCGGGTCACAAGGACTGGATGGACAAATGCGTGTGCTTGTTGACCGCCTTTTCTGAGCGCATGCGCCGTGTCCCAGTGGCACTGCCCGAGATGGTCCGCGCCCTTTTGGCACAACAGCAGACTCTCGAGCTTAGGATACCAGGTGGGGTGGAGGAAGGATAGGGAAGTCCTGGTGGGTCTAGGACCTGGCCTCTGACACTGGCTGACCTTTCTGATCTGGCCAGATTGTGATCTGTGGAGACCCCCAGGCCAAGGACACCAAGGCCCTGATGCAATGTGTCCACTCCATCTATATTCCTAACAAGGTGCGTGTCCCCATGGAGCCTGGCCTACCTTCCACCTTCCCTTCACTGCTAAGCCCTGCCGAGATCCCCAACACCTTGCCCTCTAGGGGCCTGGGGAGACGGGTCATCTCCGTCTCTCAGTGGGCGCCACAATGTCTAGAACTCTCCTCCAGGTAACCCTTTATGTTCCATCACTGTCCCAGGTGCTGATTCTGGCAGATGGGGACCCCTCAAGCTTCCTGTCCCGCCAGCTGCCATTCCTGAACACCTTGAGACGATTAGAAGACCGGGCCACAGCCTATGTGTATGAGAACCAAGCCTGCTCGATGCCCATCACTGAGCCCTGTGAACTACGAAAGCTACTGCACCAGTGACTTCCTGCCCCAAACCCCTTGAGCTGCCAGAAGGTGGAGCTTCCCAGCTGACTAGCACCTTGGGCCCTGCAGGGCCGGCCGCGCTGAACCTGTGGCCGGCCCTGGGCACCCTGCCACCAGGTGACCATGGCCATCCTTCCAACTCCCCTATGGACATCTGCTCACCCTGGAATAAACCTAACAACGTCCCGAGGGTGACATTAGGGCCTGAGCCTCACTTGTGAGGGAGGGGCCTCTGCTCCGGCCTGGGAACCTGTAGCCTGGGGACCATTCCACTGAGGGTCCCCAGCTGACCCCTGTACTTTGTCCTGTCATCTCTTCATCTTCTTCATGGACCCCCTAGGCTGAGCTGGCCTTTGTCCGTGGTTATCGATCCTGAATGAACCCAAGGTCAGGGGACTAAACACCAAGTACAGAGAATCCTAATGGGGATTGGGTGTCTGTCCGCCCAGGGAGAGGAAAGCCCAGGCCTTGCCTGGAGCAGAGGGTAAGAAGGAGCCTGCCCTCCTCCACACTGTCTCCTCCTCTGGAGCTAAGGAAGGGACAGGGACCTCATTATATGGGCTTTGATATTTAACAGAAAGGCAGTATTTGCCTGCATCCTGGTGTACTGTGGAAGCTGCTGTGACAAGGACTTAAGACATTTCTGTTGGGATTGCCTGGCCAGCCCCCTGCCTCACAGCGGGAGGCCATGCTGCTCATCCTCTGCTTCCTGCAAGCCGATCTGGGAAAGGGCAGTCTAGTATGTGGATCATCTGTTGTGTTGGAAGTCCTTCCCCAAATCCATTTGAGTCCTTCCTGCTGCACAGGAAGCTGGCACCTTTCTGGGACCTCCTCCTGTCCCCTTGATGTTGGGAGATGCTCTTGATCCCATCTTTGGCATGCGCGTCTTCACAGGCTCCAGAAACCCCATGCGTCCCCCACCCGAGGAGGAGGATGGGAGATGTGCACGGGATGGGCAGGGGCTGAGTGCGGGGCCGTGGGATGGCAGAGGAGCTGCTCCGCTGCTGTCTTTAGGGGTCTGCCGGACCGGGGCTTCCTACTGACACCTGAGCCCGGCAGCACGGCTTGCCAAAAGAAGCTGCCGGAGATGAGAGGTGCTGAGTTGGTGGTGGGGCTGTTGCTGGGGGGTGTCAGCATCGCAAGGGGGGCCGTGAGCGGGAAGGGACTGGGAGATGGAAGGAATACAGTCATCCCAGGGTCACACACAGCTACGCATGGTCACTGGGACCAGAGTTGTCTCTGTCTGGGCAGGAGGCCCTCAGTGCAATCCACCAGCCCATCTGGAGGGGATTAGCACTCTGGCCAATGAGGTCAGCTGGCCCTTTTCTTAGTGGAGCCCACTCGTCTTGCCAGCAAGTCCAAGGCTGGACACGTGGAGCCTGGCCTGGGGGAAGCAGGGAGGCAGGGTGCAGTGTGGTGAGGCACAGGTGGCCTTTTTGGCAGCCCCAGCCGTGGTTTTGGAACAGTGCGGGCAGTTTGCACAGCTCTCTTGTCACTGTGGTCTCACTGACCCTCGTGAGCGAGATTGTGAGGTAAGGACCTTCATCCTGGTAGAAATAGCTGTTGGAGGCCCTAAGAGGGTTAGTCTGGCCTGAGAGCCATGAGCCTATCAAGCTTTCCTGGAGTCTTCGGGGCACAACAGAGATGGCCAAGGCTTCCTGTTCAGCCAGGAAGTCCAGCCTTTGTCTGTGACAGAGGGGTACATTTCATGTTTTTTCCTCTGCCTTGTCTTCCCTCTACATCTCCTCTCCCTTCTATCAGCAATGGGATCCTGGAAATTCACTGAGAGGGAATCACTTCTCCCAGAAGGATCGTGCCTTCCAAAGAGCACAGGCCGACCTAACCCTTGCTGGTGGTCCGATTGATCTGCAAGACCCTTCCTCTTGGCTGTCCCTCCCCTGCCCCCCTGGTGCTCCCTCTTCTGCCGGCAGGAAGGCAGGTTCCCTGTGACAGGATCACAGGATTCAGGACTGCATGGTTTGGGAGTCACTTAAGTCGTTTCTTCTCTTTGAGCCTCAACTTTCTTACCTGAGAAGTGGAGGACCACCCACCCAGTTGACGGGGCTGTGGAGGTGACCAAGGGGAATAATGTTTGTGTGGCATCCCTGAGCAGAGTTTCACAGATGGGTGATTAACTTGGCTCCCAAGGGGGCCAGAAGGCTGCAGAAGACTGGAGGGGCTGGCTGAGCAAGGTGCTTGTAGGAGACCTCTGTCAAACCCAGAAGACAGCTGTGACCACATATAAGCCTAGCTTGGTCAGAAAACTGAGGCACAAAGACAGAAAACTTCTTGTGTCTTCCCTTCCACTCCCTGCCTGAGGTTATTCATCTAACAAAAATTCTGTGAGCACCTACAATGTGCCAAATACTAGGCTAGGACCTGGTGAGCATAAGGGACTTTGCCCCCGAGTCCTTGGGGGAAAGAACACAGAGCCTAGGGGTGGATACGAATCCACCCGCTGGGCTGAACACTGGGAGGTTTCCTACTGCTGATGGTCTCAGTTCTGTATCCTCAGCACTGAAGAGGTAGTGAAAGAGCTATTGGAAAGAGAGCCACTCAGAGGGAATATGAGAGCTAAGATGTGGAGGGCTTCCCTTGCCTTCTCCCCTCCCCACTGATAGTGGACAGCAGGGGCCCCTAGTATCCCAGGTACAGGGACCAGGATTGGCTGGGTGGAAGGTCTCCCCCGGTAGAACATTGAGGAAAGCATATCTCAATTTACCCAGCGGGTGCACGCAGGCTGGCTCCTTTTCTGGATCTATTTTCTGTAACAGCACCCCAGGGAGGAAGATATGGGGCCTTGCTACCCACTAGAGAACTTGACTATTGGATTGGCCTAGCTTCTTTGGTCCCATTTTCCCGTCTGCAAAGACTGGACCACGAAAGGCCTTACCTTCCAGTGCCAACCTGGGGCTTCAAAACCCTGGCAAGCCCACCTGCCAGACCGTGGACATTTCAGGAGGGTAGAAGGTGTCAGACTCAGGGAGGGAGCAGTAAGTAGCTCCTCTCTTCCGGAAGAGGGCCCTGAGTTCAAAACCACAGCCTCACACCCGGAATGTGAGCAGGGACTTCTGCCAGGAGAAATAGGCACTTAGGGGATCTGCTCATTAGCATGAAATGCAATGCAAATAGGCCCAGCTTCATTTGCACAACCCAGTGCCCGGATCTGGCGAAAGGGCAACCCGGGAAGCGGCGGTGGCTGGCGCAGGCAGCAGCCGCTCTGCCCTCCCCATCCCACCCCCGCAACCGACCGGAGCGGGAGCCGACACGTCGTGGCGGGAGGCCTTCGGGGCCTGCGTGGGAGGCACAGTTTTGCTAAAGCGAGGAACACCCAGGAGTCAGCGGGTGCCAGAGGTTATCCGGTCCACCCCTCGGCCTCGCCTCTCGACAGTGGCGTGAGCGTCCCCGAATCTCCAAGGTGACTCGACCCTAACCCCAACCTGCGCGGTTCTGTGTCTAACACCCGCGGGTGTCGGGAAGGTGCCGCTGGCGCTAATCCTGCTCGCTACCCTGCCGGTGACGCTGGGTTCTCCAGCATCCACGGCTTTGGGGACGGGGCTCTTTCTTCCCTTGCCTTCCTCCCCTCCCCACTCAGTGGATAGCAAGGGCTCCTGGTGTCCCAGGTACCGGGACCAGGATGTGCTTGAGGGGGTGAGAGCTGACTCTGGGCCAGAACCCGAGGAGGCGAGGGCCGGGCTCCACGCGCGTGTGCGCGCCTCGGGGAAGCACAGGCGCCGCGATCGTCACTCCGGGTTGTGTGGAGGCGAGCAGTCCCACGAAGCTCCTGTCCCTCTCGGTGTTCGCTATTTTGGGCATCCGAAGGGAGAAACTGAGGCTCGCAGCGGGGCTTTGCAGGCTGAGTTGGTATAAAGCCCAGGTCTGTGACGCCACCCCCTCCCCTCCCACAACGCTCGCAGGTCCTTCTCCGACGGGAGGTCCTCGCTTTGCGGCTCAGCTGGCCGCGCAGACTTTGCTGCCTGGTTCCACCTGCCCGCAGCTACGCTTTCCAGCACCAAGCCCCCGAGCCCAGTCCACGCCCTCCAGAGAGCTCTAGGAGCAGGGGATGGAGCTCGGCGGCGTCAGCGTGAGGTCAGGGATCGTGGGTCAGGGTCAGACGAGGGGCTTGCTCGTCTTAGAAGTGAGCCTGACACTAGGACCAGTAAGCCCCAAGGGCCGAGAGAGGCCACGCCCCCACACCCCTGCCGTCCTCAGCTCCGCCCTAAGACCATTCCCCTCCAGCTTGAACCCCACCCCCAAGATGCCCCGCAGCCCTACCCCCCTTCCCCAGTCTGGCTCCCTGGTTCATGTGCACGGTGATTAATCAGGTGTAGAGCCCGATTTTTGCTATGGGACCCTGATGACACCCCTAATATCTCCGCCTACCGCCTCCCAATTTTTGCACCCCCAGTCCCTATCTGAGCTTCTGGCTGCGGTCCAATTCGGGGGTCCGAGACAAAGGATGCCGGAGGCCTGTGGGGATACCCCAGGACCCGAAAGCCAAATACTCTGATTCCAAGAGGCTTCTTCCAGGGGAGTCCCAAAGACCCCCCCCCCATCCCCCAGAAGCCAATAGGAAAGTGGGTTCTGTCTGGGCAAGTGGTCTGATTGGCTCCAGCCTTCGGGAGCCGGACCCAGGGACAAGGGGAGGGGAGAAAGGCGGTCCTGGTTTTGGGGTGGGAATCGGATTCCAGCTGTGGTTCTCTCTCCTCCTCCCCTCACCCTAAGCCCCGGCGCCCCCGCCCGCACTGCCACGGCGGCCGACCAATGGACGCGCTGCTCGGGGCCGGCGGCGCGCGGCGATTGGCTGCGGGGTTGGCTGGGGAGAGGCGGGGCCGAGGCTTGAAGTTGGAGTGAGCGATCCAGCTGTGGTGTGCGCCGGGCCGGCTCCTCGCCGCCGCTCTCCCTCGCTCCTCGCTCGCTCGCTCTCTCCGCGGCTCGGCGGCCCGAGGAGGAGGCAGTGGCGCCGGCGGCAGCTACGGCAACGGCAGCCGCGGCGGCGGTTTCTCCGCCTCCACCCTCTCCCGGGACGGCCCCCCACGGTCTCCCCGCCCCTCTCGGACCGTGAGCTTTGCCGCGGGGCGGAGGAAAGAGCCGCCCCCCCACCCCTTCCAAACCCACCCCCAAAGACATCCCTCCTCCCCTCCCCTCCCCTCCCCCCGCCGCCTCTGGCGCGGAGCCGGGACGATGCTGACCCCTTAGATCCTGCTCCAGCTGCGCCGAGGGGAAGAGGGGTCGCCCCTCCCCGGACACCCCCACCCCACCCTCCACCGGGCGCCCCCGTTCTTTCTCCCCTTCTCGGGGCCGCTTCGCCGAAAGGTAGTGCCGATTGGGGCCACCGGAGCCTGAGAGCGCCAAGCGAAGAAGCCGGAACAAAGTGAGGGGAAGCCGGCCAGCTAGCCGGGGAGACCCCGGGGACCCTGGGGAAGCGGGACTTTTGCCAGGCGGGGCTTCCCTGCGACCTGGTGCCCCCGCGGGCAGCATGCCCCTGCGGGCAGGGGGAGCTGGGCTGAACTGGCCCTCCCGGGGGCTCAGCCTGCGCTCTAGAGCCCCCCAGATGCGCCCCCGCCGGGGTCCCCCGGTTGCGTGAGGACATCTCTTCTGAGGGGCGCCGCTCGCCCCTCTTCGGACCACTCCCCACCCCAGGGCCCCAGCTGGCCAGAGGATGGACGAGGAGGAGGATGGAGCGGGCGCCGAGGAGTCGGGACAGCCCCGGAGCTTCATGCGGCTCAACGACCTGTCCGGGGCCGGGAACCGGCTGGGGCCGGGGTCGACGGAAAAGGACCCGGGCAGCGCGGACTCCGAGGCGGAGGGACTGCCGTACCCGGCGCTGGCCCCGGTGGTTTTCTTCTACTTGAGCCAGGACAGCCGCCCGCGGAGCTGGTGTCTCCGCACGGTCTGTAACCCATATCCTTCGGGGCACGACGACGGGCCCGGGCTAGGGGGTCCGCAGGGGGCGGGCCGCGCCGCGTCGCCGTCGGAGGGGACCAGAAGCGAGGTGAATGGGAGAAGTGAGCCTAGACGGTGGGCAGTTGAGAGGGGGCTTGCCAAGGAGGGGAGGGGGCGTCCGAGCGGGGCTAGAGATGCGAGCAGGTCTGATGGGTACCCTAGGCGAGCCCCACCTCCGTTACACACACACACACACACACACACACCTCAGTCCCCCCCTGTGGGATTCGAATCCAAACCAGAAAGAGAGGAGACGTGACCCTCTGGTTCTCAGCTGGATGCTCTCCAGATGCGGGCAGAGGAGAGGAGGGCAGATGCGGGTAGACGAGGGCAGATGTGGGTAGCTTCAGGAGCCTGGGCACTCTACTCTGCCGCCCGCCTGCCCGCCGAGGAGGGTTAGCGAGCTTGGTTTGCTCTCCGAGTTTGGGGGCAGGGGTGGGGAGGAAGCTGCGGGGACGGAGGAGGGGAGACTGCAATCTCCTGGGGTTTCCTCCTGCCCCCGCCCCAAAGTTTGCGGCGGATTCCAGCCCCCCTCCCCATCGCTGTGGTCCTTTAGGCTGAGGTTTTTAACTGACCTAGAGGAAGATGGGGGGCGGGGACCAGGTCCTATCCCCTCAGCTCCACCCCCCCCCCTTCAGCCCGCGGGTTGGAGGCACAACAAGGAGATTTCGGCGGCGGCTGATGTCAGGGGTGCAGAATGAGAACAAGATGTGGAGGGGGAGCTGTCTGCCCCCAGAGCTGAACTGGAGCCCCTTTCAGCGGGAGCCCAATGCGGCCAGCGCCCCCTCCCCCTCCCCCTCCACGCGAATTCTTTATCTGATGTCGAGTAGCTTAAGGTTGGGTTGGGGAGTTTTGTGCTGGATTTTCTTTTTTTTTCCTTGTGGAGGGAGACTGTGGCAAGAGCTTTTGGCAAGTGGGGGATGGGATTAAGCGGTTCCAACTACCCCTCCCCTTTCACAAATAAGAGTGCTTCAGCGGATGGGAGCCCAGGTATGAGGGACCGCAGCCCCGAGAAAAGTACTGGGGGGAGCCAAGACGGCCAGCGCGTTGCTGTTCGCTAAGGAGGACTTGGGTCCAGCACCCCAGTGTCTACTCTGTGGACAGGTTGGGGGGAGTACATGTCCCATATCCCAGACAGCTAGATTTAACAGCGCACTTCGCCTCTGCCGATCCTGGAAGGGGTCGGGGAGACCCCAGTCCTACCAACCCACAGCACAAAAGCACTGCTTGACTAACACCCAGCTCCAGGCTACCGGAAAGGTGGGGCTGACTGTGCAGCCATCCCAGGTCATGAGAGCTTCTTGCCACTCCTTTGTAAGAGCTCAGAGGTTCTCTGGGTGGGAGACTCGAGGTCTCTCGTAGCCTCTGAGAGCCCAGCGGGGGCTCTGCTTAGGGAAAGGGGGGGGGGAGCCGATAGCTTGGTGCCACCTTCACTCCGCAGCGCTGCTGCTGCCGCCGCCGCCTCTAGTGCGCAAAGCAGGATGTGAGCCTGGGTCCCCCCACCCCCTGTTCTACACCCTGTGACTCCGTCTCTCTTTCCCTGTGCTCTGCCCCTCCCTTTCTTTTGGAGCTGAAAAAAGGGGAGGGGGGATGCTCTGAGATCTGTGGTCCTGCTGAACTGGCACATCTGAACTGTCTCCAGGTCTCTTTCTCTGTGGGCAGAGATGGAGGTGGGCAAAAGAATGTCACTAAGAAGGGTGGGCTAACCACCTAATGAATGGGAAAGCCACCACCAGTTCCTGACTCCTCAGCCCCCTCCCCCCCCCCCAGGCAGAATGATCTCATTCTCTTATCTTCCTCCTCTTCAAAAATAAACCTTCAGGTAGGGGGTATAGAGGCCACTGACTTCCTGGAAGGAAGCAAGCGACAAGGTAGCCGAGGACTAGGGAAGAGGTGGGAGCCCAGTGGTCATCTTGAGGGTGAGGTGAGCAAACCCAAGGGAGTGGTGGTCTTGAGCTTGGACACCCGCTCTCCTACTAATCTGGACTAGTGGCTGAGTCGGGTTGGTTGAGGATTTATTGAGAACAATTTCTTGGCAAGGGGACTGTCTGACCCATGCCCCCTGCCCCAACTGTTTATCATACCCAAGTGCTAAGGGCAACCTATGTTTCTACTGCCAGAGGCACTCTGATGACCTCCTTAATCTCTGTCTTCCTTTTTTTGTTTGTTTGTTTGTTTTTGTTTACTTGTGAAGCCTCCATTGCTTCCATGAGGTTTCCCCTGTGGGTCATGCGGACACTCATGCTGAGGGACATGAGGACCCCCCCCCCAACCTAACTGAAGCTAGGTGGCCTTTTCTTATCACACTCTTCTTGATGCCTTCCACTTTGCTTCTCAAGACACCAGGTTTCCTAAAGCAGAGATTCTAGGACGTAGGTAGGAAGTGTGTGTGAGAGTGGGTATGAGTGTGTGTTGGGGAGAAGGGAAGGGCAACAAAAGGAAAAGAGACACAAAAGTGTGTGTGTGTGTCAGTATTTGAGAGAACAGGGGCACTGGCCAGACCTGCTCTCGGGCTAAAGGCCCCTGCCTCCCAGGTTATAGAGGAGGGCTGGCTTTTGGAAGCATTACTTGGAGTGTGAGGGTGTGCGTTTCCCCTCCCTGGAAGGAGATCCTGAGCATTCCCTCTCCGACTGTTGTGTCACATCTGGAAGTTTGTGTAGGAGTTTCTCCAAGCTCAGAGCCCAGCACAGCTTTTTCTCATTTGGAAATCACAGGCTGGCATTTGGGATGCTGAGAGAAGGGGAGTGGGAGGGGGGCTGAGGGGGAGAGGGGAGCTTGCCAGGATTTAGGGGGAGGAGAAGGGGGAGGCCTGAGCGGCAGGAGCCCTAATGGCTTCCAGAAGTGAATGTGAGTGCGGGACAGTGCGTCACTGTGTGTGCCTCTAGAAGGGAGGGGGCCCCCAGGAATTTCTGGAGTCTTCCCTTCCATTGTCCCAGTGCCCAAAGTCTGTCTGTTCATCCCTAAGGAGGATTCTTCACTGGGTCCTCAGAGGAAGTAGGGAAACTGGATGGGGGAAGGGGGGGGGTCCTGTTCACATTTCCTCCTCAGTTCCCTCCCATTTCCAAACCCTAGGCTCTCCAAAGAGGATTCTAGGGAGAAGGGCTGGGGTAGAGGAGTGAGTGGAACTGGGGGAACAGAGCACCCCTGATACTCTGTCCCAGGCCCACCTTCCTTCTGGGTCACACATACTCCTTCCCACACACTCTGCTCCACTGCACTGCTGGGGGACTCCCCACTACCCTTAGTGCCAATTGGAGCCATTCCTGGGATTACCCCCCCCACCCCCCTTGCCTGCTCCCGCCCCGGCTCTCACCCCCGCCCTGCCCGCCTTAGCCAGGATGGCGACACACTGCGCTCACACACAGACATGCGCATGCAAGCGCGCACACACACACACACACACACACACACACAGTCACAGACTTTGAATCAGATTTCTGGCCTATTTTTCCTCCCAAAGATTCCAGCAGCCCTCTCTCTTTTGCGTCTCTCTGCGTCTCTGTCTCTGTCTGTGGGTGGGGCCCGGCTGGGCTGCCTTTCTGCCGGCTTCAGTTTTCAGTTCGGCTGGAAACCTCGCTCCCCACACGCCTACGCACTGGAGCTAGGGGTGCAGAGGGGGGTTATGATGGGGAATCCCCCATTCTGAGTGAGCAAGCCTACCACGATGAGCGCCTATATCCGCCCCCACCCTGAGGAGTACTGGATATCACAGACAGGACCTCATAGACACCAGCATCTCTCTGGGATGGGTGAAGCAAGGACCCCCCCCCCCACCTCTCCAACTCTTACTCGAAGGCCAAGATTCCTGGGTCTAGGCCCATTTCCTCCTTAACGTTCCACAGTCTCAGATTTCCAGACTCTGAGGAGGCAGTGAGGCAGCTGGAGAGCCTGCTTGCCTTCTCTGGCCTTGGAGGTACCCCAGCCTACCTCTGTTACCTTGCGTCTATAGTTGCCAGGCTAGGAGAGGGCGCCATCTAGATAAAGCCCGTGGAGAGGACCCATTTGTGGAGAGAACATGCTCTACTTCCCTCCTGTGAGGGAAAGGAGAGTGGGATGGAAGAGGGGTTCCACTTCTGCCATTTCCTTCCCCCCCCCTGCTTTTGATGGTGGGTTGTGGGGAGAAGAAAGATCCTCCCCTCTCCTGCCCCCACCCTTTGGGATCCACTCCAGCCTGGACAGTCACCATAGCAACAGTAGACATGTGACTGCACAGGTCTCTCATAGTCACTATGGCAACCAGTGTCCCCCGTTCCCTTGGTTACCATGGGGATCTATCACATGATTTCCCCCCCTCAACCTGATAACCTGTGGGTCTCCCAGCTTCCCATTCCCTGTATGAGGCCAAGAGAACAGTCTGGGCAAGGGGAGAGCCGGTGTGAAGGGGGCTCTTTAATTACCATGGCAACAAATCCACACCACCTGGTGACACATCCTCCTGTTGTTATGGCAACGGAAGAACATCACACAGTGACATACTGCCATGTTGCCAAGGAAACATGCCCCACTCGGAGAAGGGTGAAAGATTCTCCCCCCTCCCCACTGGTATTCTTCTTCTATTCAGTGTTCCAAATTTACCTGTTCCTTTCTGCTCACCTACAGTAAAGGGGGAGGGGGAGTGCAAGCGGATGTACCTGGGCACAGGCTGGGTTGCCAAGAGGTCTGGAAAAGGCATTTCTGTGGTTAAGAACTGGATGTGGGCTTGTTTAAAGACAGATTCTGGCTATGAGAGGTCCCAATCTGACAGAGGGACAGCTCCTTCTTGGGGGGGGGTCAACAGGACCCCTCCCCCCATCATTTTAACTGGTCTGTCACTGTTGAGGGGAACAGCAGGAAAACATAAATGGGAAGACACATCTGGCTGGTAGACAAGCAGACTGACTAATTGATGCACTGGCTCATTCATTCATTCTTCCCATGCACTGATCGTTTGCTAAGGGCCACCCACTACAGTCAGCTCTGTAGGGGGGAGGGAGTGTTAGGGATGAGGCAGAGTACCCCTGCTTGCCAGGAGCCCACAGCCAGCAAGGAAGACAAGTCAAGTGCATAGATGACTTAGCTGGTGGTGTCACTGCTGTTAGAGGTCCAAACAGATGTCCCGGAGCCCCTCTCCCCCACTATGTGTTCCCATGGGTCCCTCCCATGCCCCTCCCCCCTTACAGGAGAAGAAGAGACTAGCTTGGGGAAATCAGGCAAGTTGATTAAGGCTAATTGTTTCCTTTCCTTTCCAAGTGATGGCTCCCTCCCTGTCCCCCTTTTCCAGAGTGACCTCTGGCTGACCCCCATTCTGGGGAGAGATCCATTGGTCTCTGGCTACACTCAGGAAAATAGTTCCATAGAAACAGCACTCTTTATATATTTCTGTCCCACCTCCTTAGCCCACAAACCTAGAGCATTACATTTTTAAAAATTTATATTTATTTATTTGCAAGGAGAGTCAGAGAGAAAGAGAGAATGAACTCACTAGGGCCTGTTGTCACTAACTTCAGATGTATGTGCCACTTTATGTCTGGCATCTGACTTTACATAGGTACTGGTGAATTGAACCCAGGCTTTGCAAGCAAGCACCTTAACTATTGAGCCATCTCCCCAGCCCACTTTTTTTTTTTTTTTAACAGACATTCTTGTAAGGGATGGAGGTTAGGGGACTTCTATAGTGATAGGCAGAAGTGGTGATAAAGATGTGTATCCAAGGAAAGAGAACTTGAGTGACAGGCAGGGGTAGGAGGGATTCAGTGTAGTTGAGGGAGACATCTGAAATTAGGGATAAAGGTGGGGTATGGTGGGGACCAGCTGGGAGGAAAGTTCTTGGGTTCCTGGATGTTCCTACTGACTTCTTCGAACTTGGCTGAATTATCATTCCAGAAGCAGGGTTAAGGCAGGAAGAGTCTAAGCTCTGGGTCCTCAGTTGAATTGGAGGTGCAGGCAGTGGGTTGCCACAGAGCTCTGCTGTCTCGTCTCTTAGGCTGTGCTTGTCTATCCTTTTTGTTCTTCCTGCCTTCCTCATCTTTTCCACGAGAAAACCAGGCTGCTTGGTCCTTCATCTGTTTTTCCAGGCTCTAAATCTTCTGCATTCAGAGTCTATCTTGTATATCCTCCTGCTAAATGGGCTGCCGTCCCTTAACAAAACCCACCATACAGACCCGCTTAGGGTTCAGAGAGAGCGCCCTCTACCCCTGCTTCTTGGGTCTGGGCTCCAAGGTACAAGAAGGTATGGTGGCAGCCTGGCCACATGGTGTGAGGTTACCGTCCACTTCTGTGAATGTGGGTTTGTGCCTGGTCCAGGGCCTGGCATGGAGTGGAGCCTTGATTCTGAATGTGTCTAGAGGCTTTGAGAAGTCAGGAAGCTGGCAGTTGGAGAGAGAGCTTTGAATTCTTGTGTGGTGTCAAGGAGCCTGCGCATGCGAACTCACTTGTGTGTCTGGTAATGGGGCCGTCATGACAGCCCCTTCTCTGCCCACCTGAGCGGCTGTGGTGTGGGAAGGATGGTAGAATAGATAGCAAGCTTGGAATCCTAAATTCCATCCTTTCTTTTCTTTTTTTAATTTATTGACAGCTTCCTCAAATATATACAGTATACCACGGTCATAATCTCCTCCTACCACTCGCTCTCCTTTGACCCCACTACGACTCCTGTCTCCCCTCCAGTGAATCTTTTCTTCGTTCCAACTAGTCTATCCTGCTTTCCTTCCTTCCTTCCTCCTTCCTTCCTTCCTTCCCTCCTTTATTTCTTTCTTTTTTTTTTTTTTCTTTCGAGGTACGGTTTCACTCTAGCCCAGGCTGACCTGGAATTCACTATATAGTCTCATGGTGACCTCAAACTCACAGCAATCCTCCTACCTCTGTCTCCTGAGTGCTGGGATTAAAGGCGTGCGCCACCACACCCATGTCCTGATTTCTTGAGCAACTTCAGCACGTGGCTTTGACTCTGTGGGCCTCCGTGTTCTCGGAGAATAGAATGAGGAATAAAATGATCACCTTGGATGCTTCGTGGGGCTGTTGCGAGCATCAGCCGTGGCATGGTGCGAAAGTGCGTGGTAAACTGTAAGGCAGGCATGATCTGACTGTAGGTTTGTGTAACACATTCGCATACATTATCTCACTTGCTTCTCACATCTACCCTGTGAGGTGGGGAGGAGAGGATCAGATTCACAGCAAACTCATGGTGTCTGGCATTTTCCACCAGCACGATCAATTCTATTCCCCAAATGGCTTGTGCAAATAGTCAGGGTATTTCTGGCTTTGCCTACCTTACGGATGAGGAAGATGGGTCCAAGAGAAGTGAGATGACCAGGGAGGGCCAGGACCCTCCCACCATGTTTCCAAAGGGGTTGGGAGGTTGACCGACAGGCGGCAGGTGTTAGGGAGTGGCACAGGGGTGCACCTCCAGCTTCAGCCCTGCCTAGCTGTTTCCTTGACACCTGGTACCTGGTTCGAGCGCATCAGCATGCTGGTCATTCTTCTCAACTGTGTGACCCTGGGTATGTTCAGGCCGTGTGAGGACATTGCCTGTGACTCCCAGCGCTGCCGGATCCTGCAGGTGAGTGTGCGCGTGTGTCGGAGGAAGGGGCGGGTGGTTGTTGATCTTCAGGCCCTGGACTTCTACCCTTCCAGAAGCTGTGATCCAACTGGTGGGTCCCAGATGGGGTGGATGTGTCTCCCGTCCTTCTCAGTTTCAACAGCCTCTCCTTCCCACCTCAGGCCTTTGATGACTTCATCTTTGCCTTCTTTGCTGTGGAGATGGTGGTGAAGATGGTGGCCTTGGGTATCTTTGGGAAGAAATGTTACCTGGGAGACACTTGGAACCGGCTTGACTTTTTCATCGTCATCGCAGGGTGAGGGCCTGGGCTGAGGTGGGAGAGCAGTGGACGGAACAGTCGCATTCCTGGCTGCCCACTTGGCCAAGGATGTTTGCCTGCAGTGCTCTGATCTGTTCTCTGAATCCCATAGTCTTCCTCCTGGGTCTGTTCCCTCTCTGAGGGGTGCTATTCTTGCTTGGGGGTGTCCCTACCACCTCCCCACCCCCAGACAGCTGATCTTCAGGATCCACTGGTGGAGCAGAGGGAAGAATTCTGGGTTGTCCTACCGCCTCACAAGCAGGATTCTTCACTGGCCTTCCCACCGTGGTGGTCTGGGGACTCAAAGGGCCTCCTTCCCGGCCCCTCCCTGCAGGATGCTGGAGTATTCGCTGGACCTGCAGAACGTCAGCTTCTCAGCAGTCAGGACAGTCCGTGTGCTGCGGCCGCTCAGGGCCATTAACCGGGTGCCCAGTGAGTGACCCCTTGGCCCTCATCCCCTGGACAGAGGGCCCTAAGAGGAAACGTGGCAGTTCATACAATGCATCTGTGACCTGGCCATTCCATGTGGAGGCAGACAAGGGCTCAGCAGGGACCCAACAGAGCCCCTGACCCTGGTTGTGTCACTAGGAGAGTTACCAGGGAAGACCCCTCCCCTTATTTCAGCCTGGCTTTGGGCCCCTCCGAAACTCAAAAACATCAGGTATCCTTTTCCAGGGAAATAACTGGTGGGTGGGAAACAGTGGATAGAATGTCAGGCCAGCAGGAAGGGACACAAAATAAAATGCTAATGGTTTTTTTTTTTCTGGCCAGAACAGCATCTCACACAGCTTGGTTCTGGTCTCGCTAAACAGGACTTCTGTGGAGATAAGGCCACACCATGCTTTAGCCTCCTGCTGTGGCTGTGTCCCCCTCCCCCTCCCAACCCCCTTCCAACTCTGTTGCAGCGACTGCGGGGACCATTATCCAAATTAAACCGCATTGGCTTCTGGAGCCAGCAAAGGTTTGGCAGCTGTAGCTCCCCTGATGTCTTGCCCTCCTCCTTTGCTCAGGCCCCTCTGCAACTCCCCAACCTCCAGGAGCTGTAGATGGTCCCCAGTACAGGGGACCCCAGAAGTGGCAGTTGGCGGAGTATGTTTCTGGAGCACTGTACCCAACTTTGTGCCTGATGCAACAACAGCCCCTTTTGCTCTGTGTGTGAGTGTGAGTGTGTGTGTGTGTGTGTGTGTGTGTGTGTGTGTGTGTTGGTGAGGCTGTTTGTGGGACGACAGAGTTATTGCATACGTGTCCTAGGTGGGGCACTGGGGTGCTTCATGTGAACAGGAGCTCTAGGGGAGGGACATGGCTGGCTTTCCTCCAGGCCCCAGGTGGTGGCTGACAGATTGATAAACCATGAGCTGGCCACTTCTGTAATTCCCTTAATGCAAGCCCTGAGGAATTGATCTTGGTTGGAGCCCAGAGGACCTGAAGGGGGATGGGTAGAGCCTAGGGAAACTAGTACTAGCTGGTGGGTCAAAGCAGAGTAGTTAGTCGCCAAGAGTTAGTTGGCTGCTACCGTTATTTAGAAGCTTTGCCCAGGAGGGAGCAGGGGCCACATGGGGGAGGACACTTTTGGCAGGGGGTGGCAAACCAGCCACTAGAGATCCATCTATTTGAGCTTGGTGAAGGCTGAGTGGCTTGGGTCTTAGACCCAAGCATTCAAACATTTGGGTCATAGAACTGGAGTGAGGAATGAAGAAGGATCCTTAGCAGAACTTGTATTTGTGGGGAATGCAGTAGCTTTGTCCATGAAGAGGGTGGCTAACTGCTGATCTCTTGAGAATACAGGGTTGTCTCCTCAGTCCCTGATTTTACACCTGGTGAAATGCAGGCCATCTCTGCCCTGGTTGAGGAGTTGGCTTTTCAAAGTGAGATTCCTGCCTTATAATTTCCCTCCTGGACGCTTCTGCCTCAGTTTCCCTCATGAGCCCAGGGGTCACCACTTAGGAAGATTAGGTGAAGATTCCTGGGGAGAGAAGGAAGTAGGAGGTGTGTGTGCTGTGCCTGTGCTCTGGGGAGCAGGATTTGGAAGCACAAAAGCCTAAATTTAAGCCCAGGCGCCTACATTTAGCAGCTTTCATTCTGAGTAACTCATGTCACTTCTCTGAGCCTCAGACTTCTCATCTGTCAACTGGGGGTGATATATGACCTGCCCTGTGGTGGAGCTGGGAGAGTGAGGTGGGACTGGAGTCTGAAAGGGCTTTGGAAACCGTAGTTATTCCGGCTCGGTGGAGGTACTGTGCACAGACTAATATGGGGGGGTCGAGGGGGCTGCAGGGCCTTCCTGGAGGGTGAGAAGTATCTGTTGGTGTCCTCCCCAGCTTGAGTCAGGCCTCCTCAAAGTCCCCAGTGGGCCTACTCTGGGAAGGCTGCCAGAGCCATGGCAGCCAGCCTCGCCTGGCCGGCCTGGCGCCCCCAGCGTGGCTTCTGCCCCCACAGGCATGCGCATCCTCGTCACGCTGCTGCTGGACACCTTGCCCATGCTGGGCAACGTCCTGCTGCTCTGCTTTTTTGTCTTCTTCATCTTTGGCATTGTCGGCGTCCAGCTGTGGGCAGGGCTGCTTCGAAACCGATGCTTCCTCCCTGAGAATTTCAGCCTGTGAGTGCTCCACCAGGTGTGGTGGGGGAGGGGGCTTGAAACCGACTATGGGGTTGGGACCTTCCCTAGTTTCTGGATTCCTGTTGTCATGGATACACCAGCTCTCATATCTGGGCCACGCCTGGTTTTCAAACCTGGCTGCATATTGGAGTCACCTGAGGTGTTTTACAGTTCCTGGTGCCTGGGTGCCTCCTTCTAAAGATTCCGATTGCATTGGTCTGGGGCTTAGGTTGGATACAGGGAGTTAAAAACTGCTCCAGTGGTCCTGATATGCAGCAGAGTTGGAAAAACCTCTGCTCTAAGATGTAGCCCTCCCTCCAGCATCCTAACTGTGGACTTCTCAATGCAGACCTCACCTCCCAGTGCCCCTGTCCCTGCCCACAAAGTCCTGCCCTGCCAAGTCTCCTGTCCCACCTCAGGTCTGGCCTGCCGACCTTTGCTTCTCCATGTACCCACACCTGGGCTTCCCCATGGAGGAAACCACTCCCCGGCCTCATGCCTGTCTTCTTCCCCACACGATAGGCCACTGAGTGTGGACCTGGAGCCCTACTACCAGACGGAGAATGAGGACGAGAGCCCCTTTATCTGCTCCCAGCCACGAGAGAACGGCATGAGGTCCTGCCGGAGCGTGCCCACACTGCGTGGGGAGGGTGGTGGTGGCCCACCCTGTGGTCTGGACTATGAGGCCTACAACAGTTCCAGCAACACCACCTGTGTCAACTGGAACCAGTACTATACCAACTGCTCCGCAGGAGAACACAACCCCTTCAAGGGCGCCATCAACTTTGACAACATTGGCTATGCCTGGATCGCCATCTTCCAGGTGGGGCCTCTTGGGTCTTGGGACATTCCCCAGAATGCTCAGCCAAGGACACAGGGCTGGGAGTGGTTGTTTTGGGGTTGCCAGGGCCAGGGACCCAGAGTCAGTCTGTCTGTCTTGGCCTCCTCAGGTCATCACACTGGAGGGCTGGGTCGACATCATGTACTTTGTGATGGATGCTCATTCCTTCTACAACTTCATCTACTTTATCCTCCTCATCATCGTGAGTGACTCCTACAGCCCCCATAGGGATGGGAGATCCCAGGGACATGGGTGAGGGCAGGCCAAAGAGAGAAAGTCCTTAGCTCTTAAGATAAATATCATAGAGGTAGTGTTTGTCATGTGGTGGGACGGATACCAGGTGAGGAGTCAGGAGGGATCCAAGATCAAGGCCCGACTCTACCAGTTACTACTATTAGGACCTTGGGCAAATGATTGTCCTTATGAATAAGGTGGATGGTTCTCAAACCAGGGTACCTCCCCTGGCAGTGCTTGGAAATGGAAAACCATAGTTCTGTGTTTTTTCAATATTTTTGTTGTTTATTTTTATTTATTTATTTGAGAGCAAGAGAGAGAGAGAGAGAATGGGTGCACCAGGGCCTCCAGCAACTGCAAACGAACTCCAGACGCGTGCACCACCATGTGCATCTGGCTTACGTGGGACCTGGAGAATTGAACCTGGGTCCTTAGGCTTCGCAGGCATGCACCTTAACCGCTAAGCCATCTCTCCAGCCAGCCCTCTGTGTTTTTTTTAAACTTTAGTTATTTATGTGTGTGAGAGAAAACGTGGCAGAGAAAGAGAGAGAGAGAGAGAATGGGTGCATCGGGGCTTTTAGCCACTGCAAATGAACCTCAATGCATGTGCCACCTTGTGCGTCTGGCTTCTGTGAGTACTGAGGAATCGAACCTGGGACCGTAGGCTTTGCAGGCAAGCACCTTAATGGCTAAGCCATCTCTCCAGCCCCTAGTTATGGTTTTTGTAAGCTCTAGGGGAGCACTCTCGGCCTTTTATTGGAGAAGAGAAAGATACCAAACATCCTGAAATGTTTGCAAACAAAGAATTGTTCCATCCAAAATTCCGATCAGTGTTGAGAAATACTGTGTGATCTTTTATTCCTTCCAGCTCTGAAATTCCAAACTGTACAAAGGCAGAAGAGAGGCAAAAGCAGCAATATTTGATCATTTTAATCACTACCACTCACAGTAAATGCTTCCATGGCTGTCATGAAGAGCCAACGCTCATGCTCACTGACTATATGCCAGCCACTGCTCACTTACTATATGCCAGCCACTGCTTTCTGCATTTCATAAGTGCTGGACATTTAATCCCTGCCATAATGCTGTTACTGCTTTCATTTTACAAATCAGGAAACTGATGTTCCTTCATTATCTGTCGTCCCCACCATGCCCTTCGCTTAAGCTGCAGCTTAGTGTTGCTGTGAGGGGGGTGTCACTGCTGGTGTGTGCTGTTCAGCTTTGTAAGGTCCTGTGAGGTGACCACTACAAGGATGGTGGTTCTCAGCTCCTTAGTGGAAGTCTGAGCCCCAGAGTGTTGGCCACTGAGCCAGCATCACACAGGTAACCAGGGCTGGTTCAACTCCAGGCTACCAACTCCCAAATCCAGCTTTCTTCTGTCACCAAGAGCCAGAGGGAGAAACAGATATTGAGAGAAAAAGGTTAAGGGGCTAGGAAGATTGCTCAGTAAATAAAGCACTTGCTGTGTGAGCATGAGGACCCGAGTTCAACCCCCAGAACCCACATAAAGCCGACACAGTAGTGCATACGTCTGTGATTCCAGCACCCCATGGCAATGGGAGGTGGAGACAGGAGACTCTCCAGAAGCTCACAGGCCGGCTAGCCTGTGGCAAACAAGAGATCCAGACTTAAACAAGGTGGGAAGCCAGGAACAACACCCAAGCTTGTCCTCTGATGGGAAGAAAAAAGGCCAGGCATGGTGGCTCACCTATAATCCTAGCACTCGGGAGGCTGAGATACAAGGATTGCCATGAGTTCAAGGTCAGCTTGGGCTACAGTAGTTTGAGGTTTGCCTGGGTTACAAGTCAATTGCAAGTCAGCCTTGGCTAGAGTGTGACCCTGCCTCAAAAAGAAAAAAAAAAAAAAAAAAAAAAAAAAAAAAAAAAAAAAAAAGCAAGAGGGAAAGAGAGAGAGAGAGAGAGAAGAAAGAGAGAAAGATTAAGATTTACTCAGAACCTAGGACAAGCACCAGGGGAGAGAGAGACTGGGGCTAGGCCTTGAGAAAGAGCAAGTCCCCGAGGCCACCTCCTCTTGTCTCCATTCCGTGGTGCGGAAGAATGGCCAGGCTTGGGCCCGCTGCCATCCCTGACCGTCACTGCAGGGTGAGGTGGGTGCTTCAGGGAAGCTGCTCTTCTCAAAACTGTCGTCGTCCTCAGGCTTGGTTGGGGAAGGGGAATGAACTAGGGGCCTAGTTTCCACCCTCCCACACATCCCCTGAAAATTCTTCCCAAACAGCTCTCTGAAATCACACTAGTGAAGCTAATTATCATAATTACTAGGACATGATCTAGAAAAAAAATTCTGCTTTGTCACCATAAATATTCATTTCCATCATTCAGGATTGTTGAGCAAGTAAAATTGCCTTCCCAGGGTCCTGGGGAAACTGAGGCACAGGGATGGGGGCTGGGAAAGGATGGGCAAGTCAGAATGGTAGGGAGGTCCTGTGGTTAAGGGTCTTACCCATGGTCACATAGCTAGAGTTGGGACTACAAGTGGGAGTCTTTTTTTTGGGGGGGGGGAGTCTTTTTAGAAGTAAATTTCAAAGGCTCAATCCACCTTGCATGCCCCATGTTCCGGATATTGAATTTGTTTCCACGCCGTTCTCTATTCCTAACAGGAACTGGGGAGGATGCTGAGCGTCTCCATGGGTGTGTGTTTAGGGTAGGGCATTAGGATGTCATCTCACAGGATCACATCACCAGCAATCGTAAATTCTTGCACTTGGGCGAGCCTTGGTTCTAGTCTTAGCCTTGCTCGGTGATCTTGCTGAGTGATCTTGGACAAATTTCCTTGACTTCTCGGAGCAACAGCTTCCTTACTTTCCCAGTAACAGTCCCGAGACGGTCATGAGAATTAAACGAGATAATGCTAGAGAGACCATGAGCTCATACCCGGCCCACAGGAAGTTGTCTGTGGTGGTTGGCCGTGAGATTCGCTCTTCTTCAGGACGTCTCTTCTCCCTGTCCCCACCCCTACAGGTGGGCTCCTTCTTCATGATCAACCTGTGCCTGGTGGTGATTGCCACGCAGTTCTCGGAGACCAAGCAGCGGGAAAGTCAGCTGATGCGGGAACAACGTGTGAGATTCCTGTCCAATGCCAGCACCCTGGCGAGCTTTTCTGAGCCGGGCAGCTGCTACGAGGAGCTACTCAAGTATCTGGTTTACATCCTTCGCAAAACAGCCCGTAGGCTGGCCCAGGTCTCCCGAGCCTTGGGTGTGCGGGCCGGGCTGCTGAGCAGCCCAGTGGCCCTGGGAGGCCAGGAAGCCCAGCCCAGCAGCAGCTCTTCTCGCTCACACCGCCGTCTGTCTGTCCACCACTTGGTGCATCACCATCATCACCATCACCACCACTACCACTTGGGCAATGGGACACTCAGGGCTCCTCGAGCCAGTCCGGAGATCCAGGACAGGGATGCCAATGGGTCCCGTCGGCTCATGCTGCCACCACCCTCTACACCCACCCTCTCTGGGGGTCCTCCGAGGGGTACAGAGTCTGTGCACAGCTTCTATCATGCCGACTGCCACTTGGAGCCAGTTCGCTGCCAGGCGCCCCCTCCCAGGTCCCCATCTGAGGCATCCGGCAGGACTGTGGGTAGTGGGAAGGTGTACCCCACCGTGCACACCAGTCCTCCACCAGAGACCCTGAAGGAGAAGGCGCTAGTAGAGGTGGCCCCCAGCTCTGGGCCCCCAACTCTCACCAGCCTCAACATCCCACCCGGGCCCTACAGCTCCATGCACAAGCTCCTGGAGACACAGAGTACCGGTGAGTGCCGGCGGCAGAGCTTGCGTCCCTCGGTTGGGAGCTGGGTGGTGATCTAGAGAGGACCAGGGGTCTGGAGTCACAGGGACCAAGGTTCAGTTTCCCACACTGCCTCTCACGGCCTTGCCACCTTCAACCAGTCCTGTCACTTTTTTGTTGTTGTTTTTTCGAAGTAGGGTCTCACTCTAGCCCAGGCTGACCTGGAATTCACTATGTAGTCTCAGGGTGGCCTCGAACTCACTGTGATCCTCCTACCTCTGCCTCCCGAGCACTGGGACTGAAGGCATGCACCACCACGCCCGACTTCCGTCACTTCTTTTGAGCCCTAATTTTCTCATCTGTTCAAATAGGAATCGCAATTCCTACACTGTAGTAATAACTGTTATGCCACGTGCACTCACTGTGTGCTCTGCTTTATGCTGTTGGCCGTAACACCTAACCACTGTTGCCCGATGGTGTGCCTGTCACATGCTTTGCAGGCAAGATCCGCTTGAGTCCTGTGGACAGCTCAGGTGATAAGCTCGCATAGCATCCCGATTGTATGCATGAGGATAAAGGAGACTGAGGGGTTGGTGAGGGCGGCTTCAGGGCCATGGGACTCTGAAGTCTACTCCCCGCCCCCACCCTCAGCCTTAGCTTGGAGGGGAAATGGGGTGTGATTGTGTTAGCATGGTGCCACACACCAAGGGAGCTGCTACAAACAGAGATGCAGGGCTGGAATGGCCCAATGGGTGGGACTCTGTGACATGAAGGAGTGGAGACACAGGAGTGGAGATTGGCCTGTGGGGACGTGCTTGGGGACCAGAAAATGTCATCACAGGACACTGAGCCAAAGGTTCTTGTCGCCAGCTCTCCCATTGCCCTGCCACGGGTCACGAGCCAGTTACATCACGCATGCACGCTTCCATGTGCCCCGTGCAATAGGCAGGATTGGGACCATCATGAACTGTGGGGGACTTGTACAGATGGAACCAGGAGGGAGAAGTGTCTGTGCCTGCCAGGGGCTAGGGCCCGAACCCGGCGCCTTGCCGTGCTTTACCTGGGTGGTCTCTGAGGTTCCTTTCAGCTCTCGTGTTCTGTGATGAAAGCAGGATTTAAACAGACATGGATGCCCCTGGGACAGGTCACCTTGTGTGTTCAGGTGCACATCTGGTGTCCAGATGTGTGTTTGTGTGCATGGGGGGAGGGGTCTGATGTGTGTATGTGTGCATGGGGACGTAATTATCTGGGGCTTACAAGTGAGTTATGCACCTGGTACACATACGCACGGGCATGGTGCTCGTTCCTGGTGTGTCCGCGCACACACGCGTGCGGGAGGTCTGCTGTATGCGCACCAGGTGTCATGAATGTGTTTGGGGACATGTGTGCTTGATGTGTGCATGTATATCGTGTTGTGTCGATAGTGTGTGCAATACTATACACATGGTATATGAATGTGTGCATGTAAGGCACATGTGCATGTGTGTGTTTCTAGTGTGTGTGTGGTGACATGTGCCCATGTGTGGGTGGGTCTTAAGGATCCCTTGGAAAATGTCACTCAGTGCAGTATATGGGTGCAGGCCTGACTTTCCTGGGGAGGGGAGATGTTCTGTACTCCTGGCTGAAGGCTCCTGGGTCATAGAAGCTGTCTGTATAGGCCCTTAGAGGACATAGAAGCCACACCCCTGCCTCAATCCCAGGACACTCAGCAATGCTATCAATGGAGTTTTCTTGACACAGGGTAGTTTGGAATACCCCTGGATCACTAAGTACCTAGCACCCCTGTTTCTGTAATCCCCACCCTTCCACCTGCACCCTACGTCCTCTGAGGGAAGGAAGGCCCCAGGCGCACGCCCCTGAGCCTCTGACTCTTGTCCTGCTCCAGGTACCTGTCATGGCTCCTGCAAGATCTCCAGCCCTTGCTCCAAGGCAGACAGTGGGGCCTGTGCTCCAGACAACTGCCCCTACTGTGCCCAGCCAGGAGCCAGGGAGCTGGAGCCCGCCGATCGCGAGATGCCTGACTCCGACAATGAAGCTGTTTATGAGTTCACGCAGGACGCCCAGCATAGTGACCTCCGGGACCCCCACAGCCGGAGGCGGAGGCACCGGCGCCTGGGCCTGGACGCGGAGCCCGGTTCTGTGCTGGCCTTCTGGAGGCTGATCTGTGACACTTTCCGGAAGATTGTAGATAGCAAATACTTTGGCCGGGGAATCATGATCGCTATCCTGGTGAACACTCTGAGCATGGGCATCGAGTACCACGAGCAGGTAGGGATGTGGTCCAGGCTGGCTCCAGGCAGCTGCTTCTCCCCTGGGGCCGGTTTCTCTCCCTGCTGGTGATGCCAGCCTACACGGATAGGAAGGGGGGGGGGCTTGGAGAGGTATAGCGATGAGTGGGGACCCTGGAGGGTAAGCACAGAGAATGCCGTGTGCTTGGAGTATGGAGGTGTCTCGGCAGGCAGCCCAGGTGTGCTCTGTCTGGGAATTTCTCAGAGGAGGCGGTTTTTAATGTGGATAGATGATGAGCATGAGCCGGGACAGACGGGTCACCGGAAGGGAATTTGGGTGTTCAGAGAAGGCATAACAGGCCGGGGGATCCCCGGTATTCACCTGTCTCAGTCGGTGATTGATGAAACAAGAGAGCCCTGCAGGCAGGAGTGAGGAGCGGGGGTGGTGAGTGGCTGTGCCTGTGCTTGGACGCGTGTTGGGGTGCAACAGAGAGACAGTCTTGGCCCGGCCTCTGGTTGGAGCCTTGTAAACCAGGGCAGCTCTGGGCAGATGAGAGTGCCCAGCATGGCTGGGAGACTTGGAACCAGGGCATTTGAGGAGCCGCTCTAAGAAGCAGGGTGTTTAGTCAGGAGAAGTGGAAGCTCAGCAGGGACGGCGAGAGCTGTCTTCAAATATTTGAAGGGCTGTCATGTGGAAGAGGGAAGCTTGTTCTGTGGGCCGGTGGCTGCGAGCTTTGGGATCTGGGCTGAGGGGAGGAGGTTACTCTCCTCTGAGCTGTGCAGACAGAAAGCATGGCCTGGGGGACCCTGCTGAGCCCACATGCACACCACGAGGAGGGGCAGCAGCCCATGGGCCATTCTGTGCCTTTTCCTACTCTGCTCTTCTACGTGCTCTGGCCCTCCTGAGGCACTGGGGAGGGAACTGGCCACCAGAGCCTCATCTTTCTCACTTTGGGTCTGAGCATGTGCACTCCTCTTCCCATCGCCTAGCCCTGGGGCAGAGATATGGGAGCCTTGTGCCACCCCAACTGGCATGGGTGGGGCGTCTCCATCAGGTGGGGCCTGGCCGGGGTGTATGGGTGGTAAGTGAGACTGTCACCTTACAGGGGACTCTTAAGCCTCTACTCCCACCTCACTGACCTCTCTTACTCCAGTCACACACCTCCCCTCCTATCACGTCATATTGGCATCCCTTCCTCTTGCCTCAGCAGCCCACAGAGAACAGCTTTGCTAGATGCCCTGTAACTTCTCTATGGTGGCAAAGGTGTGGGGGTGGAGGGGAATGACACTGGCTGCAGTGCCAGCAGGTGGGCAGGCATGGCACTGGGTGGGCGTGTTGTGTCTGGGCTGCGTGGGGCGTGGGCAAGAATGCACAGGCTGGCTGTGCCAGCCTCCTGTGGAGAGGTGCTCCACTCTGTCAGGCTGCTGGTGGTGGGTGAGGACAGCAGGTTTTTTTTTTTTTTTCTTTCTGGAACTCAAGAGGTGGCGGCTCCTAACCTCTCCCACCTTGGCTCCCAAGCCTGAACCCTCTCTACTTCATTTGGTGCTGGCTGTAGCCAGATGCCTCTCCCCCCAACCCAGGGGCGGGGGTGGCTTCTGGGAGGGCTCCCCTCCTCATCTAGGGGGATGCACCCAGCAGTTCCTGCCCAGCCAGATGCTGCTGGTGAAGGTTATGATTGGATGGGGGAAGAAGCTGAGTCACACAGACCGAGGACAGATGAAGCCACAGCAAGAGGGCTTTCAGTTGGGCGTCAAGAAGGATGCCCCTTTGGAGAGGAAAGAAAGGCCATCATTTGGGGTACTTCCAGCGTCTCATTGCTTAAGTTTCTAAGGAAAAGGAGGGGTTCTCCTCCGCCCTCGGCAGCAGGAGGCCCTCATTCAGTGGTGGCAGCATCTGCTGTAGGGATGAGTTTGTCCCAGTACCTGGCTGCTGAAGGCCCCGTGGGGATGAGTGGGAGTCCTCAGTAGGTTGGGCAGATGACTGGCTGCTGCCTGGCTCAGAGTGGGGCGGGCCCGGGGGGGCCACGAAACCCCAGAAGCTGCCATGGCCCTGTGCTTGCAGGCACTGCGGCGTGAACGTCCCACCATCTGGGCCCCTGAGCAGGCTAGAGGGGATGGCAGGGAGGGAAGCAAGGAGGCATGAGGGCTAAGAGAAAAGGGACATAGACAGAGGGGCCCAGAGGGGACACAGGAAGGAGAAAGACTCACAGAGGGTGCAATGGAAACCCGGGGAGAAGGGGACAGAGAAGACAATGACAGAGAGCCGGGAGGTGTTGAGACAGAGACTCGAGGGGTGTGGGAAGAGAGGCAGAGACAGACAGAGACACAGGGGGAGACAGAGAATGCTCAGGCAGAGACTGAGGCCCAGGAGGACAAAGACAGGGCAGGGAGGGGGGAGCTCAGGGCTCAGATAGAGCTGACTGCTGGAGAGATGGAGCCGCGTGCAGACAGAGCTCCGCAGATGCTGCGGCAAAGGCTTGCGGGCCAGGGTCTCCCGCTTTCCCTGTGCCGCTCTCAATGAGGCGAATACATCCATCTAGCCCAGTATCGATCAGATTGGGGAGCACTGGACAAGTGGTTGCTGTGACTCCCTGGAGGTGAAGGCCCAGGCTTTTGCCTCTCTCCAGACCCTGCCCTCTCCCAGTGCCACCTGCTTTACCTGGCATTCAGCTCTCCTGCTGGGGATGAGCTCCTGCTCCCCCCCCCCCCACGCCCTGCTGAGAACCATTTTGTTATACCCCAGTTCCCATCCCAGGCTGGCCCCATTCTCTCCACTCTCCTGTTTCACCTACCCCTTAAGTACCACATAGCAAAGAATTGGCAGGAGTAGTGTGCCCAGAGGGACTGGTGAGAAGGAGAAGGACACCGAGGAGACAAGGAGCAAGAAAATGACTGGACTTAGGCATTGCGGCAGATGCAAGATGAGCGCAAGTGTTATGCCCCAACCACTAGGGGGCAGCACAGGGAGGCTGGAACTGTGAATCCGGTGACTCATCTCTTGGTCCATCCATCCTCCTGCCTGTCCCACACTCAAATCCTGTGCATCAGCGTTGGGCCTAAGCAGGGTGTGGTGATAAATATTTAACATCCAGTCCTCAAAATAGCCCAAACAAGCCAGGTCTGGTGGTACAGGCCTGCGATCCCAGCTACTAGGAAGGCTGAGGCAAGACGATCAAAAGTTCCAGGTCTGGAGAGATGGCTTAACGGTTAAGGCACTTGCCTGTGAAACCTAAGGACCCTAATCTGATTCCCCAGGACCCATGTAATCCAGATGCAAAAGGTGGCTCATGCGTCTGGAGTTCATTTGCAATGGCTGGAGGCCCTGGTGTGCTCATTTTCTCTATCATTCTGTCTGCCTCTCTCTTTCTGCCAAATGAATGAAATGAAATGAAATATTTTTTTTTAAAAGCTTGAGTCCAGGCTGGAGAGATGGCTTAGTGGTTAAGGTGCATGCTTGTAAAGCCTAAGGATCCAGGTTCGATTCTCCAGGTCCCACATAAGCCAGATGCACATAGTGGCACATGTGTTTGGAGTTTGTTTGCAGTGGCTAGAGGCCCTGCCATGCCCATTCTCTCTTTCTTTCTATCTGCCTCTTCCTCTCTCTCTCAAATAAATAAATAAATAAATAAATAAATAAATTTTTAAAAAGTTTGAGGCCAACCTGGGCAACTTATCTAGAACCTGCCTCAAAAAAAAAAATTTTTTTTTTAAGTGAGAAAAAAGAAAAGGAAAGAGAGCTGGGGATATAGTTCGAGGACAGAATACTTGCCCAGCATCCACAAGGTCCTAGGTTCACTGCCAGTACTACAAAAACAAACAAACAAACAAATGAACAAACCAGCCCAGTTTGCCAATTTCCATGGTATAAATGCTTCCACCATAGCCAGTTTTAATGTGTCGCTGAGTGGAGTGTGGAGTTGGAGAGTCTGAAGGACAGGCAGGGTGCAGCCATCCAAGGGCACAGCGACAGGGAGGACCAGAGGCGCCAGACACCAAGACTGAGGGCAGTTGTTCAGAACGAGTGAAGCCCTGGGCGGGGGCTGGGATAGACAAGTGACAAGAAGCGAGGTTGGTAAAAAATGCAGGGTCAGGTCCTGAGAAGCAAAGGAAGGAAATGGATTGTGTCCTGGAGGTGATAGGTTCTCAGCAAAGATTTAAGCAAGTCTGTGCGTGATATGATCAGTTTTTATGTTCTATCAAAAGCCTTCCGGAAGCCATGTGGGTGTAGAGGGGAGGGAAGGAGACAGGAGGCAGTGTGCCAGCGAGGGGCTCTTGCAGTGATCTGTGCTGCATCTTTGTTACTGGAGAGAGAGGAAAAGGGCTAGGGAGAGCTGACACCAGGTGGCTATTAGGGGTGGGGGCTAACAAAGATGGCCCCAGGCTTCTGCTGGGGAGAGAGTGCAGAAATTGAGCAGGTGTGAGCTGGTGGCCACCCTGGTACCTCTCTGAAAAAACAAAAACAAAAACATAGTGCTGGACTCTGCCTCCCATCTGGGGCTGCATGAGGACCAGATACCCTCAGGAGGGAAGGAGGGAATAGAATGGGGTCTCCACATCACAGGTGCTCCTTGGTCATTCTCTCTTGAGTCGTAACAGGGGTGCAGGTGCTAACTTCTCATTCTAGAAGCAAGAGGACAGCACCTGGGGCTAGACAACCTGAGGGGATGGTTCAAGGTAGATGATCTTGTAGGACAGGAGAGGACAGAGTAGTGGACAATTTTGCTTGCCACTCAAGTCTCTGGGCCCATCCTGTCACTCTAGATATATGTCCAGAGAGGGTTTCTATTTATAAGTGAATGAGGTTGGCTGTTCACAGCAAGGGAAGCTGGGGGTGGGGCAGGGGTCCAGATGTGTTATATCTCAACTTTTGATTCTATTGAAAGCTGGGGTGTTCTCCCCCCCAACACACACGCATGCATACACGCATGTATGCAGCACAGTCATTGCAACTGTGGCCTTTGAGGGCAAGGCTTCCACCCAGACCTGTCCCTTGGCCTTCAGGTAGAGGACCTGGGGCTGGGGGCCAAGCAAGGCTTTGGCGGACCGTCCTTCGATGGCTTACTTGGACCTACAGTTTCGAAGGGTCTGGGATATGGGAACAGGAGGGTGCTCTTTTGGAAATGTCTGGTTGAGGGGTGCCTTTGTCCTTTCAGGAATCCCTTGGCTCTAGGTTACCCTAGTTCCACACAGGGCGTACATCCTCAGCACAGCTCACTAAAACAGAACTCTAGAATGCCAGGGGTTGCAGATAGAGCCCGAGAGCCCAGTAAAGCAGGCTCTAGTGCGAAAGGCATTCTGTTTCATAGACAATTCATGACCAATGACTTCAGGGGACACAGGAAAGGGGTTTCTACTTCCACTCCAGGAGAGGGAGACGTCTTTAGGAACAAAGGCCTGGAAGGATGAGGGGACATTCCAGCAGCCTGACTGGGAAATGCATTGGGTGGCATGGGGCACAAGGTGCTTGAGTCAGGGGGGGTGATGGTGGCATGATTCTAGTGCCAAGGAAGAAAGCTGGAGGGGCCAGTAGGTATAAGCCAGGTGGGGGAGGGAGCCTTTTCTACCACTCAGAGAGGCAGTGAGGGCCCCATGCCAGGTGAGTGGTGAGCAGACAATTAGAATGAGGGGTGGACAGGACAACAGTCTCACTGGCAGGGTCTGGGGCTTTGGCACCTGACTGTCGGGAGAGATGAAGGGCAGGCATGACTCCCAGATAACCCCAGGGTTCCGAGACGGAATCTGCAAGCATAGGAGAGTGGGCAGAGACGGAAGGAGCAGGTTCACTGGAAGGAACAGGTTCACCGAGGAGGGGAGGAGAGGGGAGCGGTTTGTTTTGGATGTGCTGAGTTGGAGATGGCTGCGGGCCATGCTGAGAGGGATATCAGGCATGCACTACGAGCTCCCTGGGTGAGGAGCCAGGGGCTTGATGGGAGCTTGCTTAGTGTCCTCTACACCCCGGTGACAGCTGGAGTGAGGTGATGGTGGAGAGAGGGCGCCAAGGAGAGGGACGGAGCCTAGACTGAACCGTGCGGAATGTTGGCCCGAGGGGAGAGAGATGCTGGAAAGGGGCCCATGGAGAGGCAGGGAGTGGGCTGCACGGTGCGGGGAGACCAGGGCCGGCACAAGACAGAAGGGACCAGTCTTGGCTACGTGCTGCCAAAGCACCCACTACGAGGAAAGCTGGGAATAAATAAAGTCCCTAGAGAGGGCCGGCACGCTGGGCCCCAGAGCAGAGTGAAGGGGGAAGTAAGGCATAATGGGGATAGTAATGTAAGAGAGCTGGGGGACTCTGGGCACAGGGGCAGATCCCAGGGCAGGCGGAGGAGGAAGGAAGGGAGATGAGGAAGATGCAGGACTGCCACCTGTGAGGCAGGAGCCTGGGGTGGCTATGGGAAGGGGCTGGGGGAAGAGAAAGGTTTGGGGCAGCTCCAGATGGAGATGGAGACCAACACAGAGGGACAGAGGGCTGGGGCTAAAGAAAAATGCAGGCTGCTCAGCCAGCATGGCCTGGTTCGTGACTCTGACTAGCGCTGCTCAGCAGTTCCAGGGCCCCAGAGAGGCGTGGGCATGAGGGCTCACCTGGGCCAACAGGAGCCCTCTGAGGTCTGTATGATGGTGGCCTTCAGATGGTCCACCATGGGCTCCAGACCAGAGCCTGTCTGGGTGGGTGAGGGGTAGAGTGAGATTTCAGAGTTCCTTTCTTTTCTCCTTCCCTCCCTCCCTCCCTCCCTTCCTAGTATCCACATTGCAGCCCTGGCTGGCCTCAAACTCAATATATAGCCGAGAATGACCTTGAATTCTTGATCCTCTTGCCTCCGCTTCCTGAGTACTGGGGTTCCGGGCGTGTGGTGTGCCACCATGCCTCACTTGAGGCTCCAGAACTTTAAGGGCCAGGGGCCTGGGTTGGCTGTCTCGAAGCTGAGCCAGCACTGTGTCTGTGCTGCACTTTCCTGTCCTGTATTTTTACTTCACAGCCTTCTGGGAGCTGGAGAGATGTTGAGGGACTAAAGCCGACCCTTAACTCTGCCCTGGCTAGGAGGTCCTTGCGACAGTGACATGAGGGTGCTGGAGGGGGGTGTGCTCTGAGAGGTGAGGGCCAGGCCATATTCTGCATGTGGCCTGTGGGATTCCTTGGGAACCTCCTGCTACCCACTGTCCCCTGACTTCTCACACCTCCTTGAAGGCTCATCGATTCCTGACTTCAGGAACCTCATCCATCCCTACAGCCTGCCTAGACCTTGGCTCCTGGGTGAGTGAGTGAGAATGGCAAGAAAGACCACCCCTAGCTGGGCGTGGTGGCGCACGCCTTTAATCCCAGCACTCGGGAGGCAGAGGTAGGAGGATTGCCGTGAGTTCGAGGCCACCCTGAGACTCCATAGTGAATTCCAGGTCAGCCTGGGCTAGAGTGAGACCCTACCTCGAAAAACCACAAAAAAAAAAAAAAAAAAAAGAAAGACCACCCTTAGCCAGGCGTGGTGGCGCACGCCTTTGATCCCAGCACTCGGGAGGCAGAGGTAGAAGGATTGCTGTGAGTTCGAGGTCACCCTGAGACTACAGAGTGAGTTCCAGGTCAGCCTGGGCTAGAGTGAGACCCTACCTCGATGAAGGAAGGAAGGAAGGAAGGAAGGAAGGAAGGAAGGAAGGAAGGAAGGAAGGAAGGAAGGAAGGAAGGAAGGAAGGAAGGAAGGACCATCATTAGCAGGGTTGAGGTGAGCTGAGGAGTCCCAGTGAGGGAGCAGAGATTTCAGGCTGGTG
Organism: Dipus sagitta; assembly: GCA_036346955.1. Taxonomy (NCBI): domain Eukaryota; kingdom Metazoa; phylum Chordata; class Mammalia; order Rodentia; family Dipodidae; genus Dipus; species Dipus sagitta. The sequence continues at coordinate 1,180,398 of CM070778.1, read as the reverse complement.
GAGCAGGTGGGAGCTGAGGAGATGGGGCTGGGAGCGAGGCTTGAACAGGGTTGTGGTGGCTTATCCCACCTCCCTTCCCTGGGAAAGACATATCTCTGTCTGTCAGAAATGGCTGTCAGACCTCCCGCCTGAACCGCTGCAGTATCCCTTAATTGGTCCTCCTCTCCAAGCCACCCTCAAACTGCCAGCACCGCAGCTGGATTAATCTTCTTAGCACACTGCTTTGCATATCTCCTCTGTCTGCCGACGCCCCAGAAGCATCCGGGGCAGCACTATAGGCCAAAGCTCCTCTGGCCTGAATTGAGGGTGGAGGCCGCTGTGCCTGGGCCCTGGTGGGTCTTGCAGCCTCATTTCCCCACTGTCTTTTCCATCCACTTTGTTTTTGGACTTGAGTATGACCCTACACATTCCCTCCTCTGCCCCTGCGTTTCTGCTGCCCCACCCCCCTCCAGCTGCAGATGCCCTCGATGGGCACTCTCCCACGTCTTCTTCCCTACTGGGCCCCTGGCCTCAGCTGGCTTTGAGCTCCCTGGCATGCCCGGTTTTTGCTCCTGCAGAGCTGCAGCTCACAGATGCTCTGTCCTGCCGCACCTGAGGCCTGCTCCCACCTCCCATGCCCACAGGATCACCCGAGCCTGGCCTTGGCCTATGAATCTTCACAGGTTTAACACCTCTGCTCTGCAGGTTAGCCTCATGAAGAGGTGATGGCACTCGGTTTAGCAGAAGAGGCTCCTGGGGTTCCAAGCTGCTAAGGGACATGCCCAGGGTCACACAGGTAGAGAGGCTCAGATTTGGCAGGCCTGTTGCCTTCAGGTTCAATTCCACCTTTTAATCTGGAAATTCTTGCCCACAAAGGGCACTTGAAGATGCCATGTACTAAGCCGGGCATGGTGGTGCACGCCTTTAATCCCAGCACTCGGGAGGCAGAGGTTGGAGGACTGCCATGAGTTCGAGGCCACCCTGAGTCTACATAGTGAATTCCAGGTCAGCCTGAGCTAGTAAGATCCTACCTCAAACCCCGCCCCCCCCAAAAAAAAACAAAAACAAAAGATGCCATGTACTGAGGACCTACCTCACCTGGGTCCTAGGTGACAGTTAGAGGGGAGGGTGGGTAAGGTGTCAGGGAAAGAGATCCATAAGTGAGCATTAGCCTGGAACAGAGGTCAGAACCTCAGGTCGAGAAGCTTAGGCTACCTGGCTACCTTTCACTCATGTGTCGTCTGGACCTTGACCTCTGGTGACTGCAGATACGGATACAGCTGAGACCTGAAAAAGGATTATTATTATTATTATTATTTATTTATTTATTTTTTTTTGGTTTTTCGAGGTAGAGTTTCTCTGTAGCCCAGGCTGACCTGAAATTCACTCTGTATTCTTAAGTGGCCTCGAAATCACAGCAGTGCTCCTACCTCTCTTTAAAGGTGTGTACCGCCACGCCCTGCTGAGAAAGGAATTCTAAAGCCAGGGAGCCAGGGAGCCAGGGAAGGGAGGTTGGAAGCTGCTAAAAGACCTTGTGTGCTTTCTTTGTGGTTTTCTGGGTGAGTGTGAGGGTGACATTGTGAAAAGAGTCCTGAAGGCCATGTGTGACCTCCGTCAAGTTCCATACCTCTCCAAGCCTCAGTTTACTGGACTGCCTGAGAGGTCTCCCCTCTTTCCCTCTCTTCTTCCCGCCCTCCTTCTCTCCCTCCCTTCCTCCCTCCCTCATTTAGCTGTGAGTACAGGGGAAGTACCCTCAGCCCCATTGTTCAGTGCTGGGTACTAGCAGAACCTGGCTATGCCTCTGGCCCTTTGAGGTGGCAGTGGTCAGAATTACAGCTGCAGTCCCTTGGGGCAACTGTGTTACTAAGACTGTGTCCGGGTCCTGTCCTGTGTTTGCAAAACATTCCCAGCCTCCGACTTAGTAACTCAGTGACTTGGACTGGCCCGGCTGTCTGACTATGGCTTTCTGGGGGATGGGAGAGTGGGTTTGGGGAAGAAAGAGGCCGGGCTGGCTCCTGGGTGTGTGCTGCACAGTGACCGCGCCGAGGGAGAGTACCCAGGCCCCAGTCCACCCGCATCAAACAATCCTACATCAGCAGAGCTGCTCGGCGGGGGGGGGGCTTTAGCCTTTGCTACTCCACCTAATTGATGGGCGCCATGATGGAGAGAAGCGTGCATGGTTCCAATCATTGACTGAGGGCTTCATTGATGACACTGGGCTGAGTGAGACCAGCCGTCTATGCGCACGATTCACTGACAGAGTAAATGCCTGTTAAATCTGTGATGCTGGCTGGGTATGGTGACCCACACCTGGAATCTTAGCAACTGGGGGGGGGGGGCTCAGGAGGATCGTGAGTTTAAGGTTGTCCTGGGCTACTGTTTCCAAAATAAATAATGACTTAAAGCTATTGGGATTTTGGCTGATTAAAAAAGCTTCAGGCTGGAGAGGTGGCATTGTGGGTGCGGCACTTGCCTGTGAACCAGAAAGACCTAGGTTCAATTCTCACATGGTGGCGCATGCATCTGGAATTCCTTCGCAGTGGTTAGAGGCCCTGGTGCAACCATGCCTCCCTCCCTCTCCTTACAAATAAATAAATAAAATAAAGAGGAAAAAAAAAAAGTTTCATTAAGAGCCAGGCTGAAGAGATGGCTTAACAGTTAAGGCACATGCCTGAAAAGCCTAACGACCCAGGTTCAATTCTCTAGGTCCCACGTAAGCCAGATGCACATGGTGGTGCATGCGTCTGGAGTTCGTTTGCAGTGGCTAGAGGCCCTAGCATGCCCATTCTCTCTCTATCTGACTCTTTCTCCCTCTCTCTGGCTCTAATAAATAAATAAGTAAGAATAAATCTTAAAAAAAAAAAGAATATAAGAGCCAAGCTGGGCGTGGTGGCGCACACCTTTAATCCCAGCACTAGGGCGGCAGAAGTAGGAGGATCGCTGTGAGTTTGAGGTCACCCTGACTCTACAGAGTGAATTTCAGGTCAGCCTGGGCTAGAGTGAGACCCTACCTTGAAAAACCAAAATAAGTAAGTAAGTAAATAAATAGATTTAAACAAACAAAAAGGGAATGTAAGAGCCAGAGCGAGGATGGGGAGGAGTGAGGAGCACTTTGAAATGCCATCTTCGGGACACGAAGTAGCTCCTGCATCTGTGACCTCACAGTAACTAGTGTTATCTGCACAAGAACCACATAATATTGGGCATTTAGTCATGGATGGTGGAGGAGGGGGGAAAAGACATCAAAAAGAAGAGGGGTGTTGAGCCGGGCATGGTGGCGCATGCCTTTAATCCCAGTACTCAGGAGGCAGAGGTAGGAGGATCACCTTGAGTTCGAGGCCACCCTGAGACTACATGGTGAATTCCAGGTCAGCCTGGGCTAGAGTGAGACCCTACCTTGAAAAAAAAAAAAGGGGGGGTGTTGGAGAGATGGCTCAGTAGTTAAGGTACTTGCCTGCAAAGCCTAACCACTCAGGTTCAATTCCCAAGTCACTACGTAAAGCCAGATGCACAAAGTGGCACATGCATATGGATTTTGCAGTGGTTGGAGACCCTGATGTGCCTATTCTCTGTCTCTCTGTATATAAAGAGATAATTGTTTTTTTTTTTTAAAGAGAGACTAAAGCTGGACGTGGTGGCACACACCTTTAATCCCAGAACTCAGGAGGCAGAGGTAGGAGGATCACTGTGAGTTCGAGGCCACCCTGAGACTACATAGTGAATTCCAGGTCAGCCTTGGCTAGAGTAAGACCCTACCACAAAAAAAAAAAAAGTCAAAAAAAGAGGGACTAGCTGGAAATAAGAGATTCAGTGGAAAGGGGAGGGGGAAAATTAAAAATAAATGAAAAGAAGAAAAACTGAAAAATAAAAAATTTAAGGAGTTTCATTAATATTTATTTTAGTAGCTTTTTTGATGTACAAATTGAATTATCTCATATTCATTCAAAATATTTGGGACCAGAAGAGTTTTGGATGTGGGATTCAGGAATATTTGCATACACATAATGAGACATCTTAGGGATGGGACCATGTCTACATTCATTTATGGTTCATATACTCCTTATACACTGACTGCCTGGTGGTGGTAATTTTTATACTACATTTGCAGTGTACTTTCTTTGACTGTGACCCATTATGTGAGGTCAGGTGGGAATTTTCCACTTGTGTTAGTGCTTAGAAAGTTCTGGAGTTTGGCACATTTTGGATTGGAGTTTTCAGACCAGAGATGCTCAATTTGTACAGTTTTTTAAAAATAAAATATTATTTATTTATTTCAAGCAGAAAGAGAGAGAGAGAGGGGGGGATGAGAATGGACATGCCAGGGCCTCTAAAAGTTGCAAACAGGGCTGGAGAGATGGCTTAGTGGTTAAGACGTTTGCCTGTGAAGCCTAAGGACCCCAGTTTGATTCTCCAGGACTCACGTATGCCAGATGCATAAGGGCACAGTTCTGGAGTTCGTTTGCAATGGCTGGAGGCCCTGGCACACCCATTCTCTCTCTCTCTCTCTCAAATAAGTAAATAAAATATATTTTAAAAAGTATATTTAAAAGTTGCAAGCAAACTCCAGATGCATGCACTGCTTTGTGCATTTGGCTTTACGTGAGTACTGGGAAATCGAACCCCGGGTCATTAGGCTCTGCAGAAAAGTGCCTTAACAGCTGAACCATCGCCCAGCCCAATCTGTACAACTTACATGACACGAAACCCACCTGTAAATGTGCCTTGGCTATGTTTTCATGACACTTTGTGCTTTTATTCGTTTGAAGTACAATTTTGAGCCAGGCGTAGTGGCACATGCCTTTAATCCCAGCACTCAGGAGGCAGAGGTAGGAGGATCGCCCTAAGTTCGAGGTCACCCTGAGACTACATAGTGAATTCCAGGTCAGCCTGGGCTAGAGTGAGACCTTACCTCGAAAAACCAAAAAAATAAAAAAGAATAAAAAGAAAGAAAGAAATACAATTTTGTAGACATCAGAATATATGTCAGGGCTGGTTTAGCAGTTAAGATGCTTGCCTGCGAAGCCTAAGGAGCCAGGTTTAATTCTCCAGGTCCGAAGGTCCCAGGTAAGCCACATGATGTACAAGGTGGTGCATGTATCTGGAGTTCGTTAGCAGTGGCTAGAGGCCCTGGTGCGCCCATTCCCTCCCCATCTCTCTCTCTCTGTCTCCTCTCTCTTTATTTTTGTCTCTAATAAATAAATAAAAGTTTAAAAATATTGAATAAAGAAGATATGTCATATATTTAGCTCATCATGTCTCTGGATTCACCGGCCTCTCACCATCTCTGTGGCTTGAGTCTCAATCCTGACTGTCTAGTGTTACTGGGGTCTGGGTGTTGTGTGATTGACTCTATCCCTGTCTCTTCCTGCCCTGTGACTTGGAAGTCATCACCAACATTTCTTGGCCTCTTCTGATCCCTGTAGCATGAGCAGAGGGGTCTGTTAGGCGGGTGGCATGTGGCGAATTACCACACCAGTGCGGTCAGTGCTTAGGGTGGACGTCTGGACAGGTAGCTGACTGACAGGGAGGGAGACTCCTTGACCACCACTCCCTGACAACTACCTTTGGGGGTGCAGAGTGGAGTCAGGAGGGGTCTGAGCCCTGGGCTTTATCGTCACTTATAATGGCCTCTCCCCCACCTTCGGCTCCATAATCACACTGGAGGGACTAAAGGTCCCTAGTCTTGGTGTGACCCCATTAACAAGGTCTGGTGGCAGTCTATCTTCCTCCTCCATTATAGCTTGTGAAGCAAAAGCATGCTTGAGATGTGCTGGAGCAAGGCTGAGGGTCACAGAAGTTCTCCTAATAGCCGCTCACCCTCTGGCCAGCTCACCCAAGGCCTGCCTTTAGGAAGAACCCTGTATATGGGCTGAGAGTATATTTCCTGAGGTCCCCAAATATTCCCACCTGCTAGTGAGAAGCCCTTTCCTTCCAGTTCCTCCATCCTCCTCCCAGCCTGGCCACACAGATTGGGGCCATTAGGATACATTTGGTCGTTCCCAGAACCTGGCTTCGTGCTTGGGCAGCCAGACGAGGCAGCTGGGTGAGCAGGAGGAGGTGTCTGATGGAATAAGGGCCTCATGTGGCTAGTTCTTAATTCAGACTTAAAAAAAAAAAATCTTCTGTGTGTATGTATCTGTGTGTGTTCATGTGTGAGTGCGTCAGTGCTGTGCCATGGCGTGCGGGCAGGGGTCGGAGGACAGCCCTGGGCACTCGTCTTCGCCTTCTGCCTTGTTTGGAGAGGGACTCTTGTTGTTTGCTACTGCTTATGACAGGCTAGCTGGACCGTGCGCTTCCGGGCTCCTGCCGCAGCCTCTCATCTCACTGTAGGTGCGCTGGCATTACAGATGCATGCTCGGGTCTTCACGCTTGTGTGGTTGGGTGGCTAGTGCTGAGCCCAGCCTTCCACTCTAGCCCAGGCTGACCTGGAATTCACTACGTAATCTCAGGGCGGCCTCGAACTCACCGCGATCCTCCTATCTCAGTAGTGTTGGGATTAAAGGCTTGTGCTACCACACCCGGCTTATTGATTTATTTATTTATTTTAGGTTTTTATTTACTTATTTGCAAACAGAGAGAAAGCGATACACACACACACACAGACAGAGAGAGAGAGAGAGAGGGAGGGAGAGAGAATGGGTGTGCCAGGGCCTCTAGCCACTGCAAACAAACTCCAGACGCAAGTGGCACCTTGTGCAGCTGGCTTTACATGGGAACTGGGAAATTGAACCTAGGCCCTTTGGCTTTGCAGGCAAGTGCCTTAACCGCTAAGCTATCTCTCCAGCCTTTGGGTTGCCTTTTATCTGCCGGGTAAGCAGCAGCACCCCTGAGCCAGCCACATCTCTGTCTGTATCTTAGCCCTCAGTCAGACCACACTCCTCCCTTCTCCCCCAGACAGAAGCTGCCCTGTGGCCCGTGCACCCCGCCCCTCCCTGCTCCTCCCCTGGGAGACCCACTCGCCCCCCCCCTCCCCCGGGAGTTCATTTCAAGTGCTGTCTCCCGACAGCCTTTGTTAGCATCTTCACCCCTCACCTTCTCTCCCTTGAACTCTCAGATTAACTGCCTGGATCATCTGTTTTGGCACCAAGGCAGGGTCTAAGGCCCCTTGTGGTTATTCAGCTGTTTAGTGTGTGTACAACTTGTTTCCAGCTAGACACCAAGCTCCTGGGAGGCGGGAGCTCGGCAGGCCTGTTTTCACAGCTCCTTCGATGCCTGTTACGTTGCTAGGCGTACAGCAGGCACTTCGTACTGGAGGGGCGGCGACTAGCGAGCCGAAACAGCAGATGTGATGCGATTTGTTGTTTTCTGAGGCCCCCACGAGGGTGCATCCTTGGTCCCAATCCCAGACCCTCAGCAAGAGCATAAAAAGAATTACCTCTGGCGTTTTACAGTTGGCCAGAGATTGGGAATCTTATGGAATATCGTAGAGTGAGTGACGTTGAGGCTTATTTCAGACATCCTGGGCTCTGACTGAGACCCCTCATCCTGGGGGCTTCCCTCTTGCCCATTAACACATGCGTGACCAGGAGCGTGTCCATTCACGCTTGTGTGCGTGTGGGTTGGAAGGAAGGAAGGAAGGAAGGAAGGAAGGAAGGAAGGAAGGAAGCAGAGCTGCCGTTACCTGAGAGCAGACTGCCAAGTCCACGGCGTAGCTGCGGAACGCGTGTAACTCGGCGGGGCTGTGTGACGGGCTGTACACATGGGAAGCCTTGGCTGTGGCCCTGGGGTGGCAGCCCGGTCACCTTGCTGTCCCGAGCCTTTGCGCAGGTGTGACACCATGGGACAGGCAGGTGTCAGAACTCCCGTGAGAGACAGAACAGAACTCACATACAAGCCTCCAGTAAAGGCGAAATCCAGTCCTGGGGGACGATTGGGGTTGGGGGCTCTGGGGTCCACGGGTCCCTTTCCTGGGGTAGGCTTCCCTTGAGTGCCTTTCCTCCTAGATGCTCCTCCTCTCCCCGGGGCCCCGAGCTCAGGAGGACGGGCATGCAGGGCTCAAGGGTAAGTGTGCTCCTACGTGCCCCTGCCCTCCAGCCCGAGGAGCTCACCAACGCCCTGGAAATCAGCAACATCGTCTTCACCAGCCTCTTTGCCCTGGAGATGCTGCTGAAGCTGCTCGTGTATGGTCCCTTTGGCTACATCAAGAATCCCTACAACATCTTTGACGGCGTCATCGTCGTCATCAGGTAGGACTGCTCCCCTCCGCCTCTGGCTGGTAGAATGCCATCAGGGATGGCCTGAGGTACGGGGGCCTCACCTGGCTCTCCCGGGGCCAGCAGCTCCTTCGGCCAGGCCTCTGTCCCTCCCGTGTCTCTGTCTCTTATGCTCAGCCCCACCAGGCCTGGGGTGGGTGAGGGTTGGAGAGTTGGAGAGGAGGCAGAGTAGAAATGAGGTCCAGCTAGCTTGCCCTGCTCACAGAGTGCTCGGAAACCAACTCAGATGCCCAGCAACTTGCTTTAGGGTTTCCAAGACCTTGGGAAAGAATTCCAGGCCCCCCTCCCTCTCCCCGCTCACCACCACCACCACTCCACTTAGGCCTGGGGCCAGGAGAACTGCTTTATTAGTTTTTGGAATTGGCTTTAGATTTCATTAGAAAAGAACAAAGCAAATATTCCCCAACTTGATGTTGTTGCATTGGCCCAATTTCAGGGCTGCCTGCTGCCAGGAGGTGATGTCTGGCTAGGAGGGGACTGTCAAAGGGGCTGTGGCTGTCACCTGGATTCTCAGAATCTTGCTTGGAGACCCCAGGGGCCATGCATGACCCTTCCCCAAGCTGGGTTTGGCCAGTGCAGACCCCAGGTGTGACGACTGAGGCCTCTGAAAGGGAAGGCAGGAGGAGGCAAAAGTTCAGGGTCTCAGGCTGCCTGCACCCCACCTCCCCACAGCGTGTGGGAGATCGTGGGCCAGCAGGGGGGCGGCCTGTCGGTGCTGCGGACCTTCCGCCTGATGCGGGTGCTCAAGCTGGTGCGCTTCCTGCCTGCACTGCAGCGGCAGCTCGTGGTGCTCATGAAGACCATGGACAACGTGGCCACCTTCTGCATGCTGCTCATGCTCTTCATCTTCATCTTCAGGTAGGCGCAGCTGAAGGCCACGTGTGGGGTGGGCTGGGGTGGGAGCACGGGGCCCTGACCCTCTCTGGGGTTTCCCTGTCTCCAGCATCCTGGGCATGCATCTTTTTGGCTGCAAGTTTGCATCGGAACGAGATGGGGACACGCTGCCAGACCGGAAGAATTTTGATTCCCTGCTCTGGGCCATTGTCACTGTCTTTCAGGTGCAAGGGTCACAGGGCAGTGGTGAGTCGGGGAGGTTGGGGTGCACAGACCAGCCCTGACTCCTGTCCCCTGCTTGCAGATCCTGACCCAGGAGGACTGGAATAAAGTCCTCTACAATGGTATGGCCTCTACGTCATCCTGGGCCGCCCTTTACTTCATCGCCCTCATGACCTTTGGCAACTACGTGCTCTTTAACCTGCTTGTCGCCATTCTGGTGGAGGGCTTCCAGGCAGAGGTAACCCCCTGCTCTGACCGCCTCACCCTAGGACAGTCCCATTCCCAGGAGGAATGGCTACTTGTCTTGACCTCCCCCCTCCCCCAACTGCTGACTGTCAGTCCTGAGAGACCCTGCAGGCAGCACCCCTTGGACTAAGCCAGGCTGGGCCTGACGTGGGAGGTGTCCCATGCAGCCCCTCATCGAGGATGAGACAGGATGGTTATGTGGGGTCCCTAGGTTATAGGCCAGTGGGCATGGGTTTCAGTTACGTACTTCCCCAGAAAGTCAGAGAAACCAAGTGTCGGGAGCCATGCAGCTGGACCCCAGAGCATGAGCCCTACATGGGACATCTGGAGAGGACTCATCCCAGCTGAGGGCGATGGGAGGCTCGTGTGCAGGCCATTTGAGCACAGACTGAGCTGATGAAGATGCCACTAGGGCTCCGGGCAGGGCTGAGCTGCCCAGGGTGAGAAATGAGCCCAATTAGCTGTGGGCATGGCAGAGCTGAGCGTCCTATTTCCAGCTCAGACTCCCATCGCCTCCGTCACAGACAGCGTCATCAATTAATATTGATTCACATTGATCCTGCCCTGGCTTTGCCAAGTCGCAGCCTCTGCCCAAGGGTCTTACCCCTTTCTCCTTCAGCTCTGCCGGCCTTTCCCACCAGAACCCTCACACCCACCCCCAAGCATCCTGGTGCCTCAAACAGGACAGGTTGACCCAACCTAGAAATGTGCTAGCTTGGGCCTGAAGAAGCTCTTGGTCCATTTCTCTCTGGGTGACCCGGATGGAAACTCCCGCTGCGGCCTGGTCTATAAATACCCGGCACACACGGTGGAAAAACAAAAATCTATTTTCCGACTCTTTCCCAGCCTTGCAAGGGAAGGCTGTTCCCCGTGGGCCAGGCTGGGCTTTTGGGGGTGTAGAAGCAGCTGTCCCACACCGGTCTTTCTCCTACTTCCTGTTTTAATTCGGTAGTTATCCATCATCACATTTCCTCCCCGCTGGGTGGCAGCAAGGGTAGCATGGGGGGGGGGCAGTCTTTGGTGATAGATGGACCTCTTGCAGGGACAGAGAGCCATTGATACTCTCCCTATAATGGGACACTTCTTTGAGGTTTCCCCAGGGCCTGAAGAGTTGAGGGGTACCACAGGGCTCCCTCGACAGCCTCATGCTTAGCAGTTGCGGGAAGAAGAGGAGGAAGAGGAGCTGGTGGGGATGGGTCCCTTCAGCCCTTTCCCAAAGCAACTCATGATAGGGTCCCTTCGGGGGGAAAAGTCCCATGGAACAATGCAGAGGGCAGTGTAAAACGCCTCACGCTAGCTTCCTTCACTGCGCCGCCACGGCAGTCCTGGGGTGTCCAGCAGAGAGCCCCCTCCCCAACACTCAGCTTTCACAAACACCTGGTTAAATTGAGTGCAGCCGAGTTGGCCTGGTTGCTAGGCAGCAGTGACGTCTGAGTGTGGGAACAGAGCTGCCTGACCCTCGTGCCTGGCCTGGTCAGCCTGGCCCTGCTGGGGGCCTGAGAGCTCTCCCAGCGTTAAGGGGGCAGTTGGTAAGGGTCCCCAAAGGCTGCCCTATTCTCAACCTTCATAATGCAAGTGCCCTTGCGGGGGGGTACCTCCCAGGACCCGGGGCCTTGGGCTGGGATGCTTTCAGGTGTGGGGTGGGATGGAGGAAGGATTTCGAGGTTCAGTCTCTCCCCCACGGGGAAGGTAGCAGCTGAGGCCCTGAAGTGCCTGTGAGCGGAGCTGGAGCAGATGCTCCACTGTCCTTCATGTGGTGGCGTGGCTAGGGGATGGTCATTCAATGCTGATGACCTGCGCACCTCTAGGGCCACCTGCCCTTTTTTGTATGGGGGTCCTCAGGGGGTTCCATGGTCAGGCAGGGGAGGCTGGCTTTGGGATTGTGATGGCCTGGGACATTGTTTTCTTAGGGGGCTGACTGTCCCACTTCAACAGGAGATTCCTTGCTGGCTTTGCTGAGAGTGGGCAGGGGGGGTGGCCTTGGGGGAAAAGCCTGTTTTGGCTGCCGATTTCCTAACTCCCAGGGGGGCAGTGCCCTGAATTCCTGTGTATTTGTCATCCATGCACTTAATTAAATGAACAGACAGTAGGCTCCGTGTGTGGCCATTAATTGATACTAAACAACATCATAGCCACCATCCCACTGTTACTTGTCACATCCCATCTCGCATGGGGCAGATACATTTCTTCTGAGCTGAAAGGAATGAAGCCAAGAGGCTTAGAAATGACGAGGCCTCACTTTCCGCCTCATACAGGCCCAGTCCCCTGCTTTTCTGCCCACTCCTCTTTCCCTGCCCTCCCCTGCCTCTTCCACGTGCATGCCTCAGAGCAGGGAAAACAGGAGCTGTGTTTCCAGCTGGAGATGCAGGCAGTTTCCTTAACCTCTCTGACCTCAGCTACCTGCCCTGGAAGATGGGTGTAGTGGCACTGTCTCCCGCCTTTCCAGGAAGTGAGCTAATGTTAATAAGCACTTTGGGGCTGGGCATGAGGCTACATGGGCACGGGCAGCAGCAGCACCATGCCTGTAATCCCGGCTGTGGCTGAGGCAAGAGGCTGCATAGTGAGAACCTGTCTCAAAAAAAAAAAAAAAAAAAAAAAACCCAACAGCTGGGGATATAGTTCAGTAGTAGAGCAATTGCCTGGAATGTGCAAGGTCATGGCTTGATCCTCAGAATCACACCAAAAAAAAAAAAAAAAAAAAAAAGGAAAAAAAAAACCCTCAAAAAACCATGGTCACTGTTACCAGGATTACTGGGGTGGGGGAGGCACTTGATCCTCTCCTACCCTTGTCCCATCTCCATGGCCTCTGCCTTCACCCTTCAGATTCGTTCTGGCCTGGGCGCCTGACGTTGGAATCTGGAAGGCTGTGCTGTCCCACTCCCCCCACCTGGTGTCTCTCATTTCCTTTTCTCCATCCTCTTGGGACACTGCTGATATTTGAAGGCCCGAGCGCCTGTGACCAGCGGCCCTCCCCTGCCTCCCCCTCTCCCTGTAGGAAATCAGCAAACGGGAAGATGCGAGTGGACAGTTAAGCTGTATTCAGCTGCCTGTCGACTCCCAGGGGGTAGGTACACAATCACGAGTTGGCATGCCCCTGCATCCGGTGCCTCCTCTACTCCACCCCTGTGTCTGTGCTCAGCTGCTGTGCACCCTGTGGTCGCCGTGGTGGTCATTGGTGTTGTGAGGTTTGCTTTGATTTTAAGTCCCTTCCCCCACCCCAGGACACAGAGGGGAGGAGCCTCTTTGCTTCTGCCCCCAGCAACTCGCAGAGGGCACAATCTCATCGGACATGTTGGCTGGTGGATTGGGCCAAAGAAGGAAGGGACTTAGAATCCTCTGTGTGCACGTGTGTGTGATCACCACATGACTGCCTGTCTGTACCCAGGTCTTGAAAGAGTCTGGGACCTCTGGCCTCAGTGAAGTTAAGACCCCTGGCCATAGAACATGCTCCCCCACCTCTGTCCCCTTCTCCCTTTGCCCTTTGGAGACCCCCACAGCTGCCTCAGCTCAGAATAAGTCCTTGGAGGAGATGGGGATGGGATGTGGCTCTTGCCAGAATAGAATTTTAAACCCACCTCTGAGTCTCTGGCGACCCAACCACCTGATGAGGTCCAGCCAGCCCTCTCCAGGCATGTTCCTCCCCTGACCCCTATAATGAGTCTGGGCCCTGCCGTTTCCTGCACTGGCACTAGAATTTGGGGCAAAGCCAGGCTTCCCACGGGACCCCATGGTGCTACGCATCCCTAGTAGCCCCCTGGAGATCCTACTTGATAATTAAAGGTCTCGTTAGGGATGTAAACTGAGTTAATGAAAATGATCCCCTGAGATGCCAATTACCTAATATTTATGTCCTTATCAAAAGTAGCAATCAAGTATTTTTTAATAACTTCTTAAGGAGAAGTGTGTAATTACTGGGGAACCTACTGACCTGCCAAGAAGGAAGAGAGAGAGAAAAAAAAAGCGATCCCAGAGACAGAGAGGGTAGTAGAAATGGGGCCAGGGAGGAGTTGGGGCTTGGGGCAGGTAGAGGACAGAAGAAGGGGCACCCTTGGACTGGAGTCTTTCAGTTTCCTTCTAGGGTCTTTCTAGGCATGAGACTCAGGGAGGTGCGTCATGGAGAGCAGGCAGGGAGCCTGAAGTGGACTTTTGGAATTGAGGCTCTACTAACCACTTCACCCAGGTCCTCAACCTCTCTGGCCTGTGCCCCCTGCCCATCCAGCCACTCCTTCTTTCCCCAGCCAGCCTTGGTGCAGTCCAGCCAGGCTGGTTGTACTGTGGGCTCGGATTAGCTGTGGCCTTTTCTAAGGTGTGGCTGGTGGGAGGCAGAGGCATCAGCCCTGGGAAGCCTCAGGACCCCCCAGCCTGGGTGGTCTGGCCTGCCCCCATGCATGCCTCGTGCCTTGGTTGCTGGTTCCCGTGGCCTGTATGTAGTGTGTTTGTGTGAAGAGAGGGAGACCTTGGTCCATCTGGATGACACCTGCCTGACACCAGGGTCGTAATGGTCCACTGTTACCCCACCCTAGGGAGATGCCAACAAGTCCGAATCAGAGCCTGATTTCTTTTCACCCAGTGTGGATGGCGATGGGGACAGGAAGAAGCGCCTGGCCTGTGAGTACCATTTCTGGAGGTACAGTCCCTAGCCCTGGACCGACAGTCCTAGGTGGACTCAGGCTCTCCTGCCTTCTCCCCGCAGTGGTGTCTCTGGGGGAGCCCCCGGAGCTGCGGAAGAGTCTGCTACCACCTCTCATCATCCACACGGCTGCCACACCAATGTCTTTGCCCAAGAGCTCCAGTACAGGCCTGGGAGAAGCACCGGGCCCCGGATCTCGCCGCACCAGCAGCAGTGGGTCCGCGGAGCCGGGGGCTACCCATGAGATGAGATCACCGGTAGGGAGTGCGTGAGGGTGCCTCACAGTGGGAGAAAATCAGAGGATTGGAGGATGAAGGGATGGAGGTGGGTAGGTCTGAAGGAACAGCCCTTGGGTAATGTGTGTGCCTGGACAAGCCTCAGAGCTGTCAGGGCTGGTGAAGCAGGCAAGTGTCAGAGCCCCAGCCTTTGGAGTGAAAGAGCAGGGTTCTAATCCTGCCTCTTCTGTTCATCTGCTGTGTGACCTCTGGCAAGACTCAACCTTTCTAAGCCTCTTCTATGAAGCGGGAATGGAGCACAGCTCCCTCCTTTATACATAATCATAGTAACCAAAGTCCTCATCTGGTGCCTGATTCTGTGCCAGACACTGCTGTAGACATTCTAAACATTCTAGACTTCCTCACTGCCTGCCCCCCTCCAGGTAGGTGCCATCATTGTCCCCAGTGATGGACCTCAGTGTCCAGTGGCTGATGTGAGTGACAGAAACATTAAGAATCTAGTCCAAAAGGCTGGTGGCAGAACCCATGCTCTCAATGTCATTGATTTTTTTAAATTTATTTACTTCAGGGGGCCCAGATAGAAAGAGAGAGAGAGAGAGATGTTGGGTGTGCCAGGGTCTTCAGTCACTGCGAACAAACTCCAGATGCATGCACCACCTGTGTATCTGGCTTATGAGGGTCCTGGGGAATTGAACCCGGGTCCTTTGGCTTTGCAGGCAAGCACCTTAACTGCTAAGCCATCTCTCCATCCCCTGTCATTAATTTTTAATTTTTAACTATTTTAAAATTTATTATTGCTATTTAATTTTATTTGGACTTAAATTTTTTTACTTATTTATATGTGTGTGTGTGTGTGAGAGAGAGAAAGTGTGGATACATCAGTATGTCTTGCTGCTGTAAATGAATTTCCAGATGCATATGCCATTTTGTGCATCTGGCTTTATGTGGTACTGGGAATCAAACTCTGGGCCAGCAGGCTTTGCAAACAAGTGCCTTTAACCACTGAGACATCTCCCCAGATCTTGTTGGCTTAAAAAACATGTTTTTTAGAAAGAGGAAGAGAGACAGAGAGAGATAGAGAGAGAGAATTGACACTTAGGACCTCAGCCACTGAAATCGAACTCCATATGCTTACATCACCTAGTGGGCATATGCAGCCTATCGCTTGCCTCACCTTTGTGCATCTGGCTTACAGGCGGGATCTGGAGAATTGAACATGGATCCTTAGGTTTTGCAGGCAAGCACCTTAACCACTAAACCATTTCTCCAGCCCCTTTTTGGCTGTTTTTTTTTTTTTGTTGTTGTTGTTGTTATTGTTGTTTTTGTTTTTGGTATTAAAAAAATTATTTATTTATTTGAGAGAACAAGAGAAAGAGAGAGAGAGAGAATGGACATGCCAGGGCCTCCACCCACTGCAGATGGACTCCAGACACATGTGTTACCTGTACAACTGGCTTACGTGGGTCTTGAGGACTCAAACCAAGGTCCTTTGGCTTTGCAGGCAAATTCCTTAACTGCTAAGCCATCTCTCCAGTCTGGTTTTATTTTTAAGATTTACTTATTTATTTATTAGAGACTGAGAGAAAGGGGGGTGGAGAGAGAGAGAGAGAGAAAATGGACACGCCAAGGCCTCTAGCCACTGCAAACAAACTCCAGATGCATGTGCAACTGGCTTACGTGGCACCTGAAGAATCAAACCTGGGTCCTTAGGCTTCGTAGGCAAGTGTCTTAGCCACTGAGCCATCTCTCCAGCCCTGTTTTTTGTTTTTTTAAGGTAGGATTTCACTGTAGTCCAGGCTGACCTGGAATTCACTATGTAGTCTCAGGGTGGCCTCAAACTCATGGTGATCCTCCTACCTCTGCCTCCCAAGTGCTGGGATTAAAGGCATGTACCACCACACCTGGCTTATCTTTATTTTTAATGGGCAAATAATTGTACAAAGTTGTAAAATAAAATAGGAGTTTGGTACATGTATACATTATGGAATGGTTAAATTAAGCTGATTTATATATCTTATCATCTCACATACTTCTGTACTATAAACATTTAGGGGGCTGGAGGGGATGGCTTAGCAGTTAAGGCACTTGTCTGTAAAGCCAAAGGAGCCAGGTTCAATTCCCCAGGACCCATGTAAGCCAGATACATGAGGTGGCGCATGCATCTGGAGTTCATTTGCAGTGGCTGAAGCCCTGGCACACCCATTCTCTCTCTCACTCTCCCCCTTTCTGTCAAATAAATAAATAAAAATAAAATATTTTAAAAACATTTAAAATGTACTCTGTTAGCAATTTTTTTCCAAGGTAGTGTCTCACTCTAGCCCAGGCTGACCTGGAATTCACTCTGTAGTCTCAGGATGGCCTTGAACTCACAGCAATCCTCCTACCTTTGCCTCCCAAGTGCTGAGATTAAAGGCATGAGCCACCACACCCAGCTGTCTGTTAGCAAATTTGAAAAAAAGAGTTAAGTCATTGGTGACTAGTCACCATGCTATGTGGTAAATCACAAAAATGTATTCTTTCATCAATTGAAACTTTGTACTCCTGGACCATTATCTCCCCATTCCTCCTCCTCCTAGTGTCTGTGAGCCACCACCATTCTCCTCTCACATAAGCTCAGCTTTTCCGGAGTCTACATAGACATGTAATCATGGGGATTTGTCTTTCAGTGCCTGGCTTATTTCAGAGTGCAATGTCTTGTAGGGTCGCCCATATTGATGGCAATGACAGGATTTCCTTCTTTTAATAGGCTGAACGCCATTCCACTGTCTCCTTTATCAGTTGATGGGTACTTTGATTAAGCACTCATCTTGACTGTTGGGAATACTGCTGCAACATGGGCATACATACATCTCTTCCACATGATAGGTGTGCTAATGAACAGTCTCGCCAACAGTGCACATGGGTTCAACACGGGCGTGCATACATCTCTTCCACATGATAGATGTGCTAATAAACAGTCTCACCATCAGTGCACAAAATTTTACTCTGTATCCTTTTTTTTTTTCGAGATAGTGTCTCACTCTAGTTCTCTCTTCCTCTCTCTCTCTCACTCTCACTTTAGCTCAGGCTGACCTGGAATTCACTCTGTAGTCTCAGGGTGGTCTTGAACTCACAGTGATCCTCCTACTTCTGCCTCCCGAGTGCTGGGATTAAAGGCATGCGCCACCACGCTTGGCTTCTGTATCCATTTTCATAGCAGTAGTCTAACGGGCTCAAGGCATTAGCTCATTGTGGCTTGAATTTCCCTGATGAGCAATGATATTGAACATTTCCTTCCCATAGATCTTTTTTTAATTACTATTATTTTTGGTTTTTCAAGGTAGGGTCTCACTCTAGCCCAGCTTGACCTGGAATTCACTGTGTAGTCTCAGGATGACCTTGAACTCACAGCGATCCTCCTACCTCTGCCTGGGCTTAAAGGTGTGCGCCACCACATCCAGCTTTTGCCCACTTTTTGATGGGATTGTTTCCCTGCTATTGAGTTGAGTTTCTTCTCACTGTTATTTTATATTGCCTCTCAGTGATCATAATGCTCCTTTCAGGGCTGAAGGGATGGCTTAGCAGTTAAGGCGTTTGCCTGCAAGGCCAAAGGACCCAGGTTCAATTCCCCAGGACCCATGTTAGCTGATGCACAAGGGGGCGCATGTGTCTGGAGTTCATCTGCAGTGGCTGGAGGCCTCGGCATGCCTGTTCTCTCTCTCTCTCTCCCCCCTCCCTCTTTCTCTGTCAAATAAATAAATAAATAATACTCCTGTCATCAGAACAAGTGCTATTGTCATATCTAGTTTAAAGATGAGGAGATAGAGGCACAGAGAGGTTTAATCATTTGCCTTAGGCCACACAGCTTAATGAGATGAGCCAGGATCTGAACCCAGGTGTCAGATTCCAGGACCTCTGCCCCCAAGGTTAGGGATGCTCACTGGAGAAGAGTATACATGAGGGGTGCGGGGGTGGGGTGGGAGGGGGACTTGCAGCTCCCACTGAGATCACCCCCTCCTCTCACTCTGTAGCCCAGTGCCCGCAGCTCCCCTCACAGTCCCTGGAGCGCAGCAAGCAGTTGGGCCAGCAGGCGCTCCAGCCGAAACAGCCTAGGCCGGGCCCCCAGCCTGAAGCGCAGGAGCCCTAGCGGCGAGCGAAGGTCCCTGCTGTCAGGCGAAGGCAGGGAGAGCCAGGATGAGGAAGACAGTTCGGAAGAGGAGCGAGCCAGCCCAGCAGGCAGTGATCCTCGCCACAGGGGCTCCTTAGAGCGCGACGCCAAGAGCTCCTTCGACCTGCCCGACACACTGCAGGTGCCAGGGCTGCACCGCACAGCCAGTGGCCGCAGCTTTGCCTCTGAGCATCAGGACTGCAATGGCAAGTCAGCTGCAGGGCGTCTGGCCCGAGCCCTACGGCCTGATGACCCCCCACTGGATGGGGATGACGGCGATGATGAGGGCAACCTGGTGAGAGTCCTTCCCCTCCCAGCCCTGACTTCCCAGCACAGTGGCCTCTCACTCCTGATCTAAAGAGAGGGTCACTTTGCCCAGCCAGCAGTTGAAGGGACGTCATTACTCCAAGCCCAAGGGTCCTCAGAGGGGTGCCCAGACTGCGAGCTGACCTCCAGGAAGCAGCCTCTCTGCTCCCTCTGCCATTGTGCAGAACCCCAGGTCCTTGTCATGCCTGGGGCTGCGACTCTGCTGTCCTTGGTAGATATGAATGGTTTTGGGCAGATGTGTATGAATCTTTCATGGCCCTCCCCCTGTGACTCAGAAAGACCATCACTCATCTCTATAAACTGCTGTCTCTCCCTCCCGTCCCCCTTTTTCATCTGGGCCTCATCACCGGTCTTGACTTCTAGCCTGTTCTGACCCACTCAGTCATCCTCCCACAAACCCCTCGCCACCCCGTTTACCCTGGGAATAAGCACAGGGACATGGGACCCGCAGGGTTAGCACGGGAGGCGAAGGACCAGTGTCTCCTCTGCCCAGGTGTGTCTTTGAACAGACAGCTGTGGTGTGTACAGCGTTTTTGATAATTGATGCAGCTTCCAAGCCCAGCAGGGAGGCCAGGGGGATGGGGGACTGGGCTGGAGACGACAGTGGGGAAAAGCTCAGTGCCTTGGCTAGGGACCAGGGGAGAAATGAAGGAGGACAAAGTGCAGGGGTTGGGAGGACCTGCAAGGTTTCGAAGGAGCCCCAGGGTAGTTTTTAAATTAAAGGTAGAGAAATGAGGCAGAGGGCTGGCTCCGAGGTTGGGGAGGGCGGACCCGGGTGAGGGTCTTAGAGCTGCTTATGAAGAGTCAGGGGTCGTGGACTTGGAGGCCTGGTCCTGCTCACACGCCAGTGTTCCTTCCACAGAGCAAAGGGGAGCGGATCCGAGCCTGGGTCCGAGCCCGGCTCCCAGCTTGCTGCCGTGAGCGAGACTCTTGGTCTGCTTTCATCTTCCCTCCTCAGTCAAGGTGGGTTCCAGTGCTATCGAGGGCTGCTAGAAGTGGTGACTTGAGTGAAGGTCCTAGGAGCAAAGTGGCCAAATGGTGGGGAGGGTCCTACAGGGTTAGGGTCTGCAGGCAACACCTCCCCCCCACTCAGCCTTTGCCTCTGTCCCCGGAGCAGGTTCCGTCTCCTCTGTCACCGGATCATCACCCACAAGATGTTCGACCATGTGGTCCTCGTCATCATCTTCCTCAACTGCATCACTATTGCCATGGAACGCCCCAAAATTGACCCTCACAGCGCTGTGAGTCACCAGGACTGCAAACACGGCTGTGGAGTTCTGCTGGGTGTCAGATTCCTCCGCGGTCAGAACAAGCAGGGGAGGCGAGAAGGCCCAGACTGTCACCAGTTCATCTAGGGCCACATGTCATAGGCAGTAGGAGAGCCATGACTCCCCCTTAGGTCTCCTGAGCTTCCACCCTTACTTCAGGTCCCATCTAGCAGGCCCCCACGTCCTCCTCCCCTCCCTCTACTGATAACACGAGCCCAGCTGTGTGCTTCGTGGTTCTCTTCTAGGCTAAATACAGCTGACTGGTCTCCTGAGCTTGGGAGGCATATGTGTGTGAGTCCCGTGAGCGGTGGGGTGACAGACACACCATGACACTGGTCCTGAGTGGGCCCAGCAGTGCTGCTTTCCCTGTGCCCAGCCAGGAATCTTTTTTATTTTATTTTATTTTATTTTTTTTGAGGTAGGGTTTCACTCTAGCCCAGGCTGACCTGGAATTCACTATGTAGTCTCAGGGTGGCCTTGAACTCACTCCTGAGTGCTGGGATTAAAGGCGTGTGCCACCACTGCCGGCAGGAATCTTAGTATCCCTGTAACTGATGCACGGCTGGGAGTCATCTCAGCCCATCTCTCGTGAAGATAGTGCAGAGCATTATGGGAAGCTACTCTTTGCTCCTTGTAGTCCTGATAGGTCATAAACAAATAGGCTTTCTGGGGCCTTAGGGGGCACATTGGTCATGTCTGCTTGGCTATGAACCTGTCTTCAAAACCGGAGAGGACAGAGGCTTCAGTGCTTTGCACATTCTACCCAGGGCCCTCATCTCTTCAGGACGGGTCCATCAGGTTTCCCAGCCTGGCATCTAAGCCCCTCTTGCTGGTAGCAGTTCAGGTTCTAGAAGGACGGGGAGTATGGCCTGTTCTCCCTCTCAGCACTTTGCACCGTTTACTTGGAGGTTGTCAGAAGTCCCCCTCGCCCCTCCCAACTCCCTCCCCCATCATTGTTTGGATTTTAGCACTGCTGGGGCTTCTGTTTTCCATTAGGGTGGGCTCCAGCCAGGCTGGGGAGAGGGTGGAGAGAGCCCAAGGATTAGAGGGGCTGGTCCAGGACTAGGTAGGTGAGAGTGCCAGCTCCAGGGACCCCCCCCCCCCGCCGCCCCAGCCGGTGCACTTCCTGCTCTGTGCCTACTTACTGCTCCTCTAAGGCTCTGCATAGAGCTCTGTCATCTGTCTCCGCCTGCCACTCAGCTCCTTCAGTCTCCAGTCCTGTCGCCAGCCAGCTCTCTTCCGCCCTCTCCGTTCATCACACTGGCTGTCTCTTGAACTCCCCTCCCTCAGTCAGCAGGGACAGCCAGAGACACTTAGGGTACTGGCCCACCCAGGCCCGGCATCAATACGGTGGTTAGGGAAGCACAGTGTGTACCCAGGCCCTTAGGTTTCCTGCTGACCCATTTCTGGGGCACAGAGCAGGAAAGCAAGTGCGAAAGGTGGGATGGCAGGTGTTGGGGGGGGGGGGGTTTCAGAGATCAAGTTAAGTCCTGCTCCAATTTCAAGAAAGAAATCAAGGAATTGGGCCTGGACTTCGGGACTGGGATAACAGCACTGTGGCGTAGAGCCTGTCCTGCCCTGGTCATATGGTGGAGGTTCTATTCAGGGGTAGCGGACAAGACTTTCCACAGAGCTGCAAGTGAAGCTGTGAGAAAGAGAGAGAGAGTGCGCGCGAGCTGGTGATCACAACATACACAATTGTCTGTGTTGTTGGGGAGGAGGATCATCTTCCTGTATCAGAAGCTTGAAGCACTGTGGGCTTCTGTATGTAGAGCAGATCTGGCCCATAGACCGGGCTCCTGGTGGGCAGCATCTGCCTTCTCTGTCTTGTAGGAACGCATCTTCCTGACCCTCTCCAACTACATCTTCACAGCCGTCTTTCTAGCTGAAATGACAGTGAAGGTGACGTAGGGGGGATGGGCACTGGTGTGGGCCCTCTGGTTCCCAGTGGGCATGGGGTTAAGGGAACCATCAGGGGGTGAGAGAGGTTGGATGTCGTGGAAAGGAGAGTTGGGGACCCCAGGGAATGTGGCCAGTGACAATAATAAGGTGGTGGTCCCTAGGTGGTGGCGCTGGGCTGGTGCTGCGGGGAGCACGCCTACCTGCGCAGCAGCTGGAACGTTCTTGACGGGCTGCTGGTGCTCATCTCGGTCATCGACATCCTGGTGTCCATGGTCTCTGATAGTGGCACCAAGATCCTGGGTATGCTGCGGGTGCTGCGGCTGCTGAGGACCCTGCGCCCGCTCAGGTGACACCTGCCGCCTCGCAGGGCGTTCCACACTCCCTACTCCAGCCACGCGCTTTCCCTGGGGGCACCTTTCATATCCAGCGACCCTCCGGAAACGGGAAACGGAAGTCGCGCCTAGGCTCTACCTCCTCCCGTAACCCCACTGCAGATGACGCTCAAATCGTGACCCTGGACACTTCCCCTCCAAGACACATGCCACACTCAGTTCTTCACTCCCCTCCTTTCCAGTCTGACATGCTCCTGGGGCCGCTTTGTGTGACATGTCATGACCAGCCCTTTTAGGGGCACCATTTAAGGGGTCATAGTAAGGGGCCTCCAGCTGCCTTGGGCGTCCTCTTAAGGGGATGCTTGGTGGCTACCTGTGAGGAGCTGATGCGTCCTCTTGCTGGTTTCCCCCACCTTCTGCACCCTTTAGGGACCGTTCCTTAGCCAATACTTCTCCTGAGAGTGGGGGTTGAGATGTTGGGGGGGTGCATGCATCCTGTTTGAAGATTACAATGTGGGGGGGACTCTGCCAAAAGAGGGTCCTTTCTGCACAGTGACCTCAGAGGGCACAGCAAAGGTTGAAGTAGAAGAGAGGAGGGTCTTAGTAGAGTCAAGGGTTAGGGAGTGTTTGCTGGGGACCCCCTCTCATCCTCCCTCTCTGTGTTCTCCAGGGTCATCAGCCGGGCTCAGGGTCTGAAGCTGGTGGTGGAGACACTGATGTCCTCGCTGAAGCCCATCGGCAACATCGTGGTCATCTGCTGCGCCTTCTTCATCATTTTTGGTATCCTGGGGGTGCAGGTGTGTGGAGGGTCTGTCCGCACAAGCCCGACTAGTAGTCTTCCTCTTGGCCCTTGGTCAGAGCATTGCCACCACCCTTCCAGACATGAATAAACAGTGACCCTTTCCCCCAGGCCCTTGGCCTTGGGTCCCTTTGCATGCCGGCCGTTTTGTAGGAAACCAGGAATCCAGGAGGACCCCCTCAAGGGAACCCAGCCTGAGAGAGGCTTCAGGCCCATGGTGCCTGCAGCCTCCCCTGATGCACGTCCTCACAGACTCTGGTCTGCTCCAGGATCCCTCCTTTCTTCTTTCCCTGCTCGAGCATGGTGGGCTGGGTGCCAGGCCTGGGGATCCAGGGCCCAGACAGCTGGGCCAGGTTAGCGGAGTGCTGGCAGGCAGGCAGGCGGGCGGGTGTAGACCCCAGACGAGGCAGGAAGTGGGGGCTGCTGGGGAAACTTGGCTTCTGGCCCAGGGAGGAAACCGTTTGGGAAGAAAAAGGAGCCAGAGTTGCCCGCAGGACCCAGCAGACACCTCAGGAGCCCCACTGCCCCATCTTTGCTTCTGGTGTCCCTGCCGCAGCTGCACGGTAAACAGCTGGCCGTTGAGGCAGTATGGGAGCTCGTGAGTGGATAGTGCCCGCTTCCTTCCCTCCTTCCTCTCTCAGTTTCCTAGAGTTCCCACTGTACCCCGGAAAGGAGCTGTTCCCTGTTTTACTAGAAATCCTCTAGTCCCAAGGCTACATTTACCAAAGTTGTGCAGAGCCCGAGGACCTTTGATCCCACAAGTGGGCCAATGCACAGCGCCTTCCCCACTTCCCTTGGCTTAAGAAAGTGAGCCGTCCTTGAGTGTGCTCTGTGGACTTAGGTTTATCCCAAATGACTACCTCCGGCCCCTGGTCCTCCCTTTCCTCAAATCCCTCCCCTTCAACAGTCATGGCTTAGCTTACACAGGAGTCAGGGGTGAGCTTTCCAGATAGACGTGGATTTGCACCCTTTTCTGTCAGTTATGACCTTAGGGGTTCTCTGAGCCTCACTTTTTCTCATCTCTAAAGAGGGGCTGAAATTCACACACCTTTCACAGTTGCTGTGAGAATTAAATGCCTAGCCCAGTGGCCCTCAAATTTGAGCATGCTTTTAGAATCATCTGGGCAGCTTATTAAAAGATTGGGGGGCTAGCTGGGCATGGTGGCACATGCCTTTAATCCCAGCACTCGGGAGGCAGAGGTAGGAGGATCGTCGTGAGTTCGAGGCCACCCTGCGACTCCATAGTGAATTCCAGGAGAGCTTGAGCTAGAGTGAAACCCTACCTCAAAAAACCAAAAAAAAAAAAAAAAAGATTGGGGGGCACCACCCCAGTATGTCAGACCCAGTGAGTCTGGCTGGGCTGGAGTAGCATTTCCAGCATGTTCCAGGTGATGTTGATGGATGTCCTCTCCCCCACCTGGAGCACCATTGACAGCCCTTGGCGGAAGATGAATGACTGGCCCCTGGCCCATTCTGCCCTGTCCTCCTCCTGTATAGGAAGGAGGCACCTGAAGAGGAGGTTCCAGTCAGAGTCCTTGACTTGACAGAGCCTGGGGCTGAGTGGCCGCTCCCCTTCCCAGGGTGTGCCCAGAGCCCCTGCTCTCTGAGCTGGGCTGGAGGTGGTGTGAGGACTCCGGGGCTTCCTGGATCAAGGCTCATTCTGTCCCTCGTGTGCTTGTCCAGCTCTTCAAAGGGAAGTTCTTCGTGTGTCAGGGCGAGGACACCAGGAACATCACCAACAAGTCCGACTGTGCCGAGGCCAGTTACCGGTGGGTCAGGCACAAGTACAACTTCGACAACCTCGGCCAGGTGAGCACAAGGTTTCATGATGGGCAGGGGCCTGAAGGGAACATGGGCCGTGTTGAGTAGTGCAGGCTGACTTCCGTTGGAGGTGGGCAACTATGGAGAGATTGATCCCCCCGCTGGCTAATCACCACCCTGTACCAGAGCTAGTTCATCCATACACTCCAGTGAGCAGTCAGTCAGTCCACGCGGACCCCCAGCCCTTCTAGAGATGAGGAGATGGAGGCTCTGAGAAGGTAGGGCGCTGCCCAGGACCATGGGGCTGCATGGCAGAACAGAGAGAACATGTGAGGTTGGGAGCAGACAGCCTGGCAACGTCACTGTCAGCTCAGTGACCTTGGACAGCTGACCAGCGGGCGCCTCAGTTTCATCATCCGGTGAATAGGGTCGTGGTAATGTTTCCTTGGGGTTTGTGGTAGTGACGATAGAACAATGATGAAATGGAGAGAGTGCATATTGTTGAGACAGTTCCTTCTCGCTTCATAGTTTGCAGAAACAGATATAGAAAGTGAAGTGCTAGGGGGGAAATATAGTGGAAGGGAAGATGGCTCACCTAACATGCGCAAAGTCTTGGGGGTCAATCCTCAGTAATGCCAAAAAGAAAGTGAAGAAGCTTACTCCATTTTGCTGGCTTGTTTTCCAAACCTGGATTCTCAGGGCTTTTGGGTCCCTTTGCCATATGTGGCTGAGGTCTGGGGCTTGGTCATCCTTCATGGTTTCCGGTCAGCCATGGACATTCTGGACAGAGAGCTCTCCTGAGGCCTGGAATGGGGGATGGCTTACCCACCCTGTTAGATTTCAAACAGCCTGCCTTCTCTTTCCCCTCCTTGCTCACGCCCTAGGCCCTCATGTCCCTGTTTGTGCTGGCCTCCAAGGATGGCTGGGTGGACATCATGTACGACGGGCTGGATGCTGTGGGTGTGGATCAGCAGGTAAGGTTGATGTGTGCAGGACCATCTCTGGGCTCAGGTCATTCATCCTGGGCTGCTCGCCAAGTATAACCAGCCAGGCCCTGTCCAGAAGAGCAACACACTGTCAAGGAAGTGCTGAAGCTTTCCCATGGAGCTATAACTAGAGACCTGTGGGACTGCAACATCTTTAAATTTTGGGGGGCTGGGGGGGGGTGGGGTAGGGAGAGGGAAATAGCTCAGCCAGTCTTGCTTGCCTCGTAAGCATGGGAACCCGAGTTTGATCTCTAGCACTGATGTAAAAAAGCAGAGTGTGGGGCTGGAGAGATGGCTCAGTGGTTAAGGCGCTTCTGTGCAAAGCCTAACAACCGGGGTTCGATTCCCCAGTCCCCACATAAAGCCAGATGCACAAAGTGGCTCATGCACCTGCAGTTCGTTTGCAGTGGCTAGAGGCCATGGTGGACCCATGTGCGCTCTCTCTCTCTCTCTGCTTTCAAATAAATAAATAAAAATAAAAATTGAGGCCAGGCGTGGTGTCACATACCTTTAATCCCAGCACTCAGAAGGCAGAGATAGGAGGATCACCGTGAGTTCAAGGCACCCTGGGACTACTTAGTGAATTTCAGGTCAGCCTGGGCTAGAGCAAGACCCTACCTCGAAAGACCTAAAATAAATAATAAAAAGAAAAGCTGGGTGTGGGGGTGCAGGCTTGTAATTCCAGTGCTGGAGAGGTGGAGACAAGAGGATCTCTGGGGCTCGTTGACAAGCTAGTCTAGCCTAACTGGTGAATTTCAGGTTAGCAGAGACCTTGTCTCAGATAAACAGGCATATATAGGGTGCCTGAGGAATGGCATCTGAAGCCATCCTTTGGTCTCCACATGCATGCCCACACCCACGCATACACACATGCACCCACACAAAACATTTTTTAAATTTTTTTGTTTATTCTTATTTATTTATTTGAGAGTGACAGAGAGAGAGAGAGAGAGAGAGAGAGAATGGGCGCGCCAGGGCCTCCAGCCACTGCAAACGAATTCCAGACGCATGCGCCCCCTTGTGCATCTGGCTAACGTGGGTCCTGGGGAATTGAGCCTCGAACTTGGTCCTTAGGCTTCACAGGCAAGTGCTTAACCGCTAAGCCATCTCTGCAGCCCCAAAACATTTGTAAAACTAGTGGCAAACATTTAAAAATTGGTAACTTTGGTGTGAAAATCCAGATTGGGACATATTCTGGGCACACTGGCCTGGCATTCCCTCGGGCAGAAGTCGACTGGAACTAAGAAGCAGCTACTTACTGGACAGGGAATATTTGCTCTCCCTCCCCATCGCCCCCACCCTTTCCTATTGCCTGACGCCAACCAC
Organism: Dipus sagitta; assembly: GCA_036346955.1. Classification (NCBI taxonomy): domain Eukaryota; kingdom Metazoa; phylum Chordata; class Mammalia; order Rodentia; family Dipodidae; genus Dipus; species Dipus sagitta. Next base: position 1,153,190 of record CM070778.1, on the reverse strand, counting down.
GCACATCCCATTCACCTTCGGGGTCCCAGGAGCTGCGGGAACTTCCAAGAGCCCAGCCCAGGTAGGCCGGATCAGAAACAATTCAGCATCAGGCTGACATCTCCACCTGTCCTTCCTGCCCCCCCCCCCACCCCCCGCCAGCCCATCATGAACCACAACCCCTGGATGCTGCTGTACTTCATCTCGTTCCTGCTCATCGTGGCCTTCTTCGTCCTGAACATGTTCGTGGGAGTGGTGGTGGAGAACTTCCACAAGTGTCGGCAGCACCAGGAGGTAGAGGAAGGCCCGGCGGCGGGAGGAGAAGCGTCTCCGGAGACTGGAGAAAAAGAGAAGGAGTAAGGAGAAGCAGATGGCCGGTCGGTAGTCTTTCCACATCTCTCTGGGTCGTGCTTGACCTTGGCCTTGTGACTGCAGGGGGCTGGAGACCGGGGCAGGGGTCAGGGGGAAGCTGCTCCCGGCCCCTTCCTCATCTCCTTCCGCCCCAACAGCATGTCAGCCTTTAGAGCCCGCATGAAGCACACCAGGTTAGCCCCATGGGGGAAGGAGCTTGCACCCCAGGGAGCTCCCTGGCTCTTAGCCTCATATTCCCCAGAGGTTGCCAGGCGGGAATTAACACGTGAAATTTTAGCTGGACTCTCAGGGATGGGGATCTAACCTGACACTACTTCCCAGGGCTGGTATCCAAGGCCTAGCGATTGGCCCAGATGCCAGTTCTGCCCACCCTATGGTTTCCCAGCGAGTGATCTTGATCCACACACCTGCTCAGGGTCTGTAGCTGCTGAGTCTTAAGAGTTTGCAAGGGACAGTAGCTGAGAAAGAACCCCAGATCCATCCTCCCTTCTTTCCAACAAAACTGCCTGGCCTCTGATGGATGGAGTTGGATGGTTTCTCACCCCTGTTCCTCAATAAAGGAGGAAGAAAAGCCTGCGCGTGGTGGCGCACGCCTTTAATCCCAGCACTCGGGAGGCAGAGGTAGGAGGATCATTGTGAGTTCAAGGGCACCCTGAGACTACATAGTGATTTCCAGGTCAGCTCTGGGCTAGAGTGAGACCCTACCTTGAAAAAACAAAAACAACAACAAAAGAAAAAGAAAGAAGAAAGAAGGAAAGAAAGAAAGAAAGAAAGAAAGAAAGAAAGAAAGAAAGAAAGAAAGGAAGGAAGGAAGGAAGGAAGGAAGGAAGGAAGAAAAAAGCCAGGCATAGTGGTGCATGCCTGTAACTCTAGGACTCAGGAGGTCAAGGCAGGTCTGGGCTACATGATAAATTTGAGGCCTACTTGGGATACATAGTGAGACAATACATGTCTCAAAGAACCAGAAGGAAGCAAGGGAGGAAATTTCCCATTCCAGGGAAGGTTCAGTGTCCTAGGAATGTCAAACACCAGTCTCTTGCCTCAGTCCCTCACTTGTTCTCCCAGCATCTTTTGCACAGGGCAGGCATGGCCCCATTCTTTCCTCCTCACGCTCCTTGCCGTGAATGGGCTAAGACTCCCAGGAAAGACACCCTGAGTCTGGGAGGAGGGAGGGCGGCGCTGGTGGCAGCGCTGGCAGCTTTGTTTCTGGCCCAGGTGCAGGTGTGTGTACGCACCTGACTGCCATCCTCAGGGCTCCTGTCTGTCTGGTGCTCCATCCGTCATCTCCCTGTCAGTCACGGCCCACGTTCCTCCACGCGTCTCTCTGTGTGGGTTTCTAAGCCTTTGTGTGTGTCTCCCTGTTTGGTCTGTGGGTTCCCCTCCTTTCTACCCTCTCACAAACCGTCTGCCTTCCGCCAATCAGATGCGTACCATGTTCTGAGTTTCCCTTTGGTGTGTGGAGGTGTGAGTACGATGAAATGAGTTAGGGGATCAGTACCCCTGCCTCGCTCTGGCCCTGGCTGTAACCCCTGCTACATGTGACAGGCGCCCAGAGGAGGAAACAGTATGGGAGTTAAATGAGGGCTGGGGTAGGGCAAGACCAAGGCTTTTGCATTAGGGCACGGAGAGGACCCTGACTCCCAGGCAGCCACAGTCTCTGTAGTTTCCCATGTCAACTATTCACCCATGTGACCTGCGAGGACCCTGTCCGGCTCTAGGATGGGGTCTGGTCTCCCCTGTGAAGTCTGAAGCTGAGCAGATGCCCTGTCCCCAGTACCGCTCCTGCCCCTGCAGTGCGCTGCCTTCGTGGGGCATCTGCAGATGGGATTCTCTTGGCAGGAGGCTCTGTGGCCCCTGCCTAGCCAGCTGGCTCCCCTTCTGGGGTCTGTAGCTGTTCAGGTGCATCTGAGGCCACCACGGGGGTAGGAGTGGACATCTGTTCCGATGACAGGCTGCCTGCCTCTCCCCGGTACCTCCCTGCTTCTGTGACTCCAGCAAACTGGCTGCATCCCTTGTCTTCCTCAAGTGCCCTGTGCCCCTCAGTTTGGGACTGGACATTCAGAACCAGCTACCCATGCTCAGCACACCCCATTTTTCAGGCAGAGTGAGGGTTGGAGCTGAGGGGGAGTGAACCACGGAGGGGCCCTGCCCAGCACACCTGGTCTGGCCAATGACCCATGTCGTGTTTCGTTCTTTTAGATCTAATGCTGGACGATGTAATTGCTTCCGGCAGCTCAGCCAGCGCTGCGTCAGGTACTGCGTCTGGGGCGTGGTTTCATGCGTGTGGGGACGTGCTCTTTGCTCCCTCTCCATGGCTCATTGATTCTATCCTCTAGGGGAGCAGGGCTAAGGGTCTCTGGGCCCCCAAGAGGGCAGGGCCTGAAGCACTGGGTCTGTGTCATCCCATAGGCCCATGCTAAGCTGTATGGAGGTGCAGAGGGCCTGGTGCCCCTGGCTTGACAGCTCTTGGAAGAACCAGGTCCTGTGCAGAGGTCTCAGGCTGAGCCCTCAGCCCCCTGCTATCCTCCTCTTAGTGCCTTCTCCCTGCCCTCCTGGCTCTCACCGTTGGGTTACTAGAACTGCACATCTCCCTGCCTCCTTTTGTCTAAAGGGGAGACTTTGATCCAAAGGAGCAGGATGAGAAGAGCAGTGAGGGAAGGATTTGTCTTAAAAATGTAACGATGAATAATTGAACAGATTCATTAATAGTCAAGTAATCACGGTGGCCACGTCATCGCCACAAACAGCAGGGATTGGGAACCGAAGGACTGAGTTAGCCACAGCTTCTCCCCCACCTCCAGTGGTTTGGGAATGAGTCCTTACCTCCAAGAGCCGTGTTGCTGGGAAGGCTTCCCAGTGCCGCCTGCCTCACCCCACTCCCACCCCCAGTGCGTCAGTCTGTCTCCTGATCCCCTTGTACCTGTCTCCATGTGGAGGTTGAGAGGATCACGGAGTCTGTGGCAGAGCTGTGGGGCCTCATCACACCCCCTGATGTCTACACCTAGTGGTTCCCAGGCTGTTTATTCCAGGGTACCTCTTACTGTCTTCTCTGACAAACCCCACAGTTCGGAAGACTGAGGTTAGGAGCATGTTAATAGCAGCTTTGTTTCACTGTTTTGACTAATCAAAGGCACATCTAATTGTGGATCAGAGCTTCTGAGCTGCAGAAGGTCATGCATTGAAGGATGGCAAAGAAAAACTGTTTTGCCATTAAATTCGTGTGTGGCGTCTTGACACGGGCAGGTGTATGACTTCTTTTAAGCTTTAAGAAATATTAAGGAACCAACAGATCCCCACGTGATTGCCTTGTTAGGCTGCTGAGGGCTTGGGACTTCAGTCTGGGAACCACTGACTATACATACCATTCCCCACTCTTCTTCACTGCCTGGCTCAGGCAGGCACTAACCTGGGAGTGTGGGTTACCTGGCCTCTGGGGACTCGGGGACTTGCTCAAGGAGGGACTGTGGACCTCCTACCTGTGGGTCATCCCTGAAGCCCTTGGGCACGTCATCATCTCCGTTGCCCGTGGTGCTGAGCTATGGTGGTTGACATTGACATCTCTCTGGGGGCTCAGGAGTCTCTGACTGGTTTGTGGCTGGATTGCTGGGGTCTTTGTGTCGGGCTCTTTTGCAAATCTATGAAGTGTTAGGGGATGAGGGAAAGGTGGTGGGCAGTAGGTTTCAGCCTTTCCTTTATGAGTGGGTTGCAGACTGGGTTGAATATCAAAATGTGTATATACTTACTCTCACCCCTACCCCCTGCTCCAAATACCACCCTGGCACAGGGTGGACCTCTGAGGTTCCTCTACCAATGGGACTGTCCCATGAATTAGCCCCCGAGATGTGCTGCATGGCAAACACTGGCTGCCCTCATCTTGCACACACACACACACATACACATACCCTTGTGGAGACCTCTGTCTGGCATGTTCCTTTTGGCATGTGCATTATTTTTCCTGGCTGTTAGTGAAGACCTCAACTGTGAACAAGGCCTTAGACCCCCCTCCCCCGTCCCTACATCCTCTTCCCAGGGACTGGAATTCCTTAGGATGCATACCAGAGCTTTCTAAATTTTCCTGTGGATAGAATTCACCTGGAGATCTGGCCAGGGAGCTGAGTTGGTTAGAGCATGGTGGTAGGGGCTCACCTGAAGGGCAAACACAGAGATCTCCAGGTCCCATTCCAAAGGTCTGCATTTCCAATAGGCTCCCAGGTGCTGATGATGCCCAGTTGACCTGCCAGGGAGACAGGGTGAAGCTGACTCTACTCTGGAGCTGCTGGGAGTCAAAAAAAAAATATGTACTACCTCCCCACTAAAACACCCCCACCCACATTCATGCTGCTCCCAGTAGGAGGCATCACCCCACCCGAGGTGGAGGAGGAGGGCTAAATTGCCAGAGCCCTGGGTCTGAACACTTGGGTCTAGATAGGGCCAGCGCGGCTGGTTGGTGAGGCCATCCCGTGACGCTCGGCCTCCTCAGTGAGTCCCCTGTGGCCTCCACCGTCACTAACCCTCTTTCCTGCCACCAGGCCAGGACTCATGGCAGCAAGGCCTACGACAGTGTGGCCCTCTGCAGTGAGGACCTGTGTCTACCTTTCTGCCTACTCATTCCCAGTGCCCTTTGCCCCTCTGTCCTGGCTGTGCCTCAGGTGCCCTGTGACCTCCCACTAACACACCATGCCTGTGGCTGCCACTCTCCACCTCACAAACCCTTTCTTTGCTCCTGGGACCTCCCTGGCGGCCCGGTCATCTTCTCTTTGCTGTCTGACTTTGGGCTTTCCTTTGCTAAGGCAGTTAGTACCGGTGGGAGGCAGGGAGATGGAGCCATGACTGAGGCTGGAAGTTGGGGTCCTGCTTGGTAAGCTGGGCCACTTGCCTTTGGTTGGGCCTCTTCTCCTTACGGTAAAGGGGCCCCCTGGAAGACAGGCTTCTCTGATCACCTAGTGTTCTTTGGATCTGTGCTCTAAGGGGAGACTTTCCTGGAACCTCAGCATCTGCTGAACTGGGTTAGGAGTGGAGGGAATGTGTATACACCCCATAAACCTGGAACCTGGGTACGTAGGGCCGTGAGCGGATGCCCTGCCTCAGTAGTCCTCGTCCGCCCTCCCTCTGGGTCTCTCGGCTGAATCCAGGCCCCTACTACTCGGGCTTCTTGAATAAGACCGTGAGGCAGATTTTGTCGTAGCCGCAGCTCCATGTGGCCCTGGGGGGCCCTGCACAGCCAGGCCGGGGTGACAGGAGACCTCTCCCTGCCAGCCTCCCCTTGACATTGTCCCGGCTAATAACGGGGCTAATAAGGAGCCGTTTCTTCTAACCTAATTGTATTCAAACATTTTAGTTAATTCTCCATTCATATTTTAGCATAATGGGATCGGGTGCTCTCGGCATTTATGGAGATTAATGCAGAGAAAGAGTTCCGGCTGCTAAGGCAACGCGGGGTGACTAGCGCCCTCTGGTTCTAGTGGTACTGAAGGAAGGGAGTAAGGAAGAGGCCTGCCGGGCCGGACCACCCTCCACCATCGGGTGTGGATGACCTGTAGGCTTATGCTGTCCCTCGCCCCGGGCATCTCCACCACTACACTTTCACGGGTCAGGAGGGCTTCCTCAGCAAACGTAGCCACACTTGGCTGGCCCATGTCTAAAATCAAAGAGATGGCCACATGCATCCCTGACCTGATTGAGTCTCTCCGGCCCTGGTCATCCACAGCTCAAGGCCGATGTGGAGAGGGGCTGGGTGGGCCTGGAGCAGAGCCGTCCATGAAGGCACTCTTCTTCCTTTGGCCTTTGGTGGGAGCTCACACCAGGCCACTCCCTGCCTCAGTTTGCCTCTCTGTGGAGAGGGCCTCTGCATGGGAAAGGACAGTTACATCTGAGCTGGCCTGGGCCCAAAGCTTCCTGCTGCCCCTGAGCCAGCCGGTCCCTGGCACAGGCCTCAGAGGCTGCAGCCCTTGCTGACTGGCTTCCGGCAAAACCTCCCGAGAGGGGAAGGGCTGTCTGGGACCTGAGGCTCCCCATGCCTCACCCAGGGTGGGGTCTCCGCCCTCACCGTGGCTGCTGCAAGACCAATGTGTTGATACCTCCCAGATAACACGTGCTGCCCCCTCTGCCTGGCCCCTCCTCAGCACCTGGAGGAGGCCCCCTCAAATCTCCTGCCGGCTCGGCAGGCTCACCTTCTGGCACGGTGATTTTTCTAAGTGGTTGACTAATTACAAGAGCAATACCATGCCTATGACAGATCTCAGACAGCGCTTCCAGCCCAGCCTGCAGTGTTAGGCCGCCCCAGTACCCGGGGCAGGCTGGGTACAGCCTCATTAGAAACTGGGTGAGTCCGGCGGGTGGTGCCCTCCCAGCTTGAGCCTGGGATGGAGCAGAGCCCTGGACCTCCCCTCAGCCGTTCCCAGATGAGGGTGCAGAAGGCCACAGGCGCTGCCCTCTGGAGACCCTGTGGTGGGTCAGCACAGCCAGCCAAGATGTCTAGTTTCCTATCTCTGGTCCAATCTGCAAATCCCTGGCTCTGTGTAATCCTCCCGATGCCCCCTGGGGCTGAACTTGGAAAAGGCATCAGAGCCTTCACCTGGGTGGCTGGAGCTACCCTTGGAGCCCGATTACATCGGGTCTGTTTCATCTTACTGATGGGCCTCACTGCGGAGCACTGAGTCGAGGGCATTTACAAGGGGCTGGCAGATTTTAAAGGCTGCCGTGAGGAGGGGACTCACCCGGTATCTAATGTAAGTTGGGGGCTCTGCATGTCCAGCCCCATTCTGCCCCCACTGCAGCCGGTAGAACAGATGCTTGGAAGGGGGACAGGCCAAGACAGCTGTCCTCCTCCCCACAAAGAGCGGCCACAGGGCTGGGATGCTGGTGACGTGGAATGTTTCAGCTCTGGGTTAGAGGCTGGCGGCAGGGCGGGGGGCGCGGGTGGCGGGGTGCAGAGAGCAGGGGCCCGATGCTTGCTCTGCTCTCCTCCCTGCCCCGCCAGAAGCCCAGTCCAAGCCCTACTATTCTGACTACTCCCGCTTCCGGCTGCTCGTCCACCACCTGTGTACCAGCCACTACTTGGACCTCTTCATCACTGGCGTCATCGGGCTGAACGTGGTCACTATGGCCATGGAACATTACCAGCAGCCCCAGGTAAAAGCAAGTGGGGGGGGTCACTAGCCTTGGGGACACCTTTCTACCAGAGTGAGGCAGTATCCTGAACCATAACCTCTGTATCAGGCAAGTGTTAAGGACACTACACAGGTTCCTCTTGTACCCCTAACAACTCCCTCTGAGGTGGGTACCATCCTGACTTATAAATGAGAACACGGAGGCTCAGACATGTTAGCTGGCTGACCAAGGTCACACAGCTAGGAAGGGGAGGACTAGCCCATTGTTAACTGAGTGTCTAGCGTGTGCCAGGCTCTGGACCTCATAAGTGAGACAGGTTGATGTTTGCCCTTCTAAAGTTAGATTCTAGGAACTTGTCTCCAGTCATCCTCTCTCAGCTCCCTCCAGCTCTCAGTTTCCCCATTTGTGTAACAAGGAGGTTGAACTGGTAATACACAAGGTCCCGTCCAGTCTCAGCACATACTCATGTGGACTCTCACCATCTCTCAAGGGAGGGTTTTTTTTTTTTTTTTTTTTTTTTTTTGGTTTTTCGAGGTAGGGTCTCACTCTAGCCCAGGCTGACCTGGAATTCACTATGGAGTCTCAGGGTGGCCTCGAACTCTACGCAATCCTCCTACCTCTGCCTCCCAAGTGCTGGGATTAAAGGCGTGTGCCACCACGCCCAGCTTTAAGGGAGGGTTCTTTAGAACCTGGTTGGAATGATGATGGTGTGGATGAGTACTCTGCTTTTCTCTGGGGTGGGGCCAGCTCAGCCGTCTTGGCGGGAAGAGGCAAGGCAGGTCTCCTGAACATCACTCTGCCTCCCAGGGCTGGGAGGTGTGGGGTTGCGGGGGTGGGGCCGACCTGCAGAGAGCCTGCATCTGGTCTCCATCCCTGCCAGGTCCTGGATGAGGCTCTGAAGATCTGCAATTATATCTTCACCGTCATCTTTGTCTTGGAGTCAGTGTTCAAACTTGTGGCCTTTGGTTTCCGTCGGTTCTTCCAGGACAGGTAACAGAGCAGAGGGCTTGGGGCGAATTGGAAGTGGGCGGGCTTTTGAGCCTGAAGACCCTTGGTGACTCCTGGGGTCCAGCCCCCACCCTAGGGCTGATGGTGATAGTGATGGCTGGGGAGCACCCAGGGCTTGGGAGGTGAAAGGATGCAGGGGGCTGATGAGGCAAGGGTCAGAGGGATTTGGCAGTAAGAAACCAATGTGGCCCAGCTGGGTCTTCAGGCCACTGAGCCTGGAGCAGACTTCCTGGGCTGGGTTCAAACTTGAGTTCCACCACTTAGTGGCTGGTGACCTTGGGTAAGTTACTTAAATTCTCTGTGCCTCAGTTTCTTCATCTGTTACATGGAAGGTAATAATACCCACAGCAGAGTTATGAGTTCCTGAATTCCTGTTTGTAAATCTCTCTTGATAGAATAAGTATCATATAAGTGCTAAATTTAACAAAAGCAGATGAAGAGGTAGGAGGATCACCATGAGTTCGAGGCCACCCTGAGACTACATACTGAATTCCAGGTCAGCCTGGGTTAGAGTGAGACCCTACCTCTAAAACCAAATAAACAAACAACAACCAAAAAAAAAAAAGAAAGAAAGAAAGAAAGAAAGAAAGAAAGAAACCAAGTGTGTTGGCTCATACCTGTCAAATCAGCACCCTGAGAAACTGAGGCAGGCAGGAGGATTGCAGTGAGTTCAAGACTAGCTTGGGCCACATATAAAGACACTGCCTCGAGAAAAAAGAAAGGAAAAAAAAAAAAAACAAGCCCTAGGTTAAAATCATAACTCTTCCTGTGTCATCAGCCAGCTTTGTGACCTTAGATAAGCCATGCCCCTTCTCTTCAGGATGGGAAGCCAGGCCAGCTGACCTCCACCTTTCTTCTCAGCTCTATCTTTCTGTCCCACCCATGGTTCCCTCCCCCATGCCTCCTTGCCTCACTCACGGTGCTGTGTCCCTGGCTTTCCAGGTGGAACCAGCTGGACTTGGCCATCGTGCTACTGTCCATCATGGGCATCACCCTGGAGGAGATTGAGGTCAATGCCTCGCTGCCCATCAACCCCACCATCATCCGCATCATGAGGGTACTGCGCATTGCCCGAGGTGGGTCCGGCTGTTTTCCCTCATCCCCAGGATGACCAGCTTGGGGAGATGGCGATTGTGCAAATGACTGTGGATTCCCAGGGGGCGCTCTCTCGGTCTCTGCCAGACGGGGTGGTTCAGGATGAGTGGGTGTGGGTGCCAGCTGGCCACTCCACCAGCCCCAGCCTGGCGCGACTCTGGCAAGCTGTGTGGCTGAGGCCCCGGGGCCGTCTCTCGTTCTACAGTGCTGAAGCTGCTCAAGATGGCTGTGGGCATGCGCGCGCTGCTGGACACAGTGATGCAGGCCCTGCCCCAGGTAGCCGGGAGGCGGGGTGGTTGGGAGGGAAGGGTTCTCATTGGGGGGAGGAGGGGGTGCCCTCCACTGGGGCAGGGGGCTCAGGGAAGCTGACTGGAGACCCAGCAGCACCTTTTCCGTTTCTTTTCCTCTTTTCCAGGTGGGGAACCTGGGACTTCTCTTCATGTTGTTATTTTTCATCTTTGCAGCTCTGGGCGTGGAGCTCTTTGGAGACCTGGGTGAGTTGAGGTCGGGGTGAGTGGAGGAGCTGGGGCTGGAGACCAGGGGGGTCGTGGACTCAAGTGGGCCTCTCTCCCTTGCCCTCTTCCCCTAGAGTGTGACGAGACACACCCTTGCGAGGGCCTGGGCCGACATGCTACCTTTAGGAACTTTGGCATGGCCTTCCTGACCCTCTTCCGGGTTTCCACGGGTGACAACTGGAATGGTATTATGAAGGTGAGAGCTCACAATATTGATCCCCACTCCCGAAGTACTTGGGCACTAGGGAGACAGCCCCACTCTGGAAGCCAAGATTCCTTGGGAAGACCATGAATAAAAGGCATACCCCATTGGGCACACCTTTAGTCTCAGCGCTCAGGAGGCTGAGGTAAGGAGGATCATAATGAGTTCAAGGCCAATCTGGGCTACAATGAGACCCTGCCTCCAAAAAAAAAAAAAAAAAAAAAAAAAAGCCTATTCCCTTGTCACACATGCCAGAAACTCTGGAACTTCCTCTCTCCATAAATGCCCTGACCCATACTCTCCTGTCACCTTCTGTCACCAGGACACCCATCTCCTGTTCTCTCTCTCTCCTGCTCTGATTTTCCAATGACAGCTCTATACACTGTCCTCCCTGGTCTCACACCTCTGTCCCAACCTCCCCCAGGACACCCTTCGGGACTGTGACCAGGAATCCACCTGCTACAACACAGTCATCTCGCCCATCTACTTCGTCTCCTTCGTGCTCACGGCCCAGTTCGTGCTGGTCAACGTGGTGATCGCTGTGCTCATGAAGCACCTGGAGGAGAGCAACAAGGAGGCGAAGGAAGAAGCGGAGCTGGAGGCCGAGCTGGAGCTGGAGATGAAGACGCTCAGCCCGCAGCCCCACTCCCCGCTGGGCAGCCCCTTCCTCTGGCCTGGGGTCGAGGGAGTTGACAGCCCCGACAGCCCCAAGCCTGGGGCTCCACACACCGTGGCCCACACCGATGCAGCCTCTGGCTTCTCCCTTGAGCACCCCACGGTAAGCAGTACTGCCTCTGCCAGAGGGCTGAGGGGGCCTTGGCACAGGAGAAGGATGGGGAGGGCAGGGTGAGCAGCAGCTCAGTGGGTGTGGATGGGAGCCCGGCAGGCCCCAGGATGCCTCCTCCATCCCCTTGCCCCGTCTAACTGGATGCTGAGGGATCAGTGGCCACCTGCCCCTCCCCAGAGATGGCATCCCACACTCCCTGTACAGGGGGCACCCTCAGCGAAATGACCGGCAGACATGCCTGCTCCTCCAGCCTGGTGTTGCCTCCCCTTCCAGACTTAGGTTCAAGGCTAAGTTCTCTGTTTCCTTCCTGTTTCTTTCTTACCCTTACCCAATTGCCAAACCTCTTTCCTACCCACCCTTTCAACCTACCTTATTCCCTTTCATCTCGCCATCCTTCCCTCTTCTCTTTGCCTCTCCCTCTCCCTGTGGGCCCTGCTCATACTCCATCTCCCATCTCTCCTTCCTCTCACTTCTTCCCCAACCCTCCTTTTCTTGTCTCTTTATTGCTGTGTGTGTATGTGTGTGTGCGTGTGTGTGTGTGCATGGATGTCTCATGGGTTTCATTTCTACTTTCTCTGTCTGTGCCCCTCGCCAATCCCTTGCCATAACACTTCTCATTGCTGCCCCTCTGACCCCTGCATCCCCTGGCTTTCCGGCTCCCCTTATGGGCTGGTCCTCCCAGGACAGACAGCTGTTTGACACCATCTCCCTGCTGATCCAGGGCTCCCTGGAAGGGGAGCTGAAGCTGATGGACGAGCTGGCAGGCCCAGGGGGCCAGCCCTCTGCCTTCCCTTCTGCCCCCAGTCCGGGCGGCTCCGACCCACAGGTTACTGTGCCCTGTGCTGTGCCCCCTCCCCTGACCGTGCCGAGCTGTGCCATGCTATTGCTATGCTTCTGGGAAGGCTTGGGGGGTATTGCCTGCCCACTGGGTATCTGGAGAAAGAGCAGCTGCAGAGCCTCAGTTGAGCACTGGGCCTGGTAGAAGGCAGTCTAGGGGTGCTCCAAGCTCTGGAAGGTAGGGAGACGGCATCCCCTTCCAAAGAAGAGGGCCAGGTGGGATGGGGCTTCATCAGAAAAAACCCTGGGAGAGAGAAGGGATGGGGCCATGAGACCTTAGAGGAAGAGAAAGCTGGGTGTCAGGCCCAGCCAAGAAGGGTCTCTGGGGATGGTGCGGGTGGCCATGAGACCCACAGAGGCACCCGTCTTAGGCCAGTCCATTTCTTCTCCGGTAGCCAGTACTCACTCCCACACCACCACCACCACCACCACCAGTCCTCTGGTGGCCTTGGAGCCATGAAGCCCACTGGGCATGATGACAGGTGTGAGTAGATGGCTTTTGCTGTCCTGAGAGCATGGAAGTCGATGCTGTCATCTTGGTTAGCTTCCCAATTCCCTCAGGGCAGCCCCTTCCCACAGCACCTTGGTTCTTCTCCCCAGGCCCAGCTCATCTTGAGCTGCTGCTTTCTGAGCCCCTCTAGTCCCACTCTCCTCCCTTCAGCCCAGATCCTCACCAAACCACCCCTAGGACAGGGGTCACAGGCCTGGAGCAGGTCAAGGAGACGGAGATGAGGGAGCCCAGTGCCACAGGCCTTGCTTTGAGAAGGGCTTGGCACATGGCCTCCTAGGAAAGCCTCCAGTCTGATAAGAAATGGACAGTGATTCTCACATGGTGAGGGCCCCTATCTCTTGTTGGAATTCAGTCTCAGAGCTGGCAGGGACCTGGAATGATCAGTGAGAAAGTGAGTCCAGTCAGTCCCCTCCCCGGGCCTTCTATCCTGAAGGAGGCTCACAGGAAAGGTGGAGGGAGAGAGGGAGACATGACAGGAAAGTGATCAGAGCAACCCACTCATGGGACCTCCATTGGATCCCAGCATTCTCCAAGCCCTGAGCCCCCACCCCCAAGATCCTATGCCAGCCAACCAGCCCAAGTGTGCCCCCTTCAGGCTGGCCAGGAGAGCACCTCCCGGGGCTCACTTTGCAGAACGCGGGCAGGCTTGCTGCAAGAGGAGGAGGAGGGCCTGTGAGGGGAGAAGACAGAATCTGGGGGCAGGCCAAGTCCTGCTAGGCTTTTGGAAGCAGAGAGAATAGGCAGAAAACACCATCAGATTGACACCATTGTCCCTAGCACACAACCCCCCCCATGCCGCTCTGCAGAGAGGAGACGGGCTCCGCGAGCCTTTCTTCATTCTTGTTTTGTTTGCCATATCATCTTTATGAAAGCCGAAGCCCTCGTTCCTCTGCTCCCCCCTGGGTGGTGGTAGTGTGGGAGGGGGCAGCTGAGGTGCCCGGGGCGTCTTCAGAATGTGTTTCTGCGTTTCTTGGTCCCTTCGCTTCGTCGGTGTTGGCTCTGGCTCTTTGGTACCTGCTGCAGCCTCTCTGATCAGAGCAGGGGGTTGAGGTGGGAGAGGGGAGGCACTGTGGGCGTATTGGGCAAGGGGGTTGGGGAGAGAGAAGGGATGCTTCCCCACACCGCCCCTGCTTTGTGGAAAGGGGAAGCGGGGGCCGCGTGTGTGCCCAGTGTGTGTCCTGGTTTCTCATGCCTGCTCATCTCTCTCCTGTCTAGATCCCTCTAGCTGAGATGGAGGCTCTGTCTCTGACGTCAGAGATTGTGTCTGAACCGTCCTGCTCTCTAGCTCTGACGGATGACTCTTTGCCTGATGACATTCACACACTCTTACTTAGTGCCCCGGAGAGCAATGTACATGCACACACCCCTCGCTGACTCCCCCGCCCGGGCTGAGCTGGCTGCACGGCTCCAGATCCTCTTCCCTCCTCTTCCCCAAGGTCCCGCCCAGAGGTGTCCAACCTGTGGGCAGGAGATGTCCAAGCCTTTGCTGGCATGAGTTCTTCTGAGCCTCCCATGGAGGACAAAGGAGTGAGATAAGATAAAACTGAGGCCTTGCCTGGAGGGGCGCAGGGACAACAGTTATAAGAGGGCTATTCATAGAGTGACATAGACCAAAACAGAAGTGGCCTGGGAGCCAGTCTCTGTGTTTGGAGCCCTGTACCAGCCAGCCCTCCTTCCCTGCTCCCTTCCTCCTGCCTCCCTGTCGTGAGACATCCACTGTGGTGTCCTGGGTGAGAGCCACAATCTCTGCTGCCACCACCATGCCCTTTCCCCCACATCCCCTGGGAGCTGTTCCTGTCTCCTTTGTCACTGTCCCTGTGTGTCCTTTGGTCCTGTCCTCAATGGTCCATGGGGGGAGGGGCCTCTCTGTGTTTTGACAATCTCTCCTCCCATCCTCGGCTCCTTTCTATCTCCTTCTAACAGTGAGCAGCCCCCTACTTCCTGATATCAGAGCAGGTCCAGCTGGGGTAGGATCTTCACCAAAGGCGGAGGGACCCATGAGGGTCACGAGTAGCTGACAGAGATGGGGCCTGGGGCGGAGAGCAAAAGGAAAGGACCCGGGCTATCCTTGGCATAGCCGTCTTCCACCTGCTGGGACTGTGACCAGTTAGGCCCATCTTGGGCCTCCCTGGGGACTGGGAGTGGGTAGTCCAAGGGAAAGGAGGTCACAAGGGGCAGAGAAACCCCTTAAGAGCCACCTTTGGCCCCCTCTGCTAGGTCCCAAGGCGTATCATTGTAGTTTTTCCCTGACACAGGTGCTCCAAACATCACTCTCATCCTGAGTCTGTCCATTGAGAAAGGAACTGAATCCACAGTCCCCAGGCCCGCCCGCCCACTCCCACCTCCAGAACCCCTGTGTGGTTAAAGTGGAGCAGGGAGTGGGGTGGGACATGCCCCTAGTGTTCATCTGTCACTCACCGTACCGGAACTCAGCTCAGGCCTGTCCTCTTTGATCGGATCCTCTAGGGAGTCTTTAGACAGCAGCCCAGGGACCATGTGCAGGGGTGGGGGCTGCTCTCCCTTCCCCCAGCCCTCCTCACCCCCCACCTGACCCACAGCTCGGAGGCTCGCCGGCCATGGTGTGAGCACACTCTCGGGGCAGGGCCTGTCCTTGCCTTGTGGAAGTTCATCCTGGGTCTGTCCCTCCCCCACCATGCTCATGCCCATCCCCTTGTCCCGGGGGAAACATGGGTGGGCTTTGGGCCTAGGTGGGGAGGGGCTGGTCCCTGTTGTCCAGCTGTGCCTCAGTTGCCAAAGCCAGCTGCCTGCTCTTCACCTCGTCCCCTGCTCCTTTTGCAGATGGAGCCCCACCTTGAGGAGATGCCAGTCCCCCTGGGACCAGACCTGCTGACCGTGAGGAAGTCTGGCGTCAGCCGGACACACTCTCTGCCCAATGACAGCTACATGTGCCGTGATGGAAGCACTGCCGAGGGGTCCCTGGGACACAGAGACTGGGGGCTCCCCAAAACCCAGTCAGGTACCAGGGCTGGGGCAGGCCAGCTTGGCTCACACAAGGACACCCAACCTTGCCTGAGCCTGCTCCTGGCTGGAGGTCACAGAGGCAACAGGACAGGTCTCTTTTATAAACTCTGGGGAGCCCTGGCCCAAGAGGGACACCCAATCTCTGTCTGACGGTGACCCTTGCTTGAGCGAAGTAGCTTTCAACCCGGGGCAGTGAGAGTAGATGTCCGACGGGAAGGCAGGCTGGAAGAGAGGTGCCCAGGGCTCCTCTCGCCCCCTCACCCCTCCCCACCACCTCCCCACAGGCTCCGTCTTGTCCGTTCACTCTCAGCCAGCAGACACCAGCTGTATCCTGCAGCTTCCCAAAGATGCACCTCATCTGCTGCAGCCTCATGCGGCCCCCGCCTGGGGCGCCGTCCCTAAACTGCCCCCGCCAGGCCGCTCTCCTCTGGCTCAGAGGCCACTCAGGCGGCAGGTGAGCAACTGTGCGGACCAGACCTGGGCCCGGGGATGGGAGACTGTGCTGGGACTCCTAGGCCATCCGCAGCAACACTTCTGTTCTTCCAGCAAACATGTCTTGTGTGTCGATGATACGCCAGCTCTAAGTACTCAGGGATGCAGTATTGGGAGGAGCACACGTGGCTGGAGTTTGCCCCCCACTCCAACCTACCCACCTTGTTTCACTGAAGAAGCCTGGGGACCGGGGGAGCAGTGGTTGCCAGGGCAACAGACATCCAGTAGAGGTGGTATTCAAGTTTCAGGCCTTTCCTTCCCCAGGCCCAACTCTTAGTTCTTTACAGTCTGGGAAGAGCTGAAGAGCATAGGCAGGGTTTAAATATATTCACTTTTGGCCAAGCCCATCTTCCAGAACCCACATTCCACAGGCCCAGGATCAAACTAAATGGAGCCAAGTAAGACTTGGGGCCCCCATACTGATGACCACAGTCCCTGAACACGGACATGTGAGAATCTGTTTGGCTCCATGCCCTTGGGGAGCCAGTGCAGGGCCCCTCATCTTCCACCTGTGATTGTGCCTGTGGTGATGGGCGCTAAGCTACAGCTCTTGCCCTCCGAGCTTACAGTCTGAAAGTGGAGACATCAGTGCCGTCAGGTTACCGCAGCATAGGTCACAGCTGTGCCAGATGCTCCTGTGGGCTACAGCAGGGAGCCCAGAAGAGGGAGGGGTCAGTTTGACTTGGGGTGGAGGATGGTGAGGCACTCTATCACAGAGAAGCCAAGTCCATATAGGTGAGGGGTGCTTGCCATAGGGAAGGGTATTCAAGACTGAAGAGATGGCCTTGCCCTCCCCACAAGCCGGAGGCACAAAGGAGCTAGCTGGGGAAATGGAGCTGGCTCTAGGGGCTTTCTTGCCTCCTAAGGGTTACAGGCTGCAGAAAACTCTTTCCGCAGGCTTGGGGGAGGCGGGGCAAGAAGGAAGGAAGACAGGTTTGGGGCTGGAGCGATGGTTTAGCCATTAAGGCACTTGTGTACGAAGCCTGAGGACCCAGGTTCAATTCCCTGGAGCCCACTTCAGCCAGATGCACATGGTGGCATGCGTCTGGAGTTCGTTTGCAGTGGCTGGAGGCCCTGGTGGACCCATTCTCTCTCCCTCTCTATCTCTCTCATAAATAAATAAATATAATTTTTTTTAAAAAAAAGGAAGACAGGCATGGGGGTTGAAGAGGAGATATGGATCATAGAGCTTGGTCTGGTCGTGGCTGCTATCTCCCACAAAGAGCAGCTACTGGTTGGGGTTCCTGCTTAGGGTAATCCGGAAGCTGCATCAGGTGGGGGCTGCCCAGCCTGACAGGAGAAACAGGGATAATTCATGCTGGAGAGGAAAACCTTTGGCTGAGTTCTCTACCCGTCCCTCACAGGCAGCAATAAGGACTGACTCCTTGGATGTGCAGGGCCTGGGCAGCCGGGAAGACCTGCTGTCAGAGGTGAGTGGGCCCTCCCCACCTCTAGCCCGGTCTTCATCCTTCTGGGGCCGGTCAAGCATCCAGGTGCAGCCACGTTCCCGCAGCCAGAGCAAGGTCTGGAAGCACATGCTCCTGCCAGCCCCTTGCCCAGGTTTGGAACCTGGTTGGGACAAGGACCCTCCAGAGATCAGAGGCAGCTTAGAGCTGGACACGGAGCTGAGCTGGATTTCAGGAGACCCCCTGCCCACCGGCAGCCAGGAGGAGCCCCCGTCCCCACGGGACCTGAAGAAGTGCTACAGTGTAGAGGCCCAGAGCTGCCGGCGCCGGCCTGGGTCCTGGCTGGATGAACAGAGGCGACACTCCATCGCAGTCAGTTCCCTGGACAGTGGCTCACCAGACCCCTCGAGCCTAGGGGGCCAACCTCTTGGGGGCCCTGGAAGTCGGCCCAAGAAAAAACTCAGCCCACCCAGTATCTCCATAGATCCCCCAGAGAGCCAGGGCCCTCGGCCCCCACCTAGCCCTGGCGTTTGCCTCCGGAGGAGGGCACCATCCAGCGACTCCAAGGATCCCTCGGCCTCGGGCCCCCCTGACAGCACCGCTGCCTCACCCTCCCCGAAGAAAGATGCGCTGAGTCTCTCTGGTTTGTCCTCTGACCCAACAAACCTGGACCCCTGAGTCCCACCCACTCTCCCTCTTACATTTCTCCACTGGGTGCAGATGCTAGCTCTGCCTCTGGGGCCGTATTCCTGATAAGCCCCATGTACACACTGGGGAGGCTTGCCCGCCTTGTGTGGTGGCTCAGGGGCCCGTGAGTAGGACTTCCAGGGAGTCCGAAGGTAGAGCAGCCCTGGAACCTTCAGCTCCGGGCAGGAAGAGAGGGACAGGCCCAGTGTGGCCGAGGCTCCAGACACCAGGAGCTGTTGGGAGAAAGCAATACGTTTGTGCAGAATCTCTATGTATATTCTATTTTATTAAATTAATTGAATCTAGTATATGCCGGATGTATGACATTTTGTGACTGAAGAGACTTGTTTCCTTCTACTTTTATGTGTTTCAGATTATTTTTGAGGCGAAGGCGTCTGTCTCTTGGCTATTTTAACCTAGAATAACTAATCTAGTTATATTCCCTGTTCTTGTAAAGCACAAGCTGTGAGTGCATTACAGCCCCGACGGTGGCCCGCCTTCCCACCTTCAGCGGAGAGCAAGAACCATTTTGGAAACTGTCATGTACGATTATTTTCTCCTTTAACCTCGTCATCGTTTTCTGTAGGGGGAAAAAAAAAAAGAGAAAAAGAAAAAAAAAAAACAAGAAAAAAATTCGAGATTTTACAAATGAAATGGAACCTTTTTATATATACATACATACATATCTATATATCTATATATCTATATAAAATAAAGTAATTTTCCAAAATAAAAAGTTAATCACAGTCCAGAGTAAAAGCAAAGGGGATGGAGAGTTAGGCGTGTCCAGATGGCCACGAAGAGTCAAGAGATGGGGAGTGGGCGGTGGGGAGAGAAGGTTTGGGCCCGCGTGAGCGCGAGTGCAAGTGTGTGTGTGTGTGTGTGTGTGTGTGTGTGTGTGTGTGTGTGTGTGTCTGAGAAAGGGAGAGCCCAAATGCTAACCCTAGAGGGCTACAGCGCTGCACTTCCCCCCTCAGTGTGGGGGGAAGAGGACCGTGTTCCTGGCGAGGCTGGGGTGGGGGCTCCTGCTTTTCTGTCAAAGCTTTATGGCGTCCTCTGAGCCAGGCAGCTCAGAGAATGTGAGTAATTCCAGATTAACTCTTATTTCTGCTGACAGCTCTCAGCCGCACACTGAAAACTGGAAATTGGCATAATGAAGCTGTTTTGGTTAATGGGGCCGAGGGAGGCTCAGCTGCCGCAGATCTGAACCTAGGGGCTGCTGGGGGAGGGGCCGGCATTTCTGGGGTTTCCTTCCCCCCCCCCCCGACTTCTGTCTGGGATTTGCCACACTCTGGCTGGGTGGTGACCCGAGGGGGTGTGGGGCTAAAATCTCTTTTGTCCCACCTGCCTGCTGGCAATGAGATTAAGCTGTGTAAACAGAGGAGGACGAGGACGCAGAGGCTGCGGCTGCTGTCCAGAGGTGACCACCTGGTGGAATTAATGGATGGGGTTGATGGGAGCTGGCCCCCTGAGGGGATGATGAACTGCTCCGTCCAGGTTCTTAGCCGCTCTGCTGCTGCCTGCGCAGTGGGAAGGAGTCGGGAGGGGGAAAGGTGGCCACCTCAGCGGCAGGGGCAGAGCAGGGGAGAGCCATGTGCCCCAGAGCCAACTTTCTGATTGATGCCACCGCCGACAACAGTCTTTTGTCTAAAACCCTGGTGTCAAGATGCAGTGACCATGGGCTCAAGCCAGCGTGTTGGGTGCCAGCCACCCCCAAACATCTGCCCCATTCCCACTCACACAAGCACCCCTGTCTGTCCCTTTAAACCCACATGGGATTTATATTTGTGCTCTGTGTGTGTGTGTGTGTGTGTGTGTGTGTGTAGCTGTCAGTCTGAAAGCACTTGGTGATAAGAATCAAACCCAGGGTTTCCGTTTATGGGAGGAAATAGTCTACCGCGGAACCCCACCCCTCAGCCCTAGATCGGATTCTTGAACCTCAGTTCACTCACAGGCCCCATCTGTGTGGGCAGCCGGGAGCCCAGAATGCCAGGCTGCTGGACGGCTGGACCTGCAGGCGTCCATCCTGCAGCCTGTTTCTCCTAAGTGAGGGGAGAGTTTTTCTAATTGCTCTTTTGGACAAAAATGCTACCAGACCTCGAAGCAAACACCTGGTTTGATCTTCCTAGGGAGCAGCATAGCTCTGATTCCTCGGGCCTTCTTCACTGGAGGGGGGCGGTGCCTTGCAGGAACTGGCTTTTTTTTTTTTTTTTTTTAACAAAGCTGTACAAAATTCCTAGAGTTTTGCCACCTGGGTCTACAGATTAAGCTTTTATATTTTTGTAAAATTCTGTAGCTGTCTATTCCCTGAGGGTAGGCGGTTTGGGGAGAGGGTTCTGAGCTCTTTTCTTCTTCTAGTGGTTGGGGGGATTCTGGGTCAAGGTGAAGCAGAAAGCTGGACTTCTGCCCCCTCCCTTCCCCATCCCTCCTTTGTCACCCACCTCAGCCTCTGTGAAGGGCACAGCAATGCTATCATTCTATAATAGACTTGAGGTGATGCCTAATGTGCCCAATTCTGTCTGAGGCCCCTTCCCCTGCTTCACTCTTCCCAGTAGGAGCCAAGGAAGATTGTTGGAAGAACACCAGTATGCTTTGAGGTTACTTTCCAGAGACCTGCAGGGGTCCACCTGATGAGAAGGAAAAGGTTGCAACTCATTCCCTCCCCCTCCCCCTCCCTCACCCCCATCGGTGGCCCTGAGTGTCCCTGGCTGGAGGCAGTACTTGGTGGTGCTGCGGACCTATGTTTGTTTGTTTGTTTGTTTGTTTGTTTGTTTTTCGAGGTAGGGTCTCACTCTAGCCCAGGCTGACCTGGAATTCACTATGTAGTCTCAGGCTGGCCTCGAACTCTCAGTGATCCTCCTCCCTCTGCTGGGATTAAAGGCGTGTGGAGCTATTAATAACAGAGTTGAGGTTACTATTTGGGGGGAAGTTTTGTGGTCTCTCCCCTGACAATGTCAAACGTTTATCACCATCATCCCGTGGCGGCACATGTCTTATAATCCCAGCCTGGGCTACGTGAGATCCTGTCTCAAAAATAAAGGAAAGAAGCAGACTTTGTCAAGGAGGGAAACTGTTGTCTCACTAGAAGGATTTGGAGATTTGGAAGTGAGGCTGCTGCCTGGTCTTTGAACGGGTAGTCGTAATGCTGATGCTGGCCTGGGGGTGCTTGTCTGGGTGGCTCCTGGAGTCTGCTTTAGGGTAAAGGGGGTAGGAAAGAATGAAGCTCGGAGGGGGAGTTGCTGGCAGTGTGGGGACAGCAGATCTTGTAGGTAGGGCCTCCATGGCAGACTGGGAACTACCCAAAGGTTTTAGAGATGTAGGGGGTTTTGGAGGGCAGAACATCTCCCTGGGTGCTTTGTCCTCAGTCTTCTCCCTAGGAATTCACAGGAAATTATGTCAAGAGTACCAGGCCCCCACCTTGGGCTTGGCTTCTGCTTCCTCCACCCCCAAGGCTCCAGGAAAAGGCCTGTCTGGGGGTGGGGTACTGGAGAGAGGAGTGAGCGGAGCTGGTGCTAAAAACAAACCCGAGGCTCACATGCAGTCTCTCACTCACTCCCTCAAAATGCTTAAGCAAGGAAAGCACCCGTGCTAGCGTGTTTCCAGGCAGCAGTGGATTCTGACAGGTTAAGGGACTTGGCCAAGGTCACATAGCCAGAATATAGCAAATATATAGTTAGGATTTCACGCTGGGTCTAGGGGTCCTGCAGCCCAGTCATTTCTCACTGTGGAGGGAATGGGACATGATGGGAAGAATCAGAATCATGCTCACAAACTGTAAAGCGTTTACAAGAGGGCTATGGGATTCTTCCCCAAAGCAGTCACATTTGGGTCTATAGATATATATACACTTGGTGTTCAGACACTCAGACAGACAGGCCCACTGCCTCCCACCCGGTGGGATTATAGTCTCCCATGTCATTTGGGCCACAGGGATAGTGAAGGTGTCACTCAGCCCCAGGTGCTGTCCAGGAGCTAGCCAAGGCTTGCTAGCCAACCGTCACTCCAGGTTTCCAGGAAACACCCTTCCCCATTGTGGCCCTGCCTTTGAAACCCTGGCACCTGTCCTCCTCTGCCCTGGCCACCCTTCTCCCTTCCTGTCCTCTAAGCCTCTAAGCCCCACCCAGACCTCACCCACTTTCCAAATAGGCTTCAGCCCCACCTGCACTCCTGGGCCCCACCCACCACAGCCTAATGCCCTA
Source organism: Dipus sagitta (assembly GCA_036346955.1). Lineage (NCBI taxonomy): Eukaryota > Metazoa > Chordata > Mammalia > Rodentia > Dipodidae > Dipus > Dipus sagitta. Next base: position 1,131,008 of record CM070778.1, on the reverse strand, counting down.
TGGCCTCTTCCCTTTCTTGGCAGCTGCCAACATGCCCCCTCCCCCATGACAGCGATGTAGTGAGAGCATCAGACACTAGATGGCAGCACATAGCACCCTCACCTTGGTACCACCCAAAGCTCCTGCGCAGGGACCAAGCCAGAAAAATAACAAGCTGCACAGTCCCAAGGCGGGAAGCAGACTCGCCCCGTCCGGTGAAGCACTTGCTGGGAAAGTCCAGACAGGAACGAGCCCCGGCGCCTGTGATCCCCCACCTAAGTCGAATGGGCTTATCCCAGACAGAAGCGGCCTGGAAGGGGTTTAGGTCTCAAAGCAAGTTTTAGTTGTGGACTGGCGCCCCCTCCAGGGCACGGGAGGGTGGATGAAGGAAACAGCTGTCGCAGTAAACTCCAGGAGCGGATTCTAAGAACCCTGCACTCTACATGCATTAGGCCTGATCCAGGTGTGGGAGCTTTGCCTGTGGCCGGTACAGCCCATTAATTCCTACACTGAAACCTCTGGAATCGAGTGCCGTAGCCAAGCCCTCGCATGCATGCCAATTAGATGCAGAGCAGTTGGGACGGGAGGCAGCCTTGCTGACACTGTGAGGAGACGAGGTGGCCTCATCAGGCTGAAGTCTGGAGGAAATGGCCCTGCTGTTTGGGAGGCCAGAAGAGGAAGGCAGGGTGTGGGAACTGGAGCATAATTTTGGGGTGCTCCTGGCCTTCAAGGGACTTAGAAAGAGCCAGGCAGTGAGGTTCAAGAAGCGTAGCTTTTCCTACACCTACCTGCCTCCATCCAAACCACAAGGCCTTTGCTGCTCCTCTCAGCAGCTTATGTTTCTTTTTCTTTTTCTTTGTTTGAGGTAGGGTCTCGCTCTAGCCCAGGCTGACCTGGAATTCACTATGTAGTCTCAGAGTGGCCTCGAACTCATGGTGATCCTCCTACCTCTGCATCCCAAGTGATGGGACTAAAGGCGTGTGCCACCACGCCCAGAGGTTCATGTTGCTTTTTAAAACTCAAAAGTTGGAGGACGGGAGAGATGGCTCAGCAGTTAAGGTGATGGCCTGCAAAGCCTAATGACTGGGGCACAAAGTGGTGCATGCATCTGAAGCACGTTTTGCAGCAGCGTGAGGCCCTGGCTCGCCCGTTCTCTCTATACCTCTTCTCTCTGTCTGTATCTCTTCTCTCTCTCTGTTTCTCTGCTTGCAAATAAATTTTAAAAGATTTAACCCTTAGCCTGGGCTAGAGAGATTGCTTAGTAGTTAGGGCACTTGCCTGCAAAGCCAAAGGACCCAGGTTTGATCCCCCAGGACCCACATAAGCCAAGTGCACAAGGTGGCGCATGCATAAATGTCACACATGCACACAAGCGGGTGCACGGTGGAGTTGGTTCCCAGTGGCTGAAGGCCCTGGTGTGCCCATGCTCTCTCTCAAAATAAATAAAAATAAATTTTATAAAAACCTTAGCCAGGTGTAGTGATGCACACCTTTAATCCAAGCACTCGGGGAGGCAGACATAGGAGAATTGCTGTGAGTTCAAGGCCACCCTGAGACTACAGAGTGAATTCCAGGTCAGCCTGGGCTAGAGTGAGACCCTACCTCAGAAAAACTGAAAAAAAAAAAACACCTCAAAAGTAGAGTAGACAGTGCTCAGTGCCAGGTCTGTAGCTCATGTCACAGCAGCCTCAGTACATACGAATTCTTCTCAGTCAGTCGTCAAACACTTCCTGAGAACTTGGTCAAGCACTGTCCTGGGTGCTGAGCAATACAGTGATAAATAAGATTCAGTCTCAAAGCCTGGGATTTCTTGCTCTGGTGAGGAGAAAACAACAACAACAAAAACTAATAATGTCCTACAAGCACTGTGCTCATTCTTCAAGAACTGTGTGAACGGGACCTCATCCCATGAGTGGTCAGGAGGTGTTCACCCCAATGCCTCAAGAGATGGGGAAAGGCAAGGATTGCCTAGGGTTCTGCCCTGGCCTTAGAACCTCCCAGGCCAGGGGATGCAATGGCTACATATAAAGCTGAGACTACAGAGGACGGATCTTTGCTCCATTTCGGAAGCCAGAGTCATGGGTTTTGCCCCAAATTGGAACTTGAACCAGTGAACTACAAGCTAACTCTATGGCTGGAAGGTCTCAGAGAATCATGCTGGGCCTGGTCTTCCCTTCTTAGGAAGAGGGGGGTGTTCTGGGGAGACCATTCCCTAAAGGGCTTAAAGGAAGGTCTCCCGGTCTCCTCAAGCCCAGAGCTAACTTTCCAAGTTCATCTGGTGCCTGTGACCCCAGAAACCTAAGACATGGGATGGCAGAGAACAGAAAGTCAGGGAGAAAATGCGGGGCGTGAGTGCTGGGGAAAGCTGCCACCAAGAGCAGCAGAAGGCTTGGAGGGCTGTTCCCAGCAGCTCAGGTCTTAGGCCCCTTAAACCAGGGCTGGAGGACACCTTCGATGGCACCTGGTCCACCTTGCTCAAGAAACTGGGTCCCAGAGACATCGAGGGGCTTGTTGAGGTCACATAGTGCACAAAAGGCACTGCCTAAGGCCTGGAGGGGGATTGGAGGTGACTCAGTCGGTTGCTGCCTTTGGGGACCTCTCAGACTGGCGGCGAAGACAGATTCTTCACAACTAAATATAACCCAAGGCATGCGGTGACAAGATGTGAATGCTCTGTAAAGTGTTCTGTCAGAAAGAGGGCTGTTGTGGGGAGAGGACAGGGTAGGAGATAGGAAGGGAGGGAGACATGGACTGAGGGCTAAGAGGACGTGCCCCGTGAAGGAAGCCCCCAGACCGACTGCCTGGGGAGGGAAAGCCTTGTCCTCTCCCGTCCACCCCCACCCCGCCGGTTCATCTCTGTTCTCATACACAGGGATCTTAGGTGACTTCTTGCCTGCCTAGAGGGCTAGGGGGCAGCCGGCCCTCACACCACACCTACACCGAGCCTCAGAGGATGGAAAGACCCTGTCCAGAGAAGAAGCGCTGGACTGCCAGGTAAACCCCAGCAGCTTCCAAGCAGGACAGGGGAGGGGAGAGCCAGGGGAGGGCCTACCATGGAAGATTCCTGATCAGCCCCAGGAACGGGGGTGGCGAGTTGGGGTCCTGTTAGGATGTGGACAGGGTAAGGAAAGATAAGAGGGATCCCAACATGGCCAAGCTGTGTCAAGCAGAAGGCCACAGACCCCCAAGGCCATTTCATAGATGGGAATGTGGAGCCTCAACATTAAGTTGAGGGTGCTGATGTAGGGCTCCTTCCTGGAGTTTCGCCTGCCCACCTCCCATCACGGCCAGGCTGAAGTGGAATGCACGTGTTCTGGTGTCTAGAAAGTGTCCAAGGAATAAACATGCTTTGCAGGCATTCCCATTGACCCCTCAGAAAACCCAGGGAGGACAATTCTATTCTTTTTTTTAAAAAAAATTATTTTTGGGACTGGAGAGATGGCTTAGCAGTTAAGGCACTTGCCTGCAAAGCCAACAGACCCACGTTCAATTCTCCAGTACCCATGTAAGCCAGATGCAGAAGGTGGCACATGTGTCTGGAGTCTGTGTGCAGCGGCTGAAGGCCCTGGCGTGCCCATTCTCTCTCTATCTCAAATAAATAAATAAATAAAGAAAAACAAAATATTTTTTCAAAATTTTTTTTATTAACAACTTCCATGATTATAAAAAAATATCCCGTGGTGGTGCACACCTTGAATCCCAGCACTTGGGAGGCAGAGGTAGGAGGATTGCCATGAGTTAGAGGCCACCTTGAGACTCTCTCTCTCTCTCCATATATATATATATTCATTCCATGGTAATGCCCTCCCTCCCCCCACTTTCCCCTTCGAAACTCCACTCTCCATCATATCCCCTCCACCTCTCAATCAGTCTCTCTTTTATTTTAATGTCATGATCTTTTCTTCCTATTATGATGGTCTTGTGTAGGTAGTGTCAGGCACTGTGAGGTCATGGATATCCAGGCCATTTTGTGTCTGGAGGAGCACGTTGTAAGGAGTCCTACCCTTCCTTTGGCTCTTACATTCTTTCTGCCACCTCTTCTGCAATAGACCCTGAGCCTTGGAAGGTGTGATAGAGATATTGCAGCACTGAGCACTCCTGTCACTTCTTTCCAGCACCATGATGCCTTCTGTGTTATCCCAAGGTCACTGCCATCTGAAAAGAGAAGATTCTATACCAAAAGTGAGAGTAGCATTAATATAAGGGTGTGGACATTAACAGAAGTGCTTACTGGGCAGTTTGATAAGCATAGTATATACATTCAGCCAGACAACAGCAGACGTTACACCCCTAGGGCTCATGACTACCCCTGTTTTAAGGTTTCGGTATCAGGGATGTATTTCCCCCCATGGAGCGGGCCTCCAGTCCAATTAGAGGGCAGTTGGTTTCCACCATGACAGACGTGCCACTATTGTACCTGTTGGCTCATTTGGCCTGGCTGGCCAAATATAAGGCTTGCAGTGTCCACTGAAAAACAAATTATTTATTTATTTTTTATTTTTTATATTTTTGGTTTTTCAAGGTAGGGTCTCACTCTGGTCCAGGCTGACCTGGAACTAACTATGTAGTCTCAGGGTGGCCTTGAACTCACGGCAATCCTCCTACCTCTGCCTCCAGAGTGCTGGGATTAAAGGTGTGTGCCACCATGCTCGGCTTTGAAAAACAAAATATTTTTTAAAATATTTCATTTTCAAAGAGAGAAAGAGAAAATGAATGGGTGCACCGACACCTCCAGCCACTGCAAACGAACTCCAGATACAAGCAACACTGTGCATCTGGCTTTATGTGTGGACTGGGGAATCAAAACCAGGGTCCTTACCCTTCTCCAGCCTTAATTCTATTCTTATCATCCATATTTTACTAACACAAAAGTAGAGACCTGGACAACACCAGGACATCACAATTTACGAAGACCATGAGAGGCCATGTCTTTTGATGCTGGGACCTGCCTCACACTTTGTTCTCCAGTACACACACACACACACAGACACACACACACACACACACACACGCGTTGGAGTCTTCCAGTTGTCCCTGGCAACTCATGGTAGATTGAGCTCATGGAAATTGCCATTTTACAGATGAAGAAACTGAGCTCTAGAGATGACCTTGACCTCACGAAGGAATTCATTTATAGTGGGAGGACTGCTAAATCCCTCTCCATGACTCCCTTTCTCACCAGGCCCCCCCATGGAGTGTTTGGGCTGAAGGCACTTGTGTTCCAGTCTCCCTTCCCTCCCCCTCTCCCCACCCCCATCGGACACTCAGCTGGAGGGGGGTGGGCACTACAGGGGCATCTTTATTCTGCAGCCCAGAAGCCACTGGAATGTTGGCACGTGCCGGCAATACGGCACCCTAAAGTCCCTTCCGACCGTGCAGTTTCACGGAGGCGCTGTCGCAACCCGCTGGGACGGTACAGCCCGCCCCAAGGGCCGGAGGGTAGGGCTCGGCGGGCGGGCGGGGCGGGGCGCGGCGTGGAGGCGGCTCCCGGCGCCCATCTGCCCCCTGTCCTGGCCCGGCTGAGCCAACCACCAGATAGCTTTCCTTGCCCTGCGCCTAGGCCACATGGACGCCCTGTGCGGCTCGGGAGAGCTCGGCTCCAAGTTCTGGGTAAGGCACGGCTCTCGGGGCCTGGAGGGTGGTGTGGGGAGGGGCCATCGAGGGCCGCCTGCTCCCTCCATCCTTGCCTCCCAGGGAGGGACGGGGTGGGCTGCAGGTGTCGTCCAGGGACCGAAAGCACACGTGGCCGGACCTGAGATAGCCTGGGAGTCCGGGAGGGGGCGATGGGGCGCCGAGAAGGGGTCTCATGGTCCCAGGCCTTTCCTGCCCTGCCTTTGTCTGCCGCAGTGAGGAGCATCGGAAGGTCTGGAGTGAGGCAGGGCAGGGCAGGGCAGGGCAGGGCATGCCAGCGGAACCGGGAAGTACCCCTCACTTGCCTGCCCACCCTGTCACCTCAGGTTGATCCCAGGGTACAGAAACCCACATTCCTAGTGAATGACCCCTCCAGCACCTGGCCCACTGAGCATGATTTTGGTTGTTCACCCTATACTGATGCCCTGTACCCCCGGGGGCATCCAGAGTCCCACTCAACCAGGAGCTGGGGACTCGGGACCCCTTCCTTCTTGGGAAGAATTCCTGTCACAGTTTTTTTTTTCTAAATATTTTATTTATTCATTTATGAGAGAGAGACAGAGAGAATGGGTGCACCAGGACTTTCAGCCGCTGCAAACGAATTCCAGACACATGCGCCACCATGAGCATCTGGCTTATGTGGATTCTGGGGAATGGAACCTAGGTCTTTTGGCTTTGCAGGCAAGTGCCTTAACCATTAAGCACTCTCTCCAGCCCTCCTGTCACAGTTTTTGTGTGCAAGAGCCACCTGGCTGCAGATCTGTGAGGAGGTCATCCTTACACCTTGTTGTATTCAGGAGGGAAAGACAGGCCCAAGAGTGCCTTAGCCCTGCCCTCTGCTTTGACACATGGAAAAGAAGGGAGTTCACAAAGGGACTTGCCCAAAGGCCCTCAGTTCCATGAAATGAAAGCTGCAATTGAAAAAGAGAAAGAAAAAACAAAAAGGAAAGAAAAAGCCTTCGGAGCTGGGGGTATAGCTCAATGGTATGTCTCAAGCCTAGTAAGCAGGAGGCCCTGGGTTCAAGTTTCAGCACTGCAAAAAATAAAAAAGAAAAGTAGCATTTGGTGACAATCATCAAATCTTTTTCTAAGACATCAGGCAGATATAGCCTAATGCATCCAATGCAGGGTTCGGGTGCATTAAATGCATGTAGCGTCAGAGCTCTCCTACCAGCTGGGACATCTGATGGTGCAGCCTCCTTTTCACAGACAGAGCAGACATTAAAGAGCTATTCCTGGTTGCTCAGGGGCTTTTCAGTCTAGGCTTGCTTCAAATCCAGACTCAGACTCCGAACCCCTAAGTCTCCCCCACTACTTTGCATGCTTATACACAGTCCAGTGTATATATTCCCCATTGTATAGATACATATGTGCAGGAGGTGGAGGTAGGGTGTCATCCATAGGTATGTGTTGTAGAGCTGTCTGTACAGGTACATGTGTGGAAGTCAGGAACCACGCTCTAGGGTTTTCGTTTCAGGAATCTTGGAAGCTGGCTGAGGTGGCGCACACCTTTAATCCCAGCACTAGGGAGGCAGAGGTAGGAGCATCACTGTGAGTTCGTGGCCACCCTGAGACTACATAGTGAATTCCAGGTCAGCCTGGGCAAGAGTGAGACCCTACCTTGAAAAACCAAATTAAAAAAAAGAAAGAAAGAAAAAAGAACGGAATCTTTGACTAGTATTTAAGGTTTGGGCTGGGCAGAAGGTGTTATATGGATTTTGGTAAAGTGAGGGCAATGGAGTACCTATGGGGGAAAAAGTATCGTTGGAAGCTGGGATGGTGGTGCGTATCTTAAGCAGGAGGATCATGAGTTCAAGGCTAGCCTGGCCTACAGGGCAAGACTTCTTTAGAACAGTAATGAGCCGGGGCTGGTGCACACCTGTAATCCCAGAGGTAGATGGAGGTGAATCAGAAGGTCATCCTTGGCTCCATAGTGAGTTCAAAGCCAGCCTGGGTTACAGGAAGACACTAATTCAAGTGTCTTTGGTTGGTTCTGGGGAAATGGCTCAGTGGATAAAGTGTTTACCGTGTAGCTCAGAGTACCTGAGTTCAAATTCCCAGACCCCATGTGAAAGCTGGAAAGTGTAGCAAGATTGTGTAATGCAGCTTGCCTATGAAAATGAGGTGGAAGGTGATGATTGATCAGAATGTTGTCATTTGACCTCCACACGCACTCAGACACACACATACAGAGAGAGAGAGAGAGAAAGATTAACAAAAAGTGACTGAAGCATTCTCTTTCTTGGAATCGCTAAGGGGCTCTGGTTAAGGCCCACAAGAAGCCCATTTGTCCTTCAGCCTGGCACAGCCACTTGTCACTGAGGTCCAAAGGTTGTGCTGTGGCTTTTTAGCATACTTCACTGCTTCCTTGGACTTGGCTAATGTGGCCCCAGCACAACTTTGGTCACTAGGTAAAAGGCTTGGAACTGTCCTGTTCAAGTGTCTTTGATCCTGGGTGGTAGCAAAATCCTGGCTGCCTAGAACTGTCCAGAGCAGTCCTCCCGTCACCTGGAGCTGGGGATCTTGGGACTTCCTCCTGTCCCAAGCTCAGAGATGCTTTTTTCTTTTTTTTAATATGGAACGCTTCACGAATTTGCGTGTCATCCTTGCGCAGGGGCCATGCTAATCTTCTCTGTATCGTTCCAATTTTAGTATATGTGCTGCCGAAGCGAGCACCCAAGCTCAGAGATTTTTGGTGCTATCTATCCTTCCATGTAATGGTAGAAGCTTGAAGCAAGATAGCCCAATCTTTCATTGTAAAGTTTCAGAGATAAAAAGTCAGCTGAGCCGAGTATGATGGTACATGCCTTTAATCCCAGCATTCAGGAGGCAGAGGTAAGAGGATCACTGAGTTCAAGGCCAGCCTGAGACTACATAATGAATTCCAGGTCAGCCTGGGCCAAAGCAAGACCCTACCTCAAAAACAACAACAACAACAAAAACAAAACAAAGGCAGGGTGTGGTGGCGCACGCCTTTCATCCCAGCACTCAGGAGGCAGAGGTCGGAGGATTGCCGTGAGTTCGAGGCCACCCTTAGACTCCATGGTGAATTCCAGGTCAGCCTGGGCTAGAGTGAGACCCTACCTCAAAAAACAAAGACAAAAACAAAAACAAAACAATAGGGCTAGAACAAAGTCACAGTGTCATGCTGTTATCTGTACAGTCAAAGAGTGCTGGGCTGAAACATAGGATGCCTAGGATATGGTGCCTGGCTGCACCTTTGAGCCTCCGGCATTCTGGCCCTGGAACTTTGTGCTGCCTACAAGGCCCTGTGGGTAGGAGCCTCTTCTCTCTTGTGAAGTCCTCAAGGGGTCTCTGCTTAGATACTTTGTTTATTTATTTATTTGTTTGAGAGAGAGAAAGAGGCAGAGAGAGAGAGAGAATGGGCACACCAGGGCCTCCGGCCACTGCAAACAAACTCCAGATGCGTGTGCCCCCTTGTGCATCTGGCTTATGTGGGTCCTGGAGAATCGAATGGGAGTCTTTTGGCTTCGCAGGCAAACGCCTTAACCGCTAAGCCATCTCTCCAGCCCTTAGATACTTCTGATGACAGGAAAATTGCTACTCCCCGGCCCCCTCCCAGCCTGGGAACATCAGGTTCCGTGTGATCTTCTTGGTGTCTGAAGGCTGTTCTGGCTGCGTTGGTCTTTGCTGGTGATTTGGGACAGGGTCGAGAAGGTGGCAAGCAGCTCTTGGCTCAGTCTCAGCGGGTCTTCAGAGGTGGGATGAGGGAGGGACTCAGGCTGAGAGTCTAGAGCCTAAGCTGTAACTGAGTTATCCAAAAGGATGGGATTCTGGGCTGCTCCCGTATACTGTGCTATGTTGCATCTCATTTGTGTCACATATTACCCAGCCATACCTTCCTTTACACTCACTAGAAATGACTGGGTAGCCAGGAAATACCTGAACCCAGAGGGACAAGGCGTGAGGCGTGGAGTGGACAGGCCTCTCTGGACTGCTTGGTACCCAGCCTGTCCTCACAGCCTGGCTTTCTCCACCTGTGAAATAAAGAATGAGCCGCCTGCTACTCGACTTGTGAGATTTCGTGGAGATCAAATGAAATAGGGCATATGAAATAATGTTGAGAGCCAAGAAGGCCCTACTATTCCTGACAGCGAGAGAAGAGACAGACAGAAATGAGGTTAGAAGGGGTGTCGGAGCCAGAGGTCCCACAAGAGAAGAGCTGCTGGGATTATCGGTACACAGATTGACCCTGCTGCTGCTTTCTGGGGAAAGGGGGAGCTGGCCCAGCCAAACCCCTTGTTCTCAGCCCCAGCTCACCCCGAGCATCTGAGTCAGGAGGCCACGGCCCTGTGGACAGATGGACACCCTCACTGTACATTCACACACACGCCACGTGCTAGATGTATGACCTCACTCGCTCCTCTCTTTCTACCTTACTGGGTACATTACCAGTATCTCTGAGCACGCTTTGAAGTTTGTGTGGAAATAAACTCCAAAAGAAGGGCTGGAGAGACGGCTCAGCAGTTGAAAGCGCTGGCTTACAAATCCTGATGGCCTGGGTTTGATTCCCCAGTACCCATGTAAAGGAGTTAAACAAACAAAAAAAAAAAAAAAATAGGGTCAGGCATGGTGGTGCATACCTTTAATCCCAGCACTCAGGAGGCAGAAGAAGGAAGAGCACCATGAGTTCAAGGCCACCCTGAGACTACATAGTTAATTCCATGTCAGCCTGGGCCAGAGTGAGACCCTACCTCGAAAAAAAAAAATTATATATGTATGGACTGGAGAGATGGCTTAGTAGTTGAGGTGCTTGCTTGTGAAACCCAAGGTTCCAGGTTTGATTCCCAAGTACCCACATAAGCCAGATGCACAAGGGGGCGCACACTTCTGGAGTTCGTTTGCAGTGACTGGAAGCCCTGGCGCGCCCATTCTCTCTCTTTCTCTCTATCTGCCTCTTCCTCTCTCTGTCACTCTCAAATAAATAAATAAAACTGAACAAAAAAAAATTTAAAAAAATATTTAAAAAAAAAACCTTAGCCAGGGGTAGTGACACACACCTTTAATCCAAGCACTCAGGGAGGCAGACATAGGAGAACTGGTGTGAGTTCAAGGCCACCCTGAGACTACAGAGTGAATTCCAGGTCAGCCTGGGCTAGAGTGAGACCCTACCTCAGAGAAACTGAAAAAAAAAAAAAAAACACCTCAAAAGTAGAGTGTCTACTGGGTCCCAGTGCTCAGTGCCAGGTCTGTAGCTCATGTCACAGCAGCCTCAGCACCTACAAATTCTTCTCAGTCAGTCGTCAAACACTTCCTGAGAACTTGGTCAAGCACTGTCCAGGGTGCTGAGGAATACAGTGATAAATAAGATTCAGTCTCAAAGCCTGGGATTTCTTGCTCTGGTGAGGAGAAAACAACAACAACAAAAACTAATAAAGTCCTACAAACACTGTGCTCATTCTTCAAGAACTGTGTGAACGGGACCTCATCCCATGAGTGGTCAGGGGGTGTTCACCCCAATGCCTCAAGAGATGGGGAAAGGCAAGGATTGCCTAGGGTTCTGCCCTGGCCTTAGAACCTCCCAGGCCAGGGGATGCAATGGCTACATATAAAGCTGAGACTACAGAGGACGGATCTTTGCTCCATTTTGGAAGCCAAAGTCATGGGTTTTGCCCCAAACTGGAGCTTGAACCAGTGAACTACAAGCTAACTCTATGGCTGGAAGGTCTCAGAGAACCATGCTGGGCCTGGTCTTCCCTTCTTAGGAAGAGGGGGGTGTTCTGGGGAGATCATTCCCTAAAGGGCTCAAAGGAAGGTCTCCTGGTCTCCTCAAGCCCAGAGCTAACTTTCCAAGTTCATCTGGTGCCTGTGACCCCAGAAACCTAAGACATGGGATGGCAGAGAACAGAAAGTCAGGGAGAAAATGCGGGGCGTGAGTGCTGGGGAAAGCCACGACCAAGATCAGCAGAAGGCTTGGAGGGCTGTTCCCAGCAGCTCAGGTCTTAGACCCCTTGACCACCAGGGCTGGAGGACACCTTCGATGGCACCTGGTCCACCTTGCTCAAGAAACTGGGTCCCAGAGACATTGAGGGGCTTGTTGAGGTCACATAGTGCACAAAAGGCACTGCCTAAGGCCTGGAGGGGGATTGGAGGTGACTCAGTCGGTTGCTGCCTTTGGGGACCTCTCAGACTGGCGGCGAAGACAGATTCTTCACAACTAAATATAACCCAAGGCATGCGGTGACAAGATGTGAATGCTCTGTAAAGTGTTCTGTCAGAAAGAGGGCTGTTGTGGGGAGAGGACAGGGTAGGAGATAGGAAGGGAGGGAGACATGGACTGAGGGCTAAGAGGACGTGCCCCGTGAAGGAAGCCCCCAGACCGACTGCCTGGGGAGGGAAAGCCTTGTCCTCTCCCGTCCACCCCCACCCCACCGGTTCATCTCTGTTTTCATACACAGGGATCTTAGGTGACTTCTTGCCTGCCTAGAGGGCTAGGGGCAGCCGGCCCTCACACCACACCTACACCGAGCCTCAGAGGATGGAAAGACCCTGTCCAGAGAAGAAGCGCTGGACTGCCAGGTAAACCCCACCAGCTTCCAGGCAGGACAGGGGAGGGGAGAGCCAGGGGAGGGCCTACCATGGAAGATTCCTGATCAGCCCAGGAACGGGGGTGGCGAGTTGGGGTCCTGTTAGGATGTGGACAGGGTAAGGAAAGATAGAGGGATCCCAACATGGCCAAGCTGTGGCAAGCAGAAGGCCACAGACCCCCAAGCCCATTTCATAGATGGGAATGTGGAGCCTCAACATTAAGTTGAGGGTGCTGATGTAGGGCTCCTTCCTGGAGTTTCGCCTGCCCGCCTCCCATCACGGCCAGGCTGAAGTGGAATGCACGTGTTCTGGTGTCTAGAAAGTGTCCAAGGAATAAACATGCTTTGCAGGCATTCCCACTGACCCCTCAGAAAACCCAGGGAGGACAATTCTATTCTTTTTTTAAAAAAAAATTTATTTTTGGGACTGGAGAGATGGCTTAGCAGTTAAGGCACTTGCCTGCAAAGCCAACAGACCCACGTTCAATTCTCCAGTACCCATGTAAGCCAGATGCAGAAGGTGGCACATGTGTCTGGAGTCTGTGTGCAGCGGCTGAAGGCCCTGGCGTGCCCATTCTCTCTCTATCTCAAATAAATAAAGAAAGAAAGAAAAACAAAATATTTTTTCAAAAATTTTTTTATTAACAACTTCCATGATTATAAAAAAATATCCCGTGGTGGTGCACACCTTGAATCCCAGCACTTGGGAGGCAGAGGTAGGAGGATTGCCATGAGTTAGAGGCCACCTTGAGACTCTCTCTCTCTCTCCATATATATATATATTCATTCCATGGTAATGCCCTCCCTCCCCCCACTTTCCCCTTTGAAACTCCACTCTCCATCATATCCCCTCCACCTCTCAATCAGTCTCTCTTTTATTTTAATGTCATGATCTTTTCTTCCTATTATGATGGTCTTGTGTAGGTAGTGTCAGGCACTGTGAGGTCATGGATATCCAGGCCATTTTGTGTCTGGAGGAGCACGTTGTAAGGAGTCCTACCCTTCCTTTGGCTCTTACATTCTTTCTGCCACCTCTTCTGCAATAGACCCTGAGCCTTGGAAGGTGTGATAGAGATATTGCAGCACTGAGCACTCCTGTCACTTCTTTCCAGCACCATGATGCCTTCTGTGTTATCCCAAGGTCACTGCCATCTGAAAAGAGAAGATTCTATACCAAAAGTGAGAGTAGCATTAATATAAGGGTGTGGACATTAACAGAAGTGCTTACTGGGCAGTTTGATAAGCATAGTATATACATTCAGCCAGACAACAGCAGACGTTACACCCCTAGGGCTCATGACTACCCCTGTTTTAAGGTTTCGGTATCAGGGATGTATTTCCCCCCATGGAGCGGGCCTCCAGTCCAATTAGAGGGCAGTTGGTTTCCACCATGACAGACGTGCCACTATTGTACCTGTTGGCTCATTTGGCCTGGCTGGCCAAATATAAGGCTTGCAGTGTCCACTGAAAAACAAATTATTTATTTATTTTTTATTTTTTATATTTTTGGTTTTTCAAGGTAGGGTCTCACTCTGGTCCAGGCTGACCTGGAACTAACTATGTAGTCTCAGGGTGGCCTTGAACTCACGGCAATCCTCCTACCTCTACCTCCAGAGTGCTGGGATTAAAGGTGTGTGCCACCATGCTCGGCTTTGAAAAACAAAATATTTTTTTAAATATTTCATTTTCAAAGAGAGAAGGAGAAAATGAATGGGTGCACCGACACCTCCAGCCACTGCAAACGAACTCCAGATACAAGCAACACTGTGCATCTGGCTTTATGTGTGGACTGGGGAATCAAAACCAGGGTCCTTACCCTTCTCCAGCCTTAATTCTATTCTTATCATCCATATTTTACTAACACAAAAGTAGAGACCTGGACAACACCAGGACATCACAATTTACGAGGACCATGAGAGGCCATGTCTTTTGATGCTGGGACCTGCCTCACACTTTGTTCTCCAGTACACACACACACACACAGACACACACACACACACACACACACACACGTTGGAGTCTTCCAGTTGTCTCTGGCAACTCATGGTAGATTGAGCTCATGGAAATTGCCATTTTACAGATGAAGAAACTGAGCTCTAGAGATGACCTTGACGTCACGAAGGAATTCATTTATAGTGGGAGGACTGCTAAATCCCTCTCCATGACTCCCTTTCTCACCAGGCCCCCCCATGGAGTGTTTGGGCTGAAGGCACTTGTGTTCCAGTCTCCCTTCCCTCCCCCTCTCCCCACCCCCATCGGACACTCAGCTGGAGGGGGGTGGGCAGCAGCCTCGGGGTCTACAGGGGCATCTTTATTCTGCAGCCCAGAAGCCACTGGAATGTTGGCACGTGCCGGCAATACGGCACCCTAAAGTCCCTTCCGACCGTGCAGTTTCACGGAGGCGCTGTCGCAACCCACTGGGACGGTACAGCCCGCCCCAAGGGCCGGAGGGTAGGGCTCGGCGGGCGGGCGGGGCGGGGCGCGGCGTGGAGGCGGCTCCGGCGCCCATCTGCCCCCTGTCCTGGCCCGACTGAGCCAACCACCACATAGCTTTCCTTGCCCTGCGCCTAGGCCACATGGACGCCCTGTGCGGCTCGGGAGAGCTCGGCTCCAAGTTCTGGGTAAGGCACGGCTCTCGGGGCCTGGAGGGTGGTGTGGGGAGGGGCCATCGAGGGCCGCCTGCTCCCTCCATCCTTGCCTCCCAGGGAGGGACGGGGTGGGCTGCAGGTGTCGTCCAGGGACCGAAAGCACACGTGGCCGGACCTGAGATAGCCTGGGAGTCCGGGAGGGGGCGATGGGGCGCCGAGAAGGGGTCTCATGGTCCCAGGCCTTTCCTGCCCTGCCTTTGTCTGCCGCAGTGAGGAGCATCGGAAGGTCTGGAGTGAGGCAGGGCAGGGCAGGGCAGGGCAGGGCAGGGCATGCCAGCGGAACCGGGAAGTACCCCTCACTTGCCTGCCCACCCTGTCATCTCGGGTTGATCCCAGGGTACAGAAACCCACATTCCTAGTGAATGACCCCTCCAGCACCTGGCCCACTGAGCATGATTTTGGTTGTTCACCCTATACTGATGCCCTGTACCCCCGGGGGCATCCAGAGTCCCACTCAACCAGGAGCTGGGGACTCGGGACCCCTTCCTTCTTGGGAAGAATTCCTGTCACAGTTTTTTTTTTTTCTAAATATTTTATTTATTCATTTATGAGAGAGAGACAGAGAGAATGGGTGCACCAGGACTTTCAGCCGCTGCAAACGAATTCCAGACACATGCGCCACCATGAGCATCTGGCTTATGTGGATTCTGGGGAATGGAACCTAGGTCTTTTGGCTTTGCAGGCAAGTGCCTTAACCATTAAGCACTCTCTCCAGCCCTCCTGTCACAGTTTTTGTGTGCAAGAGCCACCTGGCTGCAGATCTGTGAGGAGGTCATCCTTACACCTTGTTGTATTCAGGAGGGAAAGACAGGCCCAAGAGTGCCTTAGCCCTGCCCTCTGCTTTGACACATGGAAAAGAAGGGAGTTCACAAAGGGACTTGCCCAAAGGCCCTCAGTTCCATGAAATGAAAGCTGCAATTGAAAAAGAGAAAGAAAAAACAAAAAGGAAAGAAAAAGCCTTCGGAGCTGGGGGTATAGCTCAATGGTATGTCTCAAGCCTAGTAAGCAGGAGGCCCTGGGTTCAAGTTTCAGCACTGCAAAAAATAAAAAAGAAAAGTAACATTTGGTGACAATCATCAAATCTTTTTCTAAGACATCAGGCAGATATAGCCTAATGCATCCAATGCAGGGTTCGGGTGCATTAAATGCATGTAGCGTCAGAGCTCTCCTACCAGCTGGGACATCTGATGGTGCAGCCTCCTTTTCACAGACAGAGCAGACATTAAAGAGCTATTCCTGGTTGCTCAGGGGCTTTTCAGTCTAGGCTTGCTTCAAATCCAGACTCAGACTCCGAACCCCTAAGTCTCCCCCACTACTTTGCATGCTTATACACAGTCCAGTGTATATATTCCCCATTGTATAGATACATATGTGCAGGAGGTGGAGGTAGGGTGTCATCCATAGGTATGTGTTGTAGAGCTGTCTGTACAGGTACATGTGTGGAAGTCAGGAACCACGCTCTAGGGTTTTCGTTTCAGGAATCTTGGAAGCTGGCTGAGGTGGCGCACACCTTTAATCCCAGCACTAGGGAGGCAGAGGTAGGAGCATCACTGTGAGTTCGTGGCCACCCTGAGACTACATAGTGAATTCCAGGTCAGCCTGGGCAAGAGTGAGACCCTACCTTGAAAAACCAAATTAAAAAAAAGAAAGAAAGAAAAAAGAACGGAATCTTTGACTAGTATTTAAGGTTTGGGCTGGGCAGAAGGTGTTATATGGATTTTGGTAAAGTGAGGGCAATGGAGTACCTATGGGGGAAAAAGTATCGTTGGAAGCTGGGATGGTGGTGCGTATCTTAAGCAGGAGGATCATGAGTTCAAGGCTAGCCTGGCCTACAGGGCAAGACTTCTTTAGAACAGTAACGAGCCGGGGCTGGTGCACACCTGTAATCCCAGAGGTAGATGGAGGTGAATCAGAAGGTCATCCTTGGCTCCATAGTGAGTTCAAAGCCAGCCTGGGTTACAGGAAGACACTAATTCAAGTGTCTTTGGTTGGTTCTGGGGAAATGGCTCAGTGGATAAAGTGTTTACCGTGTAGCTCAGAGTACCTGGGTTCAAATTCCCAGACCCCATGTGAAAGCTGGAAAGTGTAGCAAGATTGTGTAATGCAGCTTGCCTATGAAAATGAGGTGGAAGGTGATGATTGATCAGAATGTTGTCATTTGACCTCCACACGCACTCAGACACACACATACAGAGAGAGAGAGAGAGAAAGATTAACAAAAAGTGACTGAAGCATTCTCTTTCTTGGAATCGCTAAGGGGCTCTGGTTAAGGCCCACAAGAAGCCCATTTGTCCTTCAGCCTGGCACAGCCACTTGTCACTGAGGTCCAAAGGTTGTGCTGTGGCTTTTTAGCATACTTCACTGCTTCCTTGGACTTGGCTAATGTGGCCCCAGCACAACTTTGGTCACTAGGTAAAAGGCTTGGAACTGTCCTGTTCAAGTGTCTTTGATCCTGGGTGGTAGCAAAATCCTGGCTGCCTAGAACTGTCCAGAGCAGTCCTCCCGTCACCTGGAGCTGGGGATCTTGGGACTTCCTCCTGTCCCAAGCTCAGAGATGCTTTTTTCTTTTTTTTAATATGGAACGCTTCACGAATTTGCGTGTCATCCTTGCGCAGGGGCCATGCTAATCTTCTCTGTATCGTTCCAATTTTAGTATATGTGCTGCCGAAGCGAGCACCCAAGCTCAGAGATTTTTGGTGCTATCTATCCTTCCATGTAATGGTAGAAGCTTGAAGCAAGATAGCCCAATCTTTCATTGTAAAGTTTCAGAGATAAAAAGTCAGCTGAGCCGAGTATGATGGTACATGCCTTTAATCCCAGCATTCAGGAGGCAGAGGTAAGAGGATCACTGAGTTCAAGGCCAGCCTGAGACTACATAATGAATTCCAGGTCAGCCTGGGCCAAAGCAAGACCCTACCTCAAAAACAACAACAACAACAAAAACAAAACAAAGGCAGGGTGTGGTGGCGCACGCCTTTCATCCCAGCACTCAGGAGGCAGAGGTCGGAGGATTGCCGTGAGTTCGAGGCCACCCTTAGACTCCATGGTGAATTCCAGGTCAGCCTGGGCTAGAGTGAGACCCTACCTCAAAAAACAAAGACAAAAACAAAAACAAAACAATAGGGCTAGAACAAAGTCACAGTGTCATGCTGTTATCTGTACAGTCAAAGAGTGCTGGGCTGAAACATAGGATGCCTAGGATATGGTGCCTGGCTGCACCTTTGAGCCTCCGGCATTCTGGCCCTGGAACTTTGTGCTGCCTACAAGGCCCTGTGGGTAGGAGCCTCTTCTCTCTTGTGAAGTCCTCAAGGGGTCTCTGCTTAGATACTTTATTTATTTATTTGTTTGAGAGAGAGAAAGAGGCAGAGAGAGAGAGAGAATGGGCACACCAGGGCCTCCGGCCACTGCAAACAAACTCCAGATGCGTGTGCCCCCTTGTGCATCTGGCTTATGTGGGTCCTGGAGAATCGAATGGGAGTCTTTTGGCTTCGCAGGCAAACGCCTTAACCGCTAAGCCATCTCTCCAGCCCTTAGATACTTCTGATGACAGGAAAATTGCTACTCCCCGGCCCCCTCCCAGCCTGGGAACATCAGGTTCCGTGTGATCTTCTTGGTGTCTGAAGGCTGTTCTGGCTGCGTTGGTCTTTGCTGGTGATTTGGGACGGGGTCGAGAAGGTGGCAAGCAGCTCTTGGCTCAGTCTCAGCGGGTCTTCAGAGGTGGGATGAGGGAGGGACTCAGGCTGAGAGCCTAGAGCCTAAGCTGTAACTGAGTTATCCAAAAGGATGGGATTCTGGGCTGCTCCCGTATACTGTGCTATGTTGCATCTCATTTGTGTCACATATTACCCAGCCATACCTTCCTTTACACTCACTAGAAATGACTGGGTAGCCAGGAAATACCTGAACCCAGAGGGACAAGGCGTGAGGCGTGGAGTGGACAGGCCTCTCTGGACTGCTTGGTACCCAGCCTGTCCTCACAGCCTGGCTTTCTCCACCTGTGAAATAAAGAATGAGCCGCCTGCTACTCGACTTGTGAGATTTCGTGGAGATCAAATGAAATAGGGCATATGAAATAATGTTGAGAGCCAAGAAGGCCCTACTATTCCTGACAGCGAGAGAAGAGACAGACAGAAATGAGGTTAGAAGGGGTGTCGGAGCCAGAGGTCCCACAAGAGAAGAGCTGCTGGGATTATCGGTACACAGATTGACCCTGCTGCTGCTTTCTGGGGAAAGGGGGAGCTGGCCCAGCCAAACCCCTTGTTCTCAGCCCCAGCTCACCCCGAGCATCTGAGTCAGGAGGCCACGGCCCTGTGGACAGATGGACACCCTCACTGTACATTCACACACACGCCACGTGCTAGATGTATGACCTCACTCGCTCCTCTCTTTCTACCTTACTGGGTACATTACCAGTATCTCTGAGCACGCTTTGAAGTTTGTGTGGAAATAAACTCCAAAAGAAGGGCTGGAGAGACGGCTCAGCAGTTGAAAGCGCTGGCTTACAAATCCTGATGGCCTGGGTTTGATTCCCCAGTACCCATGTAAAGGAGTTAAACAAACAAAAAAAAAAAAAAATAGGGTCAGGCATGGTGGTGCATACCTTTAATCCCAGCACTCAGGAGGCAGAAGAAGGAAGAGCACCATGAGTTCAAGGCCACCCTGAGACTACATAGTTAATTCCATGTCAGCCTGGGCCAGAGTGAGACCCTACCTCGAAAAAAAAAAATTATATATGTATGGACTGGAGAGATGGCTTAGTAGTTGAGGTGCTTGCTTGTGAAACCCAAGGTTCCAGGTTTGATTCCCAAGTACCCACATAAGCCAGATGCACAAGGTGGTGCATGCATCTGGAGTTCATTTGCAGTGGCTATAGGCCCTGGTATACCCCTTCTCTCTCTCTCTCTCTCTACTTGTGTGTATGTATCTGTCTCTTTCTCTCTCTCAAATAAATAAATATTTTTAATTCCAAAAGTATAGACTAGTGTGTTGGCTTAGGCCTGTTATCCCAGCATTTAGAAGGCTGAAATGGGAGGACAGCAGGAAGTTCAAGGCCAGCTTGGCATATACACCTGTACATGCACTACATACACTCACATATATATACACACCATACCACACAAACTACAAACATGTTTAAAAAAATTTTTTAAAGGCCATCCTTGGCTATGTATTGAGGCCAGCCAGGGCTACAAAGCAAGAACCTGTCTTAAAAAAAAATCAAACCAAGCATGGTGTCATATACCTGTAATCCCAGCACTTGGAAGGTCGAGGTAGGAGGATCAAGAGTTCAAGACCAGGGGGGCTGGAGAGATGGGTCAGTGGTTGAGGTGCTTGCCTGCAGAGCCAAAGAACCCAGGTTCGATTCTCCAGGACTATTCACATAAACCAGATGCTCAAGGTGGCACATGCATCTGGAGTTCATTTGCAGTGGCTGGAGGCCCTAGCACGCCCATTCTCTCTCTCTCTCCCCCCTCCTCTCTCTCTCTTTCTCTCTCTCTGTTTCTGTCTATCTGCCTCTCTCGCTCTCAAATAAAGAGATGAAAATAATTTTTTTTTTCGAGGTAGGGTTTCACTCTAGCTCAGGCTGACCTGGAATTCACTCTGTAGTCTCAGGGTGGCCTCGAACTCACAGTAATCCTCCTACATCTGCCTCCCAAGTGCTGGCATTAAAGGTGTTTGCCACCACACCTTGCAAAATAAAATATATTTTTTTAAAAAGTTCAAGGCCAGGGCTGGAGAGATGGCTCAGTGTTTAAGTATGCTTCCTGAGCAAGTTTGATGGTCTCAGGGGGCCTTAGAATGCCTGAGTTAGATTCCCTCAGCACCCACATAAACAGCTGGTCACAGTCACATATATCTGTAACCTCTGTGGGGAGCAGAACCCAGAGAATCGCTGGGGCTCCTGAAAAGAGACAAGCTCCAAAGTCAGCAAGAGACCCCACCTCAAGGACAAACAGGTGGGTGAGTGGTGGAGCGGGATACCTGACATTTGCCTCTGGCCTCTGCGTGTATCAGCACATACACTTGTACATGCATACACATGCACACACATATACGCACCATACATACTACCCACATGTTTTAAAAAACAAAAAAAAGAAAAGGTCACCTTTGGTTATAGATTGAGCTTGAGGACAGCCTGGGCTATATGAGACCTTATCTCACAAAAAAAAAAATTTCAGAAATTTCCAGAAGAGTGAATGGATTATGTGCCCAAACTACCTCCCAGTTCATGAGGTCAGAAATGCCTCCAGGGGAAAGGAGGCTGTGGTTTACTCTTGCTCTGGCCTGCTGCCCCCGCCTCGTCCAGAGGTTTACTGTTTGTCCTGGCACTAAAGCTTAGATAGCTCCCAGTGGAGTCATGGGAGTACATAGAAGAGGGCCGGCTGTGGACACTCGGAAGATTTTGGCCTGTTTGCGGAATTCATCTTGACCTCGTGTGCTCAGAGAAGCTCAGAACTTCAGAGGCTGACCATGAGCGTGTCCAAAGATAAGCGTGGCTCCCTGAGAAACAGGGAGTTCCCTGTCACTAGGGATGTGTAAGCACCTGGTCAATGACCACTTGCTAGGAATGACGACTCTTCAAGCCTGGGAAGGAGATAGCCACACCTTGAGATTCTGTGACCAGCTGGGCAGAGGGAAGACACAGCCAATGAGGACTCGCCACGCCAGTTTCTGCCTGCCACCTTGCTGTTGGCATGCGGAGAATGCAGAAGCCTGCCATTGCTTTTAGCTTCTGTTTGGGGGTCCTCTTTCCCTGCTCCAGAAAGGATTTACCTACAGCAGCTCTTGGTCAGGCCCGTGGATTCCCCCCTGGCCTAGGCCACGTGGGGAGGGTGTCCTCAGCTGTCTCTCCAGTCTAGGGAAGGGCAGGGCCCTGGTCCCTTGGAGGCCCAGCTCCACGTCTCCTTCTCCAGCTAATCTCAAGTCTGTCATCCACTAGCTGTATGGCACTATGGGGAAGTCACTCAGCCTCTCTGGGTGTAGCTGGGCTTAGGTGGGTCCTGGAGCCCCCTTCAGGTCTGGGGTTGCCCAGGGTTGATTCTGAAGGGAGAACCCTCCAGCTAGGGAGCCAAGACCATGATTAAGACCTTTAGGGTCTCAAGGATCAAAGATTCCCAGGTTTCCTCTTGGGTCACTGCCAGCATTAGGCAGCCACCAGGCTGTGTGAGTCATGCACAAGGTTCATGTGTCGATGGATTTTGGCTCTCAAATGCAAATAGCAACACGCAAAGCTGTGGGGAAGCTGGAAGTAAACAAGGCCTTTGAGTGGACAGGTGGGTGGGAATTGGCTCTTCCTTAGCTTACTGGGCACTGGAATTTTTCCTTCTAGCAACTGAACCTTCCCTGCCAGGCAAGAGCTGCAGGAACCCCCTCTCCATCCCAGCTGAGCTGGAGCTATTGAGCCTTGAGCTGGCCGGCTTTGGCTCTGAGCTCTTAGCTCCTGGCTAGCATATTTGTAAGAATTTTTGTTTTGTTTTGTTTTGCTTTATTTTGTTTTTCAAAGTAGGGTCCTGTACTGGCTCAGGGTGACCTGGAATTCACTATGTTGTCTCAGGCTGGCCTCGAACTCACAGTGATCTTCCTACCTCTGCCTCCCAAGTGCTGGGATGAAAGGCGTGCGCCACCACGCGCCGCTGGCTAGTATATTTGGTCTCTCACTTTGGTGTGTGTGTATATGTGCTTATGTGTGTGTGTTCCCATGTGTGAGTATGGTTACATGTATGCCACAGTGCATGCGTGGAGGTCAGAGGACAGCTCTCAGGTGCCTCATTTGAGGGGGGGTCTCTGGTTCTTGTTGCTCACTGCTGCTCACGCCAGACCATCTGGTTCACGAGCTGCGGAAAACCTCTGCTGTTTCTGTCTGCCGTCGTGCTGTCAGCATGCGGGGCTGCAGAAGCCCGCCGCCGCTTCTAGCTTCTGCATGGGGTCTGCGGCCCTCATACGGTCTCGCATGGCCCCCAAACTGTCTACTCCAGTTCCCTGGACCTGGGTTGAAGGCAGAGACTTGCGAAAGGAAGTGAGTCAGGGTCAAGGTCTAAGGGAGGGAGATTTGCAAAACCTGCCAACTGGCCTCACATACAAACATGGTCTTGAAGGGCTGGGGATGTGGTTCGTGTTTTCAAAGCCTGCCTGCCTGGGTTTGATTTCCCCAGCGCTCATGTAAAAACTGGGCCCAGAAAGTGCTACAAACATCTGGCAGCAAGAGACCCTGGTAAAGGCGCGAGTGCACACGTACACACACTCACACACACACTTGCAGATATATAGGTAAATAATATTCTAAACACTAGTCTTAGGCTGGAGAGCTGGTTCAGCAGTTAAAGGTGCTTGCTTACAAAGCCTGATGTGGCACATCCCAGGACCAACTTAAGCTAGGCAGTGGCACATGCATCTCAAGTTCATTTGCAGCAGCAAGAGACCCTGGAGTGCCCATACCTACTCTCCGTCTCTCTCAAATAAATAAATAAGCCAGCAAGCTTTAAAAACATGGTCTTGCTGGGTGTGGTGGCGCCTTTAATCCCAGCACTCAGGAGGCAGAGGTATGAGGATCATTGTGAGTTTGAGGCCAGCCCAAATCTACATAGTGAATGGGCTAGGGCAAGACCATACCTTGAAAAAAAAAAACAAACCCATAATGGTCTTAAGGCCAAGTGTGTTGGCATATGTCTTTAATCCCAGCACTCAGGAGGCTGAGGCATATGTCACAAGACTGTGTCTCAAAACCAGGGCTGGAGAAATGGCTTAGCACTTAAGGCATTTGCCTGCAAAATCAAAGGATTCCGGTTCAACTCTCCAGGACCACGTAAGCCAGATGCACAAGGTGGCGCACGCGTCTGGAGTTCATTTGCGGTGGCTGGAGGCCCTGGTGTGCCCACTCTCTCTTCCTCTCTCTCAAATAAATAAATAAATAATATATTGAAAAAAAAACAAAAATAGAGCAAAACAACACCCGCCCTCCCCCCCCCACAAAGTCAGGCTCAGAAGGTGGCTCAGTGGGTAAAGCAGTTGGTGTGGACATGTGAGGACCTGAGTGTGGACCCCCAGCACCACGTCAATGCTGGCCGTGTGTGTGCGTTCCCTGCTCTGTAACCATCGGTACTGGGGAAGAAGAGAGACGGAAGGATTCCTAGAGCTTACTGGCCGACTGTTTACCTGATCAATGAGATCTGGGTTCACTGAGAAATCCTGTCTCAATAAGTAAAGTAGAGAGGGATTGAGGAAGACCTCCAGCATCGACCTCGCCTCCACACGCACACACATGCACAAGTACCCCCCACATGTGCCCCCCGCACACACCACACACACACATACACATGTTAAAACAAACAAAAAATTGTCTTGGCATGCCAGATGGCCTTAGGGAAGAGTGACCCCGACAAGGACTCCAGCTGACCGATCTAAAGGGCAGGGTCAGAGTTCCTGAACTGTGACTCTCCCCTGCTCCGAGAGCTGTCCCCCGGGTGGACCCTTGCTGAGGCACAAGACCTGGGGACACCCTTGCTAGGGTGGCTGGGCTCTCCCCTCGCCCACTTAGAGCTGTTGTTTCTGAGACTGGTCCCGGGGTGATTGGAGCAGGATGTGCTGGGAATCGGGGCTCCACTCTGGATTGGGTTTCCCCTTCGAACTGGATATTCAGGTTTCTAATCCACTTTGCTCCCAGAACCCCCACTATCCCATTGCCCAGGTGTTGGCAGCCTTTTGTTCTGTGGAAGAACTGCAGAAGCTAGGTGACTCTAGGGGGGGGTGCCTGTCTCCAGAAAGAGCCTGGTGATTCCGGTGTGCTGACTACAGATGCGCTCAGAGGAAGCCGTGCATAAGCCCAAGGGTAGGACTCAGGCCACCGTGCCTGGGCTCAAGTCTCACATCAGTGAAGTCTCGCTGCCCTGCATATTCCAGTGATGATCCCGGCACACAGTGGCACCAAAGCCGTCACGGCATGGCTGGCACCTTCCAGGCGCAGGAGGCGTGTCCAGCACAGCCCTGCTAGGCCTCCCAGGCTCCCTGTTTTAATCTGTTAGCTTAGTGAGGGTAAAGGGGGATCTGCGCGTTCCCCCCCCCCCCCCCGCTTCCTTTCTGGGCTCCAGTTTCTGCTGAGACGCATGATCTTGTCAGCTAGTCCCTTCCCAGCGGCCTCAGGAGCTGCCCAGCGCCGTGGCCCCCCTCCCACCCCCGCCACACCGGAGTGAGGAAGTCATGAATCTTCTCGTGACAGAGCCTGTCAGCAGGCTGGGGCGCTGCGCCCGGGAAGTCCCTGGCAGAACTGGGGCAGAGGGCTCCAGGGTCCTCATTCCCCCACCACACACACACACACACACACACACAGGCACTGGCTGAGGTCTGCAGGGATTTCAGCCTTAGTGCCCACTGAGGGGCATTAGCCCTGCCGTCCACTCGGGGTGCTGGACCTTCTGCCTTATCAGCTCCATCCAGCTGTTTAATCACAGTATTAGGGAAGCTACTGTTGCTGTGGAAACTGTGGGGGTGATGCAGGCAGTGCTGCGGCTCTTGAGCAGCCTCCCAGCTGGTGTTCCTCACACCCGGAAGGGGACCCTGAGGAGCCTCCCTCTGTCCTGTTCTGAGGAGGCCCAGAAAGCAACTTCCATGGACTCTGCCTTCATCCATTTACACAAGGTTCTTTGGGCCAGAGGTCTGTTTGAGCTACCAGGATGGTGGCATTGGTGCCAAGGAAAGAGCATGCTGTGCTCCTGGCATTTGGCTGCCAAAGCTGGGGTTGGGGAGGACACTCAATCATTTCTTTGCTGATGATTTGTTCATTCTGTCTTTTTTTATTTATTTATTTATTTATTTATTTATTTATTTTTTAGTTTTTGGCATTGCAGAGGTAGGGTCTCACTCTAGCCCAGGCTGACCTAGAATTTGCTATGTAGTCTCAGGCTGTCCTCGAACTCACAGTAATCCTCTTACCTCTGCTTCCTGAGAGCTTAGATTAAAGGAGTGTGCCACCACACCCGGCTCTTCAGTCTTTAAAAAAAAAAAAAATTGGGGCTGGAGAGATGACTTAGTGGTTAAGGTATTTGCCTGCAAAGCCAAAGGACCTCAGTTCAATTCCCCAGGACCCACATAAGCCAGATGCACAAGGGGGCACATGCATCTGGAGTTCATTTGAAGTGGCTGGAGGCTCTGGCATGCCCATTCTCTCTCTCCCTCTCTCTGTCTCTTTCTCCCTCCCTCTCTCTCTCTCTCTCTCTCAAATAAATAAATAAATATTTAAAAAATTTGCAGGTGGTGTGTGTGTATGTGTGTGTGTGTGAGATGTGCGTGCATGTGTGTAAGTTTGCATGTGTGTGTCTGTATGCATGTGCACAGGCCAAAGGTGGATGTCAGGTGTCTTCCTCATTCACATTCCACCTTAATTTTGAAAATTTTGAAATTAGAACCTAGAGCTCACTGGCTCAGCACAATGGACAGGGTTTGGCTGAGGGATGGAATGTGGGTATGAGGCAAAGAAATAAAGCTGGGCCGACTCTAAAGGTTCTGGTCTGGTGCCAGTCACGGAGGTGGACAGGCTGCAGAAGATGGGTGTGGTCCAGTTCCCGGACCTGTTGTATATGACATGGTTCACAATGACTTAGCAAGAGCTCTGGGGTGAGCAACCTGGGGACACAGGAGTGGGCGGGTACTCGCTGCCACCAAAGGGGACTGCACTTCTCTCAAAGGAAAGTGCCCAGGTAGGACACTGATCCAAGGAGTCCCTCTCTCCACGCCCCCCCCCCAAGCAATGGGATGACAGTCACACACCACCACACTGGGCTGGGTATACGGGATCTGAACTCAGGTCCTCATGCTTGCATAGCAATCACTTTACAGCCTGAAGCACCTCCCCAGACCCAGTTCAGTCTTTTTGAAACAATATTTTATTTTTATTTATTTATTTGAGACAAAGAGGCAGAGAGAGAGAGAGAGAGAGAGAAGGGGATGGAGAGAATGAGAACAGGCACATCAGGGCCCCCAGCCACTGCAAACAAACTCCAGATGCCTGCACCACCTTTTGCATCTGGCTTACGTGGGTCCTGGGGAATAGAACCTAGTCCTTTGGCTTTGCAGGCAAGTGCCTTAAACTGCTAAACCATCTCTCCAGCCCCAGTTCAGTCTTTCTTGTCTACTTTTTTTTTTTTTTTTGAGGTAGGGTCTCACTCTAGCCCAGGCTGACCTGCAATTCACTATGTAGTCTCAGGGTGGCCTCGAACTCATGGCGATCCTCCTTTTCTAGGCTGGACATTGATCTGGGCAGTGGGTAATACCATGGTCAAATGATGTTGTCTTTTTTTTTATTAGTTATGTACACAGTGTGTATACAGCTATGTTGGCCCCATCGTTAGCCTCCTCCCTGTTCTCCCCCCTCTGCAGGGACCCTCCTTGTTGGGGAATGTGGGTCATGCATTGTGGGTTAGCCATCAGTTATAGGGAAGAGGCAATGTCTCTGTGCATAATGTCCCAACATGTGGCTCTAACAATCCTCCCCCCCCCCACCTCCTTCCACGAGTTTCCCTGAGCCATGTTGGGTTCGTTTTAGGTCTACTTCAGTGGTGAGGTCTTGGGAGCCTCTGTGTCTCTGGATCTCTGGTTTGGTAGGAGTTGAATGTTCTCTGTGTCTATGTCCTTCACCCTTGTGCTGGTACCAGGTTCACCAAGAAAGCAGCACTCTTGCTTATTTCCCCAATCACTCTTGGTTCCAGCTGGGGCCCTATAATGCTGTCTTTTAACAAATCTGTCCTCAGCACATATTCTAGTGGGAGGAGGCAGAAAATCAGTAACTGTGAAAAATAACTCAATTATAATGATGATGAGAAAAAAATGATGGGGCCATGAGAAAAATAGAATGCTCAAGGGATGGAGTGGAGAGACAGAAGAGAGGCTGGGGGCGGGCTAGAGCTTTCATGAGGAAGGTCAGGACTCACCTTCATGAGAGGATGCAACCTGAGTAAACCTGGCAGGCAATGACAGTGTGAGGCAAGATAGTCAGGCCCAGTGGCCCAGAGGCAGACGCAGGTGCACGGAGCACAGGGCATCAGAAGACATCCAGGCCACCGAGACCAGACTGAAAGAAGAAAGGTGGGAGGAGGTCAGACAGCGGGGGAAGCGGTACAGGGTCTTGAGAGCCCTGTGAAGTTTTCTACTTTTCCTTAGTACCAAAGAACGCTCTGTAGGTTGGAATGGAGGCATGGCATGAGAGCAAGGTCTGGCTTAGGTTTCCCACATGTCTGTCTGTAGCTACTGTGCTAGGAAAGACTGAGAGGGCAAGCGACAGGGCAGAAGCAGGGAGCCAGAAAGAGGCTATGGAGAAAATCTGGGCAGGAGAGTGGAGGCGGGAGAAGTTAAGAGTCCGGATAGATCAGGGTGAAATGGGTGAAGCTGCCTTTCCAGAGAGATTAGGACAGTGAAAGGCAGCACAGCAGAGAGCGCAAGCTAATTTTTTAAAGACATTTTTATTTGTATTTATTAGAGACAGACAGAGTGAGAGAGAGATACAGAGTGAGTGAGAATGGGCACCCCAGGGCCTCTAGCCACTGCAAACGAACTCCAGACACATGCGCTACCATGTACATCTGGCTTACGTGGGACCTGGAGGAATCGAACCTGGGTCCTTAGGCTTCACAGGCAAACACCTTAACCGCTAAGCCATCTCCCCAGCCCCAAGCTAAGTTTTGTGTGTGGGTTTGGGTGTGACTGAATGACTGTTTGGAGACAGAACCTTGCTGTGGATCCTAGGCTGGCATAAACTCTAAAGTCCCTGTAGAGTCCAGGCTGTCCTTGAACTTGTGATCTTCCAGGCTTAATCTCTTGAAGGCTTTGAATCACAAGGCATGCACCACCAAACCTGCCTTTCAACGTGATGTTTTTGAAGCAGAATGGACAGGGTTTGCTGAGGGAAAGAATGTGGGCATGAGGCAAAGAAAGAAAGCGGGAAAGACCCTAATGGTTCTGGACTGGTGCCAGTTACTGACGAGGACAAGCAGCAGAAGAGGGGCATGGCCCATCTCACAGATGACGAGCTCTAGGGTGAGCAATCTGGGACACAGCAGTGGGCAGGTACTTGCTGCCACCAAGGGGGACTGTGCTTCTCTCAAGGGAAAGTACCCAGAGGTCAGAGCAACCATTCAATCTTCACTCCCCAAGATCGCTTAGCTGGGGCCACAGTGTGTCTGTGAAATGAAATATGATCCCAATAGTTTGAGGCCCTGTCACCTGCTTCCCCAAGTGTGACATCTGGTTGACATCTGAGCCCTTCACTGTTCAGTCTGTCCCCCTTGGGAAGTACCTGGGAGTCCCTCATTACTCGCATGTGGAAACTGCAGTTCCGAGGGTTGCAGGAGCTGACTCAAAAGCGGCAGAGCCTCGATGCACCGGTTGCATCAAGGTTGAGTTAAAGCCACCCCTGTGGGCCTTAAAAAGCCAGGCCACTGGCCTGCCCAACCACAGCAAACCTGGGCCCTCACACTTAGGCTCATGTCCCCCACACACTCTTCTGTACTCATTACACAGCTTCTGGTCTGCTCCAGAGCACCTGGCTTTGTACTGGGAACTGGAGAGCACGGGACAGGATAGGAAAAAGCAAGAGGGCATTCCCCCCACCCCACCCATGTCATAAAGAACCGCGTGGCCAGAGAGACACTGCGTTCTTGTATACAGGCCCAGGCAGTACGGATGTTGAGAAACCTCACGTGGCATTCCAAAGCCAAAGCATCTCCAGCTCCATGCTGCCAGGTGCCCTTGAACCTGTTACCAGCACAGGTGGAGCCCTTTCTCTTCTGTAAACTGGGCCCTGTTTTATTCCTCAGGAAGTTGTTCTGAGACAACCACTGGGTAATAAAATGCCATCAGGGGACTTTATCACTCTCGCTTAAATACCTGCTGAAGAGCTGGGGAGATGACTCAGTGGTTAAATGCACTTGCTTGCAAAGCCTGGCAGCTTGGATTCAATTTCCCCAGTACCCATGTAAGCCCAGACCAACAAGGTGACATGTGCATTGGAAGTTTGTTTGCAGTAGCACGAGGCCCTGGCGTGCTCTCTCTATCTTTCTCCCCCTCTCCTCTTGCAAATAAGTGACATAATAAGATAAAATACCTGCTGAAGCCAACATTAAGTTAGACAGGCATAGTGGTGCAGCCTATAAGACACAAGCTTCTGGCGTCTGAGGCAGGAAGGTCACAAGTTCAAGGCCTACCTAGGCAATTTAGTCAGAGCCTTTCTGAAAATAAAGAGTAAAAATAAAAATAAATATAAATAAACAGGGCTGGAGAGATGGCTTAGTGGTTAAGGTGCTTGCTTGTGAAGGCTGAGGACCCAGGTTCGATTCCCCAGTCACATAAGCCAGATACACAAGGTGGCGCATGCATATGGAGTTGGTTTGCAGTGGCTGGAGGCCCTGGCATGCCCATTCATTCTCTCTCTATCTGCCTCCCTCTCTCTCTCCCTCAAATAAATTTTTTTTTTTTTTTTTTTTTTTTTTTTTTTTTTGGTTTTTCAAGGTAGGGTCTCACTCTAGTCCAGGCTGACCTGGAATTCACTATGGAGTCTCAGGGTGGCCTCGAACTCACAGTGATCCTCCTACCTGTGCCTCCCGAGTGCTGGGATTAATAAAAAAATTTTTTAATAAATTAATTGAAAAGAGTAAAAAGAGGAGGAGGTTGTAGCTCAGGTGTAGGGCACTTGCTTAGCATGCATGAGACCCTGAGCTCAATTCCCAGTACTACCAAGGGGAGAAAAACATTATTCAACATGTAGTTGTGTGTGTGCGTGTGTGTGTGAGAGAGAGAGAGAGAGAGATGCATGTGCATGTGCAGATGCATATACTCTGTGCACATGAATGAGGCCAGAGAACACCGGGTGTCCTCCATTGCTCACTTGCATGTCTCCTTGAGACAGTCTCTCACGGAACCTGGAGCTCAGTGATTTTTACCTTTTTAAAAAAAAAAAATAAAAGCATTTTTTTATTCAGTCAGACTGGCTGACTACTGAGCCCAGTGACTCTTCTGTCTGCCCCACCTCAGTGCTGGGATTGCAGGCATGTGTGGCCATGCCACGTTTTTCATGTGGGTTCTAGGGATTGAACTCAGGTCCTCATGTTTGCACAGCAAGAGATGAGTCATCTCCCCAGCCTCCAATATGGAGGTTTTTTTTTTTTTTTTTTTTTTGGTTTTTCGAGGTAGGGTCTCACTCTAGCCCAGGCTGACCTGGAATTCACTATGGAGTCTCAGGGTGGCCTCGAACTCACAGCAATCCTCCTACCTCTGCCTCCCGAGTGCTGGGATTAAAGGCGTGCGCCACCACGCCCGGCTCAATATGGAGGCTTTAAAAAATATTTTATTTATTTCAGAGAGAGAAAGAGGCAGATATACACAGAGAGGAAATGGGTGTACCGGGGCCTTCAGCCACTGTAAATGAACTCCAGACGCATGCGCCATCTTGTGCATCTGGCTTACGTGGGTCCTGAGGAATTGAACCAGAGTCCTTTGGCTTCGCAGGCAAATGCCTTAACCGCTAAGCCATCTCTCCGTCCCCAACGTGGAGTTTTGAAAGCTTAATACATACTGAGCTAAAAGATGAACTCTGTTCTCAAAGAGCTTAGTCCGCTGACAAGTGACATATTCTTACACAACTGTCAGAATAGAGAACATTTGCTTGCTTGTCATTCTAGCAAGAAGTGTCTTTTAAAAGCATCTGACGTGGCTTGGGGTTCAGCTCAATGTTTGGGCGCTTACCTGGCATTCCAGAAGCCTTGGGTTTAATTTCTAGTGCTGAAAAAGCAAACAAAAAAAAAAAAAAAAAAAAGCAAAGTTAGAGCTGGGGTGTCCGGAAAGGCTTCCTATGGGGTGTGAGGCCCAGAGACCAGATGGTCTGAGTTAGGAGCAGCCTGAAGACAGGCTTTTGGGGTGGGGTGCATGGGCTTGGCCGAAAGAAGAGAGACAGGAGAGACACACGCCATGTGGTTTCATTTCTAGGAAGGATCAAAATAGGTAGATCCATCCACGGTGTTAGCAGTCAGGCCTGGTTCCGGTTCCGGTTCCGGTTCCTTGGGGTGAGCCGTGGCCGGGAGGAAGCCAGGCCTCTTCTTGTCACCAGTGTTCTGTCTCTTGATTTAGATGTTGGCCACACAGTTGAACACTCTCAAGTGTGGAAAATCATGGAGGTGTTTACTTCAGGTGTATGTGTGCTTTTCTATAGGTATGAAAAACTTGAATTAAAAAAACGCTTTTAAGGGCTGGAGAGATGGCTTGGCGGTTAAGCACTTGCCTATGAAGCCTAAGAACCCTGGTTCGAGGCTCGATTCCCCAGGACCCACGTTAGCCAGATGCACAAGGAGGTGCATGCGTCTGGAGTTCATTTGCAGTGGCTGGAAGCCCTGGACACCCATTCTCTCTCTCTCTCTCTCTGCCTCTTTCTCTCTCTGTCTGTCGCTCTCAAATAAATAAATAAAAATAAACAAAAAATGCTTTTAAAATGGGGGCCTGGTGTGCTGGCACACGCTTTTAATCCCACCACTCAGGAGGCAGAGGTGGGAGGATCACTGTGAGTTCAAGGCCACCCTGAAACTACATAGTGAATTCCAGGTCAGCCTGAGCTAGAGTGAAACCTTACCTCAAAAAAACAAAACAAAAACAAAAAATAATTTTTAAAAAAGTTAAAAGCAAGCTAGGCATGATGGCACATGCCTTTAATCCCAGCACTTGGGAGGCAGAGGTAGGAGGATCACCATGAGTTCGAGGCCAACCTGGACTAGAATGAGAACCTACCTAGAAAACAAAAAACAAACTAACAAACAAACAAAAAGGCTGGAGAAATGGCTTAGCAGTTAAGGTGCTTCTCTGTGAAGCCTAAGGACCCAAGTTCGATTCTCCAGAACCCACTTAAACCAGATGCACGTGGTGGTACATGAGTCTGGAGTTTGTTTACACTGGCTAGAGGCTCTGGCATGCCCATTCTCAATCTCTCTCTCTCTCTCTCTCTCTCTCTCTCTCTCTCTCATAACTAAATAATAACAAATAAAATAAAATTAAACAAATCTGGGTGTGATGGTGCACGCCTTTAATCCCAGAACTTGGGACTTGGGAGGTAGAGGTAGGAGGATCACTGTGAGTTTGAGGCCAGCCTGGGACTACAAAGTCATTTCCAGGTCTGTCTGGGCTAGAGTGAGACCTTGTCTCAAAAAAAAAAAAAAAAAAAATTAACAAAAAAAAAATATAGAGAGCTGGAGAGATGGCTCAGCAGTTAAGGAACTTGCCTTCAAAGCCTAACAACCTCAGTTCAATTCCCCAGTGCCCAAGTAAAGCCAGATGCACAAAAGGGGTGCATGTATCTGGAGTTTATTTACAGTGGCTAAAGGCCCTGGCATGCCCATTCTCCTCTCTCTATTTGCAAATCAATAAATAAATAGAAATATTTTAAAAATTATTAAACACACACACACATATATGTATATGTATATTTTTCTTTTGTATATGTAAAGTTGGTCAAAGGTAGGCTAGCTTTGTCTGCCTTCCCTTCTGCCTGGAGTTTATGACCAGGCCTAGTGCTGGACTTGTCTTTGTGAGGCCATGTCAGGGCTCAGCCACAGTGTGTGGGTCTGTGACTTACATACTGAGCACAAGCAAAAAATCGGCTGGGGGCTGGAGAGATGGCTTAGCAGTTAAGGTGTTTGCCTGGGAAGCCTAAGGACCCAGGCTTGATTCGCTAGTACCCACGTAAACCAGATGCACAAGGTGACGCATGTGTCTAGAGTTCGTTTGCAGTGTGGCTGGAGGCCCTGCAAGCCCATTCTCTATCTGCCTCTTTCTTTCCCTCCCCCCCCCACAAATAAAAATAAATAAAAAGTATTTTTTAATGGGCTGGTAGCTAGGTGTGGTGGCACACGCCTTTAATCCCAGCACTCAGGAGGCAGAGGTAGGAGGATTGCCGTGAGTTCAAGGCCACCCTGAGACAACTACATAGTGAATTCCAGGTCAGTTTGAGCTAGAGTGAGAAGTTCTGGGACTAAGAGGGATGGCTCAGCAGTTAAGGTGCTTGCCTAGAGACCCTAATGAACCAAGTTCAATTCCCTAGTACCCACATAAGCCAGATGCACAAAGTGGCACATGCATCTGGAGTTCATTTGCAGTGTGGCTGGAGGCCCTGTGTGCCCATTCTCTATCTGCCTCTTTCTCTCCCTCTCCCTCTAAAATAAAAATAAATAAAAAGTATTTTTAAATGGACTGGTAGCCAGGCGTGGTGGCACATGCCCTTAATCCCAGCACCTGGGAGGCAGAGGTAGAAGGATTGCTGTGAGTTCAAGGCCACCGTGAGATTACATAGTGAATTCCCAGGTCAGCCTGGGCTAGAACGAGACCCTACCTCTAAAAAATAAATAAATAAAAATGGGCTGGGCATGATGGTGCACATGTATAATCCCAGCACATAGGAGGATAGTATTTTTGAGGCCAACCTGGGCTACATGGTGAGACCCTGTCTCAAAAAACCAAGGTCTGGAGCCAGGTATGGTGGCACACACCTTTAATCCCAGCACTTGGGTGGCAGAGATAGGAGGATCGCTGTGAGTTTGAGGCCACCCTGAAACTACATAGTGAATTCCAGGTCAGCCTGAGCTAGTGAGACCCTACCTTGAAAAAAAAAAAACCAGAAAGAAAGAAAGAAGAGAAAAACCAAGGTCTGGAGCTAAGAGGGATGGCTTAGCAGTTAAGGCACTTGCCTGCAAAGCCTAAGGATGCAGGTTCAATTCCCCAGGACCCACATAAGCCAGATGCACAAAGTCTCCCCCTCTCTCCCCAGCATTTCATTATGGAGTGTAGGTAGCCCAGGTTGGTTTTGAACTCCTCCTGCCTTACCCTTCTGAGTGCCAGGATTATGCATCACCATGCTTGGCTTCAGTTCTTCAATCAATGTTTAACTTATTTTTTTCCTGAGCACCTACTATATGCTGGGCATCGTTCTAAGGAACTGGGCTGTCAATAAATGAAATAAAGCTTCTTTACTTCCAGGATATTATGGGTTAGTGGGAAGAGATGAATGAAAACATAATAAAGGAGTAAATTACGTGGCATGTTACGTGATAGATGCTGTTGAGTGGATGCTTGGGGTATATGATGCAGAATTGAACAAGGTGGTCAGGGTAGGCCTCATTAAGAAAGAAAGACTTAGCCTGGCGTGGTGGTGCACCCCTTTAATCCCAGCACTTGGGAGGCAAAGGTAGAAGGATCGCTGTGAGTTTGAGGCCACCCTGAGACTACATAGTGAATTTCAGGTCAGCCTGGGCTAAAGCAAAACCCTACATTGAAGAAAAGAAGAAGAGGAGGAGGAGGAAGAAGAAGAATAAGAAAGACTTAAAGGGAAAGGTGTGTCAGGAAGAGAGGAGAGCACATGCAAAGGCCCTGAGGCAAGAATGTGTTTGGAGCAGCAAAAGGGCCAGTGACTGAAGGGAGGCAGAAGGCAGTACGAAAAGTCTTGGGTGAGGAGGAAGGCTCGCTGCAGATCCTCAGGGGGCTACCATAGGGTGTGTGGAATGTGGAGATGTCTAGTCCAGAGCTGAATATAGGGCTAGAGAAATGGCTGAGCAGTTAAGGTGCTTGCCTGAGAAGCCTAAGGACCCAGGTTCTACTCCCCAGTGCCCACGTATGCCAGATGCACAAGGTAGTGCATGAGTCTGAAGTTTGTTTGCAGTGGCTATAGGCCCTGGTATGTCCATTCTCTCTCTCTCTTTCTCTATCTCTCTCTATCTCTATCTGTATCTGCCTCAAATAATTAAATAAATAAAATATGTTTTGAAACAGGAGTTGGATATAGCACTGGGGATTTGAAGAGCAATGGGCTAGAGAGATAAGCCTGAAAGTCGCTGGCATACAGACGGTGTTGTAGTTATCTTCACATGGCTGGGACAAAACACCAGAACAAAAGCAGCTGACGGGAGGAAAGGGTTTATTTATACAGTCTCGAGGGGAAGCTTCATGATGGCAGAGAAGGAACGGTAGAGCAGAGACCGGACATCACTTCTTGCCACGGCATCTGACAGAAAGCAGCAAGAGAGTGAGCTGAACTCTGGCAAGAGTGGGGGGGCTGGCTATAACACCCCAAAGCCCACCCCCCCAGCAACACATCTACACTGCCACCAGCTGGGGACCAAGCATTCAGAACACTCGAGTTTATAGGGGGCATCTCATTCAAACCACCACAGCTGGGGCTGTCCTACGAGACTGGGCGACATGGCCAAGGGGTGAGTGCAAACAGAGAGCGGAAAGGAGCGAGGCCTGGGCACTGCCACGCTTAGAGAGGGAGCCGGAGAAGAGACCGGACAACGTGGCCGAGCGGAAGGGGAGGAACAGTATATGGGTCCTTCGGGTATCAGAGGAGTGCAGAACCCTATGGCAGCTGCCCATGAAGAGGTGGGACCTGGTGGGATGGTGAGGGACCAAGTGAGTCCAAGGACCTGGCAGGAGAGTCCAGATAGGAAGGCCCAGGTGGGATGTATTACCATTCTAGCACCACCTCTAAAGATGCCTGGGCCCACAGAGGTGAGGCCCCTTGCTCAAGGTCACGTGCCTGCCTGGCTTCTGTTCCTCCTGCAAGAGTCCAGGACCTGGTACCCCTGTGGCAGGTGAGGGTGCTGGGAACATGGCCGTGGCCTTGGAAGAGGAGCTGTTCCTGGCAGGGAGTGGACAAACTTGGTATGTGTGAGGGGACAGATGGGGAAGCTATCTGAGAGGCCCAGGGGGGGACTGGAGCTATTGATACGGCTTTGGGCCCCTCCGTGCAAATCTGTGAGCTAGGATGCCGAGAACGACTGGGATTGGTATGAGGAAGAGCCAGTAAGGAATGCTCGCTGGAGGAGCAGGAACTCTGGAAAAAGGCCATTTCTGAGTGTTCAGAGCAAGCAAACAGTACTGCAAGGGCCCTGTTGGAGGGGGGTGGGGTGCTGAGGGACCTCTTTAATTTATAGCTGAAGGGACTTCTGATTCTGGATGGGGAGGGGAGAGGGGCTGGCACAGTGGTCTTTATCCTCAGACCACTGAAATGCCAGCAAGGAGTAAAAGACACAGTCCTATAGGGACAAAGAAGCGAGTCGACAGCAGCAGCCAAGACATCAGCACCCTGGAAGGAGGGGTGACCACTGGCCGCAGGGACTGGCGGAGGGGCTGTGATGCAGAAGGCAGGGCGGGACAGGGCTGTCCCAGCTTCCCAACTCTCCTCAAAGTCGGGCCAGCCCCAGCCGCCCCCACAGAAGACTAGATGGCTCTAAGGTGTTTAGTAAGTCTACCTGTTAATGCATGGAACAAATTAGCCCAGAGAAAGGTCTCCAGATTCTGCCAGTTATGGCCGGGTTTCTACTTTTTTTTTTTTTAATTTTGAGGTACGGTCTCACTGTAACTCAGGCTGACCTGGAATTCACTATGTAGTCTCAGGGTGGCCTCGAACTCACAGTGATCCTCCTACCTCTGCATCCCAAGTGCTGGGATTAAAGGCGTGTGACAACACGCCCGGCTCGGGTTTCTACTTTTTAAAAAGTTGTTTTTATTTATTTGAGAGAGACAGAGAAAGGGAGGGAGAGAATAGGCATGCCAAGGCCTCCAGCCACTGCAAACAAACTCCAGATGCAAGCACCACCTTGTGTATCTGGCTTATGTGGGTCCTGGGGAATTGAATCTGGGTCCTTTGGCTTTGTAGGCAAGTGCCTTAACCATAAGCCATCTCTCTCCAGCCCCAGGTTCCTACTTTTACTCCTCTACAGGGGATCATTGACCCCTACCTAATCCAACCTATAGGGCGTCCATCAGCATTTTCATAGTCATTTGAAAAGACTGAGACAGCCAAACCTCCAGAGCTACACACATTTGAGAAATTTCCAACCCGAATGACAGAAAGCAAACCGAACCTCCAGGAAAAGTACATTCATGTACACATATAACTTGGATAAAAATTAAGTGATAGTCATTTAAACGGGTGGTTAGGAAGTAGGCGGCTATATCCTCAGGCAACAGTTGTCTCTAGGTGGATGGGATGGTGGGTGGTTTTTTCCTCATTATTTGTTTATGTTTTCTGCACGCTTTGTGAGAAGGGGGAAGGATGAGCACGGTGGAGGACACCACCTCAGCACAGCATGCTGCTTATGAATGAATTACTCCATCTTGTTCGCAAAAGCTTTGAGGCACAATTATAGGCCCCATGCAAAAGCTATGACATGAAGGTGACCAACCAACCTGTGTGGCCTTCATTGAGCTGAGTGGTTAGTCACCCTAGACTTTGTAATTTGAAAAGACCTCTGCACAGTGACTTTTTCCTATGAATCTCGTGCCCACCCAGTGAGGCAAGTGGAACAGGGGATAGCTACCCCATCTTAAAGGTACCTCGGCCAGGGAAGCTTTCTTCCCTTTACCTGGGAAAGGCCTGGAAAGGAAGATGGCTCTGAAGCTGCCATGTTACTTTGATAATAAATTTTTTTAAAAGGGGGGAGCTGGGGAGATGGCTCTGCAGTTAAAGGCACTTGCATGCAAGGCCTGCTGGCCTAGGTTGGATTCCCCAAAGCTTATGTGAAGACAGAGGCACAAAGTGGCGCATGCATCTGGAGTTCATTTGCAGAGGCTAGAGGCCCTGGTGCACCCATTCTCCCCCCCCACCTCTCTCTCATAAATGAAAATATTTTATTTAAATTAATGGGAAAAGTAGGACCAATAACTGGTAGAAAACCAGCAGCCTGAGGGGGTGGGCTGCAAGGAGACAGGGGATCCTGTGGGATGATGGAACCATTCTGTTTCTCTGTCGCAGCCGTGCTTTTGAGGGGTTGTGTAATTGTCAAGCTCGTCGAATTGCACACTTTCATTGGGCACAGTTTATTGTACTTAAATTATACCTCAATTAGAGTACGAGGCAATGAGGCCGCCGTGGGCTCCCTGGGAGCTCTGCCCAGGCCAGCCCCTGCTTTCCTGTTCACACACGTGCTCAGGCTCCCGTCCTTACCCATTCTCTCCCTTCCCAGGTGCATGGAGTGGCTCTGTCCCTGAGGATCCCTAGCTATCTCCCTGAGGGACACCTTGGCTCACTGTTTCCTGTCCTAGCACCAGAGCTGTTCTCTCTCTCTCTCTCTCTCTGTGCCTAGGACTCCAACCTGTCTGTGTACACCGACACTCCGGACCTGACCCCATGTTTCCAGAACTCCCTACTCGCCTGGATCCCCTGCATCTACCTGTGGGTGGCTCTGCCCTGCTACCTGGTCTACCTGCGGCACCATAAAAGCGGCTACATCGTCCTCTCCCACCTGTGCAGGCTCAAGACGGTCAGGGGCTCACGGTTGTCCTCTGGGTGGGAAAACCCATGAGATTCTGCTTTTAATAAGCTTCCCATCCCCACTGGTAGTTGGACTAGGCTGAACCTGCCCCACAGCTCTAGGCCATGGCAGCCTGCCAACCAGGCCTACAGCCAGCCGAGCTGTTTTCTGCTCTGTTGAAGTTCAAGAAAGTTCAGTAACCAAACAATAGAACTTCCCATCTCTCACTCCTAAGAAGCTTCTGGCCAGGCCCCAGCAGATCCGATGGCTTCTGATGTCTGCAGGAGCAAAGACACCCCCCCCCCTCCCCAGCAGGGACTTGGTCCTCCCTTTGGGGTTGGGGAATCGAACCTGCGCTCTGTTCACAGGCCCTGGGCGTTCTGCTGTGGTGTATCTCATGGGCCGACCTCTTCTACTCCTTCCACGGTCTGAGCCACGGCAGGGCTCCTGCCCCCGTCTTCTTTGTCACACCTCTGGTGGTGGGGATCACCATGGTTAGTGTGGGGCCCAGGAGGCTGGGTGAGGGGGTCTCCGGTGGGTTGTAATGGGGGACCAGGGATTGTAAAGAGGAAGCCAGACACCTGGCGGTCTCAAGAAGATGAAGGTGACTCCAAAGACCAGCTGGCAACATGGGAAGGGGGACGGAGCATGTGCAGATATGTGTGGGCTCCAGTCAAGCCGCCCCTCCCCTCCCCTCCCCTCCCTGCCCAGCTGCTGGCCACGCTGCTGATCCAGTATGAGCGGCTGCGGGGGGTGCAGTCCTCCGGAGTCCTCATCGTCTTCTGGTTCCTGTGTGTGCTCTGCGCCATCATCCCCTTCCGCTCCAAGATCCTCTCGGCCGTGACAGAGGTAACAGGGACAGGCGGCCCAGGTCCCGCCCAGTCCACGGGGCTGACTAAGGGGCTCAAGGTCACGGCCGGATTCTAGGCCTCTTGTCACTCTCAGGACCTCCTCTGTGCAGTGCTTTTTAGGCTGACTTCCCACTGGGTGCATCTGTGCCTGGCAGCCGGGAGTAGAGGGACCTGGGTAGGCAGGGCAATGAGTCAAAGACGCCGCAGTGCTAGGTACTTTTAGGAGGACTGGAGACTCTGTAGTGCCACCCCAAAGTCTGGCATGGGTGCTGCTCTATGTCTGTCACATGCATGTGCTCCGGTGTGTATGGAGCATTAATTTGTTCTCCCACCAGCTTCAGCCCCTGGATTTTCTCTCCTCTTGGGGAGGGTTGGGACACTGGGGGTCAATTGAGTGTCCCCCCCCCACACACACACACAATTTCTCCTAGTCAGGGATTATAGTTCAAAGCACAGGCTTCAAATCCATCCACTGACTCTTGTGGGATGTTGGGCAAGTTGCTTAGGCCTTTGGGACCCAGTGTCCTAAGTCACAGCACAGGTATCCCCAAGCTAGTCTGACTGTAAGTTGTCCAGGTTAGACAATGTGACATGAAGTGCTAACACAATGCCTGGCTCAGGGCAAGTCTTCACCAGACCACAGCCCCAACCCTGTGACCGTCCCTCCTCTCCCAGTGTCCTCTGGGGGAACCCCAAGGCCCCTGCCCCCAGCCTCTAGTGTTGCCTCCTGCTCAGAGAAGCCTGGCATCTTACGGACGGGGCCTGCGCTCCAGGCTTCCGGGTAGTTTCTGGTGCTCGTCTCCCTCAGGGTGAGATCGCGGACCCCTTCCGCTTCACCACCTTCTCCATCTACTTCGCCCTGGTGCTGTGCGCCCTCGTCCTGTCCTGCTTCAAGGAGAAACCGCCACTTTTCTCCCCGAAGAATACGGATCCTGTGAGTTGGCCGTGGGAGGTGTGGGGTTTGTCGGCTCGCGCCTCAGCCCAGGCACTACCAGTGACCCCCATCCCTCCAATTCCATCCAAAGAGATGTCGGGAACGGGCTGAGAACGGGAAGGAATGGGGCCTCCGTGCCTCTCCTGTGCTCGACGCACTGAGCAGCGCTGCTGATGTCCTTGTCCCTCCTCTCGCCTTCTAGAATCCCTGCCCAGAGGCCAGTGCTGGCTTCCTCTCCCGCTTGACTTTCTGGTGGTTCACAAAGTAAGTTGGCTCTTGCTCCTGCCTGAGCCTAAAGAAAGAGGAAAAGGGGAAGGAAAAGAAGGGGAGGCAGGCCAGAAGTCCCGGGACCCCAGGAATTGGTCTGGCTGTCCCCTCACCTGTACTGTATATAACTCCAAGTGGCCAGGGGGCCAGGCCAGGGTGGGCGAACATGGCTGCTTGGGCAGGGGCGTCTGAGTCCAGAGACCGAACCTGGCCCCGCTTCACTCCCAGGCTACAGGCCAGCCCTGCATCTGGCAGGCCGCAGGGACAAGCCCAGGGGGCTGGAAGGAGACTCTAATTAGTTCTGAGCTCTTCCGTCTGGAAGAACCTTGCAGCTTGTCATCTCCTTGACTGCCCCTCAGAGCGGCTTGAGCAGGATAATTGTGTCTGTGACCTGGGTGCTAACTCATTAAGCACACGCACCTGCAGCTGGCCTGAATCCGCCCCTGCCTTGTGCATACTCAGGCCCCCGCCAAAATGGATTTTATCACCAGGATTTCAGGAAGATGGGGCATGTGGGGACAGAGAGGTGAGGGACGGAGAGAGAGGTAGGAGTCTGGAGGGAGAAGGCAGCCACCTGCAGCCTGTTCACTGTGGGAATGACTGGAACACCTCCCTTGGGTGTTATAACCAAGAAGGACCCCTACTGGGTCCCTAAAGACACTGGCCCCGGCTCCAGGCTACTAACTTTGCCCCTCTGTGGGCTGCCTCCCCCGCCGTAGGCTGGCTATCCTCGGCTATCGGCGTCCCCTGGAGGAGCGGGACCTCTGGTCGCTGAACGAGGAGGACAGCTCCCGTGTGGTGGTGCAGCGGTTGCTCAAGGCCTGGCAGAAGCAGCAGAAGCCAGCTGCTGGGTGAGCCCCCGCCCCATCATGTCCTCGAGTCACACCCTCCTGCCCCGCGTCCCCACGTCGTGGTGGGGGACACGAGGCCACCTGCTGCACTTGCTGGGAGACCTGGGATAGCTAGC
This sequence comes from Dipus sagitta, assembly GCA_036346955.1. Taxonomy (NCBI): domain Eukaryota; kingdom Metazoa; phylum Chordata; class Mammalia; order Rodentia; family Dipodidae; genus Dipus; species Dipus sagitta. The sequence continues at coordinate 1,088,911 of CM070778.1, read as the reverse complement.
GTGCAGAGCACCTACTCCAGCCTCTCAACAGCCCCGTGTGGTGTGTGTCAGTTCTGTGCTCTCACAGCTCGGAAAGTGACGTTGAGGCACAGAAGTTTAATAATACACCCAAGCTGGTGGCGGTAGGGCCAGAACTCACACCTAGCAGTCCGTTTCTTATCTTATCACTGCTGTAGCTCACCTGACTTCAAGGGGGAGATTCCAGGCTTCCTTCAGATAGGCAGGGCCAAGCCCTCTGCGGCCTGCCTCTCCTCTCTGGAAGTGAGCCTTGAAGAAAGGACATGACCCATCTCTGACCCACCGCCTCCAAAGAGGGCGCCGCCTTCTTCACACTCGCTGGTCTTGTCGCCCGAGCCCTCTTCTGTCTTTCTGACTACAACCCAGAAGTTGGGAGGTCAGCGTGTGATCAGCCTAGACGCCTCGATGGCCTCTAAGCAGTTCAGCGAACAAGGACAGGACTTGGAGAACAGTGTCTTGGCTTCCTGACTTGGAACTTCTAGCGAGACCTACAGACCCCCCCGCGGCTTCCTGCCGCACCTGTTCTCTGTACTCCTTATGCCATCTCCACCCTGTCACTGTTTGACTGCACAAAGACTGGACCCTTAGTCCCCTCGCCCTGATCTCTTCCATCTCAGTATCCTTGCTGGAGTCTGCCCTGGGAGGATGGGAGAGAGATGGGTGTATACTCCCTGGAGCAAGGGTCTACCTGCCAAACACACAGAACAGACAGATCGAGAGAGAAAGAGGCAGAGAGAGAGAGAGAATGGGCACAACAGGGCCTTCAGCCACTGCAAACGAACTCCAGATGCGTGCGCCCCTTGTGCATCTGGCTAACATTGGGTCCTGGGGAATTGAGCCTCGAACCAGGGTCCTTAGGCTTTACAAGCAAGCACTTAACTGCTAAGCCATTCCTCCAGCCCTTTTTTTCTTTTCGTTTTTTTTTTTTTTTTTTTTTTTTTTTTTTTTTTTGAGGTAGGGTTTCACTCTAGCCCAGGCTGACCTGGAATTCACTATGTAGTCTCAGGCTGGCCTTGAACTCACGACGATCATCCTACCTCTGCCTCCTGAGTGCTGGGATTAAAGGTGTGCACCACCACACCCGGCTCCGGAATTCTTACACTGTCTGTCCCTCCTCTAGTTTCTAGTTCTGAGAGGCAAGATAACAGCTCCCTCTTGTGACAGAGGACTTTGAGACCATACCTCTTAGGAACAGGAATTTTATTTAACTGCTCCAAGAAGGAGTCTTAATGCAAAGGAGGAGGGATAAGGAGCTGGAGAATCTGGGGGGGAGGGGGGAGGGATGGCAGCTATAGTGCTGCAAGCCCAGGAGCAACAGCAAGAGGAGGGGGACCAGTTGCCCCTCTTCCTCCTCCCTTTCCTTCCCTTCTCCCTATCTCTCCCCTCCTCCCCTTCCCACCCATTTCCCTCCTCTTCCGCCTCCCCACCTGCCCATCCTGGCCGTTACCCTCCTGGGATCCAGGTGTCTGTTCCCACCTATGGCTCATTTTTCTCCCAACCAGGCCTCAGGCTACAGCATCTGGGGAGAAAGAAGTCCTGCTAGGAGGTCGGCTCAAGTCCCGAAGGCCCTCCTTCCTGTGGGCCTTGCTGAACACCTTTGCCTCGAGCCTCCTGATCAGCGCCTGCTTCAAGCTCGTCCAGGACCTCCTCTCCTTCGTCAGCCCACAGCTGCTCAGGTCTGGCCACACTTCCTACTGCTACAACCCTTTCCTGGGTAGAGACGGGCTGGCCCCGCGAGGCCCACTGCCCCCGGTGAAAGAAAAAAAAAAGCCCAGACCAGCAACCCAAAAGGATGTATCTGCTTTCTGGGTGACCCTCGGCCAGCGGCAGTGTCTCTGTCCCTCAGTTTCCCCATTCACGTTCCATGTACCTGGTGCCCCGCCTGATTTATTAACAAACATTCCCTCATTCACTTTTCCCAGTCACCCTTCATGAGGGTGCCCCTAATTTCTTTTTACACACGAAAAAGGCAGATACTTAAAGAACTTGGACAAAGGGTACGCAGGTAGTGAGATCAGAGTCTGAGGCTCTGAAGTATAGTTACAGACCATCAGCCTCTGTCACCTATCACAGAGGAGGTTTGAACTGGAGGGAGTGCTCAGATGTCAGGTGGCATGCAGCTCTGCCTAGCAGCTGCGTCCCTCCACCCCTAATCCTCTGTGTGCACATTCCTCCGCGGCACAGAGCCCCCAGCCAATAGGGCTATAGAGATGGTCAGGCAGGGTCTTCAGGTCTGATTGAATTGCTGTTGGGAGAAAGCAATAGTAATTCAATCAGAATACACTAGGAGCCGGGTGTGGTGGCGCATGCCTTTAATCCCAGCACTCAGGAGGCAGAGGTAGGAGGATCGCTGTGAGTTCAAGGCCAGCCTGAGACTACTTAGTGAATTCTAGGTCAGCCTGGGCTACAGGCCCTACCTCAAAAAAAAAAAAAAAAAAAACAGAATACACTAGGTCAAAGGTGTGCCAGGTGCCTAGAAAATCCTGGGAAGGGACAGGAAGCCAACTTGCAACAGCAGGTACCAATTCCAAAGGGACAAGTAGGTGAAGAAAAAAGGGAGGGTACAGGCCAGGCCCAGTCACAAGGAGCTGAGCTAGCATGACTCAGGAGTTGCCTCTCGGGACTGTTGGAGGAAAGAGTCCCGAGGGAGGGGCAGGAAGAGGAAAAGGAGAGAGCAGGGAGGGGCGTCCAGTTGACATTTCAGAAGGTTGGCGCCGCCAGCAGTGTAGGGGATGGCTGGGTGGAAATGGGCCAAATAGGTTAGGTGGTGCCACTAGTCAGAAAGGAGATAAGGACTGGGGAGCTGATAGGGAGATGGGTGGGTACCAGGAAGAAGAGGAGGCTGGGATGCTTGCTGGCCACGTGGGTCTTCCAAGAGGAGACGCTACAAAGACCGGTGTAGAGTTTGCAGGGCTGCCTGACAAATTACCACTGCGTGCGTGATTTAAAACAACAGAAGCGTGTGTGTGGTGTGTCCGTGTGTGTGTGCAGATAACATGCACCTGGTGTGCATGCGTGTACATGCCAAAGGGCTCAGGGTGTCCTCTTATATAATATTGCTCATCAGCCTTATTTCCCTGAGATAGAGTCTCTAACTGAGCCTGCAGCTTACTGTTTTTCTGTTAGATTGGTTGGTCAGGGATCCCCAGTGTTTGAGTGATAGGCATGTGCAGCCTTTCCTGACTTTTTAAATTTAAATTTTATTTTATTGTATTTGGGATTTCGACGTAGGGCGTCACTCTAGCCCAGGCTGACCTGGAATTCACTATGTAGTCTCAGGTTGGCCTCTAACTCACGGAGATCTTTCTACCTCCACCTCCTTAATGCTGGAATTAAAGGTGTGCGCCACCACGCCTGGAATTCCTGACTTTTTACCTGGATGCTGGGAATTGAACTCAGGCCCTGATGCTTGCACAGGAAGTAGTCTTACCTGCTGAGCCATCTCCCCAGCCCTCAGAGCAATAAAAATCCATTCCCTCTGTTCTGGAGGCCCAAAGTCTGAAGTAAAAGTGTCAGTAGGGTTGGGTTTTTGAAACAGTCGTAGTATAGCGTTCAAGCTGGTCTTTATTCACAACAATGCTCCTGCTTCAGCCTCTTGAGTCCTGGATTACCGGAATGTGCCTTCATGTCTGGCTTTTTTTTTTTTTTTTTTTTTTCTGTCCAGAAGCTCTGAGCCTCTCTCCCAGTTTTGGCAGCTGTCAGCAGTTCTTAGTGCTGCTGATGTGTAAATTCATCACCCAGCCTTCTGCCTTCATCACATGTCTTCTCCACTGTGTGTATCTCTCTCTCTCTGTGTCTCTGTCTCTCTCTCTCTCTTTCTGTGTGTGTGTGTGTGTGTGTGTGTGTGTGTCTTTGTTGTAAATCTCTCTCTCTGTCTCTGACAAAGAGAGCAGTCCCTGAATTAGGGCCCCACCCTATGCCCGTGTGACCTCAACTTGATTTCAATTGCAAAGACCCTACCTCCGAATGAGGTCACTTTCATAGGTACCAGGAATCGGTGCCTGAACGTATCTTTGTTGGGAGAAACAACGTAGTCTCTAACAGAAGGGCAGGCCTAGCTCTGGTGATGGCTGGAGAGCCCCGTGGGGTCAAGGGAGGTTTGTTCCACTAGGAGGGGCTATACAGAACCCTCAGCAGCCCGGGAGGAGGAAGGTCAAGTCAGTGGCAATGTGGCAGGTCTTCCTGCTGTGTGGTTCGAGGAAGTGAGGACAAACAGGTGAGGCTGGCAATAGCTGACAGAAGGGCTGAAGAGCTGGTCCACAGAGACCAGGGGAAATGTGTGCAGACCAAGAGAAGCATGCCTCTCCTCACGCTTTGCTCCCCGCTCCACCCCCCCGCCCCCGGCAGCCTGCTCATCCAGTTTATTTCGAACCCCACGGCCCCCACCTGGTGGGGCTTCGTGCTGGCCGGGCTGATGTTCGTGAGCGCCATGATGCAGACGCTGATCTTACACCAGTACTACCACTGCATCTTCGTGTCCGCCTTGCGGCTGCGTACGGCCATCATAGGTGTCATCTACAGGAAGGTCAGCTAACGGCAGGGCATGCGTGCATGGGAGAGGCTGGTCCTGGGGGCAGCCTGGGAGAGGCTCAGGGATCTGGTCTATCCTCTGCTGTCCAACTGCAGGCACTGGTCATCACCAACTCAGTCAAACGTACGTCCACGGTGGGAGAAATGGTCAACCTCATGTCAGTGGACGCCCAGCGCTTCATGGACGTTTCCCCCTTCCTCAACCTCCTGTGGTCAGCACCCCTGCAGATCTTCCTGGCAATCTACTTCCTCTGGCAGGTGACTCCCAAGCCCTAACCGCGGCCCACTTCCTGTGACTGCCGAAGGGATGAATAGTCTGGGCCAGCCGAGGGGCTGTGTGATGTCCATGAGAAAGTGCCCAGGTACCAGGGTACTTCAGGACCACTGCTATTGGTCACTGAGTCTTCCCATCCTGTGCTGTAATATGTCCCCCAAAATCTGGGGATGAGGGGTACTTGGAGGCAGAGTGGGTGTGTCTGTGGCTGTCATCTTCCATATTACCTTTCCTATGTGTGTGGACAACCTCTTCTTCCTCCTCTTACCCTTCCTCCTCCTCGTCCTTCTGCTCTGCCTCCTTTTTCTTGTTGTTTTTTTTCTGTGATACCTGTTGAGATTAAACCCAGTGCCTTGCATATGTAAGGCATGCACTCTATTACGGAGACCCTCTGGTTTTTAAATTTTTATTTTGAGACAGGGTCTCAGTTGCCCAGAGTGATCTTGAACTTTCTGTGTAGCCCAGGCAAGCCTTAAGCCTCCAGACCTGTGCCACCATGCCTCAGCTTGAACATCCTTCTATCTGTGCAACTGGCCCGTCTGTGGCCATTATCCTGGCTGTTGGTTTCTGCCGGTGTGGTGGTTGTGGCTTCCTTTCTGCCTGCCTGACGAAAGTCTCTTGCCTCCTGCCCATCACACTTCAGGTCCATAGGCCCATCTGTTGGCTCTGTCTGTACACCTTGGTTTTATGTCCATCTGTCTTATCCCGCATCTCCCCACCCGTGCCTCCACAGATTCTGGGCCCATCAGTCCTGGCTGGAGTGGCTGTCATAGTCTTGCTGATTCCTCTCAATGGAGCTGTGGCCATGAAAATGCGAGCCTTCCAGGTGGGTGTTCTCAGGGGCTCCCGGTCCCTCCTGGAGTCCAAGCCAAAGATCTGGGGGTTAATGTTCACCCCCTACCATGGAGGCTTCTTGACTCCCTGGACTGAGTATGAACGGCCATGGACCTTCACAGACCTGCCTTTCTCCACCTCTACCACCCTTGAGAGGGTTTTAGTGACAACCTCATTTGGCAGCTAAGGGACCAAAGCCTAGAGAGACTGTGGCAGTCCAGAGTCAGACAGAGCAGGGACTCGAACCTGTTCCCACTGCACATAGAATAAATGAGAAGTTTCCTAAGACCACCCACCAGAGTCCCTTGAACCTTTCAAGTCTCCATTCCCAAAGGGATGGCCCAGTGTAAGCCAGGCTGGCCTGCTTTCTTTCCCTCAAGAACCAAACTCTATGTGCCTCTGGACTACCACACCTATTGTTTCCTGTACCTGGGACATTCCTGGCCAAAGGACCCAGGTTCGATTCCCCAGTACCCATGTAAAGGCAGATGCACAAAGTGGCACATGTATCTGGAGTTTATTTGCAGTGGCTAGAGGCTCTGGAGCACCCATTCTCAGTCTCTCTCTCTCTGCCTCTTTCTCCCCTCCACCCATTAAATATATATATATATATATATATATATATATATATATATATATATATATATAATTGTGAAAAGAAAGAAAGAAGGAAGGAAGGATGCCAGGCATGGTGGTGCATGCCTTTAATCCCAGCACTCGGGAGGCAGAGGTAGGAGGATCACTGTGAGTTCGAAGCCACCCTGAGACTCCATAGTGAATTCCAGGTCAGCCTGGGGTAGAGTGAGACCCTACTTTGAAAAACTTAAAAAAAAGAAGAAGAAGAAGAAGAAGAAGGAAGGAAGGAAGGAGGGAAAGAAACACTGGGAAGTGGTCTGAGGATGCTGCCCAGCAAGATGCCCAGTGATGGTGGCACTGGGGACAGAAGTGGGTTTCTCAAGCAGTGGACTCGGGCTGCGGGAGATGGAGTGGGGGATGGGCGCCCCAGGGAGTGCAGGGAGGCAGCAGGTGAAGGAAGGTGTGATGAACAACGTGGAACGGCTACAGTGGGTGAGAAAGCACGGAGGGTGTGAGGCCCGGGCATAGGGGGTCTGCGGAGGGAGGGTGAGCCACGGCTCCTGTCCACGGCGCAGGTGCAACAGATGCAGTTCAAGGACTCGCGCATCAAGCTGATGAGCGAGATCCTGAATGGCATCAAGGTGCTGAAGCTGTACGCCTGGGAGCCCAGCTTCTCGGAGCAGGTGGAAAGCATCAGGGAGAAATGAACTCCAGCTGCTGCGCAAGGGCGCCTATCTTCAGGCCATCTCCACCTTCATCTGGATCTGCACTCCCTTCCTGGTGAGGCTCCCGGCCATGGTGGGGCGCCCGCTGGCTGCTTGCGCCAGCCCAGGTCCTGGGGTCCCAGGTGTGAATGGGGACCAATAGATTTCAATGTGGCGCCCACTCCCACGCTACTCAGGTGACCCTGATCACCCTTGGGGTGTATGTGTGCGTGGACGAGAACAACGTGCTGGATGCTGAGAAGGCCTTTGTGTCCGTGTCATTGTTCAACATCCTAAAGATGCCCCTTAACATGCTGCCTCAGTTAATAAGCAACCTGACCCAGGTAAACCCCGGCCACGGTGGGTGTCCCTAGGCTTAGGGCTCGTGATGAGGTGAGGCCAGAGCCACTTAGGATCATAGAGCAATCAGGGGAGTGGTCCTGGGGTCAGAGAGGGCCGCTGGCATAATAAAGAGTTGTTCAAGCCGGGCGTGGTGGCACACGTCTTTAACCCAGGCACTGGGGAGGCAGGGGTAGGAGATTCGACGTGAATTTGAGGCCATCCTGAGACTACACAGTGAATTCCAGGTCAGCCTGGGCTAGAGTGAGATCCTATCTTGAAAACAGCAAACGAAAAAAAAAAGAGTTGTTCGAGGTTGCAGGTGGTTAAGAGGGTCATTTTGGGTGACAGGAGTTAGTGGGACTGAGTACTGGATGACGGCCTCCTCTTTCCAACCTGGACCTCCTCTTCAGTCAGTGGGAGTCATGGAAGATTTGGTTACAGAAGGGGGTTCTAGCAGCAGTGAACCTTTGGCGGGGGTGGGGCATACCTAGTTTCAAAATTTGAGGAGCACTGAGAAGTGATAGGACTCAGGGAGGGGAGACTAGAAACCTTTAAGGCTAACTCACACCCTCCTGCAGACTAGTGTGTCTCTGAAACGAATCCAGCATTTCCTGGACCAAGATGAACTTGACTCCCAGTGTGTGGAGAGAAATACCATCTCCCCAGGTCTCAACATCCCCCAACTGGGCTTCCCTGGCTCTTACCGTAAAAGAGCAACTTCTTGTGACCTCTTTCCTTCCGTGCACTTCTGCTTTCTTTCTATGCACCCTCACCCAGGTCCTCTGCTCTCCATCTCTCCCCCAGGGCTCTTCACACCTCTCCCTCCTTCCCTTCCTCCCTTGCCCAGGAGCCTCCCTGACCTCTTCCCCCTAGGCCTCTGTGTCGCTTCCCATACCCTGAGCTCCCTGACCCTGTATGCCTTGGTCCTCCCAGGCCATGCCATCACCATACACAATGGCACCTTCACCTGGGCCCAGGACCTGCCGCCCACCTTGAACAGGTACCACCAGCTTCTACTCCCTGCTCTACTGCCCAGAGTGGGCAAAAAGGTCAGATCAATAGTGGCATCCTCTCTCCCCTCTGTCTTTGACCTGGAATGAAGGAAGAATCTGCACTTGCCAGGGTGGTATGTGGGAGGGAGGAGGGCTTGGGTCTGCAGGTGAAAGGCCAGGCACTAATCCTGATCCCTGCTTCTGACTCCTTGCTCCTAGTGTAGACCTCCAGATCCTGAAGGGGGCATTGGTGGCTGTGGTGGGGCCAGTGGGCTGTGGGAAGTCTTCTCTCGTGTCTGCCCTGCTGGGAGAGATGGAGAAACTAGAAGGCACAGTGTGTGTGAAGGTGAGATGGAAAGGGGTTCATGGAAAAGGGCATGAGACTTGGCCAGACTCGGGCAAACCCCAAGGTAACTTTTTCTCCTGTGGCCAGGGTTCTGTGGCCTATGTACCCCAGCAAGCGTGGATCCAGAACTGCACGTTACAAGAAAACGTGCTGTTTGGCAGAGCCATGAACCCTAAACGCTACCAACAGGCTCTGGAGACCTGTGCTCTGCTACCTGACCTGGAGGTGCTACCTGGCGGGGACCAGACAGAGATCGGAGAGAAGGTACAAGGTCCCTGAGGAGCCAGTTCATGTAGCTGCCAGGCACACAGCCCAGGTCCCTGCGTTCATTCTTTCATTCATTCATTTCTCATTCATGTAACATCATCCTCAACTCTGTGCCAGGCACTGGGGAAAAAGGTCTATTACTGGGGGCTGGGGGAGGACAGCTTATGAAGAGGCAGGGGCCCCAGAATGCCTGGGGTGAGGCTGAAGCCCTGTACAGGGCAGAGGAAGGGCATGAATCTGGAAGGTGGGGTGCAGGGAGGCGGAGCTAGAGGGTAGATGATAGATAGCTATGTTTGGTTTTTCAAGATAGGGTCTCACTCTAGCTCAGGCTGACCTGGAATTCACTATGTAGTCTCAGGGTGGCCTTGAACTCATGGCGATCCTCCTACCTCTGTCTCCCAGGTGCTGGTATTAAAGGCGTGCACCACCATGCACAGCTGACTTATTTATTTTTATTTATTTATTAGAGGTGGGGGGAGAGAGAATGGGTGTGCCAGGGCCTCTAGCCACTGCAAACGAACTCCAGACACATGCATGTGCATCTGACTCACATGAGACTTGGAGAATTGAACCTGAGTCCTTAGGCTTCACAGGCATGTGTCCCTAATGGCTAAGCCATCTCTCTCTCCAGCCTATGACTCACTTTTAAGCTGACTGTTAACAGCTGAGGAAGACAAGCTCATTCATTGATTTGTTCATTCATCCATTAGGCTTTCATTAAACACCTACACCATGCCAGGCAGTATTATATGATGGTGAACGCTCCAGGATAAAAATCTCTGCTTTCATATACCTTACATTCTAACAGGGGAAAAAGGCAAGAAGCAAGAGAAGTAACACATAATTTATATTTTATGTAATCCTGAGGGGAAAGAAATAAAGGAAGGCAGGAATATAAAAACATGAGCTGTACTGAATGGTTAGAGTGGCTTGAGAAACTGTTGCTGAGAAATAGACATCTGAACAAGAAGAGGAAGCTAGTCACGTCTGAGGGCTATGCAGCCCTGTCCAAGGGCCACAGAGCCCTGTCTGGAATCATCTGAGGCAGAGAGAGCAGGCAGAAAAAAAAAACCTCCGGCAGGAGTAGCCATAGACTGACCTGACAAGGAAACCAGTGTGGCTGGAACAAGTGAGCAAGAGGTCAGGAGGAGAAAATGAAGTTGGAGGGGTCACTTAAAGACTAGCTCTCAGCCAGGCGGGGAGGGTCACATCTATAATCCCAACACCCAGGAAACCGAAGTAGGAGGATCACCCTGAGTTCAAGGCCAGCCTGGATTACATGGAAAATTCCAGGTCAGCCTGGGTTCAAGTGAGATCCTGCCTCATTTAAAGAAGGAGAAGGAGAAGCTGGATGTAGTAGCGCATGCCTTTAATCCCAGCACTTGGGAGGCAGAGGTAGGAGGATCGCCATGAGTTCAAGGCCACCCTGAGACTATAAAGTGAATTCCATTTAGCAAGATCCCTGAACTTATGTTTCTTTTTTTAAACTATTTTATTTGAGCTGGGCATGGTGGTACACCCCTTTAAACCCAGCACTCGGGAGGCAGAGGTAGAAAGATTGCCATGAGTTTGAGGGTACCCTGAGACTACATAGTGAATTCCAGGTCAGCCTGGGCTAGAGCAAGACCCTACCTTGAAAAACCAAATAAAAAATAAAGTATTTTATGTATTTCAGAGAGAGAGAAAGAGGCAAATAGAGAGAATGGGCATGCCAGGGCCTCTAGCCACTGCAAATGAACTCCAGATGCATGTGCCACCTTGTGTATCTGGCTTACGTGGGTCCTTTTACTTTGCAGGCAAGCACCTTAACTACTAAACCATATCTCTAGCCCCCTTCTCTCTCTCTCTCTCTCTCTCTCTTTTTTTTTTTTTTTTTTTGTTTGTTTTTTCAAGGTAGGGTGTCACTCTAGCTCAGGCTGACCTGGAATTCACTATGTAGTCTCAGGGTGGCCTCAAACTCATGGCGAGCCTCCTACCTCTACCTCCCAAGTGCTGGGATTAAAGGCGTGCGCCACCATGCCCAGCTCTGTCTTTCATTCTTAATTGTAGTAAAGTATACATAACATAAAATGTACCACCTTAGGGCTGCGGAGATGGTTCAGCAAGTAAAGGTACTTGCTTGCAAAGCCTGCCTGCCCAGGTGTGATTTCCCCAGTATCCATGTGAAACCAGATGCGAAAAATGATGCGTGTGTCTGGAGTTTGTTTGCAGCAGCAAGAGGCTCTAGTATGCCCATTTTCTCTCTCTCTCTCTCTCTCTCTCTTACATACACATACACACACATAAGTAGATAAATATTTTTTTTAGAAATGTTTCACCTTAATTATTTTTTTTCAGTGCCCAGTTCAGTCAATTAGCTACATTTGCAATGTTATGCAACTATCTCTAGAACTCTTTCGTTATTCCAAATGGTAACTCTGTCCCCACAGAACTATAACTCCCTATTCCTTCCTTCCCCAGTCCCTGGCAGCCATCATTTGGTTTCTAGGAATTTGGCTGTTCTAGATACCTGTGAGTAGATTTATACAATATTTGCCTTTTTGTGACCAGCACCACTTGGCATAATGTCCACAAGGTCTGTCCAGGTTGAGGCATTGGTCAGCGTTTCTTTCCTTCTTTGGGCTGAATAATAATCAGTGTCTGGATGTTGCACATGTTGTTTTCCTGTCCATTGCTCAGTGAGCACTTGGGTCGGGCACAGCAGCCACCTGGACAAGGCACTAAAGCTAAGGAATAGAATGGTGCCATCTGCCCAGGGGACTCTGGGAGCCTGGCCCCTTCCTCTGTAGCTTCATAGAGACAGACAAACATCCTGTGCAATGCAGAGTTCGAGCTGGGTGTGGTGGGACACACTTGTATTCCCATGTAGAGGTAGATGCAAGGTCCTTGGCTACACAGTGAATTTGAAACCAGCCTGTCTCAAGAGGCCCAGTCTCCAAACAACAATATAAAAGGAAGGGAGGGAGGGAGGAAGGAAAGGCAGGGAGGTAAGTGCCTTTATCTACTGAGCCATCTCCCTAGCCCAAGGAAGGAAAAGAAAAAGAAAAAAAAGAGGCGCTTGAGAGACAGCTTAGCAGTGAAGGTGCTTGCCTGCAAGCCCAAGGACGTAAGTATAATTCCCTAGCACCCGCATAAGCCAGATGTACGAAGTGGCACATATATCTAATGTTTGCAGTGGCTGGAGTCCCTGGTGTACCCATTCTCTCTCTCTCTCTTTCTCAAATAAATAAATAAATAAATAAAATATTTTTTTAAAAAAGAAAGAAAAAGAGAGCTGGGAGTAATGGCACATGCCTTTAATCCCAGCACTTGGGAGGCAGAGGTAGGAGGATAGCCGTGAGTTCAAGGCCACCCTGAGACTACAGAGTGAATTCCAGGTCAGCCTGGGCTAGAATGAGACCCTACCTCTGGGAGTGGGGGGGGGAGAAAGAAAAGGAAAAAAGAAAGAAATATAAGTTCAGAGGTCTTGCTAAATGGTGAACAGGCCATGTCCCCTTGGTCCTGTCTGACCCTTCTTCCATCCAGTATCCATTTTCCACTGCCTCCTCCCTCCAGGGTATTAACCTGTCTGGGGGCCAGCGGCAGCGGATCAGCCTGGCCCGAGCTGTTTACAGCGACGCGGACATTTTTTTGCTGGATGACCCACTGTCAGCTGTAGACTCCCATGTGGCCAAACATATCTTTGACCAAGTGATTGGGCCAGAAGGTGTGCTGGCAGGCAAGGTGAGGTCATGAGAGACTAAGGGTCTGAGGTGAGCTATGGGCGAGAACAGGTGGGAGGCCAAGGGAGCTTGGGAATCAGAAGGTGGAGAGGGATGGGCAGCAGGGGAAACCTGTGGGGACACGCACCCCGGAGGCTCTGAGCAGACTGTGGTGAGCATGGTGTGAGTCACAAATGTGGCTGTCCTTGCTCCCTGGCATAATACTCCTCACCCACACTCTGTGGCTTGGTGCCTGTGACTGGGGGTTTGCCCAAGGGTGTTGCAGCTTAGTGCCAGATGCCTTCCCCGCAGACTCGCGTGCTGGTGACGCACGGCATCAGCTTCCTGCCCCAGACGGACTTCATCATAGTGCTGGCCGACGGACGGGTGTCTGAGATGGGCCACTACTCGGCCCTTCTGCAGCACGACGGCTGCTTTGCTAACTTCCTCCGGAACTATGCACTGGATGAGGATGAGGAGCACCTGGACGACAGCACGACCGGTACCCAACGTCCCTGGCCCTCGTGACTCCCGTGCCCTCCCGGTGCCCACTTTGTCCATGTCTGTGTATCTGTGGACAGGCCTGGTATGGCATTAGGGAGATTCTGAGGAACTTGTATGATAGCTAGACCTCACCAAAGGAAAAGGGAACTGGTTATAGCCAGCTCCTAGCTCCTCCCCTCCCCTAATTGTGGGTTGCTGCATTGGTCTCTGAGCCTCAGTTTTCCCATCTGTCAAAAGCATACATCATGGAGCTAAAAGGCAGTTGCTCAGTGGTTAAAGTCGCTTGCTTGCAATGTCTTCTGGCCTGAGTTCAATTCCCCAGCACCCACTGGTGAACAGAGTTGCACGTGCATCCCGACTTTGTCTGCAGCTACAAGAGGCCCTGGTGTGGGCTGGAGAAATGGCTTAGTGGTTAGGTATTTGCCTACAAAGCCTAACAACCAGAGTTCAATTCCCCAGTACCTACGTAAAGCCAGATGCACAAAGTGGCACATGTATTTGGAGTTTGCAGCAGCTGAAGGACCTAGCATGCCTATCCTTTCTCTCTTTTTTTCTCTCTCTCTCCCCCCTCTCTCTGCTTGAAAATAAATAAATAATTGGGGGCTGGAAAGTAGCTTAGCAGTTGGGGCACTTGCCTGCAAAGCATAAGTACCCAGGTTCAATTCTCCAGTATCCATGTAAGGACTCCATGTCTGGAGTTCATTTGCAGTGGCTGGAGGCCCTGGCATACCCATTCTCTTTCTATATATATATGTCTGCTTCTCTCTTTCTTTCAAATAAATAAATAAAACATAAATTTTAAAAATATATTTAAAATTTAAAAAAAAAGAGGCCCTGGCACACCCATGCACTCTTGCTTTCTCTGAAAAATAAAGTTTTTGAAAAGCATACAGGAGACAGAGAGGTTGTGCCAGGGCCTCCAGCTGCTGCAAATGAACTCCAGATGCATGGGCCACTTTGTGAATTTGGCTTTATGTGGGTACTAGAAAATCAAACCTGGGTCATTAGACTTTGCAGGCAAGTGCCTCAACCACTGAGCCATCTCTCCAGCCCTTATTTGTTTTTTGTTTGTTTGTTTTCTTTTGAGGCAGTGTCTTATTCCAGTCCAGGCTGACCTAAAATTCACTATGTAGTCTCAGGGTGGCCTCAAACTCACGGGGGCTCTTCCCACCTCTGCCTCCCAAGTGCTGGGATTAAAGGTGTGCACCACCACTCCCAGCTTATTTGGATTTCTGAGACAGGGCCTCACTCTAGCCCTGGCTGGTCTGAAACTCATGGTGATTTCTTCTCACAGTCTCTGGAGTGCTAGGAGTAAAGGCATGCACCACCATCCCCAGATCAACAAGATTTATTAAACAATATGACCAGACACGATCTCGGGCACTGAGAGACAGCAGTGAGCACACAAGGTCCCTGGCATCGTGAAGCCAGGTGCAGCCTCTGGCTCACAGAGGCCCCACTTCTCATGCCCACACTCTGAGTGGGCCTTGCCATCGACTTCTCTACTTGCTGCCGTTGTACAGGCATCTCCCCAAATTCTCATGCCCCTTGCTCACTCCTGGACATGCATTCTTTTCTTAACTCACAGTGTTGGTGATGCTGTGGCTAGCTAGCTACCATTATTATTCCTTGTTCATGCATTAAGGAAGTAGGATTCATGCATAGCCAGGCCTGACTCCAGAGTCCAGATCCCCAGCCTATTTGAGTCTACCCCCCACCTTTTGTTTGTTTGTTTGTTTGTTTTTGGTTTTTCAAGGTAGGGTCTCACTCTAGCCCAGGCTGACTTGGAATTTACTATGGAGTCTCAGGGTTGCCTCAACCTCTTGGCGATCCTCCTACCTCTGCCTCCGGGTTGCTGGGATTTAAAGTGTGCGCCACCACACCCGGCCTGAGTCCCCTTCTCTAGAATCCCTGAAGGAAAATTGTTCAGGTTGCCTACCCTGTGTCTTTCTGGTTGTCCCCCTCTTTTCCCCTGCCGTGTCTGTCCAGACTGCGAACCGGGGCAGGGGCTGGGCCGCGGGCTGTAGGGTGAGCGGTCAACCTCAGAGGCTCTCTTCCCCCACTGCAGCCTTGGAAGATGGAGAAGAGGTACTTCTGATTGAAGACACTCTCAGCACCCACACAGACCTGACAGACAGCGAGCCAGTCATGTACGAGGTCCGCAAGCAGTTTATGAGGTGAGGGTGAGCTCCCTGGTCCCTGGGTCTCCAGAAGGCTGCCACAGGGTCCCCAAGCCCTGGCAGGTGGGATGCGCGTGGGCCCTCTCCTTGACACACCTGGGGGCGAGGATTGAAGGCCTCCTGTGTGGGCCTGACCAGCTGCCTCCACAGACAGCTTAGTTCCATGTCATCAGAAGGGGAGGGCCAGAGCCGGTCTGTGCCCAGGAGACACACAAAACCACCAGAGAAGGCGACACAGGGGACGGTGACAAAGACAAAGGAGACTGGGGTGCTCATTCAAGAGGAGAAGGCGGAGACGGGCACCGTGAGTAGGGCGAACACAGTCTGGAGATCATGAACAGCCCTCAGGCAGTTCCTCTGTCTCCAACTGTGGCCGCTCTCTACAGGTGAAGCTGAGTGTGTACTGGGATTATGCCAAGGCAATGGGACTCTATACCACCCTGGCTATCTGGTTCCTGTATGCTGGCCAAAGTGCAGCTGCCATCGGAGCCAACGTGTGGCTAAGTGCCTGGAGTAACGAGGCGGTGGTGGACGGCAGACAGAACAATACCTCCCTGAGGCTGGGTGTCTATGCTTCCCTAGGAATTCTGCAAGGTGAACCTGGGTCGGGGGAGGGGTGCGCAGAAGGGGCTCCCATATCCCTCTCCTCTGGCTTTCAGCACCACGGCTCTTAGCCATACCTTTGCCTCAGAGCCTCTGTCACCTACCGGGCCATCCCATGTCTCAACCTGCCCACGCCCTCCCTCCAGTGTGCGAGCTACGCTCTGCCTCTCCCAACAGGGCTCCTGGTGATGCTGTCAGCCTTCACCATGGCGGTGGGCGCCATCCAGGCGGCACGCCTGCTGCACGAGGCCCTGTTGCACAACAAGATGCGCTCGCCACAGTCCTTCTTCGACACGACGCCCTCAGGCCGCATCCTCAACCGCTTCTCCAAGGACATCTACGTCATCGATGAGGTTCTGGCCTCCACCATCCTCATGCTGCTGAATTCCTTCTTCACCTCCATCTCCACCATCGTGGTCATTGTGGCCAGCACGCCGCTCTTCATCGTGGTGGTCCTGCCTCTGGCTGTGCTCTACACCTTCACGCAGGTGCCAGAGTGGGTGGGTGGAGCTGGCAGGGTGAGCAGGGCATGTGGGTGTGGGCGCACATGTGATATAGGCCAGATACTCGTGTGGACTTGGATGTAGCCGGTTTGGATCAGGGATGGTAGTTCACTAACTATTCCACCTCCTTGAAACTCCTTTAACTCACCCATGAAAAATAGACTCTTAGAACCTACCTTATTGGGTTGATGCAAAGATCAAATTCATAACCTGTGCCAGCCCTTTCCTGTTGGCTGTATTTTAGTAAAATGTTGTTAATAGTTTAGGACACGTTGTCCCAAACGTAAGTTGCTAAGCACTCAGACACCTCTCACTGTAGAGCCTGTAGTCACTAGGACCTTGGTCCTCAGGGAGGTGATCAGTTGATGAAGGGAATCTTCAGGTGACTGGGCAAGGAGACCTGTGCTCTGGACTGAACCGGGGAGACTCCTATGTACCCATCCTGTGCAGAGCTGCTCATTTTGGGGCCCAGTGGGAACAGAGTAGAAACTGAAGGCCAAACCGTGCTTTGTAAAGCTTAAGCTAACTAGGGTAAGGGGGACATTTTTCAGGAAAAAAAAAAAAGAACATAGAATTATTCTTTGCAAGTTTTGCAAAATCATTTGACTATGAGCATACTGCTAGGGCCTCTAAGTGGAGGGAGATATTTCACTACTCAGGAGGCCAAGCAGGATCAGTGGTGTGAGCCACACACAGTGATGTAGGCTCGAGCGAAAGGGAATCTGGGAGGACTTCATAGAGGATGGGGCCTGGAAGACTGAGTAAAGCTGATCAGAGGGAAAGGGCAAAATGTATGTCAAGACTCTGCTCCCTTGGGGTTTAGGGCGATGGCTTAGTGGTTAAAGGTGTTTGCTTGCAAAGCCTGCTAGCCCTGGTTCAATTCCCCAGCCATCCACTTAAAGCCAGACAGATATTTATTTGCAGTGGCAAGAGACCCTGGCATGCTCATACATACACACACACACACACATAAATAAATAAAACCTCTAGGATGGCCTCAAACTCATGGTGATCCTCCTAACTCAGCCTCCTGAGCGCTGGGATTAAAAGCGTACGCCACCATACCTGGCATAAAATTTTTTTTTTCTCCAAGAGGAACTAGGGGAAGGCAGTGTGGCTTTGTGGAACTGGCTAGGAAGAGGCTGGAGAATCATGGAGAGACCGAGTTGGGGAGTTTATGATCCTGACACCACGCTCTTTCCCACCCCCCACCCCACCCCCCAGCGTTTCTACGTGGCCACGTCACGGCAACTGAAGCGGCTGGAGTCGATCAGTCGCTCTCCCATCTACTCCCACTTTTCGGAGACGGTGACCTGGCACCAGCGTCATCCGGGCCTACGGCCGCAGCAAAGACTTCAAGGTTCTCAGTGATACTAAAGTGGACACCAACCAGCAGAGCAGCTACCCCTACATCGCTTCCAACCGGTCAGGAGCCTCTCTTTCACCCCTCCCCCTCGAGTGCCCACAGGCTCTTTGCGGGGGGGGGGCCCAGGTGAAGGCCCCCTGCCGCTGTCCTGCGCAGAAACCCAGCCTCCCTGCACCTGCCCATTCCCTCCCTGTTGGTCCCCACAGGTGGCTGGGCATCCAAGTGGAGTTTGTGGGCAACTGCGTTGTGCTCTTTGCAGCACTGTTTGCAGTGATTGGGAGAAGCAGCCTGAATCCAGGGCTCGTGGGTCTTTCTGTGTCCTATGCTTTACAGGTGAGGAGGGTCCTGGGACCCCCAGGCAGGGTGACTATGGAGCAGAGGCCTTACAGATGCCAAAAGTATCTCCCGAGTGCCACCCTCTGTCCTCAGTTGGCTCTCAAGGCCTGTGATCTCCCCAGCTAGATGTAGGGAGACACTCATTAAATGAGTGCATGTAATGCAGACTGGGGAGGGCTTTGTGGTGGGAGGAAGAAGCAAGAGGCACGGAGATGCATGCAGTTCTACAGTAGAGCACTTGCCTAGAAGAAGCCAGGTTTGGGGTGCAAGCCACAGAGGAAGGAGAAAGGGAAGGGAAGGGAAGAAGAAATGTGGCTTGGAGTTTTCCTGCTCTTGGGTGTTGGGCAAATAATCTTGGATCTTAGACCCAAAGGCCCAATAGAACTTGCCATGTTGGGGCAAAAAGTAGGTCAACCTGACGGAGTTCTGCCACCAGAAAGTGCAGGCTGGACCGCACTTGGTGGACGTGTGCCCTCAGAGAAGCTGCACTCAGTGTTTTGTGTCCTGGGCTTCCACATGTATAGACTCAACCAGAACTACAGATAGAAAACGCTTGAAAAAGCCGGGTGTGGTGGTGCACGCTTTTAATCCCAGCATTTGGGAGGCAGAGGTAGGAGGATTGCTATGAGTTTGAGGCCATCCTAAGACTACGTAGTGAATTCCAGTTTGGCCTAGGCTAAAGTGAGACCCTACCTTGAAAAACCAAAACAAAAGAAAAGGAAAAAGAAAACATTTGAAAGAGGCCAGATGTGGTGACATACACCTGTAATCCCAGCACTCGGGAGGAGGCTGAGGCAGGAGGAATGATGTGAATTCAATGCTATACTGGCTTATATATGAGGTGCTAACACACACGCGCACGCACGCAACACACCCTCCCCTAAAAGAATATTTGGAGAAAAAATTCCAGAAACATGCAGCAACGAGCAAGACTTGACTTCCCCATTCCTCTGAATGCATGCAAATGAAGCAATGTGCAGCAGGTAGTATATCAGGAACTGTCAGTAATCTAGAGATACAGGAAGGTATGTATAGGTTACATGCAAATAGTGCCTCGTTTGATCTATGGGACTTGAACTTCTGTAGATTTTGCTGTCTTCTGCAGGGTAGGGGGTGATCCTGGAATGAATCCCCTGTGGACATAGAGGGGCAGTTGCATGTAGATCAGATGACTAAGGGCCTGGGCTGGAGGTCACCCTGATACCAGCCTGTATGGTCCAAGAGTTATGTAACCACAAATGGAATTTTTGTAAATCAGATCACATTGTCACTGCCTCAGGTGGCTTGGAGCCAAACACATTAGTAAACAAAAGGCCATCCTGACAGGCCAATCCTCTCCAAGCTTAGTGTGCATGTGAATCACCTGGAGACCTCGTTAAAATGTGCATTTTGATTCACTGAGCTAGACTCGGGCTGACTGAGCTAGAGTCAGGATTCTGCATTTCTATCAAGGCTTCTTGGTACATAAAGTGTGGTCCCTGGGCTAGCCATATTGACATCTTCTGGGAGCTTGTTAGAAATGGAGACTCTCAGGTCCCACCTCACACTTACTGAATCACACACTGCATTTTAACAAGATGCTCTGGGAAGTCTTATGCATATTGAAGCTGGAGAAGCACTGAGTGAAACTGTCCTTGTTTAAGCCTGCGTTATCACTGCCTGAGGTACCCTTGTGACTAGAGCCCCAGGCAGCACATACCTGTGGGTCACAGATGGGATGGGATCCCATTGATCAGGGAATGAACTCTTCCCAAAGCCATTGCCAGGAAAGATGGGACCATTCCATAACCCAGTCCCTTTGGACAGGTGACAATGGCTCTGAACTGGATGATACGAATGATGTCAGACTTGGAGTCTAATATTGTGGCTGTGGAGAGAGTCAAGGAGTACTCCAAGACCGAGGTGGAGGTGAGTCCTGCAAAGAGGCCAATGGACCAGAGGAGGCTGGACCAGCTGAGGAAGGATGCTTTGTGGCTACTCATCCCTATGCAAGACTAGTGTTCCTTGCATCCATCCATCCATCCATCCATCCATCTATCCAGCCCCTTAGAGCGTCAGGCAGAGGTCAGTGCTAGGAGGCATAGGACTCTCAGAGTTGAATATGAGATTGCGAGCCAGTGGGAGGGAAGGAGTATGCAGTAGGACTCTGTGGTAGATGGCAAGGCTCTGGGGTGATGTACTCAAAGAAAGTAGATAGGGGAGATGGTTTGGCTGGAGTGATCAGGGAGAGAGCTGCAATTCCGGGGATAGGCAAGTATTGACAGACAAGGAAAAATGGGGCTGGGACCGAGAGATGGGCAGCATTCTAGTCCAAGAGGCCAGCCTGGTCACAGGAGCAGAGGCAAGGCAGCATACCTTTGTTCCTCTTCTGAGTGGGTCCAAACCTTTTTTTAAAACTTATTATTATTTTTTTTTTTTGAGAGAGAGAATGGGCATGCCAGGGTCTCTAGCCACTGCAAATGAACTCTAGACACATGCATCACCTTGTCCGGCTTATATGGGTACTGGGGAATCAAACCTGAGTCCTTAGGCTTCACAGGCAAGTGCCTTAACCAGTAAGCCATGTCTCCAGCATCTAGAATTTTCTTCACTGAAGCCACACACCAGACTTCATCATACCTGAAAGCTGTACCATCTCTGAGCTCCGTGTCAAGCAGCCCGCTTTCAGATCTCCTCCCCCTTCTTGCTCATGTAATCCAAGTCACTGCTTCCAAAGTCACAGCACTGTCCTCACTGGGACTCCAGTGCCATGACCCACCTTCCCCTCTGTCCAGCAGCTCCTCTGTCTCTACTGCCTCCTCGGTATCCTACCGCCGTGATGCTCTCTGCTCCCCATCCTCACCTCCAAATCATCACCCAAGTTAAGGCCAGCTCCGGTGCAATTGGAGAACAAGATCACTGAGGGTCAAGTTCATAACTACACTCTACAATCTGGATCCCTGCTTTGATTCCCTCAGAAACATCTTCCCCACTTCCAGAAAGACCTCTTTAAAATGTTCTCTGTCCTCACACCACGTCTCCCTATGCTCAGCCCTTGACCTTGCCTGACACTTCCTTTCATGAGAAAGTAGGTCAGAGACACAAACTCCCTTAGCCTTCTGGTCTCCAGGTCTCCAGTGCTCTAGTCCTGCCTGGACCTCCTCCACCCTGCCCGTCTCTTTGAGCAGGTGTCATCCATTCTCCGTCAAAGTCCAGCACCTCGGATTCTTCCCATGGTCACTGGAGGACCTGACTTCCTGAGTCATGCCTTCCGGCTCTGTGCCTCTATGGGTTGATTTCCACCCATGGATAAGTGTTCTATCCCACCCTCCACTCTAGACACAAACATTCTCTTCCCCGTATCCTGCTGCCCCAGTTCTCTGCTGTCGTAGAGTCCATTTTATTATTATTATTATTATTATTATTGTTGTTTGGTTTTTTGAGGTAGGGTCTCACTCTATCCCAGGCTGACCTGGAATTCACTATGTAGTCTCAGGGTGGCCTCGAGCTCAGGAAATCCACCTACCTCTGCCTCCTGAGTTCTGGGACTAAAGATGTGTACCACCACACCCGGTTTATTATTTTATTTATTTATTTATTTATTTGAGGTAGGGTCTCACTCTAGCCCAGGCTGACCTCGAATTCACTATGTAGTCTCAGGATGGCCTTGAACTCACAGTGATCCTCCTACCTCTGCCTCCCAAGTGCTGGAATTAAAGGTGTGTAGCCACCACTGCCTGACACATTTTATGATTTTATTGCATGTATATGTGTGTGTGTTCGTGTGTGCAAATGCCCATGTGTGGAGGTCAAAGAACAGCCTTGTGTGTTGGTTGTTGCCTTCGACTTTATTTGGAGGCAGGGTTCTCTTGTGTGTTCAAGGGAGCTGACCCACAAACTTTGGGATCTGTCTCCATCTCCCTTCTCACCACAGGCATGCTGAGATTACAGACACTTCCACCACATATCCAGCTTTACATGGACTCTAGGGATCCACACTTGGGTCATCAGGCTTGCACAGCAAGCACTTTACCTCCTGAGCCACCTTCCCAGCCTCAGGAAGTCCATTTTAAACTGTGGTCCTGGGCTGGAGAGATGGCTCAGTGATTAAGGCACTTGCCTGCAAAGCCTAAGAACCCAGGCTCAATTCCCCAGTACCCATGTGTAGCAGACAGCTTCAGGTTCACTGAGATGAACTTCCAGACCAGGCACAGTTATGGAGGAAGGGATATTTATTGAAGCTTACAGATCCAGGGGAAGTTCCATAATGGCAGAAGAAGCTGGCCTGCCTTCACAGGCCCAAGCAGAGAGAGAGAGAAGCACAAGCCTAAAGCCAAAGGCCACAGCACACTTCAGGAACTCCAGCTAGGCACATTTTGCGTATCTTTAGATTGAAATCTGAAACCCACCATCACACCTAAAGATCCACCCAGTGACATTGCCTCCAGCCAAGTGGCTGCAAACTATAAACAATAAAGAACTGAATATATTGGGGGCCATCTATTAAAACTAACACACCATGTAAAGCCAGATGCACAAAGTGGCGTGTGCATCTAGAGTCTATTTGCAGAGGCTAGAGGCCCTGGTGTGCCCATACTCTCTCTATATCTGTCTGCTTGTAAATAAATAAAAAACATGGTCATCTGCACATGGTCTCACCACTTCCCCCTTATTCTGGGTTATGCCTGATGCAGCCAACTTTCTAGACTTCTAGACTTCTCACAGTCTGCTTTTTGGTTTTTCAAGGTAGGATCTTGCTCTAGCCTAGGCTGACCTGTCATTCACTATGTAGTCTCAATGTAGCCCCAAACTCACGGCGATCCTCCTACCTCTGCCTATCAAGTGCTGGGATTAAAGCCGTGCTCCACTATGCCTGACTTTGCTATCTTTTCTTCTTTCTTTCTTTCTTTTTTTTTTTAAAGCATGCCCAACAGACTAGTCTTTTATTTTTAATGTGAAAGAGCAAGAGTGAGAGAATTGATGTGCCAGGCCCTCCAGCCACTGCAATTGAATTCCAGACATGCACGCCCCCTTGTGCACATGTGTGACCTTGCATACTTGTGTCACTGTGCATCTGGCTTACATGGGACCTGGAGAGTCGAACATGAGTCATGAGGCTTTGCAGCCAAGAGCCTGAACCACTAAGCCATGTCTCCAGCCCTGCTTTTTTAAAAGATATTTTCTCTCTTTCTCTCTATTTGAAAATAAATTAAAAGATTTTTATTTATTTATTTTCAAAAGAGAGAATATGCATGCCAGGGCCTCCTGCTACCAAGTAAGAAATCCAGGAACATATGCCACTTTGTGTGTGTCTGGCTTTAATGTGGATACTGGAGAAGTGAACCTTAGCCAGCAGGCTTTGCAAGAAAATGCCTTTAACCACTGAGCCATGTCCCCTGCCACAGTCTGCTTTCGACTGAAACAGCTCACCCATGTCCTACATGACTATAATGTAGGAGACACTGTTCGGTTCTCATCTGATTCAACATCAGCACATTCACATGAAACAACCCACCTTTCCTCTAGGGATCCTCCTGGGTCCTTGGATGCAGGCTATGGGCCTGTTAAAGGGCCTTCAGTGAGGCCCCTATTCCCACCAACCTGGCCTCCTTGCTGACCCTGCCTTCCTTGCTTCTCTCTGACTCCAGATGTTCACATCTTCTTCTTCATGGCCAGCAGTCCAGTTTGTCCTGCAGACACACATAGTCTCTGTGCCCCAAATGATGTGTCTGTCATTGTCACTTTGGAATTCTTTTTTTTTCTCAAAAAAAATTATTTACATGCAGAAAGAGAAGAGAGACAGAAAATGGATGCACCTAGCCACTACAAATGAACTCCAAATGCATGTGCCACTTGTGCCTTTGGCTTTCTGTGGGTCCTGGGGAATTGAACCTGGGTCATTAGGCTTTGCAGGCAAGTGCCTTAAACACTGATCCATCTCTCCAGCCCCACCTTGGCATTCTTATTTTTTTCTTACTTTTTCATTTTAAAATATTTTATTTCTTTGCAAGCAGAGAGAAAATGAAAGAGAGAGAATGGGGTCTCCAGGGCCTCCAGCCACTGCAGATGAACTCCAGATGCATGTGCCACCTTATACATCTGGCTTTACATGGGTACTAGGGAATTGAACCTGAGCTGTCAGGCTTTGCAAGCAAGCACCTTTAACTGTTGAGCCATCTTTCCAGTCCCCTTAATTATTATTAATTTTTTTTTATCAAGAAACCCTGTAGCAGTTACCTTTTCGTTACTGGTACAAAAACACCCAACCCAAAGCAGCTCATGGTAGCAAAGGGTGTATTTCAGTTGCAGTCTTGGTGGGGAAAAGCAGGGCTGGGCAGAAGCTGGGCATCACATCTTGTCACATTAGTTGGAAGGAGGCAGAAAGAGTGACTTAGCCACCTCACACCCAGTAGGGCGACCTTAACAAACCTCACGGTCTGCTTCCAGTGACACACCTCATCTAGGAAGACTCCACTTCTCAAAGGCTCCACCAGCTAAGGATGAAGTATGAGGTTTAATCACAAACACATGAAGCTATGGGGGACATTTCACATTCAAACCACCACAGGCCCTGTGTTTGTTTTGCCCTGGGCCTCCCAAATGATGTAGCTGGTTCTGTCTTGAAGCTACCACCCTCTTACCAGAGCCAGTCTATTCTCCTTACAGTGGGCCAGAGAGATCCTTTAAAAATCTATTGGGGGCTGGAGAGATGGCTTAGCGGCTAAGTGCTTGCCTGTGAAGCCTAAGGACCCCAGTTCGAGGCTCAAATCCCCAGAACCCACGTAAGCCAGATGCACAAGGGAGCACATGCATCTGGAGTTCGTTTGCAGTGGCTGGAGGCCCTGGAGCACCCATTCTCTCTCTATCTCTCTCTCTCTCTGTCTCTGTCATTCTTGAGGCCACCCTGACATTACATTGTGAATTCCAGGTTAGCCTGGGCTAGAATGAGACCTTACCTCAAAAACAACAAAAATATTTTTTTAATTTTTAAAGAAATCATAAAGGTGACAAAAGATATACTAGGGCAGGCAGGAAGGGCACCCCAAGAATGCAGAATATGAAAACAGGGGAAGGTGGGGTGTCAGGATGGGGAAGTCTTGGAGTGGCGCTTTTGGGGAATAAAGGGACAGGGCTGGGCGTGTGGCTTGGTGGTAGCATGATTGTCTATCATGCGTGTGTCCCATCTAGGAACAGTCAGAGGTTTGAAGCCCTCATAGAGCCACAGGATTCTAGGCCTGTCCCGCAGAGAACACAGTGGGTCAGGACCAAGGTGTCTTAAAAGAGAGGAATCTGTCCAAGGCTCAGGGTCCATTGCGGGAGAGGTGGCAGAAAGAATGTAAGATCCAAAAGAAGGGTAGGACTCCTTAGAACACGCTCCTTCAGACAAAAACATGGCCTGGATATCCATGACCTCGCAGCGCCTGACACTCTGTACACAAGACCATCATAATAGGAGGAAAAAATGATGACATCAAAATGAAAGCCTAATTGAGAGGGAGGAGGTGTACGATGGAGAGTGGAGCTGCAAATGGGAAAGTGGGGGAGGGAGGGAATTACCATGGGTTATTGTCTATAATTATGGAAGATGTCAATAAAAATAAATAAATAATAGGGGCCGGAGAGATGGCTTAGTGGTTAAGCGCTTGCCTGTGAAGCCTAAGGATCCGGGTTCCAGTGGGCTAGATTCCCCAGGACCCACTTAAGCCAGATGCACAAGGGGGGCGCACGCGTTTGGAGTTCCTTTGCAGCGGTTGGAGGCCCTGATGGGCCCATTCTCTCTCTCTCTCCCTCTTTCTGTCTGTCGCTCTCAAATAAATAAAAATAAACAACCAAAAAGGTTTATTTTGGGCTGGAGAGATGGCTTAGCGGTTAAACACTTGCCTGTGAAGCCTAAGGACCGTGGTTCAAGGCTCGATTCCCCAGGACCCACGTTAGCCAGATGCACAAGGGGGCACACGTGTCTGGAGTTCGTTTGCAGTGGCTGGAGGCCCTGGCGCGCCCATTCTCTCTCCCTCTCTCTATCTGCCTCTTTCTCTCTCTCTCTCTGTGCTCTCAAATAAATAAATAAAAATAACAAAAAAACGGTTTATTTTAAAATAATAATAATAAAGAGGCAAAGCTGAGTAATGCGAGAGGGCCCAGCTGGCACCAATCTGATGAGAACTTAACTGCCATTCCCCCAGGCCCCCTGGGTAGTGGAGGGCAGGCGTCCTCCGGAAGGCTGGCCCCAGCACGGAGAGGTGGAGTTCCGGAATTATTCAGTGCGGTACCGCCCGGGGCTGGAGCTGGTGCTGAAGAACCTCACGGTGCATGTGCGAGGTGGGGAGAAGGTACGTGTGCCCGGGGAGCTGACGCAGCCCTGGGGGGGCACGGGAACACGGGTCTCAGAGGCAGGTGCTGTAGACACAGGGCCGCTGCACTGCTAGTGGGCACCCGGAGGGGCCCCTGACAGGCCTTCCCACCCTCGCAGATTGGCATCGTGGGCCGAACCGGGGCTGGCAAGTCCTCCATGACCCTCTGCCTGTTCCGCATCCTGGAGGCCGCAGAGGGTGAGATTCTCATCGATGGCCTCAACGTGGCGGACGTGGGGCTCCACGACCTGCGTTCTCAGCTCACCATCATCCCCCAGGTACCGTGGGCCCGCCTGACCTCCCCGCGCCTTTGGTAGCTTGGGAACTGAGACTGGGTCTCCAGGGGGCTGGCGGGGGGAGAGGGCTTCACAGCAGGGAGCAGAGCCAACTACAAGCCACCCAGCCACAGATCTGGAAGGGTCAAGACACACCCTGGACCTGTCCTTGGTCCAGCAAATGAGAAGGACCACAAGACCCTCCCAGGATGGCATCCTTGAGATGTCCTGTGTGGCTCTCCTGGTTGATCGCACAGCTCAGGATTGCACATCTTGGGCTGGGGACGATGGTTCGGTGGATAAGGTGCTCGCCTTGCAAGTGTAAAGACCCGAGTTTGGATCCCGAGCACCCACGGTGGCGCATGTCTGTAAACCCGGCCAGCTGTGGCAAGAAGGGAGACCGAGACAGGAGAGTCAGGCTCCCGGGCTTGCTGACGCCCGGAACTTAGCAGTAAATGAGAGACCCTTCCCCAAACAAGTTAAGAGCAACACTAAAGTGGTCCTCTGACTGCCACATGCATGCTGTGACAAGCACGTGCCTGCATTACACACACACACACACACACACACACACACACACACAGTATCACACCTCTCTCTCTGGCTCTTCGAGTGTTCCCCCCCCCTTTCTTTTTAAAAAGCTGACTGGACACTTTACAGGAGGATTAGTGACTCTGCTTCAGTGGGGAGCTTAGCCATTGGCCCCCACAGACAGTTTCCTGTCTCCCTGGCAATGTCCCCCTTCTGGATGGCTGGGACAGAGTGGGAACACCACTGCCTAAATCTCTCTTGTCCCCGCTCTGGGGCCAGGAGCTCCTGATGGGGTCTGACTGCTGCTTTCTGAGGCCTTGCTGTTTTACCAGGACCCCATCCTGTTCTCGGGGACCCTGCGCATGAACCTGGACCCCTTTGGCCGATACTCTGAGGAGGACATCTGGAGGGCCCTGGAGCTGTCCCACCTGCACGCGTTTGTGAGCGACCAGCCAGAAGGCCTGGATTTCCAGTGCTCTGAGGGCGGGGAGAACCTCAGGTAGGAGCGCGAGTGGATGGGCAGGACTGTGGGTGCTGCAAACTCTGGAGTTAAATGACAGAATCCAGGCAGTACCCCTCCTCCCCTCACTGCCCCATCTCAGCCAAGGTTACATCAGGCATCATTTTGTATGGGGCACATTCTATGTGTCTGGCATAGGGTGATTCCTCACAGATGTCTCACAAGAGCCCAGAGGTGGTCCACGGTCTCAGTTTGCAGTGAGGAAACAAGTTCAAAGTGGGGTGGGGTGGGGGCTGTTGATCAAAGTTGCACAGTTGGGGGAAGACAAGCCTCAGATTGAAACCAGCTCTGGTTTTCTTCTAATGCAATCTCAATGGTATCCATCCTCCTTGGTATGCCCTGGGTGCCAGGGGGACGTTGTCAGGGTACACCTGGGCTGGGGAGGGAAGTTCTGAGTCACACCTGTGAAGCAGGTGAGACGAAGCCTACCATGTGTTAGGAAAGTCAGAGATGTTTGCAGGATGGAGGCAGTCCCCCACGTAGGTTCTCCCAGCACTTCCTGTCTCCCTTCCAGAACTCCAGGTTCCATATCCCATTGTCAGGGGAGACCAGCACTCCTTAATTAGTCAAAAGCCTCAAGAATCCTACGTATTCTACATCTGTGTTAGCTATGTGGCATTTTCTTTTTCTTTCTTTCTTTCTTTTTTTTTTTTTTTTTTTTTTTTTTTAGGTAGGGTCTCACTTTAGCTCAGGCTGCTCTGTAATTCTCTATGTAGTCTCAGGGTGGCCACGAACTCACGGCGATCCTCTTACCTCTGCCTCCCAAATGCTGGGATTAAAGGCGTGTGCCACCACGCCTGGCCATTTTTTTGTTTTTGTTTTTTTGAGGTAGGGTCTTACTCTAGCCCAGGCTGACCGGGAATTCACTCTGTAATCTCAGGCTGGCTTCAAACTCACAGTGATCCTCTTACCTCAGCCTCCCAAGTGCTGGGATTAAAGGTGTGCACTACCACACCCAGCTCTATGTATTTTTTTTTCCTCCTCCTCCTTCTTCCCCTCTTCTTCTTCCTCCCCCTCCCCCTTCTTCTTTTTTTGGTTCTCTGAGGTAGGGTCTCACTTTAGCACAGGCTGACTTGAAACTCAACTCTGTAGTCCCAGGATGGTCTCAAATTCACAGCAATTGATCCTACTACCTCAGCCTCCCCAGGGCTGGGATTAAAGACATGAACCACTATGCCCGGCTTGTTTTGTTTTTCAGTTGTTTGGTTCTAGTGCTAGAAATCAAACCCAAGGTCTCACCAATACTAGACAAGCACTTTGCTACTAGCCCAAGCTGCATGATTTGAAGCAAGTTGCTTAACTATTCTGTACCTCCCTTTCCTTTGCTCTGAAGTAAAAATAATAATGTCTATACCATTTGCACTGTACTGACCAATAAAAATACAATGTGAGTGCTGGAGAGACAGCTTAGCAGTTAAGACATTTGCCTGCAAAGCCTAGCAACCTGGGTTCAATTCCCCAGTACCCACATAAGCCAGATGCACAAATTGGTGCATTCATCTGAAGTTTGTTTGCAGTGGCTAAAGGCCCTGGTGTGCCCATTCTCCCTCCCTCTCTCCCTCTCTCTCTCCTCTTTGTCTCTCTCCTTGTGCAAATAAATAAGTAAAATATTTTTAAAATACAATGTGAGCCACATATATGTAATTAAAATTATTTTCTAGTAGCCACAGTAATAAAGGGAGTGGGAGTTGGACAGGTGACACACACCTGAGTCCCAGCCTCTTAAGAAGATGAGGCAGGAAAGCAGTTTAAGCCCAGGAATTAGAGGCCTGCCTGGGTAACAAAGCAAGATTCCTTCCCAAAAGAGACAGGGCTGGGAAGATGGCCCGGCGGTTAAAGGTACTTGCCTGCAAAGCCTGACAGCCTAGGTTTGATTCCCAGTACCCATGTAAAGCCAGATGCACAAAGTGGTGCATGCATCTGGAGTTTGTTTGCAGCAGCTGGAGGCTCTGGTGTACCCATTCTCTCTCTCTCTCTCTCTGTGTGTGTCTGTCTATCTGTCTGTCTCTCTGTTTCTCTCTGCTTATGAAAAAATAAATAAAATATTTTAAAGAGAGAGAGAGAGAGAGCTGGGCATGGTGCCACATGCCTTTAATCCCAGCACTCAGGAGGCAGAGGTAGGAGGATCACGAAGAGTTCGAGGCCACCCTGAGACTACAGAGTGAATTCCAGGTCAGCCTGGGCTAGCGTGAGACCCTATCTCGAAAAACAAAAAAAGAAAAAGAAAAAAAAGAGAGAGAGAGAGAGAAAGGGAGCCAGGTGTGGTGGTGCATATTTTTAATCCTAGCACTCAGAAGGCCAAGGTAGGAGGATTGCAGTGAACTTGAGGCCAACCTGAGACTACATAGTAAATTCCAGCTTGGGCTAGATTGAGATCCTACTTGAAAGAAAAAAAGGGGGGGGGGGGGTTGAAGAGATTGCTCAGCAGTTAAGGCACTTGCCTGCAAAGCCTAATGACCAGAACCTAATTCCCCAGTACCTATGTAAAGTCAGATACACAAAATGGTGCATGCATCTGGAATTCATTTGCAGTGGCTAGAGACCCTGATAGCCATTCTCTCTCTCTGCTGGCAAACAAATAAACTAAAGAAAATTTTGGCAGGGGGGAAAAGACAGGAAAAAACAGATAAAATAATTATTTTTAAAATATTTTATTTATTTGCAAGGAAAGACAGAATGAGAGAGAAGAGGGAATAGGCACACCAGAGCCTCATGCCACTGCAAACAAACTTCAGGTGAATGCACTACTTTGTGCATCTAGCTTTACATGGGTACTGAGGAATCAAATCTGGGCCATCAGTCTTTCAAACCAGCACCCTTTAACTGCTGAGCCATCTCTCCAGCCTCTATTTTTGTTTTTTTTGAGGTAGAGTCTCATAGCCCAGGCTGGCCTAGAATTCAGGCTGGCTTTCCTACCTCAGCCTCACAAGTGTTGGATTTAAAGGCATACAGCACTATGCCCTGCTTTTTTTTTTTTTTTGGTTTTTCAAGGTAAGGTCTTGCTCTAGCCCAACCTGAATATAGTCTCAGGGTAGCCTCAAACTCAGGGCGATCCTCCTACCTCTACGAGGGCTGTACTTCTTTTTAAAATTTTATTTATTAGAGAGAGAGAGAGAGAGAAATAGGTGGGGAGACAGAGAGAATGGGTGTGCCAGGGCCTTTGGTCACTACAAATGAACTCTAGATGCATGTACCCCCTTGTGCATCTGGCTTACATGCGTCCTAGGGAATCAAACTTGGGTCCTTTGGCTTTGCAGGCAGGTGCCTTAACCACTGAGCCTTCTCTCCAGCCTCTATTTTGTTTTGGAAACAAAGCCTCACTATGCAGTACAGGTGGTCCTAGAACTCAAGGCAGTTGTCCAGATTCACCCTCCCAAGTGCCAAGATTATAAGTGCTATGCCATTTTGCCCAGTGGAATAAATTCTAATAGCGTATTTTATCCAGTCCAATGTATCAAAAATATCATCTCAATATGCCACCAATATCAAAGTTGTTAGGTAGTGCAGGTTGACAGTCCCAGTGCTAGGGAGACTTATGCACACAGCAGTACTCCTACATCTGCCTCCCAAGTGCTGGGATTAAAGCGTGTGCCTCCATGCCCGGCATACATGATGTATTTTGACCTCTCTCTCTCTCCGTCTGTCTCTCTCTCTCTCTCTCTCTCTCTCTCTGTTGATGATGGGGCTCAAAGTCAGTGCCTTCAGAGAGTTGGTCATGCTAGGTAAACACTCTCTCACTGAGCTACATCTTCAGCCTTTTATTTTCATTTGTTTTTACATGTGTAGATGTGTATGTGTGGAGCATGTATGGATGCGTGGTGTGTTACATGTGGTGCATGCATGTGTGTGAAGATGCACTCACCATTCATGTGCTGTGGCCAGAGGAGGACTTCGGGTGCTCTTTTCTACTGCTCATCCACGTACTTCCTTGAGACGAGGCCTCTCCCTCAACCTGGAGCTTCCAGTGTTAGTCAGGGACCACTAGTGATTCTCTAGTCTCTACATCATCCTCCCCCGCCAACTGGGGCTACAGACATGTGTGACCATGCCCAGATTTTTGTGTGGGTTCTGGGGAAACTGAACCCCGGTTATCTCAAGCCTCCCAGATCCTCATGCTTAAAGCAGCAAGCACTCTTAACCACTGAGCTATCTCCTCAGTTCCTAATTTTCATGCTGTTTTTTTCTTTCTTTTTTCTTTTTCAAGTCATGGTTTTACTGTAGCCCAGGTTGACCTGGAATTCACTAGGTAGTCTTATGGTGGCCTCAAACTCACAGCGATCCTCCTACCTCTGCCTCCCAAGTGCAGGGACTAAAGGTCTGCACCACCACACGTGGCTTCTTTTCTTTCTTTCTTTCTTTTTAAAGAGAGAAGAGAGGTAGAGAGGTAGAAAGAATGGGTGTGCCAGGGACTCCAGCTGCTGCAAACAAACTCCAGATGTGTGTGCCACTATGCATCTGGCTTTATATGGGAACTGGGGAATCGAACTGGAGTCATTAGGTTTTGCAGGCAAACACCTTAGCTGCTGAGCCATCTCTCCAGTCCTCTAATTTTCATTCTTACTTTCAATCTATCTCATGGATCAAAACTTGAAACAACAACAGAAGCCACACATTTGCCCAGCACAGAATGCTTCCGTCTTCAAAGCACTTTGATCTCCACTATCTCTTTAATCTTTATGGACTGGAAATTACTTTCCCAATGCTTCTCAGCCCGCCAGGGGCAGGGCAGGGACTCTCGGGGAAGTGGAGGATTTTGTCCCAACACTTTCCTGGCTGCATTAAAGAGCCTTCCTCAAACACAAAATGGGTGGGGCTGGGCTTCATCCCTACTACTTGGCAAGTTGAGGCAGGAGGATTGAAAGTTCAAGGCCAGCCTGAACAATTTAGGGAGACCTGGTCTCAAAATAAAAAGTACATGGGAGGCTGGAGAGATGGCTTAGCAGTTAAGCGCTTGCCTGTGGATCCTAAGGATCCCGGTTCGAAGCTCAATTCCCCAGGACCCACGTAAGCCAGATGCACAAGGTAGCACATTCATCTCGAGTTCCTTTGCAGTGGCTGGAGTCCCTGGGGTACCCATTCTCTCTCTCTGCCTCTTTCTCTCTCTGTCTGTCGCTCTCAAATAAAAAAATAAAAAATAAACAAAAAGGATAGAAAACACTGGCCGTGGCGGCACACACCTTTAATCCCAGCACTCAGGAGACAGAGGTAGGAGGATCGCCATGAATTTGAGGCTAACCTGAGATTACATAGTGAATTCCAGGTCAACCTAGGCTAGAGCAAAACCCTACCTTGAGAAAACAAACAAAAAATATTTAAAAAGTACTGTCTAGGGCTAGAGAGATGGCTTACCACTTAAGGTGTTTGCCTGTGAAGCCTAAGGATCCAAGTTTGATTCCCCAGCACCCACATAAGTCAGATGCACAAGAGGACACACGCATCTGGAGTTTGTTTACAGTGGCTAGAGGCCCTGGCGCTCCCATTCTCTCTATACCTGCCTCTCTGTCTCTCTCTCAAAATGGATTTAAAAAAAAGAAAAAGAAAAAGGCACTGAGCCAGGAGTGGTGCCTTTAATCCCAGCACTGGGGAGGCCAGGCCACCCTGATATTAATTCCAGGTCAGCCTGGGTCAGAGTGAGATCCTATCTCGAAAAGCAAACAAACAAAGGGATGTAGCTTAGTGGTAGAGCACTTGCCTAACACGTGCAAAGGGCTTGTGTTCATTCTCCACCACCACCACCAAAACAGAAACAAGCAGGCAACTGGCAGGACGCCCCACCGTCCCAGGTGTTCCTGTATCGGTAAATGTTCACTTTAACCGGCTTGCACCTACGTAGCCACATTGGAGGTTGCTGGACGATAGTGTGGGCTTTCCAACACCTCCCCCGCGCCACCCACCTAGAGTTGTCTGCTGGCCCCCAGTTTCTACACATCAGGATGGGAGACAGAAACGGGCTGTCCTCTCCCTCACTAAGCCTGTGGCCGCTTTAAGAATAACCTGTTTCCTGTGCCAGGCCCACCGTAAATCAGCCTTGAGTTCTGTCTGGCAGCTCAGTGCTCTGCCCAAACCTTCATTAGCTTGCGGGAAGGGGCCAAGGAGGGAGTCCGGCCTCGCTCTGGCTGTGACTCACTCCTTTGGGAAGGGCTGAGGTATTTGTCCTTGGGTGTGGGGGTTCTGTGGCCTCTGTGGTTGTGAACACAGCCTTGCTTTGTCTACTGCCTCTGGCTTCCAAGGCAGGAGGTTGCAGACATGTATCCAACTTCCTGGTCTCCAGTGAACACACATGGGGAGTCCCTAGGTCCTTCCTTCCCTGTCTCTTCCTTGTCCCCCAAATAGTTTCATGGTTTCTATACCCATGGGGGTGAGAGATGACTGCCTGAATGCTATAATAATAGGCTAAGCAAGATAGCATTTGTGGCTTGTATGCAAATGAAGGAACAATACAATGCTGTTACTACAGTGCAAAGGACTGACCGCAGACACTACAGCTAGTTGCCAAGTGAGGATGAGGAAGAAAGCACAAGAAGAGCGGACCTGGGGGTTCCAGGTCATCTTCCACAATGATGCTTGGCTCTGGTGCTGCCTCTCAGGCCCCTCACCATCCTGTGGTATCCTGACAGCTCCGACTGTTGTAGGGAAGGAGCAGCCGTTCTGGGGCTGCCGAGGAGTAGAGACAGAAGCTGGTCTGGAGCGAGGCTTGAAAGGCCACTGGGGCACCCAGCTCGAATGCCTGTCTTCTTCCTTCCTTCCCAGTGTTGGCCAGAGGCAGCTCGTGTGCCTGGCTCGAGCCCTGCTCCGTAAGAGCCGTGTCCTGGTTTTGGACGAAGCCACAGCTGCCATTGACCTGGAGACTGACGACCTCATCCAGGGGACCATTCGCACCCAGTTCGATGCCTGCACCGTGCTGACCATTGCCCACCGGCTCAACACCATCATGGACTACACCAGGTGGGCCAAGGAGACCCACTCGCGACCTGAGCGTCACCTGAACATCAGGAAGGACGTCAGGAAGAGCTAGGGCAAATGAGGGTATCTGGGCATAGAAGGGCTTCTGGCATTGGTTAGAGCATGGAAGTGCAGAGCAGGGTTTCCCAAGGTATGGACAAGCGGCAGAACAGAACAGGGTTGTCTGGGCACAGGAATGGGAGCACAGGGACATATTCAAAGACACGGGGTTCCTTTGGAATTACTAACATGTGGAGAAGGGCAGACTGGGTCTTCCCAGGCACTGGGAACTGTGCCCAAGCCACACGGCTGCTGCCTCCTGTCAGTGGGTGAGGCGAGGTCGCCCCTCTGTAACCTCATCCTTTCTAAGCCTGCTGATGGAACACTGCACACCCATCACTTCTTTTTTTTATTATTTTTATTTATTTGAGAGCGACAGACAGAGAGAGAAAGAGGCAGATAGATAGATAGATAGAGAGAGAGAATGGGCGCGCCAGGGCCTCCAGCCACTGCAAACGAACTCCAGATGCGTATGCCCTTGTGCATCTGGGTTATGTGTGTATTGGGGAATCGAGCATCAAATTGAGCCCGAGGTCCTTAGGCTTCACAGGCAAGCACTTAAGCGCTAAGACATCTCTCCAGCCCCTCACACCCATCACTTCATCGATGCTTCACTAATACCTGTAGAACAGAGGTTTGGTCCCCTCCTTGGTGACTAGACTCTAACAGTGCTTGAAGAGCCTCTGATCTCTCTGTGACTGTGCACAATGTGTAAAGCTTTTCTGAGCCTGTTTCCAGCAGGTTATTTTCCAGCAGTCAGGATTATTTTAAAGAGTCAATGAAATAATGTGTCTAAACCGCAGGTGACATTGGCAAATGTCAGTTGGCTCCTCAGGCCTGTATGGTCCTGTAGTCCTCCCTAGCACTTGTCATGCAAGGATGAGGGGAGGGGTCTTGCCCTCAAAATCTTTTGGTTTCCATGGGAAGCAGGTCACTCAGCAAAAGGGAAAAAGGGTGACCTTGTTCCTCATTCTGGCCTATGTAAAAGTGTGGGGCTGTAGGACAGGGGGAGAGGGCTTGGTGACTCAGAAGCTCAATGAGAGCGAGTTGGCACTGGCCTGGCAGTCTGGGCTTCCTATACCTGAGGGGTGGGAGCCCTGAGAGAGGGAGGAGACAGGGAACTAAAGAGTCTTTATGAATGTATAGTGGGAACAGAATTGTCAGTAGACCTTCAGTCAGTCAGCAATCTCC
Organism: Dipus sagitta; assembly: GCA_036346955.1. NCBI lineage: Eukaryota > Metazoa > Chordata > Mammalia > Rodentia > Dipodidae > Dipus > Dipus sagitta. The sequence goes on along the minus strand of CM070778.1, from coordinate 1,052,986 downwards.
CTCGGGGCAGTATGGAAGTGGGTTAGGACTACAGATAAGGTAATGGGCCAATCTACACTTTTTTTTTCTTTCTTTCTTCATTCCTTCTTTCTTTCTATTTATTTGAAAGAGAGAGAGAGAGAGAAAGAATGGGCATGCTATTGCCACTAGCCACTGCAAATGAACTCTAGAAACGTGTGCCACCTTGTGCATCTAGCTTTATATGGGTCCTGGGGAATTGAAGCCAGGCCCTTAGGCCTTGCAGGCAAGCATCTTAACCACTGAGCCATTTCTCCAGCCCTTTTTCTTTCTTTCCTCTTTATTGAGGCAACGTCATACTCTAGTCCAAGCTAACCTAAAACTCACTCTGGAGCCCAAGCTGCCCTCAAATCCACAGCAATCCTTTAACCTCAACCTCTGCAGTGTTGGGATCCCAGGTATGAACCACAATGCCTGGCTGAACCCAAGCTCTTTTGGAAGAGGGCTTTCTTCCCCATGCAGCCAGCAGTGTCCAGGGAGCCCAGTCAGAATGGCCGGTGCTAGCCGGGCATGGTGGCGCACGCCTTTAATCCCAGCACTCAGGAGGCAGAGGTAGGAGGATCGCCATGAGTTCGAGGCCACCCTGAGACTCCATAGTAAATTCCAGGTCAGCCTGGAGTAGAGTGAGACCCTACCTCGAAAAAAAGAAAAAAAAGAATGGCCGGTGCTATCTTGTGTCTGTCCCATCTGTACCCAATGGTTATCTCTGACTCCCACCCAGGACCCCAGTGGTGGAAACAGTAGGGTAGGCAGGAATTGTTGGGCTTTGGGTCTAGGCTGAGCTGAGGCTTAGCCAAAAATGGCTCAATTCACCACCAGCCCTGGGGTGAGCAGTTCAGCTCCACTGTGGGGCTTAGGAATTCACTCAGTCTAATGGGGCAGGTGAAATTAATCAGTCTGCGGAGCCTATAATTAAAGCCCAGGGGAAGGAAGCAGAGGTCTGCATGTGCAAGCTAGAGGAACCCTGTTCACACCAGAGACCACTCTGCTAAGGAAGGGTAGCACCAGCCAGACCCCAAAAGATGAAGAAGGGGTAGAGGAGGGAGATGAGGAAGGGAGGTAGCTGACTACATAGTCCCACAGCAGGAGGCTGGAGGGCAGAGCAGGAAAGAGGACCAGGCCCCAGTGCTGCTCTTGAGGACAAGGGACTCAGTCCTTATGCTCAGAGCCAGAAGATGTGGAAGACTTGGATTTTTCACGGGGAGTCTCCTGGCCCCAGTGTGGGTAGTGGGCAGTCAGTGATGACCACTTCTTTCCAGGGCACAGATCTGGGAGTCTAGCAGGTAGAGAGCATCCTGCCCCTCCGGGACAGGAGTATCTCTCCAGGCTCAGGAGCCCTTTCCTCTTCCTGCTTATTGTGGTGGAGTCAGCCTGTTGGCCTTGTACCAGACAGGGTGTGTGTGTGTGTGTGTGTGTGTGTGTGTGTAGACTCTAGCCCCCAGGCTCAGGGCAGACTGTGTGTGTGTGTGTGTGTGTGTGTGTGTGTAGACTCTAGCCCCAGGCTCAGGGCAGACTGTGTGTGTGTGTGTGTGTGTGTGTGTAGACTCTAGCCCCAGGCTCAGGGCAGGGTGTGTGTGTGTGTGTGTGTGTGTGTGTGTGTGTGTGTGTCGTAGCCCAGGCTCTAGGGCATGACCTAGCCCCAGGCTCAGGGCAGACTGTGTGTGTGTGTGTGTGTGTGTGTGTGTAGACTCTAGCCCCAGGCTCAGGGCAGACTGTGTGTGTGTGTGTGTGTGTGTGTGTAGACTCTAGCCCCAGGCTCAGGGCAGACAGTGTGTGTGTGTGTGTGTGTGTGTGTGTAGACTCTAGCCCCAGGCTCAGGGCAGACAGTGTGTGTGTGTGTGTGTGTGTGTGTGTGTGTAGACTCTAGCCCCAGGCTCAGGGCAGCAGTGGTAACAGCAGCCCAAGTCCCAGATTCCAGCGTTGGCCTCACTGCAGCCCAGTTTCCTGCTGTGTTCCTTTGTGAGCTGGCACAAAGCAGATGGATGTGCACAGGCCTCTGGATCCCTGCACACAGCCTGCTGAAAACCCGTGACCCCCGCAAGGGGAAGGGCTCATTAGGGAAGGCTTTCAGAGCCCAGACTAGCAGAGATGAATAGGACGTTATGTTTGATCCCAGAAACGGCTTCATGCGCTGGGAAAGCTAACAAAAACGGCGAAAATAACCAGCCTTGCAAGTGTGCCCATGTGGCATAGCGGCTGTGCTGGGTGGGTTGACTGAAGTGAGTGGGCTGACATGTCACTGCAGGGACTGGTGAACACTATCTAGGGGCAGGGATGGCCTCTGGGGCTGGGGCTTGGCAGACAGACACCTGACCAGTTCTTTCTTTTTTTCAGGGTCCTAGTCTTGGACAAAGGGGTAGTAGCTGAATTTGATTCTCCAACAAACCTCATTGCAGCTGGAGGTATCTTCTACGGGATGGCCAAAGATGCAGGACTTGCCTAAAATACATTCGTGGGGTTTCCTCCTGGTCTTTCCTAGAAGGAGAATGACACCATGTGTCCACACAATGGACTTGATGGAAATCAGCAGGGACATCTGTGACATTGTCTCTGCAAAGTGCCTTGCAGAACAGCCATGCTTATGACAGACAGGAATGAGAAAGGCCCTAGAAGATGTTCAGCCGGAGGTGACAGCTAGTTGGAGGACAGACTAGAACCTGGGTCTCCTGGTTCCCATCTAGCCTAATTCCCACACTGATCTGTTTTTAGAGGATGACTTCCCTCCTGCCTCTGTCTTTTCATATTTTCCAAAAGTTTTTTTTGTTTGTTTGTTTGTTTGTTTTGTTTTTCGAGGTAGGGTTTCACTTTAGTCCAGGCTGACCTGGAATTCACTCTGTATTCTTAGGGTGGCCTCGAACTCACAGTGATCCTCCTACCTCTGCCTCCCAAGTGCTGGGATTAAAGACATGCACCACCCCGCCCAGCTTTTTTTTTTTTTTTTAAAGAAATGAATCTTTTTCTTCCTGGACCAGAAGATTGCCAGGTCAGGTTGTCCCAGGAACTTAGTCCTATAGTCTGGTGTTGCTTGAATCCATTTCAAAGGGAATACTGATGAAATAAAGCTGTGTGGCTGACAGTATGCACATGGGTTTTGGCCTTTTAATTACTGTCCCCAAGGTCTGGGGGTTGGGACCTTTAGAGGAAGCTGGGAGAACCTGGAGAAGCAGAGGATGACTTCCTACACCTCTGGTGGCTGCAGTCATCTGAGATCTTGAGACCCAAAGCTTTTGGCTGGAAATACCATCTTCACAGCCAAAATGCACTGGGTAATTGCAGTAGCTGCCTGTAATTTGACCTAAGGCCTGGGCGTCCTGGGAAAGCTACTGAGACCGCCTCTGTATGGTGTCAGCTTTCTAAGCTGTCTCCTGAGGCTGAGGGGCATGGAGCCTCACTTCCTAGTTCCTCTAGAAGCCTGCTCATCAGCATGCCTCCCTGTCCTGCCTCTCCTCCGGTCAGATGCAAACAATAGGGGCTGCCTGACCTCCCCCCACCCAATGTCCACGGTCCCAGGCTGACGAGATGCCAGTGGTGGATTAAATTCACTGTTTGAGCAAGCCAACTCAAGACTTATTTTTTGTGGGGTAAGGGTCCACCTGGCACCAGGACTTATACTTGGGATCGACCTCTTCTCCATGCACCTGTTTTCTGTCTTCTTTCTTACCCTACCTCCTTCCTGTATTTTTTTTTTTTTTTTTTTTTGGTTTTCCGAGGTAGGGTCTCACTCTAGCTCAGGCTGACCTGGAATTCACTGTGTAGTCTCAGGGTGGCCTTGAACTCATGGCGATCCTCCTACCTCCTCCTTAAAAGGCGAGCGCTACCATGCCCGGTTTGTACTTTAACTCCTGATGTATGACTGGTTGCAGGTGGCGGCAGTGGTTTTTTTCCCGCCCTCAGTGGTTTGCAGTCGCTGTGAGGATGACTCCTTTGATCTGTTTTTTTCTACATGCTCTGGGCTGCAGAACTGTTTGTTAAAGGTTAATCACATTTGGGGGTGGGAGGCAGGCTGTTTCTGCCCAGGACGTTTGTGAGTATATGGAAGGCCTGTGATAAAGCAAGTATGAAAGCACAAATGCCCAAATTATTCTGCCTCTCCTTGGTACTAAGAAAAGGCCTCTGCTCTGCTCTCTGATTTATTAGGCCAATTTAGCATGACGTTTGCCTTGCGAGGCGCTAGCTGGCCTAAGCCAACAGGAAAGCAGATTCATTCAGCATCCTTTTCAGCGAAAGATCTGAAGGTGTATTTCCTCTCCTGTCTTGGGAGTTTGCTTCTGAGCTCACTGAGGCTGTGACAGGTGCTGACAACCCAAAGGGGAGGCTCAGTTGTGTCAAGTAAATAGGATAATCAAAAAACGTGGTTAATAGGGGATGACCTCCATCTAGCTGGCTCCACGACTCCAGGGAAATGAAGCGACTGTTGTGAACTGGAAGGGAAGATGCCACACAAAATCTGTCTCCAGGTGCTACTGACGGGCATGAGCGTTGCTGGAGCAGCAGCAGAGGGAGGGAAGAGGCTGGGGCGGGGGAGTGGGGAGCTGGCCCTTCTCCCTCCACAGGCCAGCTCCCTGGGACTTTCCAGATTTGAACGCCCTGTGATTAGAAGTACAGTGCTGTTTCGGAGGCCAAAACCAAAGAGAGTGGGCTTTATCAGTTACTATTTAATTTTAATGATACCTGTTATGTTGGAAGAGTCAGCAACACACAAAGGAAAGGATGTTCTGTGAATGTTTACACACGGTGTGAACACATGCTTCAAATATGCAGTGGGGGAGGAGGTGGATTCACAGTTAACAAAGCTAAAAAAAATTCTTGTTATAAATTACACAAAGCATATAAAAATATTTCTCTGAATGCATAGATTAAGACTTTAAACTCACCTAAAAGCAACTGTGCAGTCTCAGCCCACTTCCAGACACACTGACCACAGAGCACTTTAGCAAGGAGTGGGACCCCAAAGCCCTTGACCCCTCTTCTTCAGAGCCTCTAACTGGCCTAGAGCATGTCTTTGCAGCCCACCTCCCAGCTAGAGCCTCCACTACTTCTGAGAGTCATCAATTGGGGTGGCTGAGTTAATCTGAACCCCAGTAATTTAGACATGAATTAATACTGAATTTATTTCTTCCAGGACAGAACCACACTTAATTGTATCAGTAAACTGTAAGTTTTTTCAAAGAAAAAGAACATCTAGATAAAGTAGTTTCTGATTGGTTGAAACACAAGGGAGATTTCCTCTTTAAAGCACTTGGGAGAAAGGGTGATAAGCAGCCTTCACTCTGCTATGCAAACACTCTACAAGGGTGAGTAAGTCACCAGCTGTAACAAGGGGGACAGTTAAGTCACTAAACAGAGTGGCTCCATGAAGTTGGCCTTGAAGAACACCTCAACCTCACTGCATCATTCAGGCAGCAGCAGGAGGCCATTATCTTAGCACAAGCTTCTCTTCCACTGACATCTTCAGCATGTTCTCACTTAATTGCAGTGTTCTAATGAAATGAAGTTAATACAGTCAGGATTAAGTTTCTTTGGAAACTATAGGCACTATGGGGAGAAAGCTTAAGACAGCAGGGATGCTTTTCAACAGCTGGCTTCAACCCCTGCTCTCCTGTTTGTCTCCGTGGCTGGATCCTATTTCTAAAGTTAAGCTGTTTGTTTCAATAAGAGGCTTTTTTCTTAACTTTAATGATGCTAAAGAAAGGGAAAGACTCCCTGAACGCACTCTTGAAACAAAAATTCTTATGCTATGCTCAAGAGTTTACTCAGGTGCTGTTTTGTTTATGTCTGGTAGACTCACAACTGACTTTACTGAGTACTGGTGATGGTAGTAAGGGGGATTCCTCAGAGCAAACTATTTGTTTACGAAAGCAACAGATTTCAGAATTATGTAAAAATCCTAATAATTTCAAAATAACCTTTTTCTTTGATATAAAAATAAAGATGCTAACTCCTTTAGTTCAATTCCCCACAATAACCTTTAAAACAGAAACAGATTCAGGCTCAAAAATTGCTTTTCATTTCTGGTGGGAAATAAGAGTGGAGAACATAGACCAGCAATGTTTGTGCTCTTCTTGAACGGTGCATTAAACACACGGATGACAGGAACTGCAGGCCTCAGAGTAGAAACGCTGGGGCTCTGTTAGAAAGTATCAGAGAGCCCTCTAGTGACTGTGAAAGGGAGGAAATGCAGAGATGACTGTCCAGGACAGTCAGTCTTGAGTGTTCACAAAGAAAAGTGGGGGAGGGGAAGCTCTTTTGGTTAACAGCCTATTTACAATTAGGTAACTGTGTTCTTAAATACTTTTAACCTGAGTAACATTTATAAATATGATATATGAAACCTCACAGCCACAAGTCACACCAAAATTCCTTTGTCCAGTACCTGTGCTTTCCCCAGTCTTCCTCTCTAGTCAGTTTGCAATTTAGGAGCATCATGGGCATGCAACACCAAGAACAGCTCACATAGCCCTTCAGGCGCACTGTCAACAGGAGTGGCTAGAAATAGGTCCGTTCTCTCTCAGCTTCTGCTTCAACAACTCTCTACGTTCTGCACAAAAAAACACTGGATACAAAACCTCTGGCTCCTGCCTCTCCAGACTACTTCTCAGCTGTTCAAAGATGCAGCGATAGGCTTATTGTGCACCAAGAGGCTTAGAAGAGTGGCACCGCTGCTGGGGGGTCAGGGACTCCTGCTTTGGCAGGATGATGTTAGTGTACACAATGCAGTGGCACCAGGGGCCCTCATGGGCATCCAAGGCTTCTGGATCAAATGGCTTTTCCTTGGCCCAGAGGTGACACACACCATCACAATACTCAGTGATAAAGTCCCTGCTTCATTAGTATGTCAATTTTGAAGCTCTCCTGTTGTAGCAAGGCCTTTCAGTCAGTGTAGATGCAGCATTTCTGAAGAGAAAATTATTTTCACTTATCATTAGAACCAGTTCCAGCTCCTGGAAGTCTTGGAGTCGAGCAACATCTTTGTCCTAAAACAAACAGAGTGAGAGATTAAGAGGAGTATCTTGTCTGTGCATGGTGGGCTGTGCTGATGCCCGTGTCTTAGCCCACTTCACTCTAGAGGGGAAACGAGATCCCTAAGCTAGATAAACAGTGATGCAGTCCCCAGGTTCCAGCTGAGTCAGGATGAGAAAGTCCTAACAGCCTGTGCTACAGAAAAGCACACCTTGAAGGGACAAGTAGGTATCAGTTTTTCTCAGGGGCCCAGGGAAGCCAAAAACTTGATGTTCCAGAACACAGAGCTGGTGGGAGGACCACAAAGATACCCATATCCAAGTAAATACCTGTACATGAACTTGAGGGGTTTTGTGGTCATTTTGTTTTTCAAGGTAGGGTCTCACTCTAGCCCAGGCTAACCTGAAATTCACTATGTAGTCTCAGGATGGCCTCAAACTCTTGGTGATCCTCCTACCTCTGCCTCCCGAGTGCTGGGATTAAAAGGTGTGCACCACCATGCCCAGCTTGAACTTGAGTTTTATCTCACAAAGCACTAATATTTCCCTGAAGGTCACTGTAGAAACAACTGGAAACAGGCCCATGAAACACTCACTCTGGTATCTTCAAAATGGAATCTTCAAAAATGCCATGGTTGCCAGGTGTGGTGGCACATGCCTTTAATCTCAGCACTCAAGAGGCAGGGGTAGGAGGATCACTGTGAGTTTAAGGCCAGCTAGGACTACAGAGTTCCAGGTCAGCCTGTGCTAGAGTGAGACCCTACCTTGGGCAGGGGGAGCCAGAATAGCCAGGTGTGGTGGCTCACACCTGTAATTCAGCACCTAGGAGGCTGGAGCAGGAGGACTGCTGTAAGTTCAAGGCCAGCCTGGGCTACATATCAAGATTTTGAACCCAACACCAGTCCTGAACCACCCACCCCATCCCACCCCCCAAAAAGATCTCTGTGAACTCAAGTAGAGGCAGACTACTCTTTGTTCCTTTTATTTATTTAGTTCTGTTTGTTTGTTAGTTTTGTTTTTCAAGGTAGGGTCTTGCTTTAGTCCAGGCTAAAGTGGAATTCACTATCTAGTCTCAAGATGGCCTCAAACTCACCATGATCCTCTTACTTCTGCATCCCAAGTGCTGGGATTAAAGGCATGTGCCACCACGCCCAGCATCTTTTTGTTCCTTTTAAGCTCATGATTTTTTGTTTGTTTTTGTTTGTTTGTTCATACAGGAGATTGAACCCAAAGCCTTGTACATGAATGGTAAACTTGCTTTACTACTGAGCTATGACCCCAACCCCCTTTATTCCTTTTCTAGTTGCCTTTCATTCTTCACCTCCGACTCTTTAACTGAAGAAGTGAGGCATATTCCAAATGTGAAAGTAACTACTGGCATTTAGCAAACTTCATATACATATAATTTATTTGAGAGAGAGGAAGATAGAGAGAAAGAGAAAGAGAATAGGCATGCCAGGGTCTCCAGCCACTGCAAATGAACTCCAGATGCATACGCCCCCTTGTGCATCTGGCTTATGTGGGTCCTGGAGAATCGAACCAGGGTCCTTAGGCTTTGCAGGCAGATGCCTTAACAGCTAAGCCATTTCCCCAGCCCCTCTTACCTTTCTTAACAGTGTATTGGGGAGCTTTCTGATCTTCTCCACTTGATCCGGATTGACACCCAGCTCACAGCAGCTCACTCTGAGCAATTCTTGGTAGGTGAGCTCCTGTCTGTCCAGTTCAATTTCAATGAAATCATTTTCTCGAATAGATGGGTTCTGAATCCTCACCTTGAGTACTAGTTCTAGCAAATAAGGAGGAGAAATGGTCATACATAGTCTGATATAGCACAGCACATGTAGCTTAAGATTTATTTTTTTAAAAAATGAGGGCTGGAGAGATGGCTTAGTGGTTAAGGCACTTGCCTGAGAAACCTAAGGACCCAGGTTCTATTCCCCAGTACCCACATAAGCCAGATGCACAAGGTGGCACATGCATTTGGAGTGTGTTTGTAGTGGCTGGAGGCCATGACCCACCCATTCTCTGTAGATATCTGCCTCTTTCTCTCTCAAATTAATAAAGGTTTTTTTTTTTTTTTTTGGTTTTTCGAGGAAGGGTCTCACTCTAGCCCAGGCTGACCTGGAATTCACTATGTAGTCTCAGGGTGGCCTTGGAACTCACAGCGATCCTCCTACCTCTGCCTCCCAAATGCTGGGATTAAAGGCGTGCACCACCATGCCTGGCAGAGAAAGTATTTTTTAAATTATATATAAGAATAAAAGAACTGAGGAGGGGGCTGGAGAGATGGCTTCGCGGTTAAGGCGCATGCCTGCAAAGCCTGAGGACCCAGGTTCAATTTTCCAGGTCCCACATAAGCCAGATGCACAAGAGGGTGCATGCGTCCGGAGTTCGTTTGCAGTGGCTGGAGGCCCTGGTGCACCCATTCTCTCTGTGTGTGTCTCTCTCTCAAATAAATAAATAAATCTTAAAAAAAAAAAAACCTAAGGAGGGCCGGGCATGGTAGTGCATGCCTTCAATCCCAGCACTTGGAAGGCTGAAGCAGGAGGATAGCTATGAATTCAAGGTCAGCCTGAGAAGACTACATAGTGAATTCCAGGTCAGCCTGGGCTAGCGCAGGACCCTACCTCAAAATCAAAAACCAAAAAGCAAAAACAAAAGAAAAGAAAAAAAAAAAAAAAAACCTAAGGAGATAAAGACCTCAGATAGGCTTGAGTACCAGCTACACATGAACAGGGGAAAACAAGAAGGAAAACAGGGGCAAAACATGGTACATGAGGTACTCTGACAAGATTCAACAACTATGGGCAGAAAGACATCTATGAAATAGGAACCATCTCACAATAAAAGCAATCAGGAGTCAGGCATGGTGTTGCACACCTGTAATCTCAGCGCTCAGGAGGCACAGGCACAAGATCAAAGGTTTGTGGTCAGTTTGGGCTAGCTACACAGTGAGATCTGGTCTCAAAACACCAAAAATGGGAAGAGACGGTGGCTCAGTGGGTAAAGTTCTTGCCACACAAGTATGAGGACTTGAGTTTGGACCCTTCAGCACTCACATAAAATGCTGGGTATGACAGCATGCATCTATAATTCCAGTATTGGGGAGGCAGAAACAGGTGGAACCCTAGGGCTTGCTGGCCAGCTAGTCTAGCCAAATTGATGAGCTCTGTGTTCAGTGAGAAAGCCTGTGAGAAAGAGACAGACTAAATAACCAGCCTGGCTTTGGCCTCCACATACACATCTGTACACCAATACACACACACACACACACACACACACAAACTCACATACACACAGCAAAGGAACAAAAGAACTATGACATGACGTAAAGCCTAAGCATGATTTGAAACAGTGCATCTAAATAAGCAGTGGTCCTGGCTTTAGGAAAAAATGATGCCACTATTCGTGGGTCAGGGATGGAAGCAATCTGCTACTACATTCTGAGGTTGGCTGCCAAGACGACTCAATCTAAGCACATACATACATTAGGTAATTCTGCCTTGCTCCTTAAGTGTAGATTCTTCATACCGTCACTTGACCACTGTTATCAGCACCTGTAGAACTATGTTTTCAACAATAGGAAGTGAAGGAGTTGAGCTGGACATGGTGGCGCACACCTTTAATCACAGTACTTGGGAGGCAGAGTTAAGAGGATCACTGTGAGTTCAAACCCAGCCTGAGACAACTAGTGAATTCTGGGACAGCCTGGGTTAGAGCAGTACCCTACCTCGAAAAGAAAAAAAAAAAAAAAAAAAGATAAATAACTAAGTAAAAGTGAGGGAGTTAACAATAAGCAAAAAGGAAAGGAAAGGTAACTCTAGACCAGACTCTTATTTTACTGGAATTGGAGCTATCTGGACGAATGTGTTGCTTCTCATGTTGTTAATTCAGACAGATATGTATACATATACACATGAATAAATAAATGTAGTAGTTTTGTCTGCTGCCCTTCTCTCCCATCTCCTCTTTTTTCCCCTGTCCTCCAAGAAACCCTAGAAGAAAGGACACACCCATAAGCAGTGAGGATGAGACACCTAGTCCCCATACTCTGGTTTCTAAATGCAATTCTCTACCAAAAAGAACCAGGACTCCTAAGAGAATTGGTGGAGTCCAGTACTAAAGCAGCAAAAGTGACACCATAAGCCTGGAACATTTTGTTGCACTAGAAAGTAAAGACATGTTCCAAGAACGATGGGGACATGTCCAAAGGACATAAGAACTGGCTTGAAGAGGCCACTACTGGCCAAACCAGGAATAATATAGTTATCAAAGCAATGATGGTGACACATTATAACCCACTATAATAAGAATATCTATGACCTCACAGTGCCTGACACTACCTACACAAGACCATCATAATAGGAGGAAAAGATCATGACATCAAAATAAAAGAGAGACTGATTGAGAGGTGGAGGGGATATGATGGAGAGTGGAGTTTCAAAGGGGAAAGTGGGGGGAGGCAGGGCATTACCATGGGATATGGTTTACAATCATGGAAGTTGTTAATAAAATAAATAAATAAATAAAAGCCAGGCATGGTGGCGCACGCCTTTAATCCCAGAACTCGGGAGGCAGAGGTAGGAGGATTGCTGTGAGTTCAAGGCCACCCTGAGACTCCATAGTGAATTCCAGGTCAGCCTGGGCTAGAGTGAGACCCAACCTCGAAAAACCAAATAAATAAATATTTAAAAAATATAATAATAATAAAGGATTAAAAAAAAAGAATTTGGGCTGAAGAGATGGCTTAGTGGTTAAGGTACTTGCCTACGAAGCCTGAAGACCCATGTTTGATTCCTAGGTACCCACATAAGCCAGATGCAGAAGGTGGTGCATATATTTGGAGCTTGTCAACAGTGGCTAGAGACCCTGCTGCGCCCATTCTCACTCTCTGTCTCCTTCTTTCTCTCTCTCTCTGTCGCAAATAAATGAATAAAATAAATAAAAATATTTTTTGAAAAGATTCAGTATTAAAGAAAAAAAGCTGGTCATGGTGGCACACACCTTTAATCCCAGTACTCAGGAGGCAGAGGTAGGAGGATCGCTGTGAGTTCGAGGCCACTCTGAGAATACATGCCTGAGCTAGAGTGAAACCCTGCCTCAAAAAACCAGTGAGTTGTTGCCCAGGGAGATCCCTGATGCCCCCAAAACATTATAGGCCATTGCCAAGGCCCTTGGTTTCCCACCAGGAATAGCCGGTAAGACCCTATTGCTGAAGACTCCATATACTTGGGCTGCAAGGCCACTGAGAAATCTTGCTGGAACTCAGCTGATAACCTCCTGCGTGCAGACCAGCTGACAGAAAGCTGGAAGAAGCCATTCTACATGAAGTTCAATGGGAAAGAGAGAAATCACCAGTGAAGATACTCATCAGTGGACACTGCAAGCCTTATAATTGGCCAGCCAGGCCAAATGAGCCAACAGGTGCAAAAGCGGCATGTCTGTTATGGGGGAAACCAACTGCCCTCTAATTGGACTAGAGGCCCGCTCCAGGGGAAGGGAATACATCCCTGATACTGAAAACTTAAAACGGGTAGTCATGAGCCCTAGGGGTGTAACGTCTGCTGTTGTCTGGCCAAATGTATATACTATGCTTATCAAACTGCCCAGTAAGCACTTCTGTTAATGTTCACACCCTTATATTAATGCTACTCTCACTTTTGGTAGAGAATCTTCTCTTTTCAGATGGCAGTGACCTTGGGACAACTCAGAAGGTATCATGGTAATGGAAAGAAGCGACAGGAGTGCTCAATACTGCAATATCTCTATCACACCTTCCAAGGCTCAGGGTCTATTGCGGAAGAGGTGGCGGAAAGAATATAAAAGCCAAAGGAAAGGCAGGATTCCATACAACATGCTCCCTCCAGACACAAAATGGCCTGGATATCAATGACCTCACAGTGTGCGCCACCATGCCCGGCTACAAAAAGATTTTTTCAAAAAGTAATGGACAGGGCTGGAGAGACGGCTTAGCGGTTAAGTGCTTGCCTATGAAGCCTAAGGACCCTGGTTCGAGGCTCGATTCCCCAGGACCCACGTTAGCCAGATGCACAAGGGGGCACACACATCTGGAGTTCGTTTGCAGTGGCTGGAAGCCCTGGCACGCCCATTCTCTCTCTCTCTGCCTCTTTCTTTCTCTCTCTCTCTCTCTCTGTCACTCTCAAATAAATAAATAAATAAAAATTAACAAAAAAATTAAAAAAAAAAGAGTTTGTGAAAAAAAAAAAAAAGCAATGGACGCCTTTAATCCCAGCACTCGGGAGGCAGAGGTAGGAGGATCGCCATGAGTTCGAGGCCACCCTGAGACTCCATAGTGAATTCCAGGTCAACCTGGGCTAGAGTGAGACCCTACCTCGAAAAATCAAAGGAAAAAAAAAATCTTTTTGTAACCTCTTCCTGTCAGTCCCCTTCCCCACCCCACCCCCATACTGAAGACTGAACCCAGGCCCTTTTAGTAAAGACTCCTTCACTGAACTAAATCCCCAACTCCTATATTACCTTTTTTTTTTTTTGAGATAGAGTCTCACTCTAGCCCAAGATGACCTGGACTCACTCTGTATTCCCAGGCTGGTTTCCAACACATATCCTCCTAACTTAGCCTCCCCAGTGCAGGGATTACAGGTGTGTGGGCTGTAACTGGCATGATAACTAACTACAATAGACACTGTGGAAAAAACTGACAGAACTTAAATATGGACTACCAATTTCAGGTCAGTATACTGTCAAGGCAACATTTCTAAATTTGATACTTGTACTGTAGGATATCCTTGTTCCTTTAAAAGATCCAATAGTAATAGAAGCCAACGTGGTGGCGCATGCCTTTAATCCCAGCACTAGGGAGGCAGAGGTAGGAGGATCGCCATGAGTTCAAGGCCACCCTGAGACTACATAGTAAAATCCAGGTCAACCTGAGCTAGAGTGAAACCTTACCTTGAAAAACCAATAAATAAATAAATTAAATTAAATAAATAAAATATACAATAATACTTAAATATTTTAGGGTAAAGGGTAAAGAAATAATTTGTGAATCTGAGTAAAGAGAGTCCCTTATATAGGTCTCACAACTTTTCTTTAGGTTTGTAAGTATACCTTAAATATATGAACAAATCCATCTCACTCCCCTATTGCAGAAGCTATTTGCTGTTAAAGAGTTACCTTGCATATTAAATGGAAATGCTCCGGTGAAGAAAAAAGGCTGGAACGCTGGCGCTGGTCCTGCATATGTCCCATTTTGAGGCTCCAGAGATACTGGTGGCTTGGATGGGACTGAAGAGAACAGGGAACGGCTCTGACTCACTGGTGGCTGACACACAGGACCCGGTTTTGTGCTTTCTGGTGCTCGGAGTATGGCAGAGGGAGCAGACAGATCACCATTCTGAACTAGTGCCAAAGAGGTATGATCCCTAGACAAGGCCCCTAGCAAGGGGGAAGGTTCTCCAGCAGGGAGCAACGGAGGGGAGCCTTCTACCGGGGATGATGTGGGAGGTGTGGCAGGGCCTCCATTCTGTACTTGGGCTGAATCTTCTACTGTGGGGGTATAGATAAAAGGGAAGGCTGGGTTGGCCAAATAGTTGGGAACAAAGGGCAGTTCTGACTCTTTCTTCATCTGGGGGAGGTTGTCATCGTCATTGTCATCTTCTTCCACTGAAAGATAAGAATACAGAACATTTACACAGTGCTTTAAGAATTACCAAGAGCATGGGCTGGAGGGATAGCTTAGCAGTTAAGGCACTTGCCTGAAAAGCCAAAGGACCCAGGTTCAATTCCCCAGGACCCATGTAAGCCAGATGCACAAGGTGGCACATGCATCTGGAGTTCATTTGCAGTGGCTGGAAGCCCTGGCATACCCCTTCTCTATGTCTCTGTCTCTCTCTCTCTCTCCGAAATAAATAAATTAAAAATTATAAATTAAAAAATAAAAATAAATAAAAGAATTACCAAGAGCAGCCAGGTGGGATTGCCACAAGTTCAAGACCACCCTGAGACTACATAGTGAATTCCAGGTCAGCCTAGGCTACAGTGAGACCCTACCTCGAAAAAAAAAACAAAAAAGAATTACTAAGAGCAGGGTGTGGTAGCGCATGTCTTTGCAGCATGAGAGAGACTGACGCATGATGATCACTGTGAATTCCAAGCCAGGCTAGGGCTACACAGTCAGTTTCAGGTCAGTCTGGGCTAAAGTGAGACCCTCCCTCAAAAAAAAAAAAAAAAATAGATAAATAAAATAAAAACTACCGGGCTGGAAAGATGGCTTAGCAGTTAAGCGCTTGCCTGTGAAGCCTAAGGACCCTGGTTTGAGGCCTGATTCCCCAGGACCCACATTCGCCAGATGCACAAGGGGGCACACGCGTCTGGAGTTCGTTTGCAGTGGCTGGAAGCCCTGGCGCGCACATTCTCTCTCTCTCTCTCTCTGTAATTATCAAATAAATAAATAAATATGAACAAAAAATTTAAAAAATAATAAAAATAATAAAAATTACCAAGAAAGAAATATTTTTGTTGCTTTCTTGATATAGGGTCGCACTCTAGCAATTTGAGAAAGAGGCATATAGAGAGAGAGAATGGGCACACCAGGGCCTCCAGCCACTGCAAACTAACTCCAGATACATGTGCCACCTTATGCATCTGGCTTACGTGGGTACTGGGGAAACAAACCTGGTTCCTTTGGCTTTGTAGGCAAGTGTCTTAACTGCTATGCCATCTCCTCAGCCCAGAAAGAAGTATTTTTTGAAAGCTAGTATCGTTTGAGATATAACAAATATTTTAGTGGATACTTATTGCCTTCAAGTCAGAAAAGTAAAGAATATTTTGTTAGGTTTATGATTAGTATTTTTATAGGTCTTTAATTTTACAAATAAAAAAAATTAAGCTGGGTGTGATGGTGCATGTCTTTAATCCCAGCACTCAGGATGTAAAAGTAGAAGGACTGCTACAAGTACAAGGCCAGACTGGGACTACAGAGTAAGTTCCAGGTCAGCATGGGCTAGAGTGAGACCCAACCTCAAAAAACAACAATAACAACAAAAAAAATCACCTTATAATACTGACCTTCTAGAAAAAGCATGAACTTACTATTTTGGCATAGCAATTAGCTAAATACACCAACTATTTGACCAGCATTAAGATTATGGCCAATAATATAAGTCCTAAAATTATTTGACAAAATCAAATGTTATCCCCAAACACAGACTCACTTCCCATAATCTTCCTGATTTCTCTCCTTGATGTTAATTCTCCTGGCATTTCTCCTTTTGTGGTAAGAATATCTTTGTCAGCTCCTGATTTTAGCAGGTAGGAGACCACCTGTCCATGGTTGCGTTTACATGCCCAATGTAAACAGGTCCTGCACCAAAGAAAAGAAAAGGAATGACTGAAAAAGAAGATAAGCATATTTAAGTTTCACTCCTGGGGCTGGAGATATAACTCAATGGTAGAGTGCTTGCCTACAATGAATGAGATCCCAACTTCAATCCCAGCACTACAAAAAAATAAATAAAATTTCAGTTCTAGCTCATGAGAAACATTAATTTTTTACAGGAGCTTTAATTTCAGTGGTTTCCAAAAGACTGCTGGCTGGGTAACTTCAGTGATACTTCAGGGCTTACTCTATCAGTACACTCACTAGATCCTCCTGGTCTCTTTAAAACATATTTCTATGGTACCAAATACACTTTTAGGATTATGGAAATGTACTCTCTATGCATTAAATGCCTCTTTAAAATTAATTACCGTTGGGCTGGAGAGATGGCTTAGCAGTTAAGCGCTTGCCTATGAAGCCTAAGGACCCCAGTTCGAGGCTTGATTCCCCAGGACCCACATGAGCCAGATGCACAAGGTGGCACATGCATCTGGAGTCCGTCTGCAGTGGCTGAAGGCCCTGGTGCACCCACCCAATCTTTCTCTCTCTCTCTGTCACTCTCAAATAAATAAAAATACACAAAAAATTAATTACTATATTTAATCACAGCATTGGGAGGCTGAGGTAGGAGGATCACTGTGAGTTTGAGGGCAGCCTGACACTACAGAGTGAATTTCACATTAGCCTAGGCTAGAGCAATAACCTACCTTGAAAAATAAATTAAAAAAATTAAATATTGTAGCATCTACTGGCAGCCTTTCTGTCACCTTAACTATGACTACAAGATATTCCTGTGTGACACCAGTAAAGATACTCAACAGCAGACACTGCAAGCCTTATATTTGGCCAGCCAGGCCAAATGAGCCAATGGGTGCAAAAGCGGCACGTCTGTTATGGGGGAAACCAACTGCCCTCTAATTGGACTAGAGGCCCGCTCCAGGGGAAGGGAATACATCCCTGATACTGAAAACTTAGAACAGGGGTAGTCATGAGCCCTAAGGGTGTAATGTCTGCTGTTGTCTGGCTAAATGTATATACTACGCTTATCAAACTACCCAGTAAGCACTTTTCTTAATATTTATACGCTTATATTAATGCTACTCTCACTTTTGGTAGAGAATCTTCTCTTTTCAGATGGCAGTGACCTTGGGACGACTCAGAAGGTATCATGGTGATGGAAAGAAATGACCACAGTGCTCAGTACTGCAATATCTCTATCTCACCTTCCAAGGCTCAGGGTCTAATGTGGAAGAGGTGGCGGAAAGAATGTAAGAGCCAAAGGAATGGTAGGACTCCATATAACATGGTCCCTCCAGACACAAAATGGCCTGGATATCCATGGCCTCACAGTGCCTGACACTACCTGCATAAGACCATCATAAGAGGAGGAAAAGATCATGACATCAAAAGTAAAAGAGAGACTGATTGAGATGGGGAAGGGGTATGATGGAGAATGGAGTTTCAAAGGGGTAAGTGGGGGGAGGGAGGGTATTACCATGGGGTATTTTTTATAATCATGGAAGTTGTTAATAAAAGAAAAAAGATATTCCTATGTGAATCTTAGCTGCTCACTCCCTTTTCTTTTTCTTTCCTACAAACACATGCAATTTCCAAATTCCCATTTTTAAAAAGTTGGCTTCTCTAATTCTCTCCAGAAGGCTATAAAACATATCCTCATCTGCTTAAATGAAAGGCACTGTATACATACTTTAACTTCCAAAGCACTTAAAACATGGATGTCAACAACCCTACCCTTTCAGTTTTTCGAGGTAGGGTCTCACTCTAGCTCAAGCTGACCTGGAATTCACTATGTAGCCTCAGGGAGGCCTCAAACTCTCAGCGATCCTCCTTCCCGAGTGCTGGGATTAAAGGCATGCACCACCATGGCCTGCTAGAACAGACTCTTCTAATGTATTGGACTCACTTAAGTAAAACTAATTATTTACTGTTTTACACATGGAGGTGACACTGTACACTCTGAAGGGCTATTATTTTAATACTGTATAAAAATGTAACTAGTATGCTGGCAAAAAAAAAAAAAATCCATCTTCACAGATGTTAAAAAATCTGGAACCTTACAACGTCCTCCCTCGACATAAAATGGCCTGGATATCCATGACCTCACAGTGCCTGACACTACCTACACAAGACCATCATAAAGGGAGGGAAAGATCATGACATCAAAATAAAAGAGAGACTGATTGAGATGGGGATGGAGAATGGAATTTCAAAGGGGAAAGTGGGGGAGGGAGGGTAGTACCATGAGATATTTTTTATAATCATGGAAAATGTTAATAAAAATTGAGAAAAGAAAAAAAAAGAATTTTTGGCTACTGCTTAAATTTCCACAAGCTGTTGAATGTAGTCACAGCATCCACGAATTGTCTGATCTGCAGTCACTGTGACTCAAGGAATACCACAGTGACTCCTAACCCCCTACCTTCCACTCTTCTCCTGAGGGCTGGTGGAGGTGGGCCAAGTCCACAACAACTGACATTCCCTTCCAGGCTGCATGTAAAAATGGCCTCGTCAGTCATGTAGCTTCTTGCTAGTGGCCCAGAAAAAAAAAAAAAAATCTGGAAGCCCAAGGTAGGAGGATCACTGTGAATTCTAGGCCACACTGAGACTACACAGTGAATTCCAGGTCAGCCTGGGCTAGAGGAAGTCCATACCCCCCAAAAAATTGGAGTGACTAAATTCATGCCCAGGTACCAAAGCATAGTGCTTATTATGTAAAAAAACAAAACAAAAACACAACTTTTTTCCTGCTTTGAAATTTCCTCATTCACCAAGCCTCTAACCACACTAACTGTCTTCGGAGGCAACCACAGATGAGCTGAGTAGAACACATGCTCAACAGTAAGGGCCAGCTCAACCACATGGGAAATACAGTGACCTGGACAGTTGACTTCACTCCAGGAAAAAGCTGATTTATCCTGTGACCTAAACATTAGTGGCTTTCAGAACACTAGCTTGTATGTCTGGCTGGATGTGACTCTGCTGATGTTTCAGACCAATAGTCTGCACTATTTATTACTCACTCTCCAGGTGTGCCTTTATGGTGTACTCTATGGTGAAATGATGCCCAGGTGGGAAAAACAAGGTAAGGGTCTTTTTAAAATTTCTATTTATTGTGTGGTGCCAAGCATGGGATCCAGGGCCTCATATAGTCTAGGCATGTTCTCTATCACTGATTGAGCTATATCCCTAGCAGAAGGGTTTTATCTATATTCCACAAAGATAAAAAAGTATGAAAAACACTTTAAAAAAAAAAAAAAAGCCAGGCATGGTGGCACACGCCTTTAATCCCAGCACTCGGGAGGCAGAGGTAGGAGGGATCACCATGAGTTCAAGGCTACCCTGAGACTACACAGTGAATTCCAGGTCAGTCTGGGCTACAGTGATACCATACCTCAAAAAATTAAAGTATGTACTTGACAGATGCAGGTGCTTTTGTGTGTGAACATATGCATGTATGTGCACATACATGTGTATGTGGTACTGGGGATTGAACTAAGGTCCCCCTGCATGCTGAACAAGCCCTCTGTCACTGCGCTACATCTTCAGCTCAGGGGCTTACTTCTTAATTAGTAACTGAAACTAGGATAAGATGGATGTTGTCTATAAAGTAGGAGGACCCAAAATACCCTTGATTCCGGGGAAACTGCAGCCCATGGTGTGTTGGTGTGTGGATGTGGCATCAGCTTGAAAAGTGAGTGATTATAATAAGCAAGCACTCAAAGATGAATGGAGCATGATGAGAAGAATGTGCTCCCTTTTGGAAATGAGTGCTTGCTTGCTAGTAGTAAATCACTGGGTCATGGCAAGCTGGAGTGAAGGAGGTAATTTACTGCCAGTGGGTCTAAGAGACTCTGCAACAAGCCAGAACACTGCCATGTGAAGTGGGGTTAAGTCAACACAGCACAGCCCCCGCACCCTGCACTCCCCCCCGCCCCCCGCCATGATCATCATTTATAGTCCAGAGCTGTGTGGCTCTGGGCAGCATAACTCACAGCCGCCTCAGGCAAACAGTATTTTTTACCTCTTCACAAACCATTATACTTGTTCCTAAAGCCAAAGGGTCTACATGACACTTGAATTACAGCTGATATGGGAATGCTATCTTTGAACTTCAACTCTTCAAACTTTACATTTTCAGTCAGAATATCCCATTATAGCACTGTGAAGTATTTCAGACCAAAGGCTCTGGGCCATCATTCATCAAATGGGCATCATTCATCATGGCTGAAATTATGGTTAATGAGCAACCAAGAACTGAAAGCGGTCACCAGTCTACTTTTCTATGTATTTTTGATGGTAATTTTATATGCCACTACCCAACATATTGCTTAATGATAATAAGAAAATAACAAGAGTTAACACAGCTAGAATGCTTTAATTTTTTTTTTTTTTTCTTCAAGGTAAGGTCTCAAACTAGCCCAGGCTGACCTGGAATCTGGAATTCACTCTGTATTCTCAGGGTGGCCTCGAACTCTTGGCAATCCTCCTACCTCTGCCTCCCAAGTAGTACTGGGATTAAAGGCATGCACCACCACACCCAGCTTACATATGGGTTTTTTGAGGTAGGTTTCACTCTAGCCCAGGCTAACCTAGAATTCACTATGTAGTGTCAGGGTGGCCTTGAACTCATGGTGATCCTCCTGCTTCTGTCTCCTGAGTGTTGGGATTAAAGGTGTGCGCCACCACACCCAGCTCATTTAGTCTTCAAAATATCCCATGAGAAGCTGGGTGCAGGAGAATCATTTGTGCCTAGGAGTTAAGGTCAGCCTGAGCAACATAGTAAGACCAAATTTCCAACAAACGAAATTATTCTTATCAACATTTCCTTTCCATTTTATAGAGAAGGAAACTGAGGCAGCTGGCAAATAAATAGGCAAAGTACACAATATGTTAGGTGAAGATAAGTAATCGGTACAGGAACAATAAAGCAGAGTAAGGGATCAGGGATCAGGCACTGACAGAGACTGGGGAGGGGAGTTGTTCAATGGTAAATCAAGGGCCAAGGAAAGGCCTCGCCATGAAGGTGACATCTAAGCTAAGATCTGAAGGAGGACAAAGAACAAATCATGGCAGACCTGAGAAGTGTTTTAGACAAAAGAGGAGGAAAACGCAAAGGTCTTGAATCTGGGCCATGCCTGGTATTCCAAGGAAAGCAAGGAGGCCCGGGAAAAGGAAAGAGGGGAGCAAGGAAGCAAACCTCAAGAGATGACGCACTGTGGTAAAGAAGGCAGAGTACAAGCTGTAGGATGATACTGGCTTCTGAGTAAGATGGGAGCCATCAGAGGATTCTGAGCAGAGTGGTTGATCCAGCCTGTTCTAAGTCAGGATCCCTCTCACCACTGTGTTAAGACTGAGATTATAGACAAGGAGCCGATTTAGGAGACCAGGCGGTAATCCAGGGAGATAAACAGTGGCTTTGTATGGAGGCATCCTGGTACAGCTTGTGGGAAGTGGTCAGATTCTGGATACACTGGAACATGGAGTGGGCAGAACTGGCTGGCTAACTGTATGTGGGGTGTGAGGGAAAGACAGAGGCAGGAGGGTGCCAAGCATCCTGGCCTGGGTACCTGAGAGGCTGAGATGAGGAGGACTAAAAGCAGGCTGGGAACATAAGGAAGATGGGAGACCAAGAATTCATTCTTGGCTGCAATGAAATCTATAACAAACTTCCTCAGGTTACTTCAGGCTCATGTGACATGTATTGCACATGTACCATGTGAAGGGACACTGTGTAGAGGTGTAAGGTGCCAGGTTCATTTTCTAGTTACTTAAATGCTAACAGTAACATGGAATTACTAAATTCTAAATTTAGGAACTTAGGGCTGGAGAGATGGCTTAGCAGTTAAGCGCTTGCCTGTGAAGCCTGAGGACCCCGGTTCAAGGCTCGATTCCCCGGGACCCACGTTAGCCAGATGCACAAGGGGGCGCACGCGTCTGGAGCTCGTTTGCAGTGGCTGGAGGCCCTGGCACGCCCATTCTCTCTCTCTCTCTCTCTGCCTCTTTCTCTGTCTGTCCCTCTCAAACAAATAAATAAACAAAATTTTAAATTTAGTAACTTAGGGATATTCTGCAAATTGGGATATTTATTTAATCTTTCTGGGGCCTTGGTTTCTTCATCTGTAAAATGGAGAAAATAATAACTGTTATTCTTGTCAATGATAAATGTATGTCAAAGGACTCAGAACCACATCTGTGCTACAGAACAAATTCAATAAATGTTAGTTATTTATGTTCTTTCATCTCGTTAAATGCTAACAACACTTCTGAAAGAATTGAAAAATAAAGTGACTCAGGCAAGGATGCTTGGCTAGGCAGGAATGGAGAAGCAACAGCAAAAAAATAAAAATAAAAATAACAGGCTCAATATTCGGTACTACACTGCCTCCAAGTGCCAGAACAGTGAATCACAGCTTTGGACCACAGGGTACTGACACACACAACACCAAGTTTGTTTGCTAACACTTTTGAACAAAACCCAGTTTCCTGACCGTGGACAGCGATCCAGGTTGTTCTCTTTATAGGAAAAGAAGGCAGACATATGTTGGGAAGTAAGGAAAACTCAATTCTGACTAGAACTGTGTGTGACCTAGGGCAAGTTATTCTCTAGAGTTCAAACTATCTCTGGTGTCCCAAAATGTAGGACTCCTGGGGCTGGAGAGATGGTTTAGCAGTTAAGCACTTGCCTATGAAGCCTAAGGACCCTGGTTTGAGGCTCAATTCCCCAGGACCCATGTAAGCCAGATGTACAAGGTGGCGCATGCATCTGGAGTTCGTTTGCAGTGGCTGGAGGCCCTGGTGTGCCCATTCTCTCTCTCTCTCTGTCTGTGGCTCTCAAATAAATAAATATTTTAAAATGTAGGACTCTTGTTTAAAAAATAAATAAAAACATTTCAAAATCACTTTAGCAAAACAGACTGGCCAAATATTACCTGAATCAAATAAAAAATTTACATGTACCAGGCGTGGTGACACGCACCTTTAATCCCAGCACTCAGGAGGCAGAGGCAGGAGAATTGCAGTGAGTTTGCGGCCACCTTGTGACTAGAGAATTCCAGGTCAGCCTGAGCTAGAGTGAGACCTATCTTGAAAAATAAAATAAAATAAAAATTTACATGTAAATACAAAGAGGGCAGAGTAATAATAGCTCATTCAGTAACTTAAAATTAAAATTTTGGCCTGGCGTGGTGGCACATGCCCTTAATGCCAGCACTGGGGAGGCAGAGGTAGGAGGATCACCATGAGTTCGAGGCCACCCTGAGATTACACAGTGAATTCCAGGTCAGCCTGGGCTAGAGTGAAACCCTATCTCGAAAAAACAAACAAAAAAAAAATTAAAAATTTTGATCACCAGCAACATCTTAAATTGAGTCTTCTCATTTAATTGGAAAGGACCCAACTTGCAGACAGACATTTAAGGCCTTGGATGAAATTCTCTGTTAGAAATTGTACTAAGAAAGAAAAAACACTCCATAAGGAAAACAAATGAATCTTCCCCATCAGGTAGCTGTAGGCAGCAGCAACAGAAAAGCAAAATAATGATGCAGGTGGTGAGTTGTTTTTTTTTTTTTTTTTTTTTGTGGTCTATTTGCTTTTTCTTGGTTTCGGCAAAAAATAAAAAAATAAAAAATCGTGCTAGCTTTAAGACTGCTTGTGCTTTTGGCTGTGCACGAAAACGTTCTTCAGAAACACCTATAGCAAAATAATTCGAGCGGGGTGAGCTCCAGCGCCGAGTCCCAGGAATCCCTGCCTTTGGCTCGTTCCGGCCAAGGAGCCCAGGGCACGGCGGGGGCTGCAGGGTCCGGGTGGCCCACGTAGGGCACGGCTCGGGGGAGGATGCGCTCGCTCGGGGGCTGCACGAGGCGACCTCGAGAGGACAGAAGCTGCGAGGCCTCAGCCTAGCAGCGTGCAGGCACAGCGCTGGAGCCGGGTCACGGCTGACACACAGCTCCACGCCCCGGGCCAACAAGCCCTGACCCTGGGCCTCCCCCGCTCGCCACTTACCAGCCGTTGACCTCATTTTGGGAGTTCACATCCACCCCGCTCTCCACCAGTTTCTGCACCTCCCGAATGTCCCCCAAGGCGGCGGCCTCCCGCAGCCTCTCCTGCTGCTCCTTCTGCTCTAGGAGGGCGCTCATCTTCCCCTGGGCCCCGGGACGCCCCCGGCCGCCCCGCCCCGCCCCGAGCCCGTCAGCGCCGCCGCCGCCTCCGCGGCCCGCTCCCGGCCATTGGGAAAAAAGGGAGCGCGGGGACCGCCCGCCCAGCTCGCCTGCGCCCTGCCGGGGGCCCTGAGCTCCCTCTCGCCCGCCGCCCCGCCCCGCCCCGCCCCGCGAGATCCCGGGCTGCTCGCGGCCGGCCCTCACGGCCCAGGCCTCCGCCCCCGCCGCGCCTCCGGAGGCCGGCTCCGGGGGACCCTATTCCGTGTGACAACCCTGACCCAGATAGCTTCCGTTCCGAGCCGCGGCCCCGGCGCCCGGCCTGCCTGTTTATGTAACTGCTGCACAATATTATCCGCTGTGATTCACCGGCTATTTTTAGACCTCCCCACCCCGCAGCTTCAAGGGAATAGGACTGACTTGAAGAGAGACAAAAGGAAAAAAAGAAAAAAAAAAGCATATTTGCGAGCCAGAAAAACCCTATCCTCTGGCGTAAACCAGATGCACGAGGGGGCACATGCGTCTGGGGTTCGTTCGCAGTGGCTCGAGGCCCTGGCATGCCCATTCTCTCTCTCTATCTACCTCTTTCTCTCTCTCAAATAAATAAATAAAAAAATTTTTTTTAAAGTAATTGTTGGAGCCGGCCTTGGTGGAGCATGCCTTTAATCCCAGCACTGGGGAGGCAGAGGTAGGAGGATCATTGTGAGTTCACGGCTACCCTGAGAGACTACATAGTGAATTCCAAGTCAGCCTGAGCTAGAGTTGAGACCCTACTTGGGGGGGGGGGGGGGGGGACTGGTGGGTTCTCCCCCCCCCTCACACACACACACACACACACCAAAAAAATTGGTTGGCTCTTTTTCCTTATCTACCTGGAATTCACTATGTTGTCTCAGGGTGGACTCGAACAAACAGCGATCCTAGTACCTCTGCCTCTCAAGTGCTGGGATTAAAGGCATTCACCACCACGCCTGGCTTCTTGTTCTTTTATTTTTTTTATTGACAACTTCCATAATTATAAACAATAACCCATGGTTATCCCCCCCCCACTTTCCCCTTTGTAGCTCCACTCTCCATCATATCCCCTCCTCCTCTCAATCAATCTCTCTTTTATTTTGATGTCATCATCTTTGCCTCCTCTTATGATGGTCTTGTGTAGTGTCAGGCACTGTGAGGCCATGGATAGCCAGGCCATTTTGTGTCTGGAGGAGCACGTTGTAAGGAGTCCTACCCTTCCTTTGGCTGTTCTTTCTTATTTCTGCCAGTCCTTGGGACTATTCAGCTAGAACATTTATTTCAATTGTTTTGTTTTACCTCTAATCTTTCTAGACAGGGATTTTTTTTTTCTTTTTTGTTCTAACTTGGCTTTCAGGAAAAACATTAACGTTGTGTTTACAGTTTATGAACTGTAATTTGCTGGGCGTGGTGGCACAGCCTTTAGTCCCAACGCTTGGGAGGCAGAGGTAGGAGGATCCCCTTGAGTTCAAGGCCACCCTGAGACTACATGGTGAATTCCAGGGCAGCCTGAGCTACAGTGAGACCCTGCCTCAAGAAGCCAAATAAATAAATAAATAGATAAACTGTAATTCATTACATCTTATAAATCATAATTACTCCTTCATGAAAGCCATGCAAAGAAAGAAGACCATGACCAAAGGGGCGTTAGTGCAGGTTCTGAGGGTACAGCTAGGCTGTGTGTATATACAGTGATGTGCTGGACTGCTTGCTTCATCTATCTAATGAGGCTCAGAGCCTCAGTTGGCACTGTTTTACTACCCAGCAGGAGAAAAAGAAAGTAACTGTTTTGCTGAACCCAGGTGTCTGGAAGAGATCCTGACGTGGCAGCGGCACTGGATAGAATTTTGCCCAAGGGGTGAGAGGATTAAGGAAAATGCCCTGGGGAGGCAGAGAGGAAGGCTTGAACAAAGAGAGGAGATGAAATAGGAAAGGACAAATTTAGGCATAGATATTTCCATCTCCCGGGGCTGCCGAGAGCTGCACAGCAAGCGTTTGACTTGCTACTGTTTAAGAAAAACCATTATCTGTTTATTATGATTCAGTAATTTACACAATAAACACTGCACACCAGGCAGTGCTGAATATAAACACTGACAATGACCTCCCTGGCAAATTGAAACTCTGCTTGAGCTTACATTTTTATTTGTTTCCTCAATTTAAATTTCACTTCTCAGATCCAGCATGATACTCTATCTAAAGCTGATGTGCATAGCATTGGAATTGGGTCCTTAACACAATTTGAGTGACTTGGAAGGAAATCCCCCCCCCCTTTTTGTTTTTGTTTTTTTCAAGGTAGGGTCTGGCTCTCTAGCTCAGGCTGACCTGGAACTCACTATGTGGTCTCGGGTGGCCACAAACTCACAGTGATCCTCCTATCTCTGTCTCCCAAATTCTGGGATTAAAGGTGTGCACCACCATGCCCAGCTAGCCCTCATTTTAAAAGAAAAAGAAAAGCAGTTAAAAAAATTTAGTAGTGGGGCTGGAGAGATGGCTTAGCAGTTAAGTGCTTGCCTGTGAAGCCTAAGGACAGGGGTTGGGGGCTCCATTCCCCAGGACCCAGGTAAGCCAGATGCACAAGGTGGCGCTTGCATCTGGAATTCCTTTGCAGTGGCTGGCAGCCCTGATGCGCCCATTCTCTCTCTCTCTCTCTCTCTCTCTCTCTGCCTCTTTCTCTCTCTTCCTGTCTGTCGCTCTCAAATAAATAAATAAAAATGAACAATTTAAAAAAAATTTAGTAGTGAGCCGGATGTGGTGGTGCATGCCTTTAATCCCAGCACTTGTGAGACAGAGGTAGGAGGATAACTTTATGAGGCCAGCCTATGAGGCCAGCCTGAAACTACATAGTGAATTCCAAGTCAGCCTGGGCTAGAGCAAGATCATACCTTTAAAACAAAACAAAACAAAACAAAAATTAGTAGTGAGACTGGGGAAATGGCTCAGTGGTTAAAGGCCCTTATTTGTAAAGCATGGTGATCAGGGTTCAATTCCCAAGCCACCCATGTAAGTATCTGTTATTAGTTTGCAGCAGCAAGAGGCCCTGGTGCACCCATACACACATGCGCACAAAAATAATAAAATGTTTTTAAAAATTAGGGGCTGACATGAGTTTGACGTCATCCTGAGGCTACATAGTGAGTTCCAGCCTTGGCGAGTGTGAAGCCCTACCTCGAAACCCACCCCCCAAAATAAATAAATAAATAAATAAATAAATAAAAGTGGATTTGCTTTAAAAAAAATTAGGGGCTGAAGAGATCGCTTAGCAGTTAAGATGCTTGCCTGCAAAGCCTAAGGACCCAGGTTTGATTTGCTAGCACCCACATAAAGCCAGATATACAATGTGGCACATGTGTCTGGACTTGGTTTGCCAGGCATGGCGGCACACACCCTTTAATCCCAGAACCTGGGAGGCAGAGGTAGGAGAAACACCTAGAGTTTGAGGCCACCCTGAGAACACAGCAAATTCCAGGTCAGCCTAGGCTACATCGAGACCCTACCTAAAAAAAATACGTATTTATTTGAACCTGTGTCTGTGTGTTCTGGGGTGTGTGTGTGTGTGTGTGTGTGTAGGGATCTCTTGCCTGTGCAAAGGAACTCTAGACCCATGTACTACTTTCCATCCAGCTTTACATGGGTACTGGGGAATTGAACCCAGGCCTTTAACTGTTGAGCTATCTTCCCAGCCTCAATCTTCTGTTTATTAATCCTTGAATAAACTCCAAAACTTTCAGGCCTGGGACTGGAGCTCAGTAACAAAGCCATCCTTGTTTTGAGACTCTATTCAATCCATAGCACAAAACAAATAAAAAATGCTACCCACCCCCCAAAAAAAACCAATCTGTAATCTTGGCTATAACTAAATGGAACCTTACATCTGCTCCATTACTTCCATTTGGTCATACTTTGTTTTTCTCTAGGGAATTACCTAACTCACTGGGTAGATGGGTCTGCACTGTTTATCAGGCATTGTCTTTTTCACCGAGGATGCTACTGTGAATACAAATCAGTCCTCGACTTCAAAACACACATTGTCTAGCAGGGGGAACAAGCCAAGCAAGAATGCAATATGCACTACCTTAGAAGTAGTGTGGCATATGGCAGAGTGCTTGTAAGCATGGAACTAGAAGCCAGACTGCCTGGCTCTGTGTGCCAGCTTTGACACTGGTAGTCTTGGATGAGTTACTCGACCTTCCTGTGCTCCATGAAGCAGGAGGGACGGTAGCTGCGCTTTGCAGCATTGTTCTGTGCACTGACTGTGTGAAGTGCTGCAGCCGTAAGCACTCACTGGAGTGCAGGTACGGTGCACTGAGCTGAAGTCGTGGAAGAACTGACGGAATAGGAAGAAGTGGTCAGAAGACAAGGGTAATAGCTTCACTTCTTTTGTTCTTTTTCTTTCTTTTTTTAAAATATATTTTATTTATTTATTTATTTGTGAGAAAGAGGAAGAGAGAGAGAGAGAATGGGTGCACCAGGGCCTCCAGCCACTGCAAACGCATTCCAGAGGCATGTGCCCCCTTGTACATTTGGCTTACATGGGTCCTGGAGAGTTGAACTGGCATCCTTTGGCTTTGCAGGCAAGTGCCTTAACTGCTAAGCCATCTCTCCAGCCTTTTTTTTTTTTTTTTTTTTTTTTTTTTTTTTGAGGTAGGGTCTCACTCTAGCCCAGGCTGACCTGGAATTCACTATGTCATCTCAGGGTGGCCTTGAACTCATGGCAATCCTCCTACCTCTTTCTCCAAAGTATTGGGATTAAAGGTGTGTGCACCACGCCCAGCTTCATTTCTTTATTTATTTCCAAGAAGAGAGAGAAAGAGAGAGAGAGAATGAATGAGAGAATGGGCAAGCCAAGGATTCTAGCTGCTGTAAACAAACTCCAGATACACTTTGTGTATCTGGCTTTATGTGGGTACTGAGTAATCAAACCTGGGCCATCAGCCTTTGCAGACAAGTATCATAACTGTTGAGCCATTATCTCCAGCTCAATAGCTGGATTTCTGACTCATTTTCTTTTTCTTTCTGTTTCGGCTTTGATTTTTCAATGCAGGGTCTTGCTCTAGCCCAGGCTGACATGGAATTCACTATGTAATCTCAAGGTGGTCTCGAATTTATGGCGATCCTCCTACCTCTGCCTCCAGAGTGCTGGAATTAAAGGCATGTGCCACCATGCCTGACCTCTTTTTCTTTTTTTTTTTTTTAAATGTGAGAGAGAAAACCTGAGAGTGTACATGCAAGAGAGGATGAATTGATATGCCAGGGTCTCTAGCAACTGCAATCGAACTCCAGACACATGCACGACCTTGTGCACATGTGTGACCTTGTGTGCATGTGTCACCTCGTGCAGCTGCTTTATGAGGGTTCTTGGGAGTCGAACCTGGGTCCTTAGGCTTCACAGGCAAGCACCTTAACTGCTAAGCCATCTCTCCAGGCCTGACTTGATTTTCTGATTGCATAGTGGTGTTGTTGTGGTGGTTTGGATCATATGTCCCCCATGAACTCATGTGTTCTGAATGCTTGGTGCCCAGCTGGTAGCAATTTGGGAGGTGGAGCCTGGCTGGAGAAAGTGTGTTGCTGGGGGTGGATTTTGAGGTTCATCAGCCCCCAGTTTGGTCAGTGATAGTTGGCTCACTCTCCTGCTGCTGTTGTCCATCTGATATTGGCAAAGAGGTGATGTGCAGCCTCTGTTCTACTATCTTTTTCCCCTGCTATCATGGTGCTTCCCCCAGAGACGATAAGCCAAAAAAAAAAGGGGGGGGTTGGAGAGATGGCTTAGTGGCTAAGCACTTGCCTGTGAAGCCTAAGGACCCTGGTTCAAGGCTTGATTCCCCAGTGCCCATGTAAACCAGATGTACAAGGTGGCACATGCATGTGGGAGCTCGTTTGCAGTGGCTGGAGGCCGTGGTGCGCCCATTCTCTCTCTCTCTCTCTCTCTCTCTGCCTCTTTCTCTGTCTGTCTCTCTCAAATAAATAAATAAATAAAAATAAACAAACATTACAAAAAAACAACCTTTCCTCCCACCAGCTGCTTTTGGTTGGGTGCTTTGTCACAACAACAAGTAGGTGACTACAACAGCTGTTTACTGAAATTGGGACAAAAGATGAAGAAGTTTGAAGTTCAGACTAGTCCAGTCATGAATTCACTTTTTTTGTGTGTGTGGGGGCGTGGGACATAGGGGAGTCCTCCTCTGTAGTCTAGGCTAGCCTAGAATTTATGTAGCCTAAGTTTACCTCACACTTACAGCAATCCTATTGCCTCAGCCTTCCCAGTGCTGGCATTATAGGCATAAGCCACCATGCCTGGCATAAATTGACTTTGGAATCTTCTATTTGTAATTTGAAGCAGGGTCTCATTCTAGCCCAAGCTGATGTGGAACTCACTCTGTACTCCAAGCCGGCCTTGAATTCATTGAGATCCTCCTACTTCAGCCTTTTGGGTGCTGGGATTATAGGTATGAACCACTACACCTAGCTTGCTTGCTTGCCTCCCTGCTTTCTTTCTTTCTTGCCCGAGGTAGGGTCTCACTCTAGCGCAGGCTGACCTAGAACTTCACTACGTAGTCTCAGGGTGGCCTCAAACTCATGGTGATCCTCCTACCTCTGCCTCCCAAGTGCTGAGATTAAAGGCGTGCACCACCATACCGGTTCACCCAGTTGTTTTTTTTTTTTTTTTTTTTTTTTGTTCTTTTCTTTTTTTGTTTATTTTGTTTTTTTTTTGAGGTAGGGTTTCACTCTAGTCCAGGCTGACCTAGAATTCACTATGTAGTCCCAAAATGGCCTCAAACTCATGGTGATCCTCTTACCTCTGCCTCCTGAGTGCTGAGATTAAAGATGTGAGCCACCATACCGGCTCACCCAGTTTTCTTTTCTTTTTTTTTTTTTTTTCGAGGAAGGGTTTCACTCTAGTCCAGGCTGACTTGGAATTCACTATGTACTCTCAGGATGGCCTTGAACTCACAGCAATCCTCCTACCTCTGCCTCCCGAGTGCTGGGATTAAAGGTGGATGCCACCACTCCCGCCCAGCACCAGTTTTCTTTTGAATCTATTGAACTGAGCTGTCAGACCACCTTCATTCATTTCTTCATCTTTACTTGTTTATTTTTGTGCTGAGGATTGAACCCAGGGCCTCACACATGCTAGGCTAGTGCTCTACCATGAGCTCTACCCCTAGCCATTTTCTTTCCTGGCTTTCGTTGACATGAAGATATCCAGCGAAGGCAGTGCACATGGATACTAAATTCAGAAGGACACGGGGGTGCGGGTAGGGATTTGGCAGTCGTCAGTAAAACGTGCTAGCTGAAGTTACGGGAACAGAAGCAAGAGCCCCAAGAGCCTGTGAGCGCTGAAGAAAGACAGCCAGGTAGAACTCCAAGAACACTGGGCATTCCAACTGACCGACAGGAGAGAAAGCCTCAAAGGAAGCCGAGGAATAGCTGGAAAGGTGGGAGGAAAAGCAAAGGAGTGTGAGGGCTTGGTGATAATGAGTGACTCACAGCTCAAGTGCAGGAGAATGGTGAGAAAGGACTGAAGTCAAATGAGTTTAATATTAAAGAGATTGCTGGTGACCTTGGAGTGGAATGTTGCAGTGTAGTGGTGGAGATGGCAGCTACAACAAAATAACAAAATCCTATAAATTATGTGGTTTATGAAAAACAGAAATTTAGCCAGGCATGGTGGTGCATGCCTTTAATCCCAGCACTGGGGAAGCAGAGGTAGGAGGATCACTGTGAGTTGCAGGCCACCCTGAGATTGCATAGTGAATTCCAGGTCAGCCTGGGCTAGAGTAAGACCCTACAGCTAGTTAAAGGTACTTACTTACAAAACCTGAAGGCCTGGGTTCTGTTTCCCAGTATCTACGTAAAGCCAGATTCACAAAGTGGCACATGTGTCTGGAGTTCATTTGCAGTGGCAACAGGCCTTGGTATGTCCATTTTCTCATTCTCATTCTCTCTTTCTTTTTTCCCTCTCTCTCTTTTTACTTTCTGAGGTAGGGTCTCGTTATAGCTCAGGCTGACCTGGAATTCACTATATAGTCTCAGGGTGGCCTCGAACTCATGGCAGTCCTCCTACCTCTGCATCCCAAGTGCTGGGATTAAAGGTGTGCGCCACCACCCGTGGTGTTCGAACTTTCATTCTGAAGGAAGAGACTTGTTTGCAATGTAGTGTGACAAACCCCCAACTGGACAAAGATGGTTACAGTGAAATGGTGGCACAGAGGAGAGAGTAATCTATTGAGTGTGGCAGGTGGAAGACAAAGGTTCAGGTTGATTTGCTGGAGCTAAATAAGATTGGGGAGGAGGTGCTAGGGTGGGAGAAGAAGTCTGGAGTGTAAGGACAGATGGGAGTTAGAGAAGCCAGTCAGAACCTGGGCCGTCTAGTGGTGCTGGAACCTAAAAAATAATGGGAAGCCATGGAAAGGGTTTGGGCAAAGAAGATACATGTCTAGATTTATATTTAGAAAGATGACTAATGGTATAACATGCCTATGATTTCTTTTTTTTTGTTTTTTTTTTGAGGTAGGGTCTCACACTAGTTCAGGCTTGCCTGGAATTCAGTCTGTCATCTCAGGGTGGCCTTGAACTCACGGCAATCCTCCTACCTCTGCCTCCAGAGTGCTGGGATTAAAGGCGTGCGCCACCACGCCTGGCATGCCTGTGATTTCTATACTGTCAGAAGACCTGTAGTAACTGTGGCTTCCTTTCTGTAATATTTCATTGGGGTGCTGTGGGTGTGGCTCAGTGGTAGAGAGCTTGCCGCGTGTGCATAAAGCTCTGGGTTCAACTCAGCATAGAAATGAAAAGAGCCAGGTATGGTGGCACATGCCTTTAATACTAGGCAGAGGCAGGAGGATTACTGTCAGTTTGAGGACAGCCTGAGAATACATAGTGAATTCTAGGTCAGCCTGGGCTAGAGGGAGACCCTACCTCGAAACAAAAACAAAAACAACACAAACAAAAAAGATTATTTGTAGACTGGGCTCTTTGGTCTGTTAATAATGGTTACATTTGCCTGTGGAACCTGGAGGCCCAGGAGTCAAATATAGGTGACAATGGTGCTTGTTAAATTGATGATTAAAAGCCGGGCATGGTGGCACATGCCTTTAATCGTAGCACTAGGGAGGCAGAGGTAGGAGGATTGCTGAGAGTTCGAGGCCACCCTGAGACCACATAGTGAATTCCAGGTCAGCTTTGGGCTAAAGGGAGACCCTACCTCGTAAAAAACGAAAAAGGGCTGGAGAGATGGCTTAGTGGTTAAGCACTTGCCTGTGAAGCCTAAGGACCCCGGTTTGAGGCTTGATTCCCCAGGACCCACATTAACCAGATGCACAAGGGGGCGCACGCGTCTGGAGTTTGTTTGCAGTGGCTGGAAGCCCTGGTGCGCCCATTCTCTCTCTCTCTCTGCCTCTTTCTCTCTGTCTGTCACTCTCAAATAAATAAATAAAAATAAACAAAAAAAATTTAAAAAACCAAAAAAACAAAAACAAACAAAAATTAATGATTAAAGAAGGATTTTTTTTTGAGGTAGGGTCTCACTGTAGCTCAGGCTTACCTGGAATTCACTCTGTAGTCTCAGGGTGGCCTCGAACTCTCGGTGATCCTCCTACCTCTGCCTC
Source organism: Dipus sagitta (assembly GCA_036346955.1). Classification (NCBI taxonomy): domain Eukaryota; kingdom Metazoa; phylum Chordata; class Mammalia; order Rodentia; family Dipodidae; genus Dipus; species Dipus sagitta. The sequence continues at coordinate 1,018,854 of CM070778.1, read as the reverse complement.
CCGAGTGCTGGGATTAAAGGTGTGCACCACCACACCTGGCAAGAAGGAATTTCTTATGTACAGTGGTAAGGCATACTGGATTAGATTCTAGGAAAAGGAGAGTTGTAGATTAAAACTTGCCTAACATGGCCAGGCCAGAATCACTCCCCTTTGTAATCTAAATGCATTCAATATTTTCATTTAAGACTGAATTGTAGTCTGGGTGTGGTGGTGCATATCTTTAATTCTAGCACTGGGGAGACTGAGGTAGAAGGATCTCTGAATGTGCGAGGTCTGCCTGAGCTACAGAGTGAGTTCCAGGTCAGCCTGGAGACCTTACTTCAAAAAAAAAAAAAAAAAAAAAAAAAAAAACACCAAAATAAATAAATAAATAGACAAACAATCAGAAGACTGAATTGTAGTAATTGTTATATTTTTTTTTTCACATAGGTCAGGATTTCCCAGTTTTATTCATCTGTTTGTATTCCCAGCCACTAATTCAGTTCCTTGCATCCAGCATCTACTCCATACACGTTTGTGGAATGGAAAATAGGGCTGGATTGGCCAGTGTGGTGGTGCACGCCTTTTGCCCCAGCATTCAGGAGGCAGAGGTAGGAAAATTGCCGTGAATTTGAGGCCATCCTGAGACTACATAGTGAATTCCAGGTCAGCCTGGGCTACAGTGAAATCCTACCTCGAAAAACCAAAACTCTAGATTTTGCTTCACCTCTCTGGTTTCTCCTTTACAGTAGCCTTTGCTTACTCCTCATGTGTTTTGACTATTTGGCCCCAGCTGGTTGCAATTTGGGAAAGTTGTGGAGCCTTTGGGAAGTGGAACCTGGTTGGAAGGGTTGTGATACTGGGGGCAGACCTTGAGGTTTATTAATCCAGCCCACTGAGTGTTCAGAGCTAGCTCACAGGGAACTACTTCCTGTTGTGTGGAGATGTGGCCCAGGCTTCCTGCTCAAGCCTGACATGCTTTCCCCACTATGAAGAAACTTTTCTTTGAAACTATAACTCAAATAAAGCCATCCCTCCCATAAGCTGTTTCTAGTCAGGGGTTTTGTCCCAGCAGAGAAGGTAACTGCTATAATCAGAGGGCGACATACCCAGGACATTTGTTCTACACTGTTTTATTTATTTATTTAAAATATTTTTATTGGGCTGGAGAGAAGTCTTAGCACTGAAGGCCCTTGCTTGCAAAGCCAAAGTACCAAGGTTCAATTTCCCAGTACACAAGTAAGCCAGATGCACAAGGTGGCACATATGTGTCTGTTGTTTGCAGTGGCTAGAGGCCCTGCTATACCCATTCTCTCTCTCTGCCTTGTTCTAAAATAAAATAAAATAAAATAAAATAATTTATTTGCAAGCAGAGAGATAGAACAGAGACAGACAGGACGTGCACACCAGGGCCTTCAGCTGCATATGCCACCTGTGCATCTGGCTTTTTTTTTTTTTTTTTGGTTTTTTGAGGTAGGGTCTCACTCTGGTCCAGGCTGACCTGGAATTAACTCTGTAGCCTCAGGGTGGCCTTGAACTCACAGCGATCCTCCTACCTCTGCCTCCCAAGTGCTGGGATTAAAGGCGTGCACCACCACACTTGGCTAAAATTTTTTTATTTTATTAAAGGAGCTTGCCAGTGGCCTTTGCTGCTACAAGTGAATGCCCATCTGACTTTATGTGGGTGGCTAGCAAATTGAACTTGGGCTGGCAGGCTTTGCAAGCAAGCACTTTTACCCTAGCTCCTCTAGGTATATTTAAAATAATTACAATGAAAAAAACTAATTACAATGGCTCAGGAAGGTTACCAGGAGGTGTGTGTGTATGTGAGGGGTGGGAAATGGAATTCTGGTTGTCAGGCTTTGCAAGCAAGCTCCTTGAATCACTGAGCCACCTCTCCAGGCATAGTTTTTAAATTTTTTTTTTGTTAATTCTTACTTATTTAGTTGAGAGCGACAGAGAAAGAGGCAGATAGAGAGAGAGCTACAGAGAGAGAGAGAGAGAGAGAGAGAGAGAGAGAATGGGTGCGCCAGGGCTTCCAGCCACTGCAAATGAACTCCAGACCCATGCATCCTCTTGTGCATCTGGCTAACATGGGTCCTGGGGAATCGAGCCTCGAACCAGGGTCCTTAAGCTTCACAGGCAAGCGCTTAACCACTAAGCTATCTCTCCAGCCCTCCAGGCAATGGTTTTTTTTTTTTTTTTAATTTACTTACTTTTTGGTTATTTTTTCCAAGGTAGGGTTTAATTCTAGCCCAGGATGACTTGGAATTCACTTCGAAATTTCAGGTTTCAGGCTGGCCTTGAACAATGATTCTCCTACCTCTGCCTTCCAAATGCTGGGATAAAAGGTGTGTGCCACCATGCCTGGCATTTTTTTTTTTTTTTTCCCTGAGGTATGGTCTCACATTAGCTCAGGCTTACCTAGAATTCACTATGTAGTCTCAGGGTGGCCTTGGACTTTTGGTGATCTCCTTCCTCTGTCTCTAGAGTGCTGGGATTAAAGGCATTCGCCACCACGCCCAGCATTTTTGAGAAAAAGAGAGCAAGTGAGCATGGGTGTGCCAGAGCCTCTTGTCACTGCAAATTAACTCCAGACACATGTACCACTTTGTGTACTTTGAGAGATTCCTGGGGAGCAGAATCAGGACAGCCAGATTTTGCAAGCAAGCGCAATCTTTAACAGCTGAACCACTAGTTTGTTTTGTTTTGTTTTTTCGTGGTATGGTCTCACTCTAACCCAGGCTGACCTTGAACTCACAGCAATCCTTCAACCTCTGCTTCCTGAGTTGCTGGGATTATAGGCGTGTGTCACCATGCCCGGTCCCTAGTTTTATTTTTTTTCTGAGACAAGATATTATTATATTTACTATGTTGGCCTGGAATTCGCAGCAATCCTCCTGTCTTAGCTTCCCTAGTGCTGGACTTACAGACACGCATCACCATGACCAGCTGAAACAATTTTTTTTTTTTTTTTTCCGAGGTAGGGTCTCCTCTAGCTTAGGCTGACCTGGAATTCACTATGGAGTCTCAGGGTGGCCTCGAACTCATGGCAATCCTCCTACCTGGGAGCACTGGGATTAAAGGCGTGTGCCACCACGGCCGTCTTGAAACAATTTTTTTTTTTTTTTTTTTATGAGGCAGGGTCTCGCTCTAGCCCAGGCTGACCTGGAATTCACTGTGTAGTCTCAGGGTGGCCTTGAACTCACAGTGATCCACCTACCTCTGCCTCCCGAGTGTTGAAACAATTTTTAATTCCAGGATGGAAAGCATCAGGACTTGAGTCCTCGAGCTCCACCTGGCCTGTCGCTTGACTTTCCACCCTGTGAAGCAGCGGAAAGCGGACAAAGGCAGGTGGAGGAAGGAGGCAGTGCCCACAGAGACTAGGAAAATGGAGTCTCAACCCGAACGCAGCCTGCGGACCCAGTTTCCTTCACCGGAACTTGGCACCACGTAGACAAAGGAATGTTGTCTTTTCTCCATGTCGCGGGTGGCGTCAACGCATTCAGAAACAGACTCCCGTTTCGCAGTGAAAAAGCCCGGGAAGCTCCCGAGCCGTGGCGCTCACACACACAGAGGTTCGGGAGCGCAGCCAGGGGCGGGGCCGGGCGGGATGGGGCGGGGCCTGGGCGGGGCCTGCGGAGCCCCGCCCCCGAGCTGCCGAAGCCCGGGCCATGCCTGGCAGCGCCGGGGTCTTAGGCGTGTCTGGGAGGGCGGGCGGGCGCACGGCATGCTGGGTAGGCGGCCGAGCGGCGGCCATTTTGTCTTGTCGGCTCCTGTTCAGGAGAGAGGCTTTCGGGCTTGAGAGTGGGGCCGAGGGGGAAATCTTTGGCGATCGAGTCGCCGGTGTTTTGGTCGCTGGGGTGCCAGGGCTGGTGGGGACAGCCGCCCAAAGGAAGCACCATGATTTCGGCCGCGCAGTTGTTGGATGAGTTAATGGGCCGGGACCGAAACCTCGCCCCGGATGAGAAGCGCAGCAACGTGCGGTGGGACCACGAGAGCGTAAGTCCCGCGGGCCTGGGGCCGGTGCCCGGCACGGTGGAGCGGGCTGGGCTGAGGGAGGGAGGGAGGGAGGCGCGGCGCGGGCCGGGCGTCAGACCCTGCGGGGACCCGGGAGGCGGGAGCCCGGAGGGAGGATTCCGCCCGGAACCCGGGGTAGAGGGGTGGTTTGTTGTTGGGTGGAGGAAGTCCGGGGAGAGCACCGCGGTGAGGCCCGGAAACGCGGGAAAGGAAGGAGGGGCGCGTTGTAGCGCGTCTAGCGGCGCTGGTTCTCTCCCCGGCGCGGAAGGACAAATGCCTCCGTTATTTGGGTTCTGCCGTTGTATCTCACGCTGGAGATTTCTGACCTTGTGTTCGTGGTAATACGTCGTGGCGGTGTCTTATTTTGGAATGGTTCCATCTCGACCCTTCTTAGGTAAAAGTAGAAATTTGATGTGAGTCACGACTTGGTGGGCATTATCGACATGATTTGCAAATTCCGTTTGTTGGTAGTTGTATCAAGCCTTCCCGGTGGGCGGTTGTCAAGTCTTCCTTTCACTCCTTCGAGCCTTCCACGAGAAGGGTGGATGTAACCCTAGCTTCACAGGTGAGACTTTGAAAGACCCACCCAAGGTCTCCCGGCAAGTAATTGGCGACGCTAAACCTAATTAAATCCTCATACTCTTGGTCGCCAGTCTGTGAAGCTGGCTCTCTGCAATTATTGTGAATTATTTCAGATTTTAAAACACTATTCTTGAACGTGTGGTGTAGTGTTTCAGATCTTCCCCGAAGAATAGACCTATGACTTCATTTCACTGTGCAGTTACAAACAATTTAAAAGCAATTGTTAACCCAAGTATGAGAAAATAGTTCAGCTGAGGCTTTTTTGTTGTTGCTGTTTTTGAGACAGTTCCGCCTTGTAGGCCTGGGTGGCCTCGATTTTGTAGCCCTCCTGCCTCAGCCTCCTGAGTGCTGGGGTTGAGTTTGCCACCACACTTGGCCAACAGATAGTTTTTCAGAAGTGCAAGTTGTTCTTAATCGTAGGCTTTGAGGAAAGTAAAATAGGAAAATAGGATGGTAGATGAATCCTTCCCGTTAAAAATGTGTTCGGTTAAAGTTGTATCTGCTACCCGACTCCGAAGGTCTTAAGAGTAGATTATATCAGGTAGGGTATTTGTGAAGTTTGGTCACATATGTGATTGATTTGAAGATGTCAGTCTGTTGTGTGGATTTTTAGATTATTCTCACCAATTGTCACCGTAGGGGTCTAAGTAATTTTGTTGGCCTTCCTGACCCTTTTTCCTTTATGGCATTTTTTTTTTTTTTCCGAGGTAGAGTTTCACTCTAGTCCAGGCTGACTTGGAATTCACTATGTAATCTTAGGGTGGCCTTGAACTCATGGCAATCCTCCTACCTCTGCCTCCCGAGTGCTGGGATTAAAGGCATGTGCCACCACGCCTGGCTTTTATGGCATTTTTTAAAATTTAATTTTATTTAATTTGCTTACTTGTAGGGAGGGGGGGGAAGGAGGGGGGGAAGGAGGGAGGGAGGGAGAGAATGGGCACTCCAGGGCCTCTAGCCACTGCAAATGAACTCCAGATGCATGTGCCCCCTTGTGCATCTGACTTACGTGGGCACTGGGGAATCGAACCTGGGTCCTTTGGCTTTGCAGGCAAGTGCCTTAACCGTTAAGCCATCTCTCCAGCCCCTTTATGGCATTTTTGCTTTTTTTTGAGGGGGTGGGTTTCAAGGACTCAGTGTAGCCCAGGCTGACCTGGAATTCACTATGTAGTCTCAGGCTAGCCTCAAACTCAGAACTCACAGGGATTTTCCTACCTTTGCCTCCCCAGTGCTGGAATTAAAGGTGTGTGCTACCATACCTGGCCTAAGATTTTTAAATTTTTTTTTTCCTGAATTCACCTGAGTGTGTTCTCAGGCTTTAAAATTTTTTTTTTGTTTGTTTATTTTTATTTATTTATTTAAGAGCGACAGAGAGAAGGAGGCAGAGAGAGGAGGGAGGGAATGGGCGCGCCAGGGCTTCCAGCCACTGCAAACGAACTCCAGACGCGTGCGCCCCCTTGTGCATCTGCCTAACGTGGGTCCTGGGGAATGGAGCCTCAAACCGGGGTCCTTAGCCTTCACAGGCAAGTGCTTAACCGCTAAGCCATCTCTCCAGCCCATGCTTTTAAATATTTTTTAAAAAATAAATTTTATTTATTTGCAATCAGAGAAGAGAGGCAGAGAATGGGCACACCAGGGCCTCTAGCCACTGCAAATGAACTCCAGATGCATTTACCCCTCGTGCATCTGGCTGATATGGGTCCTGGGGAATTGAACCTGGGTCCTTTGGCTTCGCAGGCAAATGACTTAACTATTAAGTCATCTCTCCAGCCCCCCTCCCCATTTAAAAAAATTTTTATTTTAGAGAGAGGCAGAGAAAATGGGTGTGCCGGAGTCTCCAGCCACTGCAAAAGAACGCCAGATGACATGCACCACCTTGTGCATCTGACGTACATGGGTCCTGGGGAATTGAACCTAGGTCCTTTGTCTTTGCGGGCAGGCGCCTTAACCACTAAGCCATTCCTCCAGCCCCTTATTTATTTATTTATTTATTTCGAGGTAGGGTCTCACTGTAGCTCAGGCTGACCTGGAATTAACTCTGTAGTCTCAGGGTGACCTCGAACTCATGGTGATCTTCCTGTTGCTGCCTCCCGAGTGCTGGGATTAAAGGTGTGTGCCAATACGCCCGGCTTCAAATTTTTTTTTTTTAAGTTTATTTTATTTTGAGAAAGTCAGAGAATGGGTGCACCAGGGCATCTAATCACTGCAAAATCCAGACGCATGCAGCACTTGTGCAGCTGGCTTACATGGGTACTGGGTCCTTAGGATTCGTAGGCAATGGCCTTAACCACTAAGCCGTCTCTCCAGCTCCTAAACTTTTTTTGTTTTCTCTGAGGTAGGGTTTCACTCTAGCCCAGGCTGACCTGGAATTCACTGTCATCTCTGGGTGGCCTCGAGCTCAAAGCAATCCTCCTACCTCTGCCTGTGCTAGATATTCCATGTTTTTAATAACAAGTTGCACATTATTCTACTGGCATTTCAGACTTCTGTGGGCAGTGCTGGGTGAGTGGTCAAGACCAGATGCAAAGCCTGTGACCTTGATAGTGGGATTACTGTGGGGTGTAGTAAAGACAGAACCTCTTGGTATCACTTCTGGATCTTTTTGTTTTTTTGAGGTAGGGTCTTGCTCTAGCTCAAACTGACCTGGACCTGGAATTCACTATGTGGTCTCAGGGTGGCCTTGAACTCTCAGGTATCCTCCTACCTCTGCCTGTCCCAAGTACTGAGATTAAAGGTGGCCTGGCTTAGATTATTTATCTATTGAGCCAAAACCCACCACAATGTGCAAGCAAGCACGCTTCAGGAACTCCATGCTAAATTCAAGCACTTTGTATATCTTTAGACTGGAATTCCAAATCCACCCCATACTTTAGAGGCTGGACCCTAGGATACACCCACAGTAACACCTCCTCCAGCCAAAGTGGTTGCAGATCTAAATTACAAACTTTAATTATAAAATCCTGAATATATTGTCGACTATCTATTCAAACTACCACACCATGTAAAGCCAGATGCACAGAGTGGCACATATATCTGGAGTTTGTTTGCAGCATTTGGAGGGCCTGATGTGCCCGTTCATATATTCATTCTCTTTATTTTTAAAATTGATATTTATTTATGTATAGAGAATGGGTGTGCCAGAGCCTCCAGCCACTACAAATGAACTCCAGACACATGCACCACCATGTGCATCTGGTTTACGTGGGTTGTAGGGAATCAAACCTAGGTCCTTAGGCTTCTCAGGCAAGCATCTTAACCCACTAATCTGTCTCTCCAGCCTCGTATATTTCTTATTCTCTCTCTTTCTCTCCTTGCAAATAATTTTTTTTTTTTTTTTTTTTTGAGGCAGTGTCTCGCTCTAGCTCAGGCTGACCTGGAATTCACTATGTAGTCTCAGGGTGGCCTTGAACTCACGGCGATCCTCATACCTCTGCCTCCCAAGTGCTGGGATTAAAGGCGTGCGCCACCACGCCCGGCGCAAATAAATTTTTTAAATGTTCTTTGCTGGGCATGGTGACACACACCTTTAATCCCAGCACTAGGGAGGCAGTGAGTTTGAGTTTGAGGCCACCCTGAGACTATGCAGTGAATTTAAGGTCAGCCTGGGCTAGAGCAAAGCCCTACCTCAAAAAACAAACAAAAAAATTGTTTACATGATTCCAGGGCTTCCATGAATATTAGTTGGTAATAGTGGTTTACATCTTTATATGTATTAGAAATTGATTTTACCAGTCGGGCGTGGTGGCGCATACCTTTAATCCCAGCACTGGGGAGGCAGAGGTAGGAGGATCGCCGTGAGTTCGAGGCCACCCTGAGACTCCATAGTGAATCCCAGGTCAGCCTGGGCTAGAGTGAGACCCTACCTTGAAAAACCAAAAAAAAAAAAAAAAAAAAAGACATTGATTTTTACCATGTTAGTGTTTTTCTTGGGTTAAGACCCTTTAAAAATTAATATGAGGGCTGGAGAAATAGCTTAGTGGTTAAGGTACATGCCTGCAAAGCCAAAGGACCCAGGTTTGATTCCCCAGGACCTACATAAGCCAGATGCACAAGGTGGTGTATGCGTCTAGAGTTTGTTTGCAATGGCTGAAGGTCCTGGTGTGCCCATTCTCTCATAAATAAAATATTTAAAAATTAATGTGAAAAAGTAAATACTTGCTATAAATATTAAGGTTTAATAGAAGTGAACAATAAATCTCTTTTCTACCCATTGCCAAATAACTTCTGAATTGGTATGTTTCTGGAGTTCCCTCCCCTCCTCGAGGTAGGGTTTCACTCTAGCCTAGGCTGACCTGGAATTCACTATGTAGTCTCAGGGTGGCCTTGAACTCAATGCGAGTTTCTTTTTCATGTGTGGTGTGGTATGGTGTATGCATGTGTATGCAGATGCAGTGTTCTGTGTGTGCGCGCGTGCCAGGCCAGAATATCAGGTGTCCCCTTCGTTGCCTATCCACATGACTTCCCTTCAGACACAGTCTCTCATTCTGGAGCTGGTTGTATGTGTCAGCCCCAGAGATTATTTGCTCTCTGATCCCTATGTGAATGGGGTGACATATGTGAACAGGCTGTTGACATGAGTACTAGGGTATCAAACTGTCATTTCAGACTTCCTGAGGCCCTCATAGTTACGTGGGAAGCACTCTTACATGCTGACCCATCTCTCCAGACTTTTCCTAATAATTTAGACACTCTTGTTAGTACATGTTTATCTACCTTAATTTATTTAACTGTTTTTTTCTCGTTGGATATATAGATTATGTCTAATTCTTTTGCCATTACTTGTCAGGCTGCAGTAAACATACATGTGCATCTGAGCCATTTGCAGAGTAGATACCTAAAAGACAATGACTAAGTTAAAGAAATAGCCTGGGGCTGGAGGGATGGCTTAGCGGTAAAGGCACTTACCTGCAAATCCTAAGGACCCAGGTTTGATTTCCTATGTAAGCCAGATGCACAAGGTGGTGCATGCATCTGGAATTGTTTCCAGTAGCTGGATGCCCTGGTGCACACATTCTGTCTGTCTGTCTCTCTCTCTCAAATAAATAAATAAGCCCCCCCCCCCTTCAAGGTAGGGTTTCACTCTAGTCCCGGCTGACCTAATTGAGTAGGTAGTTTCTCAGGTGGCCTTGAACTCACAGTGGTCCTCCTACCTCTGCTTCCTAAATGCTGGGATTAAAGGTGTGTGCCACCATGCCCAGCTAGATTTATTTTTATTGTCAACACTGATAACTTCATTTATAATACCCATATACAGACTACCAGTTTTTTTGGCGGTGGGGGGGGGGAGAACAGGGGGTGGAGAGCTGGCCTGAAATTCAATGTAACTCAGTCCGGTCTCAAACTTGGAGCAATTTCATTTACTTATTTAGGAGAGAGAGAGGGAGAGAGAGAGAATGGGTGCACTAGGGCCTCTAGCCACTGCAAACGAACTGCAGATGGGTACTCACCTTGTGCATTTGGCTTATGTGGGTACTGGGGAATCAAACCTGGGTCCTTAGGCTTTGTAGGCAAGTAACCACTAAGCTATCTCCCCAGCCCTTGGAGCAATTCATCCTCAGCCTTTCAAGTATTGGGATTATGGTGTGAGCCACCATGCCTGGTTGGCTGTGTACTACCAAGTTTTCTATGTTAAAAATGTCTCTTAATCCCTGGGGAGAGTTAGAAACAGTCCAGGGACTGGAAAGTGTAGCTAAATGGTTAAAGCACTTGCCAGCTATGTGTCCAGGCCCTGGGTCCTGGGTCCCAGCACAAAAGGGAAAAAGAAAGGAAGGAATGGAAGAAATAACCAAGCCAAGGCCAACAAAGTATATAGGATAGAGTAATAAAAAGTTTTGATGAGCTGGGCATGGTGGCGAATGCCTTTAATCCCAGTACTTGGGAGGCAGAGGTAGGATCGATCATGTGAGTTCAAGGCCATCCTGAGACTACAGTGAATCCCAGGTCAGCCTGGGCCATAGTAAGATACTACCTTGAAAAGCCCCCCCCCCCAAAAAAAATAAAAAAGTTTTGATGTGCCATTAAATGGCAAAACTTTTTTTGTTTTCTCCCCTTCCTTCCCATTCTTTCTGACTTGCCTAAACAAGAGATTTATTGACAAAAAGGTGAAAAAAGCTCCAAAGTGTGAGGGACAGCACAGTTAGGATTTCTCAGCATTTAAAGAAGAGAAAGGAAGGGGAAAAAAATAGGAAAAGTTAGGTTTTTGAGTTAGAAAAGAACACAAAAGGGAACAAACTTAGTTGTAAGGGTCAGGGAACAATTATCTGTTTTAGAATTTAGAGCGCAGACTGGCCTTGAACTCCAGATGATCCCTAATGCTAGAATTACAGACATAAGCCACCATAAGTGGATGTTTCTGTTTGTTTGAGACAACAAGGTATCATTTATAGCCCAGCCTGGCCTTGAACTCAATTTCCTCCAGCCTCGGCCTCTTAGTGCTGATATTACAGATAAGCATCATTATTGCTAGCGAACAAAGTTTAGAAATAGTTTGAATAAACATTTAATATCCAAAGCATATTGTCTTTCCTGTTTTATTTTTGTAGTACTGGGCATTGAACCTATGGCCTCATCTATTAAGCAAACACTGAGCTATATCTTCAACCTTAGTCTTTTTTTTAAAATAAGCAACTTATACTGTAAGAATATTGCTGGTTAATATTGTCAACTTGACAGGACCTAGTCATCTAGTAGGCTTGGCAATGAGACAGTTTCTAGATAAGATTACTTTAGGTGGAAGACCTACCATAATGTACACAGCACCATTCCATGGGCTGAGTTCCTGGACTGAATCAACAGGAAGGCCAGCTAAGTAAGTGTCAGTATTCATTACTGCCTGCTTCCTGACTCTGGGTGCAGGATGACCAGGTGTTTTTGGTTTTTCCAAAGGTAGGGGCTCACTTCAGCCCAAGCTGACCTGGAATTCACTATGTAATCTCAGGGTGGCCTCAAACTCATGGTGATCCTTCTACCTCTGCCTCCCAAGTGCTGGGATTAAAGACATGTGCCACCACGCCAGGCTTATTATTATTTTTTTGAGGGAGGGTCTAGCTGTAACCCAGACATTCACTATGTAGTCTCAAGCTGGCCTTAACTCACAGTGATCCTTTTACCTCTTCCACCCCAGTGCTGGGGATTTATTGTTGGAGAGAGAAATGGCAGATAGAATAGGTGCGCCAGGGCCTCCTGCCACTGCAAACAAAATCCAGATACACGCTGCACCACTTTGTGCATCTAGCTTTACGTGAATACTGGGGAATTGAACCTTGGCCATGAGGCTTTGGAAGCAAGCACCTTTAACCTCTGAGCCATCTCTCTAGCTCCCTCTTCCCTTAAGATGTGTCATGTATTTTTGTTGCAGCAGTGAGAAAAGTTAACTGATAGAGTTTGGAGATGGAGTTGTAGGACTCAGAAATACCAGTGGAGAGCTGGGGAGATGGCTCAGCAATTAAAGGTGCTTGCTTCCAAAGCCTGCCCAGCCCAAGTTCAGTTTCCCAGTACCCACATAAAGCCAGATGCAAAAAGTGATGCATGCATCTGGAGTTCTTTTTTTTTTTTTTTGGTTTTTCGAGGTAGTGTGGCTTCTCAAACTCATGGGGATCCTCCTGCCTCTGTTTCCCAATTGCTGGGATTATAGGCGTGTGCCACCACTCCTGGTTTTGGAATTCATTTTCAACAAGAGGCCTTGGCTCCCACAGTCTTATTCTCTCTCCTTCCCTCACATACAATGGTGGCACACGCCTTTAATCCCAGCAACTAGGAGGTTGAGGTAGGAGGATTGCCTTGAGTTTGAGGCCCATCCTGAGACTACATAGTGAATTGCGGGTCAGCCTGGGCTAGAGTAAGACCCTACCTTGAACCCCCCCCCCCAAAAAAAAAAAAGGCAGTGTGCTTTTGTGGGGCAGATGGTGGACAATACTGGGGAGAACCAAGATACATCAAGAATAAAGAGCCTTCCGGTCTCCTTAGACATGGGTCATCTCTACCCTATCAGCCAGGCCCAGAAATCATCACACAGGAAGCAGTGACATGAGTACTGCTCTTATGGCTAGCCTGAAAACCAGCTCCAGTGTAACTGCCACAGACACTATGGTCACTCAAACTTCATCAAAACATATCCAGAGTCTACAGAGAAAGCAACACTAAATCAGATCCCTGTCTTGACTGCCAAAGGCTCAGGAAACTTTCACAAGAGGAGTCCAAAGAGTGTGAGAGCCTCAGGGTGGGGGGAATAGCCTAAGGCGCTGTGGCCCTTTCTCCCCTAGAGACTAACTCAGACCACTTGGTCCCCACAATGAATACCAATAACCTTACCAAAGAAGACCTTTGACAGAATTGGGGTAGGGGTGAGAAGGAGATCTAAGAGTACAACCATTTTTTATAAATAAAAAGAAAAATGGCTGGGCATGGTGATGCATACTTTTAATTGCAGCACTTGGGATGCAGAGGAGGATCCCAGTGAGTTCGAGGCTACCCTGAGCTAGAGCTAGAGTGAGATCATACCTCGGAAAACCAAAAATAAATAAATAAATAAATAAATAAAATAAAAAATAAAAACCTATGGGCCAGGTTTCTGGACACAAACCTATAATTCAGTAGCCTGGGGGCTGAGGAAATAGGAGTGTATTCAAAGCCAGTCTGGGTAACATTGAGAAAACCTGTTTCAATAAAAACAAAACATCCTAATGTTTTTATTCCACACAGAAATTTATTATTATTAGTTTGGTTTTTTTGAGGCAGGATCTTGCTGTAGGTCAGGCTGACCTGGAATTCACTATGTGATCTTAGTAGCCTCCAACCCTCGGCAATCCTCCTACCTCTGCCTCCCAAGTGCTGGGATTAAAGGTGTGCACCACCACGCCCCGCTAAGAGTTTTTAGTAATGAACTGGTGAGTGTAAAAATTTCCAGTATAGGTTAAGGACAAAATCAAATTACTTTTTTTTTGTGTGTGAGGCTCGAGGATGTAGAAAACTTGCCTAGTATTCATAAGCCCTTGAGTTTGCTTACCAGCACCAGAAGAAAAAAATCTGGAATGAAATTATTACACATTATATAGATGTATTAATTTTTAAAGTGTCATAAACTAGAGCTTGGGAGAGGGCTTAGCAGTTAAAGGTGCTTACTTGCAAAGCCTGCTGGCCTGGGTTAAATTCCCCAGCACCCACATAAAGCCAGATGCACAAAGTGGCGCATGTGTCTATTTCATTTGCAGCCCTGGTACACCCATACACACACACACACACACACACACACACACAATTAAATAAATAAAGTATCACATTATATCATAAGTAGCTTATCAAAACTTTTTTTTTTTAAACTATTTTGGGGCAGAGTGTCATTCTAGCCCAGGCTGACCTAGAACTCTAGCTCCAGGCCGCCCTTGAAGTCAGAATGATTCTCCTACTCTACTTTCCCAGTGGTGGGATTGAAGGCATTCGCCATCACGACCTGCAAAGAGAGAATGGGTGTGCCAGGGCTTTTAGCCTCTGTAAATGAACTCCAGATGCTTGCACCACCTTGTACATCTGGCTTCATGTGGGTACTGGGGAATCGAATTCAGTTAAGCTTTGCAGGCAAGTGCCATCTCTCCAGCCCTAATTTTTTTTTTTTTTTTTTGAGGTAGGGTTTCACTCTAGCCAAAACTGACCTGGAACTCACTATGTAGTCTCAGGGTGACCTTGAACTCATGGCAATTCTCCTACCTCGGCCTCCCAAGTGCTGGGATTAAAGGTGTGTGCCACTACACCCGGTTCCAGCCCTAATTTTTTTGTTTGTTTGTTTTTTTCGAGGTAGGGTCTCACTCTAGCCCAGGCTGACCTGGAATTCACTATGGAATCTCAGGGTGACCTTGAACTCACAGCGGTCTTCCTATCTCTGCCTCCCGAGTGCTGGGATTAAAGGTGTGCGCTACCACGCCCTGCTTCCAGCCCTAATTTTTAAAATATATTTTATTTACTTATTTGGGAGAGAAAGAAGCAGATAGAAAATGGGTGTGCCACACCTTCCAAGGCTCAGGATCTAATGCAGAAGAGATGGCAGAAAGAATGTAAGAGCCAAAGGAAGGGTAGGACTCCTTACAATGTGTTCCCCCCCCCCCAGACACAAAATGGCCTGGATACCCATGACTTCACAATGCCTGACACTACCTACACAAGACCATCATAATAGGAAGAGAAGATTATGACATCAAAATAAAGGAGAGACTGATTGAGAAGGGGAGGGGATATGATGGCGAATGGAGTTTCAAAGGGGAAAGTGGGGGGAGGGAGGCTATTACCATGGAAGCTGTTAAAAAAAATTAAACAAATAAATAAAAATAAAAGAAAATGGGTGTGCCAGGGCCTCTAGCCACTGCAAACAAATTCCAGACACATGTGCCATCTCATATATCTGGCTTTACGTGGATACTGGGGAATTGGACCTGGGTCCTTTAGCATTACTGGCAAGTGACCTAACTGCTGAGCCATCTCTCCAGTCCCACTAATTTTATTTATCTATCTATCTATTTATTGATTGATTGATTTTGGTTTTTCAAGGTAGGGCTTTCACTCTAGCCCAGGTCCCATTGTTTTTCTTATTAAAAAATTCTTCAAAGATGTCTTATTTGTAGTTGCTTTTGTATTGGATCAAGAGACAGTAAGTGGAAAGTAGAACATAAGTGATTCTTCTGTCAGTTCTGTGCATCTTTTATTGGAATTTTAGACTCTGAAAGTTAAGCTTTGCTAACTGAGCTCAACAGATGAAATTATTCTTATACTTGGTTGAAAGATGAATATATCTAGAAATTAAAGGATATTATTTGGCACTTCTTCCTAATACAATTTTAAAACAGCATTTTTTCCCCAATAGGTTTGTAAATATTATCTCTGTGGTTTTTGTCCTGCGGAATTGTTCACAAATACTCGTTCTGACCTTGGTAAGTGAATTTTTTGTGTACCTTTTATCAAATTTTTTTTTTTCAATTAAGCCCTCTTGCTAGGTATGATATTACTAGCCTATAATCTTACTAGGAGCCAGGAGGATCTTATTTAAAGGCCAGTTTGGGTGACATAATGAGACCTTGTCTCTAAAATACAAAACTCAAAAACATTTCTTCTAATTCTGAAGTTTGTTTTTTTGAAGATTTACTGATAAATAATTACTTGATTTAATTTTGAAAATTCTGATATCAGTCTCATATGACATTCTGGTTTATTTCTATTTCTACTCCTAAAATCATACTAAAACGATTTTTTTTCTCTTGATTTTTGAATTAAGATCTCATACTGTAGCTCAGGCTGATTGGAAATCCATATAGCCCAAGCTAGCCTTGAACTTTCAGCAATCCTCTTATCTCAGCCTCCCAAGGGTTACAGGGGTGAGCTACCATGGCTGGCTAAAATGGGAAAAAAAGATTCTTTTAAAAGACGTGGAACAGGAAATAACACCAGATGTCAGCAAAATTTTAGTCTTCACAGAGCAAAGAATATTGTGCCTTTAAGCCTGGAAAAATGAATACTAGGGAAAAGCAAGTTCTTGATCCCAGAGCCATGGGTTGGTTAGGTCATAGAAGTCAGGGCTCACAAAGGAGCTCCCTCCAGTCCCTTTTTCATTTTATCTAATATTTATTTATTTGCTAACAAAGAGAGATAGAAGAGAGATAGAGACAGAATGGACGCACCAGAGCCTCCAAGTCACTGTAAATGAACTCCAGATACCTGTACCACTTTGTGCATTTGGCTATACGTGGGTACTGGGGAATTAAACCCGGGTTGTTAGGTTAGACAGGCAAGCGACTTAACTGCTAATCCATCTCTCCAGCCCCCTGAAGTTTTTTTTTTTTTTTTAAATTTGATTCAGGATCTCTCTCAAACCCAAGCTGACCTGGAATTTAACTCTAAGCTCAGGCTGTTTTAGAACTCAGGGATCCTCCTCCCTCAGCATCTCAAATGCTGAGATTAAAGGCATGATCCATCACACTAGGCAGTTTCAGAATGTTCAACCTTGACACTTAATGCTTTCAACCAGTGTTCAGGGGCTGTGCCCTACATTCTAGGAAGTTTAGCAGTATCCCTAATTTGTACTGTATTTAGTAGCACTCCCCACTTGTGACAACAAAAATTGTCTTTAGACATTGGCAAATGTCCCCTGGAGGTCAAAATTTTTCCCAGTAGAGAATTACTAGTTTAGTCAGTCCTCTGTATCTGTTGATTCTACTTTTTTTACTCTTGTGCCCTAGGATGGTAAGGTTATTTTTTGGAAAAATTGCAGACTAGTTGATCTGAACCATAAAATACAGAAAATAATTGAGTTATCAGTTCTGAGGTATTTTACATACTGATAGAGTGATGATATACATCACAATATTTGCCTTTGGATTTTAGGGTTATACATACTTAGAAGAATCTAGCAATTTGGTAATTCCAGACACAGCACAGGGAAATAGTAACTTAAAATGAGACTGTAAAAGAGATGAAATGAAGCCAGACATGGTGGCCCACACCTTTAATCCCAGTACTCGGGAGGCAGAAGTAGGAGGATTGCAGTGGGTTCAAGGCCACCCTGAGACTACATAGTGAATTCCAGGTCAGCCTGGACTAGAGTGAAACCCTACCTTGATAAATAGCAACAACAAAAAACAACAAAAAGCAAAAAACAAAAAAAGTAGAGAGATGAAATGAGTCCTTACTAGTAGTGAGCAAGTATTCTTTTGTAGAGGAACTGAACACTTCCAGAGAAGTGATCTCTTCAAATCCCGATCCTCTGGAAATCTAAAAGGAATTGTATCTGAGTTTTCTTTGGCAAAGGCCGTTAATGACAGATCTTGACTACACATGCCAACTTCCAGTCATTTGAAATTGCCCTTTAAAAATTAGTTGCCTGTCAACCAACACTAGCTGAACATGTGAAAATTACCTTTAATTTGAGAGATTGACAAAGGTACAGATAGGGGAGATAGTAGTATGATTAGAAATGATGGGAAACAACTAGAAAATTGTATAGAAGTCTTTAACTTTTTATATTTTCAGAGAAATAAAAGTAGATAAGCATGCAACAGAAAGAATAGATTGCTATTAAATAAGGCTTTAAAAATGAAAGAGCTCTTAGACACTAGGATTAGAGAAATAAGGGCTAAAAGTCACTGGACTGCTGGGCGTGGTGGCGCATGCCTTTAATCCCAGCACTGGTGTTACGTGATTGTTCTAATCCTAACACTTGGGAGACTGAAGCTGAAGTATCTTCTTTGAGGCTACATAGAGAGATACATGCACACATATATACATACATATGTGAAAATAAAAAATAAATCACTGGAATGATTTGAAATAAGGGAAATTTACTGGGATTTTGAACAATAGGACAGAAAAGATCAACATTTAGAAAATACATTCAGGAATCTGATTAATAGTCACAGACAGAAAATGTAGACAGTGAAGAATTCATAAAAGAAATAAGATACAGTCTCAGATTGAGTGGGCCCCTCAAGTGTTAGGCACAATGGAAAGGATCCATACCAAGACATACCATTATGAAGTTTGAGAACACCAACAATAGTGGGCAGTGTAGGTCACAGAATTGTGATTCAGTATTATCTAAGACTGAATCAATCAGGAACTGTGCAGGAAGATGTCACAGAAACACCCTAAGAATTCTGGGTGAAAGTGATTGTTGCTCAAGGTAGCAATTTAGGGAAACATCGAGGTATGAGAATGAAGAAAGATAGTTTTTTTGTTCACTTTTATTTTATTTGAGAGCGACAGAGAAAGAGGGAGAGAGAGAGAGAGAGAGAGACAGACAGACAGAATGGACACATCAGGGCCTCCAGCCACCGCAAACGAACTCCAGACGCATGCGCCCCCTTGTGCATCTGGCTAACGTGGGTCCTGGGGAATCGAGCCTCGAACCGGGGTCCTTATGCTTCACAGTCAAGCACTTAACCGCTAAGCTGTCTCTCCAGCCCAAGAAAAATACTTTTGACACTGGAGAGATGGCTGCATCCCTAAGATGGCTGAATCCCTAAAGTGCTTATCTTCCAAGCATGAGGACTTGAGTTTGAATTCCCAGCATTCATGAAAGCTGCCACAGGAGAGGTGAGACAGAAGAATCCCTGAGCCTTGCAGGTTAGCTAGTCTAGCAGTTAATGAGCTCCAGTTTCAGTGAGAGACCCTGTTTCAAAAAAATATAGTGGAGAGTGATGGATGAAGATACCTACCGTGGATATATGACCTCTATACGCATGCTTATTGTGCTCACATGCTTACAAACATGTATACACAACACACAGATATGCAAGACATTTTCAGATTTTTAAGCCTTACTGTGTCTTCTATGAATCTTTCCCCTGCGAAGTCAACCAAAACAATGTGCAGTACTTGGGAAAGAATACAGAAAAATAAGATCTAGGTACACTGCCTCTTGCACAGATCAACACAGAATTCTTCAGGATGACAACTAGTAAGCTTGAAAAATATGCATCCTAGATTGACACAAGACAGAAAGCTCCTGAAGGAATTGAGAACTTTGGCTGGAGATGCCTTGGTTAAGACATTAGCCTGTAAAGCCAAAAGACCCAGGTTCAACTCCCCAGGACCCACGTAAGCCAGGTGCACAGAGTGGCACATACATCTAGAGTTTGTTTGCAGCAGCTAGAGCCCCTATAAGACCCATTCTCCTCCTTCCCTTCCTCCTCCCTCCTTCCTTCTCAAATAAAAGTAAAAGAAATATATATATATGTATATGTATGTATATAAATACACACACATATATATAAAATTTTATTTATTTATTTATTTATTTATTTATTTATTTATTTGAGAGAAAGAGGCAGAGAGAATGGGTACGCCAGGGCCTTCAGAGCCACTGCAAATGAACTGCAGATCTACCATATGCAGGTCCTGGAGAATCGAACTGGGATCCTTTGGCTTTGCAGGCAAACTCCTTAACCGCTAAGCCATCTTTCCAGCCCATAACATATATTTTTTAAAAAGGATTCAAAGCGTGATTTGCTGAGTTTTAAGTTTTAAGGAAAATTAGTTTAGGGATAGTGTCTTTGGTTGAGTTGAAGTGCTTTGAGAATGACCTGAAAATAGACCTATAGAAAACAAACTAAAAATGAGCCGGGCGTGGTGGCATATGCCTTTAATCCCAACACTCGGGAAGTAGAGGTAGGAGGATCGCTGTGAGTTCGAGGCCACCCTGAGACTCCATAGTGAATTCCAGGTCAGCCTGAGTTAGAGTGAGACCCTACCTCGAAAAACCAAAAAAAAAAAAAGAATTTTCCAGCTAGGTATGGTGGCTCATAACTATGATCCTAGCAATTGGGAAACTGAGGGAGGAGGATGGATGTGAGTTTGAGGCCAGCCTGGGCTAGAGTGACCCTGCTTCAAAGTATTTTTTTTTCAAGCAAAGTAAATCATAAATGTCATCATAGTACATCGTTTCTTTGCCTCTAACTAGAGAATACTAGTGCCATGGTCAAAATACAAACCTTTAGTATGATTTGTTTAACCTAATTTAAAAAAATTCTATTTATTTATTTGAGAGAGAGAAAGAGGCAGAAAGAAAGAAAGAATAGGCACACTAGAGCCTCCAGCCTCTGCAAACGAACTCCAGACATATGCACAACATTGTGCATCTGGCTTATGTGGTTCCTGGGCAATTGAAAATGGTTCTTTGGCTTTGCAGGCAATCGCCTTAACCACTAAGCCAACTCTAGCCCTAGCCTAAATTTTTGATGCTTGAGATTGATAATCTAAGAAAAAGCAAAATATGCATAAAATTTGGAAATAATGGGGTTAAATTATAGAAGAAATAGCTAAAAGTTAAAAGCTAAAAGTTAAAGTTGATTACTTTGGAGGCTGAAGAGTAGGGCTAAAGTGATAATTTTATATTATCTTGCTTTATGTACAGTAAGGTCAGTGGTGTTCAGATTGATGGCTCACATGTCCAGATTATGTTAGGTAGTAATAAGGAACAACTTCCTTCTCCCCATATAGTTGCTGTCCCTGGTTTTCATGTGCTATTTGTGCATGATACTTCATGATTCAATAGGATCTCTGAATGTCTACTATGTAGACTACTCAGTGATACAATAATAGATACATTTTTTAAAAACTTTATTTGAGACACACACGGGGGGGGGGGGGAGAATGAGAATGAATGGGCATGCCAGGGCCTTCAGCTACTGCAAACAAATTTCAGAAGCATGTGCCACCATGTGCATTTGGCTCATGGGACTCCTGGGGAATTGAACCTGGGTCCTTTGACTTTGCAGGCAAGCGTTTTAACTGCTAAGCCATCCCTCCAGCCCCAATAATAGATATTTTAATTTTACCTTTTTTTTCTCTCCAGCTGGCTGGTTGTGCCTGCTGGTCACTTTGAAATTGTATGCAATATTATTGTATTTTCTTTGGGGTGCTGAGGAGCAAACCCATGACTTTATGCATATTAGGCAAGTGCTCTATCACTGAGCTATAGCTTCTTTGTTTGGTAGAAGTGGGGTCTCATGTAGCCCATCCTGGTCTGGAATTCTCCATGAACTTGAGGATGACCTTGAACTTCTGGTCCTTTTGCCTCACCTCCCAAGTTTTGGGGTTGCAGGCATGTGCCACCTCACTTGGTTTGTGTGGTGCTAGGGATTGAGCCCAGAGTCTTACGCATATTAGACAAATGTTCTTGCAATTGAGCTATATCCGTAGCCCCCCTTTTTCCTACATAAAAATAAAATATGGAGCCTGGTGTATTGGTCTATTCTTGTCATCTTACCACTTGGGTGCCCAAGGTAAGAGGATAGTGAGTTTGAGATCAGCTTGTTACATAATGAAGAAAAATAAATAAATAAAAAACAAGATGGTGAGAGAATGGTTAATGTCACAAATAATTTATATTAGTTTTCTTTTTTTCCTTATAGGTCCATGTGAAAAAATTCATGATGAAAATCTAAGAAAACAGTGAGTTGTACTTTTTTGTATTTTTTTTCCTGCTAATTTTTAGTTTTAAAGGACAGCATTAAAGAAATAGGTGAAATTTAATATAAAGTAGATGTGTAGTAAAAGTCCAATTGCTACCTGGGAATGATAAGTTTAGGTAGTTTGAATGATAGTGTTAGCTGCCATGTGAGTGTATATTATATGTTAGACTTTTCTATATCATGTTTGCTTTCCCCCCCTTGTATTAGGGAATTAGCCCAGGGCCTCTGTATCCTATGCAGGCCTTGAACTTGGTGGTTCTCCTGCCCTAGCCGCCCATATAACTGGCCTGCCTATGAGGTCCAGCAGAACCCAGAACCTTGAACATGCTAGGCAAGGACTGTATCACTGAGATATATCCCTAGTCCTATATCTACTTAACAATCTCAAGTGTCTTATTTTTATATATTTAAAAATATTTATTTATTAGAGAGGGAGAAAAGGCAGATAGGTGTGCCAGGGCCTTTAGCCACTGCAAATGAATGCCAGGCTTATGTGCCACTTTGTGCATCAGCTTATGTGAGTACTGGGGAATCGAATCTGGGTCCTTAGGGCTCACAGGCAAGTGCCTTAACTGCTAAGCCATCTCTCCAGCCCTATTTTTATATTTTTATTAGAATAAGAATGTGGGTATGCCAGGATCTTCTGCAAATAAACTCCAGACAAATGAGCCACTTTGTCCATCTGGCTTTATGTGGGTACTGGGAACTCGAACCTTGGCCATTAGGCTTAACAAGCAAGGGGTTTTAACCACAGCCCTGCCTTTTTTTTTTTTTTTTTTTTTTGAGGTAGCCCAGGCTGACCTGAAATTCACTATGTAGTCTCAGGGTGGCCTTGAACTCACAGCAATCCGTTTATCTCTGCCTTCTGGGATTAAAGGCCAGCCACCACACCCAACTCTGAGTTGCTGCTTTTTTTTTTTCTACAAGGTAGGGTCTCACTCTAGCTCAGGCTGACCTGGAATTCACTATGTAGTCTCAAGGATGGCCTCAAACTCACGGTAACCCCCCTACCTCTGCCTCTTAAATGCTGGGATTAAAGGCGTGTGCCACCACCCAGCTTCTGTTTTGCTTTTTGAAACAAGTTTTCACTCTGGCTCAGGCTTGCCTTGAACTCATGATGATTCTCCTATTTCAACCTCATGAGTGCTGAGGTTATAGGTATGAGCCACCATGCCTGACTGGTTCAGTCCCAGTTTTATAGATGAGATTTGTACTTGGTCCAGGGTCACAGAGAGATCTAGTATGGTGGTAGAGCTGGTGGTAAAACCAGTGTAAAATCTGTCCACTACTCAGCCTGATGGTACAGTGTAGCCTTAATCCCAACTATTCCTGAGCTGATGCAGGAGAATCCCAAGTTCTAGGCCAACCTGAACAATTTAGAAAGGCCCTTTGTCAAAAAATAAAGGGCTGAGGGGTGTAGTTCAGGGATAGAGCACATGGCCGAGCATATACAAGGCCCTGGGTTCAATCCTCAGTACCACAAAATCAAATAAACAAAAATTCCTGTGTTTTTTGTTTTTGTTTTTGTTTTTCCAAGTAGAGTCTTATTCTAACTCAGGCTGACATGGAATTGGCCTCAAACTCATAGTGACCCTCCTACCTCTGCCTTCTGGGTGCTGGGGTTAAAGGTGTGTGCCACCATGCCCAGCTCAACTCTGTATCTTGTCTTTCTTTCTTGGCTTTTTGAGGTAGGGTCTCACTAGCTCAGGCTGACCCTGTAATTCACTATGTAGTCTCAATGTGGCCTTGAACTTATGGTGATCCTCCTACCTATGCCTCCCCAGTGCTGGTAAAGGTGCACACCACCACGCCCAGCTAAAATTTTTTTTTATTCATCTATTTATTAAGAGAGAAAGTATGCCAGGGCCTCCAGCCACTGAAGAAAAACTCCAGATGCATGCACCACCTTGTGCATCTGGCTTACATTGGTCCTGGAGAATCAAGCCTGGGTCCTTTGGCTTTGTAGGCAAGCATCTTAACCACTAAGCCATCTCTCTAGCCCAACCCTGTGTTCTTAACTAAATACAATGCAGTATAATGCCTTCCCCTTGACAGACTGGCCAACGAAAAAAATTTTTTTAATGTATTTATTTATTTATTTGAGTTAGAAGAAGGGAGGGAGAGAATGGGCATGCCAGGGCCTTCAGCAGCTGCAAACAAACTCCACAAGCATGCGCCATCTTGTACATCTCTTATGTGTGTCCTGGGGAATCGAACCTGGGACCTTTGGCTTTGCAAGCAAGTGCCTTAACCACTAACTGCTAAGACATCTCTCCATACCCCCAGATTTATTTCATGTACTCATTTAGTCTTCAGTCTAAATGCAGCAGTCTTTGCTACTGGTTGCTATATTTTATGGTAAAGGGTTTTGTTTTCCTTTTTGTCAGGTATGAGAAGAGTTCTCGTTTTATGAAAGTTGGCTATGAGAGAGATTTTTTGCGATACTTACAGAGCTTACTTGCCGAGGTAGAACGTAGAATTAGACGGGGCCATGCTCGTCTGGCATTGTCTCAAAACCAGCAGTCTTCTGGGGTAAGTATGAAATGAATTTAATCTTTGTAAAGAGTCCTTGTTCTCCAGAGATCCAGACTCCTAATATTTTAAAAGTTGTCAATTACACCGGTCATGGTGGCACTCCTTTAATCCCAGCACTCGGGAGGCAGAGGTAGGAGGATCGCCATAAGTTCGAGGCCACCCTGAGACTACATAGTGATTTCCAGGTCAGCCTGAGCTAGAGTGAAACCCTACCTTGGGAAAAAAAAGTTGTCAATTACTTTGTCATTAAAAAATGGTATAAAGCTTACCACCCCCTCCCCCCCAGGTAGGGTTTATCACTTTAGCCCAGAACCTGGAATTCACTATGTAGTGTCAGGGTGGCCTCCAACTCTGATCCTCCTACATCTGCCTCCCAAGGGCTGGGATTAAAGGCATGTGCCACCATGCCCAGCTAAATTTAGGCTTTTAAAAAATTAGTTATTTTTTAATATTTTATTTTTATTTATTTACTTATTTGATGGAGAAAGGGGGAAGGAAGGAAGGAGGGAGGGAGGGAGAGAGAATGTGAATGGGTGCACCAGGGCCTCCAGACACTTCAAACTAACTACAGATGCGTGCATCTCCTTGTGCATCTGGCTAATGTGGGTCCTGGGGAATCAAACCTGGGTCCTTTGGCTTTGCAGGCAAACACCTAAACCGTTAAGCCATCCCTTCAGCCCTTAAAAATTACATTTCATTTATTTGCAAGCAGAGGAAGAGAGACAAGAGATACAGACTGAGAGAATAGGCGTGGCGGGGTCTCCAGCAGTTGCAAATGAGCTCCATATGTATATGCCATGTTTTTCATCTGGCTTTACCTGGGTACTGGGGAATCGAACCTGGGTCTGTAGGCTTTGCAGGCAAGTATCTTAACAGCTGAGAAAACTCTCCAGCCCTTAGGGCTTTTTTTTTTTCTTTTTGAGGGGGTGGGTGGAGAAGGAGGCTCACTTTCCTCTCCCGTGCTTGCTTTTTTTTTTTTCTCTTAAAGTAGGGTCTCACTCTAGCTCAGGCTGACTTGGAATTCACTACATAGTCTCAAGGTGGTCTAGAGCTCATGGCATGCGCTACCATGCCCAGCTTCTTTTGTGGTGCTGGGGATTGAACCTAGGACTTTGCCACTTAGGTAAACACTCTACCATTGAATTGCATCTTGCCTGTGGGCATTCCATCATTTCCAGGTATGCCAGGAGAAGTGGTCATCCTAGTTGCCCCCCAACCAAGTAACTCATTCTACCTCCATGAGAAGTAGGACATCCGGGAGCAGGGTCCAGGGTTATCCAGGGGAAAAGTTTTTCTTTTAAACCTTGAATTAGGGTCTTGCTTTAGCCAAGGCTGACCTGGAATTCACTATGTAGTGTCAGGGTGGCCTTGAACTCACAGCAATCCTACCTCTGCCTTCCTATTTCTGCCTTCCAGGTGCTGGGATTAAAGGAAGGTGCCACTACGCCTGACAAAATGTTTTTTTTTTTTTTTAAATGGAAATGATAATTCCCCTAACAGTGACCTTTGTACTAAAGATAAGCCTGAAGGAGCTTACCTTTCAAGAATAAGGGAAAATTAGCCGGGCGTCCTGGGGTGTGCTGCTGCATGCCTTTAACCCCAGTACTCTCGGGAGCCCGCCATGAGTTTGAGGCCACCCTGAGACTACGTAGTGAATTCCAGGTCAGCCTGAGCTAGAGTGAGACCCTACCTCGGAAAATCCACAAAAAAAGAATCAGAGAAAGCAATACCAGAAAGATGGTATAGCAAACACAGGAAAGGTTGTCTGCACAGAACCATACCAAAATGGGTGAAGACATAATTTTTGAGGGTAGGGTCTCTCACTCCAGCTCAGGCTGACCTGGAACTCACTCTGTAATCCCAGGCTGGCCTTGAACTCACAGCAATCCCCCTACCTCCGTCTCCCAGTGCTGGGATTATAGGTGTGCACCACCATTCTCCAGTAGGCAGGATTTTTTTTAAGTTTAATTAATTTGTTTATTTATTAGAAAGAGGGAGGGAGAGAATGGGCACACCAGGGCCTCCAGCTGCTGCAAACGAACTCCAGACACATGTGCTCCCTTGCGCATCTGGCTAACGTGGGTCCTGGGAAATCATCTTTGAACCGGGGTCCTTAGGCTTCACAGGCAAGCACTTAACCGCTAAGCCATCTCTCCAGCCCTCTGTACTTGTTAATAGAACTGTTGCTGGGTGTGGTGGGATACACCTATAATATTAGCACTTGGGAAGTTGAGGCAAGAGGATCTTGTTCAAGGCCAGCCTGGGCCTCAGAAAACCTAAACAAGAAGTACGTGTGTATGAGAGCATGAATGTTTTACAAATCTGGGGGTTGTAATGGTCATGCTCAAGGCCTGTGCATGCTACTACTACTCCTCTCTACCTCTCAGCTCCACCCCTCAACTCAAGAATTTGAATGTTTATCATTGGTATTTGACACATTAACACATTTTTTTTGTCTTTAATAGGCTGCTGGTCCAACAGGCAAAAATGAAGAAAAAATTCAGGTTCTGACAGACAAAATTGATGTGCTCCTACAACAGGTGAGGATTGTCTGCATTAATGTTACAAAGTTCAGGGTGCAAGGGGTGATATGCAAGCCTGGAATTCCAGCATTTAGGAGGCAATTTGGACGACATAGCAAGTTTGAGGCCAGCCTGGGTTGTGAGATCCTATCGTATAAAAATATATTTGGGACAGACACTTAATTTTTTAAAAAAATATTTTATGGGCTGGAGAGATGGTTTAGTGGTTAAGGCACTTGCCTTTGAGTCTAAGGACTCATGTTCTACTCTCTAGGTCCCACATAAGCCAGATGCAGAGTGATGCAAGTGCACAGTGTCGCACTTGCGTCTGGAGTTTGATTGCAGTGGCTGAAGGTCCTCAATCCCCACCACCACCACAACTAAAATGGATCTTGGGAGGCAGAGGTAGGAGGATTTGTGTGAGTTTGAGGCCACCCTGAGACTACATAGTGAATTCCAGGTCAGCCTGGGCTAGAGTGAGACCCTACCTCGGGGAAAAAAAAAGGCAGATAGAAAATAGGTATGCCAGGACCTCTAGCCACTGCAAACAAACATGACACATGAGCCACCTTGTGCATCTGGCTCTGTGTGGGTACTGGAGAATCGAACCTGGGTCCTACACGTTTGCAGGCATGCACCTTGCTAAGCCATCTCTCCAGCCCTGAAAATGTTTTTAACATTAATTATTTAAAGAAATGCAAATTGAAATTATGATGATATATTTGACATTGATGTGAACAACCCAAATTTAAAAACTACCTACCGTTGAAAATGATTGGAGGTACCGCACTGCTGGTAGGGATTTTAAATTGTTTAGTTACTTCAGAAAAGTTTCTTCTATCCCCTCCCCCGTTTTTCTCCTTCTGGTGCTAGTGAGTTGATTTTAGGTCTTTGTGCACATCACTGAATATACCCTACCCCTTTTAAAAAATGATTAAAAAATTTTTTTGTTTATTTTTATTTATTTATTTGAGAGCAACAGAGAGAAAAAGAAAGAATGGGAGCGCCAGGGCTTCCAGCCAATGCAAACGAACTCCAGACGCGTGCTGTGCCCCCTTGTACATCTGGCTAACATGGATCCTGGGGAATAGAGCCTTGAACCGGGGTCCTTAGTCTTCACAGGCAAGCACTTAACCACTAAGCCATCTCTCCAGCCCCTTAAAAATGATTTTTGAGTCAGGTTCTCTGTTATCCCAGTCTTGTCCAGAACTCACTATGTCATATAGCCCAAGGTGCCCTCTGACTTAGTGGCAGTTTTCCTGCATCACTCTCCCAAGTGTTGGGATCACAGGCATGAGCTGCCACGCCTGGTTTTTAATCTGTACCATTTATTTGGGAAAGATAATGGGCCATCAGGGCCTTTTAGCCACTGTAAATGAACTACAGACACATGCAACAACTTGTGCATCTTGTACTGGGGAAACGAATTCGACTCCTTATACTTTGTAGGCAAATACCTTAACATTGAGCCATCTCTTCAGCCCTTAATCTGCATCTTAAAAGCTAATGAATGCATTGTAAGCCACTCCTTTCCTCAGCACTTAACATACAGAAATGAAAACATCTACATTACAACTTGCATGCTAGTTTTCATAGCTTTATTCATAATGCACCCCTATCCTCTCCCTTCATAAAATCCAAAACTTCAACCAGTTCAGGTGCTTATCAACAAGTATTGGGAGCCAGTCATGGTTGCTGTAATTCCAGCCCACTATGGCTGAATTTTAAAAGACTGAAATGTGCAACCATTTATATGACATGTTACAAAATGCAGCCTGCTCTGAGAGCTATGTCACTGATTGGTTGCTTGCATGCATATATAGGGTTGAGGTTTGAGAGGAAACCAACCTTTTGGGGTGGTGGATATACTCACTGTGTAGGCAGTGGTGATGCTTTCATGGATGATTGGTCTATGGACATTCCCACCCTTAACAAATTGTGCACCTTACAAATATTCATTTTATTGCATGTTATTTAAGCTATAAAAATTAACCAGTGTTGCTAACCAGAGAAGGAGGATTGCTGTTAAATTCAAGGCCACCCTGAGACTACATAGTGAATTCCAGGTCAACCTGGGCTACAAGGAGACCAAACCTCAAAAAACCCAAACAACAAAGCCGGGTGTGGTGGCACATGCCTTTAATCCCAGCACTCAGGAGGCATAGGTAGGAGGATCGCTGTGAGTTCAAGGCCACCCTGAGACTACATAGTGAATTCCAGGTCAGCATGGGCCAGAGTGAGACCCTACCTCGAAAACCCCCCCCAAAAAAAACAAAAAACAAAAAGACAAACAACAACAACAACAACAAAACATGTAAATAAAACCCAAAGAAGCTTCAGTAAATGAAACCATGCTGGAGAGATGGCTCACAAGTTAAAGATGCTTGCTTGCAAAGCCTGCAGGCCTGGGTTTGATTCCCCAGTGTTCATGTAAAGCCATGTGCACATTGGTGCATGTGTCTGGAGTTCATTTGCAGAGGTTGGAGGCCCTAGTGTACCCATTCATATATATAGATACCTATATAGATAGATATACCCCTCCTTCCCCGTGTCAAATAATTATTTTTTCCTGAGGTAGGGTTTCACTGTAGCTCAGGCTGACCTGGAATTCACTATGTAGTCTCAGGATGGCCTTGAACTTCCAGTGACCCTCCTACCTGTTTCCTGAGTGCTAGGATTAAAGGTGAGTACCACCATGCCTGGCTCTTCAAAAAATAAAATAAATGTCGACTGGAGGAAGTACTTAGCTTGGTTAAAAAGGTGTTGATAGCTGGGCATGGTGGTGTATGCTTTTAATTCCAGCTCTTGGAAGGCTGAGGGGGGAGGATTGCTGTGGGTTCAAGGCCACCCTGATATTACATAGTGAATTCCAGGTCAGCCTGAGCTAGAATGAGACCCTACCTCGACACCCCTCCCCCCCCAAAAAAATAGAAACGGTGATGGGACTTAATTATTTCTATTACTCTTGGTATTTATTGTTTTTTAGATTGAAGAATTAGGGTCTGAGGGAAAGGTAGAAGAAGCCCAGGGAATGATGAAGTTAGTTGAACAGTTAAAAGAAGAAAGAGAATTGCTTAGATCCACAACCTCGGTGAGTACTAACTTATCAATTCCTAGAGTGTTCATTGTGTATTACGTGGAATCTATTCCTGTTGGAGAACCTTAAAAAAATTCCATTAATTGACTTGCACTTACATACGTGTGTGTGTGTGTGCGCGCGTGTGCACCTGTGTGACCACAAACAGTACATAAGAGAATGTGTATGGCTGTATTCTAATAAAACTATAAAAATAATCTTTTGGCTCTGTCTTGCTAAATCATATCTGAAGTCATAAATATTCATTTGATCCCGAGTTTTATTTTTCATTTTTGTTAAATTCCTTGTCCATACATTTAACGAACTTTTTGGTTTTTCAAGGTAGGGTCTTACTCTGGCCCAGGCTGACCTGGAATTCAGTGTAGTCTCAGGGTGTCCTCCAACTCAAGGCAATCCTCCTACCTCTGTCTCCTAAGTGCTTAACAAACCCTTAAATTTAGGAATGCTGAGCTGGGCATGGGGGTACATGCCTTTAATCCCAACACTTAGGAGGCAGAGGCAGGAGGAGCACCGTGAGTTCTAGAATACATAGTGAGAATACATAGTGAATTCCTGTTCAGCCTGAGCACGAGTGAAACTCTGCCTCGAAAAACCAAAAAAAAAAAAAAAAAAAAAGGAATGCAATATGTACTAGATACGGTGGAATAAACTAACTGAATCCCCCATTTTGAGTATTTTTGTATTCCCCAAGTTTAATTATTTAATGATTTTTTTGGGGGGGGGGTTGTTGAACCTATCTTAACAAATGAGACTTGAAAAAGCTTTCTGAAAGGTAAATTCTTTGAAGCAGATGTGGTTTTCAGGGAGCTTTGGTCAGTACTTTCCTAGAAGATGGACACGCTGGTTGCTTTTGCCATTCTTCCCTCCCTCAGAGTTGAGCAGTTGACCTTCAGTGTTACGGCTTTGGGGAAATGAAATGTGCAAATTACATATATTAGAAATGTCTTCCAGTGTTATTTCCTTTTTTGCTATTTGCTTTTTATTTCTTCCTCAGATATTCTTATAACAACTGGCTTATCATTCCAGACAATTGAAAGTTTTGCTGCCCAAGAAAAACAAATGGAAGTTTGTGAAGTGTGTGGAGCCTTTTTGATAGTAGGAGATGCCCAGTCCCGGGTAGATGACCATTTGATGGGAAAACAACACATGGGCTATGCCAAAATTAAAGCCACTGTAGAAGAATTAAAAGTAAGGTTTTTTGTTGTTGTTGTTTTTAGTGTTTCATGCTAGGGTCTCACTCTAGCCCAGGCTGACCTGGAATTCACTATGTAGTCTCAGGGTGGCCTTGAACTCACAGCAATCCTCCTACCTCTGCCTCCTGAGTGCTGGGATTCAAGGCGTGCCCCCACCACAACTGGCAAAAATAAGTGTTTTTGTTGTTGTTATTGTCTTTAGTTAATTTATTTGTTTGAGAAAGAAAGGCAGATAGAGAATGGATGAGCCAAGGTTTCCAGCCACTGTAAATGAACTTCAGATGCATGCTTCACTTTGCATTTTGGTTACATGGGTGCTGGGGAATCGAACCAAGGTCCTTTGGTTTTGCAAGCAAAGGCCTTAACTGCTAAGCCATTTCTCCAGCCCAAAATTAAGTTTTTTATCGGCATATATAGATGGACTTTAGCTATAGCTTTTAGTTGTAACTAGCTATCACTAAACAAAGCTACCGTTAGTATTACCAAAAGTTAGTCATATAGAAATATAAACCTGTTGACATTTGCTAATGTTTGTATTTATTTAAAGCCCATGTTGGTGATGTAACTTAGTGATAACCACACCCCCCCTTTTAGCTTTTTTTGACAACCTTCACACATATACACAATGAATCCTTATCATAACCTTCTCTTATCCCACCCCCTCTGGTTTTTCAAGGTAGGGTTTCACTCTAGTCCAGGCTGACCTGGAACTCTCAGTGATCCTTCTACCTCTGCCTCCCGTGTGCTGGGATTAAAGGCCTGCACTAGCATGCCTTTCCTCTCCTGCAACTCTTACTTTGTTGTACCCCCCTCTCTAATATACACATCCAGTGAACTATTCCTCTTTCCAACTAGTCCTTCTATTTTGATGACTTTTTCTTTTGCCTCCTCATAAAGGTCTTGTGTAGACAGTGTCAGTCACTGTAAAGTCGTAAATGCAGCAGTCACTTGATGTCTGGAAGACAGTATTCCCAAGCAGTCCTCTTCCTTTGGCTAGCTCTTTTTTTTTTTCTTCTTCCTCCTCTGGTAATGGTTCTTGAGCCTTGGAGGGAGTGATAGAAATGTCTCACTTTAATGCTAAACATTCCACTGTCACTTCTACTCTCCCCACTGGCCACCTTCTGAAAAGAAAAAATTCTGTAGTCAAAAGTGAGAATAGAATTAATATATGGGTACAAACAAATATTTAGAGGGCATAATATATCCATTTAGTCAGACAACAGTCATAGTTCATACCTAGGGCTTATGACCACTTTAACCATAGTCTTTTGATTTGGGCTTTAATAAAAGACTCTTGCTCTCCCATGGAGTGAGCCTCAAATCTAAACAGAGCAGTTGGTTTCCCCTATAACAGATATGCCACCGTTGTACCACCTGGCACATTTTGCCTGGCTGGCTTGCCATTTAGCTATCAGAATCCACTGCTGGTTAAGATCGTTGATGACTTTTCCCCCCAACAGGCAGTCTCGTACTTTTTAGTATCATGGCAGCTAGTCATTGGGGGAGGCTTCTAGTTGAGCTCCAGTTTGTGTCTCAGTGTCCTCAGCCTGATCATGTGTGTCTTGAGCAACAGGATAGGTTAGTGATAACATTTAAAAAAATATTTTGTTATTTATTTATTTGACAGAAAGAGGAGGGGATCGAGAGAGAGAATGGGTGCGCCAGGGCCTCCAGACACTGCTAACGAACTCCAGATGCATGTGCCCCCTTGTTCATCTGGCTGACATGGGTCCTGGGGAATCGAACCTAGGTCCTTTGGCTTTGCAAACAAATTCATTAATCACTTAACATTTTTGCTTAGCGTGCCCAAGGCCCTGGGTTTAGCCCCTAGGACTCCCACTACCCCCCTCCAAAAAAAAAAAAAAAGAAAAGAAAAGGCGTGATAATTCCTTCCTGTGAAGTATCACTGTTGATCAAATTTTCACAGTATTTTCTTTTATTAAAATGGTAATTTTGCTGGAATTCTGTTTATTTATTTGGAAGCAGAGAAAGACAGAGGGGTACAGAGAATGGGTGCACCAGGACCTCCAGCAGCTGCAAACAAAGTTCAGATGCATGCCCCACTGTGAATCTGGCTTTATGTTGGTACTGGGGAATCAATCGAGCTCAGGTTGTTAGGCTTTGCAGGCAAGCATCTTAGTTGCTGAGCCATTTTTCCAGACTCTCAGTATTTTCTTCTTCATCCTAATGTACCAGTAATTGGTGAGACTCTACCTAAAGAATCAATCAGGGAATATTTTATATATGCACATGACGCTGAAATTTGTGCATTTCCTACAAAGGCACTAGATTCTATAAATTGGTTTATAAATGGCTTCACATTAGGTGACAAGGTCTTTAAGGTTAGAGCTGTAGAAAATCTACTTTGAGGGACTGGGGCTCAATGGTAGAGCATTTGCCTAGCGTGCATGAGGCCTTTGGGCTCATACCCAGCACCACCAGCACAACAACCAAATCTTTAACTTGATTTCCTAGGAAAAATTAAGAAAAAGAACTGAAGAACCTGATAGGGATGAGCGTCTCAAAAAAGAAAAGCAAGAAAGAGAAGAAAGAGAAAAAGAGCGGGAGAGAGAGAGGGAAGAACGGGAAAGGAAAAGACGAAGAGAAGAGGAAGAAAGAGAGAAGGAAAGAGCTCGTGACAGAGAAAGGCGAAAGAGAAGTCGTTCACGAAGTAGACACTCAAGCCGAACCTCTGACCGAAGATGCAGCAGGTCTCGGGACCACAAAAGATCACGAAGTAGGGAGAGAAGGCGAAGCAGGTATACAAAAGACTTAGGAGAGTGTCTGGCTCACGAGACTGTGGTAATCATTCAAAATTGCTAGTGTTACTGCTTGGGATGGTACCTAGGAAGCACTAAATATAGATGTTCCTTTTTGCGTCCTCTCCTCCCCCACCCACTGTGATGAGTATCCTACCACATATTGCTAGCCTAGGGAAAGACCAAAAATCTGAATTTGAAATAGGGGTTTCTGATATATATCTGTAATACTTTTGAACCACCATAAAGTCAAAACACTGTAAGTTGATATAAGCCAAGGTCTGTGTAAGTACCAGAATTGATATATGAGAGTAAAATTGTGAATGGTCTCATTTTTATGGCAGCTTCTTTGCCATTTTCTATCTGATGAGGTTTAAAATAATCTTTTAAGATTATCTTTACCAGATGGCCTCCTAAGTGCTTCTGCTTACTGGTTCTAGTCAGACATGATATGAAATCTGTAACTATTTTAAGTAGAATTAAGAGCTTTTGGTTTTTCAAGGTAGGGTCTCATTTTAGTCTAGCCTGACCTGGAACTTACTATGTAGTCTCCAGGTGGCCTTGATCTCATGGTAATCCTCCTACATGCCCGGCTAGAATTGAGTCTTCAAGAGCACACTGATCTGTCTTAGCACTATCGGAGATAAATTGAATTATAGAAAGATCTTCAATAATTTGGATTCTTCAAATTGCCATTGTAAAAGGCTTTAGTAAATTAAAACATTTGCTTCTTAAGGCAAAAAAAGTTTTGTGTAATCTTGTTAACTATTGAATAGTGTATACTTCTCCATGGCCTTTTCTCATTGTAATATCAGCTGAAGTTGCTTTCCTTTCTCTCTTAAATTATTAAGAAGTAGAGATCGAAGAAGAAGTCGAAGCCACGACAGATCAGAAAGAAAACATAGATCTCGCAGTCGGGACCGAAGAAGATCAAAAAGCCGGGATCGAAAGTCATATAAACACAGGAGCAAAAGTCGGGACAGAGAGCAAGATAGAAAATCCAAGGAAAAAGGTTAGCTTATTATGAGAATTCAGTTCACTGAGAGGCTGTGTCTTCATACTTCTTACCTCCCATTTATTTTCTTCCAGAACAAGCAGTGTTCAATTTCAAGTGGTATTTTTTTTAAATTTAAATTATTTTTATTTATTTATTTGACAGAAAGAGGGAGGGAGGGAGGAGAGAATGGGCACACCAGGGCCTCCAGCCACTGCAAACGAACTCCAGACGCGTGCGCCCCCTTGGGCATTGGGCTAACGTGGGTCCTGGGGAATCAAACCTGGGTCCTTTGTCTTTGCAGGCAAACGCCTTAACTGCTAAGCCATCCCTGAAGTGGTATTTTTTTTTTTTTTTTTTTACTTATCAGGAACATCATGCAGTGTGGAAATTTTCCCCATCTGATTTGTGAGAATGCTGGTTGTAGATCAGGTTAAAACCCATGGATTCAGTTGGTAACTTGAAGGTCTTTGATGTAGATTCTTCCAAGTATTGTATGACTAAGCTGTAGAATTTTTACTGTGTTTTAAAATTTGCAATGTTCTGTGTCTTCTAATTAAATGTAAAAAATACTAAATGAATTCTGTACACCAGTATTCATTTAACTCATTAATCTATCACATTCCCAGACATTGGATGCTTTACATGTGTCTTAACCATGTTTTGTATTGAATCAGCATAGTTTTCCCTTTTTTGTTTGGTGTTATGTGGATTCCATATAGCTAATTTACTATGCTATTAGCACTGTTAGGAGATCTAATTTTCATTTATTTATTTATTTATTTTTTGGTTTTTCATGGAAGGGTCTGATTCTGGCCCAGGCTGACCTGGAATTCACTATGTAGTCTCAGGTGGCCTCAGACTCATGGCAATCCTCCTACCTCTGCCTCCCGAGTGCTTGAGACTAAAGGTGTGCGCCACCACGCCCAGTGACATCTAAATTTTGACTTTTGTATATTTTCACAAAACACTCATCTTTTAATTTAGTCTTTCCTGAAAGGTAATTCATTTAATTATCAGTGTCCATTTTGTGTCTTTTATTTCCAGATTATTTTAGTATCTTTAATTTTGTGTTAGCTGAACTCTGCTTTGGTTTTAGAAGTGAAAGGACACGTTTATATAATTTTATCAGTTGCTATTCTTTTCATCCTGTTCTTTGTCATGTCTGATCAATATTTGTGCTACTGTCTTTATGCTTATCTTTTATTTGATATTCATGTATTCTTTCATAGAATGGTCCTGTTTTGTTAGAATTTACTTTTGAAGGGCTGGAGAGATTGCTTAGTGAGTGGTTAAGGCTCTTGCCTGCAAAGCCTAATGACCCGGTTTCAATCCCCAGTACCCACGTAAAGCCAGATGCACAAAGTGGAACAAGCATCTGGAGTTCGTTTGCAGCAGCTACAGGCCCTGGCATGCTCATATCCCCTTTTCCATCTCTCATATAATAAACAATTAAAAAAATTTTTAATTAAAAAAAAAGTCTGAATGACTTTGTCCAGAGTCTGTAGAGTTCTGCTTCTCTTCAAAGACCTTTCTTAATTATAACCTATTCAGCTAAACTAGCTATATAGCTAATCTTAGGGGTTTTGGTTTGGTTTGGTTTGGTTTTTTGAGGTAGGGTTTCACTCTAGTCCAGGCTGACCTGGAATTCACTATGTAATCTCAGGGTGGCATCGAACTCAATGGCGATCTTCTTACTTCTGCCTCCCAAGTGCTGGGATTAAAGGTGTGTACCACCACACCCTGCTTGTTTTGTTTTTGTGGGTTTTATTCTTTTCCTTGAGTCAGGTTCTCACTCTCTGTAGCTAGGCTGGCCTTGAATTTATAGCAGTCCACCTATCTCATTCTCCCAATTGCTGGGATTAAG
Organism: Dipus sagitta; assembly: GCA_036346955.1. Lineage (NCBI taxonomy): Eukaryota > Metazoa > Chordata > Mammalia > Rodentia > Dipodidae > Dipus > Dipus sagitta. The sequence continues at coordinate 982,360 of CM070778.1, read as the reverse complement.
GGTATGCACCACCACAGCCACCTTTATTAGTTTTCAGGGGGAAGATTAACTTTCATAGCAAATTTCTGAGAGAGAGAGAGGGAGGGAGGAGAGAGAGAGAGTGTGTGTGAGTGTGTGTGTGTTTGTGTAGGGGGTTGGGTATAGCTCACATGTGGAGGTCAAAGAACAACCTTAAGTATTGGTTCTCACCTTCTACCATGTTTGAGGCAGGGTCTCTGTTCATGCATTTGCCAAGCTGTCTGGCCTGTGCACTTCTGGACAGTTCTCTTTTCTTCATCTCCCTCCCTGCCCTAGGATTACTGGGATTGCAAAAGCTTGCACTATAGTGTCTAGCTTTATGTATGTTATGGAGATCTGAATTTAGGTACTTAATTTATGCTGCAAGTACTTTATCCACTGAATCATCTCCCCAGTTTTGGTTTAACAGTTTTTGTGTGTCTGTGCATGGGAGTACATGTTTCTCTGTGTGGAGGCCAGGTGACGACCTTAGGGTTTCATTTTTCAGGCAGATGGGCACCTTTTTTTTTTTTTTTTGAGATAGGGTGTTGTACTCACCTGGAGCTGATCATGTAGGCTAGACTGGTGCTGGCCAACAAGCACTTCTCAGGGGTCTGCCTTTCTCTGTCTCCCTAACACTGACTGGGATAACGAGTGTGTGCCACCACATCTGACTTTGTAACATTAGTTCTGAGAATTGAACTCAGGTCTTCCTACTTGTAAGGCAAGAACTTAACTGGCTAAGCTATCTCTTAGGCTCTTGGTTTAACATTTTCTGTAGGAATTTTTTTTTATTAGAATGTTTCTTGGAAGTAAAATAGCTAGAAAATCCTTGCTCTATATACTACTTTTGCCTACAGCCTGAAGTTTCATCTTTCCAAATACAGTAGTAAAGGCACAAGTTGAAATTTACCTTTTCCTTCTTTATTTGCATCTGAATTGAGTTTTAGTTTTGCCTTTTGGAAAAATGTTCTAGGTGTCATGCATTTTCGCTTTTGCATAACAAACATGTTTTTGGGCACATGTGCCCCTTAAATGTTAAAGTTTTTTACTTTTTGCTATTTTTATCCTTCTACCTTAATAATTTAATCACATATGAATAGTGTGTACTGTATTTCATACCCTTCCTCTTGTTTTCTTTTAAGATTGAGATACTGCAGTACATTACCTTCCCCTGATTATTACAGAATTTGCTATTTTCTGCTGCTTTTTAGTCCTCTTGGCCTTTCCTTTGTCCATAAATTTAAAATTTGCATTCTTCTGTTAAATTCAACAAACTTAACAGTCTGGGAAACAGTTGTCTTTCATTTTTCTGCTTCGCTTTTCAAAGTAATGAATTTATTGTATTTTACTTTAAAAATCCATGGTCCATGTGTTCTTTTACGGCAGAAAAGAGGGGATCTGATGATAAAAAAAGTAGTGTGAAGTCCAGTAGTCGAGAAAAACAGAGTGAAGACACAAACACTGACTCGAAGGAAAGTGATTCTAAGAATGAGGTCAATGGGACCAGTGAAGACATAAAATCTGAAGGTGACACTCAGTCCAATTAAAACTGATCTGATAAGACCTCAGATCAGACAGAGGTAAGTGTATTGTTTCTCACTTTGATTAGGGCTTTTTGTTACTGTTTGACAGTGCAGCGTAAGTATGCACAGATGAAGATGGAGCTAAGCCGAGTAAGAAGACATACAAAAGCATCTTCTGAAGGAAAAGACAGTGTAGTCCTGCAAAACATTTTGAGGTACATTGTTTTGTCTCAGCTATTTTGTAGCAGACTCGTGCCCCCATTAGTGTGCCTCTTTGGAAATTATTGCCCACGTTTGTAATATAGTCGCCATTGAAAAGTTAATTATCCTTTTTTTAGGGATTTTGCTATCATTTCTTTCTTTCTTTTTTTTTAAATAGGTTGAACTGTTTTTTTTTTTTTATTTTTGGTATTAAGTCCATCTTGTGTTGGTACATTGGCAGAGACATATGCTTTAAAAATTTAAATTATTTCTGAGGCACATGTTGGACTACTTTGTTTTAATTAAACTGCTAGTATTTCTTTGTCAAGGATGTTTCTAGTTTTTTGCTTTATTGCCTTGCATTCTAATGCAGTTTGTTCTGTAACTCGAGAGCCAGTAGCATTGGATTGATGGAAGTGTAGGGTTTATGAATTATTGCAGCTGACTACCATACCTCACACAGCGTTGGTGTTGTGAGCGGCCCATGAAAAGCCAAATTAAAAATCAAGGATTCAGTCAAACTAAGCAGGTACTCATGCCAGGTACTCCTTTCTCTACCCACATCCATGTTTGAATGCTATTGCCTGTGATCTTTACGCTTAACTGTTGTGTTATCTTTTGTTCTTTACAAGAAGCACAGAGGGGTTTTTATGTATTGTGTGAAATCTTACAACTCAAATGTTAACAGAATGGAATTTTTTTTCAACTGTGTGTAGGGATGCAGTGGTGCCCAGAATTAGATATCTTTAAAGAATTTTAATACAATAAACACTTCATATTATTCGCCTTGTTACATTCAATGCAATTCTCAAGTCTTTAAGAGGTATGTGTTTAATATTTCCTACTGTGTAGGAGAATTCGCAGTCAGCCTTAGGTGTATAGGGATAGTCACCGGCTGGTGTTTGAAGCAGCAGTGCGGCAGGAAGGCACACTACAGTCAGTGACATGTAAAGGACTAACGAGCTGTACAGGAGGAATCTGGGTTTTTTAAGAACTATTAAAATCTAGGTTTCATATGTGTTCTTAAAACCTCTAAACTGTTCGTCCTTTGGGTTAGTGGCGTGGGATGAAGTATTCTTAATGAAAGGAAGTACCAATTAGTTGATTTGGTGGCATTCCTTTTCTAGAAAATCAATGTAGTTATATCTGTGTGAGCCATTCACACATAGACAAACATACACAGGCACATAACTTTAAGAACTACACCAATACCTTGGTTATTAAAAACAAGACAAACATTCATATATACATGTTAATTATGATTAGCAGTTAGTGACTGGGCCAACACTTAGTCATAAAATTTTGCCTTTTATGTGCTGTCTAATTATCATTTTTCCCCAAATTTTGCATTTTAGGATTACTGTTCGAAGATTGTTTGAAGAATACTGAAAACGGCATAAAGTGAAGATCAACATTAAAATGAGGTGAAAGAAAGCTATAGTGGCATAGAAAAAGTATAAAGCTCAATTAGTTACTTGTTTGTTTTTTTTTTTTAAATTAAAAGTTAATTCAGGACTGATGTGACCAACCAGATTTCAAAACATGTGTTCATAGCACAGATGCCACTTTGAAAATTTAGGTTCTGTATCATAATTTTTCTTTAAGACTTTTTTAAGACATATGACCTAAACATGTGGCTTGCTCAGTGTTTAATTGCAAGTTTTCATTCTTGGACTTTGAAAACAGGATTAAACGTTAGTATTCATGTGAAACAGACTAAGTGGGATTCCATTTTTACAACTCTGCTATACTTAGCCTTTGGATTTAGAAGTAAAAATAAAGTATCTCTGACTTCCTGTTATAAAGTTTATTGTCTGTGTCATTGAAAAGCTTTAGTATTAATCTTTTTCTAATAAAGGTCTTGACTCTGAACTAGTCCCTTGTTTTTAAATATAAGGTGCCCTGTTACTAGAGGTGAACATTTTTTCTAATTTGTTCTGTTTAAGAGTAATTTTTTATAGAATTTCCAGTTTGATGTTTTAATGGTGCTTCAATTTTGGATGGTTATGAATACATTTGGATTTTGCTTTTAATAGCAAAGATGTACAGTGAATTAGAATATATTTTTACATCCCTGAGGAATTTCATTAGTAGAAAAATATTCTAAATATACTTAAAAACACTGTCTTCCTGTATATAGATATAAAATGATATAGACGAGCACTCAAGAACTTTTGCCTAGTTTTGGGTCTTATAAATCCTGTACAATTTTTTTTAAATCTGGTCTTGTCAGTTTATAAATGTGTATGTTTGTGTATGGAGTGTATATCAAGGATATTTTATAAAACAAAGCAAGTGATGCTTCACACAGAGGGAATGGCAGCATGTTTATTTCTAGAGTTAGCTTCATCAACTGTATAAAAGTATTGCCCAACTACAACATACATGTTTTTATATATATATAGATATTGTAGCAATTCCTTGTGGCTTAATTTTCAAGTATTGCCATCAGTTTATAGGTAAAGAAACCTGGTGAGGTGAGTTAAATGATCCTGTTCCAACATGAGGAGTGGTCTCATGTTGATCAATTTTAGGACATGGGGGCTGGGTCCCTGTTTTTGGCCCAGTGCCTCACTGTTGTGCCACTGTGTTCATTCTGACAGACATTATATGTCACTATATAATTTACTGAGTAAAATATTCTCCACTGAACTTTTACAGATCATGAAGCTGTCACTTTTAGATGCTCTATGAGGAAATGTGGGGACAGAGCTCTCCTGGCTTCCCTAGCTGATCATAGAGATGCAGCAGTAGATGAGGAGGTTGTCTCTGAATTTGTACAAGATCTGAGAAGTAAGACAATGTGAAACAGACGTATCTAACACAGAGTCAGCAAGCTTTAAGCTATTTTGTGAAACTTGACAAGGTTGTGAAATTAAAGACACAATGTAAGAAACCTAAGGTATTAAAATGTCTGATTGTTTACTTCTGCATTATTAGACTACATGCAATACAGTAAACGGGCTCCCTAGTAAAGGCTTCTTCTATGGACACTTAGATCTACTGACAGCTGTTGAGGTTACTAAGGACTTGGTTTACACTCCAAATTGATGTAGCTCAAGAGGATTTCTTAACTGAAATCATGAGACTAGGTGCTAATTTACTATATGAAATACACATTTCTCTGACACAGATCAAAAAGCTCCCAGTTGTGTCTGTCTCCTTCCTTTCTCTTTGAAGAACCACTTGAATATTACGGGGGAAGATTGAAATCAATTAGTTGATCTTTTTCATTTTAGAAATATTTTGAAGTATAACTAACCTGTTAACTCATCAGCAGTATGATTCATCACCAGTCTTGTGTGCATGCATATGTGCACCTGCTGTCCTCCACTTTGGAGCAAGTCTCAGTTACATTGTATCTCTGAAATACAAACTCCGTATATAGCTTTTACCTGCCAAGTAATCAAACTGTAGTGCTGATGTCCTGGAGTCTGCTGCGCAAGGCCTCCTCTCCTTGGAATGGAGACAAATTCTAGGCTCCTTTTACTTTAAATACACCAAGATCACAGTTTTAATTTAAAGCTCTTTCACAGTTTATTGATCAGGTACTGATAATAACCTGTTTGTGTGATCCAGCATTAGATATTTACCTGTTATTAGTGCATATCTCACTTGCAGGCAATCTACCTAGTTCCCTAAACACAGTGTCCCTGAGTAGGACCAATGGCAATTCCAAGATGAACACTTGGGCCACATATCCTTCGAGCTGAGTCACTCTCATTAGAAATTCTGGGTATGTCAGCCGAGCATGGTGTTGCACATCTTTAATCCCAGCACTTGGGAGGCAGAGGTAGGAGGATTTCCGTGAGTTCGAGGCCACCCTGAGACTACAGAGTGAATTCCAGGTCAGCCTGAGCTACAGAGAGACCCCACCTCGGGGGGCGGGGGGGAAATCTGGACATGTAAAAACTGAAAATTTTATGTCAGACGTATTTTGAGCTTGCATTCATTTCATTTTTTAAAATGAGTTATATAGATGGGTTATGTACAGTTTTAAACACCTATTATGTGCATGAAACAAACACTAGAAGTAATGTGTATACGTGCTATGGAATGGCATTTCATTTGGGTTTGGTTTCCAAGTTTGGGTTTCTGACTGTTTTTTATTTGCTTGTGAAGGAACCAGGGTGACCACTTAAAAAAAAATTGTATTACAATTATTATGCATGCTTTTGATTTAAAAAATAACAGAAGTGCTTAGTGATCTGTATTTTCCTTCTACTTCTGTCTCTTCCTCTGGGGCCTCCTGCTGGTACCTGTTTTTCTTCCAGGTAGGTTTTTTTTGAGGGTGGAGATAGGAAGTGGGGGTACAAGCATATATGTACAGATGTCTTTTTATACATGATATACCCATATGTTCTGAATCTTGCCATTTTTCACTTGGTATATTTGGAAACATTTATTTTGATACATAGGATACAGTACTTATAAGTTGAACATGTTGCTTTCAAAAGTACAGTTCAAGTTAGCCAAAGCAGAGAAGTAAATGGCATTTTTCATTGTATCAGAATTAAGCATTTTCTATTTTTAAAATGCATTTCCAGAGTTTCATAGTTGATTTATTTCTTCTGCTCAGCCATTCCAAGTAGATCATATTTGTTTAGAAGCAATTTTGGAAACAATTTGGCATACCTGGGTATGTCATGACTCACCCCTAGGTACATATCTTGAGAAACTCGTACATGTTACCAGGAGATGGACCAGATGTCATGTCATCGTTTTAATGTGAAGAAAAAGAAAACAAAACCAAACAAAAAACCTGGGAAGATCCCAGATCAGCATTTTATTGGATAGTTTGTTGCACCCCTGCCATGAATTTCCAGATGTGAAACTGAACTGCAGCTCCTCATGAGACCTTAGATGACTCCACAGTGTTATAATGCCAGAGAGAAGCAAGTCACAGAAGGATGTAGCCATTGTGGTGCGGGTTCACTTTGGTGATGGTCAAAACAGGCTGTTAAATGCATGGTAAAAGACACAAAACAAATGGTTGACATACAATCCAGTGTTAGCTGATACTACAAGAAGCTTGGAAGGAGTGTGCCCATGAAGGGCAAAGGAGGGAGCTGCAGAGGAATTGGTGATACAATGCTCTTTCTTAAGCTAGATGAGCCATTTCTTTTTTTAAAAACTGTATTTGTGTGCTTTTGTATGTATGCTATTTCTTAATAAAAAAAATTTTGAAGTGGGAAAAGGTCTTGGTGTAGGTAGTGACTGATAGCAGAAACACACATTGAAATAACCAGCAGTGCATGGCAGAGTACAAGGGTTTATTTTCCTCTCCTTCGAGCTTTTCTTTTGCGCGCGCGCTCCCTCCCTCCCTTCCTCTGTCTCTCTCTCTCTCTCTCTCTCTCTCTCTATTAGCCAAAGCTGGTCTCAGGTTCACTATGTAGCTGAAGACAACATTGACCTCCTAGTTTTTCTCCTTTCACTGCTTGAGTGTTGGAATTTCAGACATGTTCCACCATGGCTTGTTTTGTTTTGTTTTGTTTTTCAAGGTAGGGCCTCACTCTAGCTCTGGCTGACCTGAAATTAACACTGTATTCTCAGGGTGGCCTCATAATCATAGCAGTTCTCCTACCTCCTCCTCCCGAGTGCTGGGCTTAAAGGCGTGCGCCACCACGTCCGGCTTCACCATGTCCTTTTTTAAAATTTATTTTTATTTATTTATTTATTTTCAAGGTAGGGTCTCTGTAGCCCAGGCTGACCTGGAATTCACTATGTATTCTCAGAGTGGCCTTGAACTCACGGTGATCCTCCTACCGCTGCCTCTAGGATTAAAGGCGTGCACCACCACGCCTGGCTTTATTTTTATTTTTTAAAAATATTTTATTATTTACTTATTTGACAGAGAGGGAAGGAGAGAGAATGGGCATACCAGGGCTCCAGCCGCTGCAAATGAACTCCAGACGTATATGCCCCCCCCCCCAGTACATCTGGCTTACGTGGGTCCTGGGGAATTGAACCTGGGTCCTTTGGCTCTGCAGGCAAACGCTTTAACTGCTAAACCATCCCTCCAGCCCCACCATGCCTTCGACCAGCATTCTACCAACTAAACTATATATATCTCAGTTTCTCGCTCCCTCTCTCGCATGTGCTTTCTTTTTTCTTTTCTTTTCTTTTTTTTTTTTTTTTTGAGAAAGGGTTCTAGCCAAAATTGACCTAGAATTCACTTTGTAATTTCAGGGTTAAAAGGAATGAGTTTTCCTGCTGAGATTAAAATTTTAGATCTAGCCGGGTGTGGTGATGCACACCTTTAATCCCAGTACTCAGGAAGCAGAGGTAGGAGTATCACAGAGAGTTCAAGGCCACCCTGAGGCTACATAATGAATTCCAGGTCAGCCTAGGTTAGAGCGAAACCCTATCGAAAAACCAAAAAATAAATATTTTTTAAAGGCACTTTACAAATTTGAGATCCCAGGTAGGTGTGATGGCGCATTTAATCCCAGCACTTGGGAGGCAGAGGTAGGAGGATCACCGTGAGTTTGAGGCCACCCTGATACTATGCAGTAAATTCCAGATCAGCCTGAGGTAGAGTGAGACCCTACCTCGAAAAACCAAAACAAAACTTGTTCTTAGAGATTGCAAAGATGGGCCTTTGGCAAGCTAACGTGTGGGCTTATGTTTTCCATCATAGGCCTTTGTTGTCTTGTATTAACCAATCACTTTTGCGGAAATTGGAAGAGCTAAAAATGCAAGGTGTTTTTTTTTAAGATATGTATTTAAATTTTATTTATTTGCAAGCAGAGGCAATGATCATACCAGTGTCTCTTGCCATTCCAAATTAAGTTTAAATGTGCCACTTTGTGCATCTGGCTTTATATGGATACTGGAGGTTCAGGAATTGAACCTAGGCCACCAGGCTTTGCAAGCAAGTGCCTTTAACCATTGAATCATCTCTCCATCTTAAAAATATACAAGTTTTAGGAGCTTGAGAGATGGCTTAGTGGTTAAGGCGTTTGCCTGCAAAGCCAAAGGACCTTCATTCGATTTTCCAGGACCCATGTAAGCCAGGAGCACAAAGTAGCGCATGCATCTGGAGTTTGTTTGCAGTGGCTGAAGGCCCTAACGCGCTCATTCTCTCTCCCCTCCCCCACCCCCGTGTCTTTCTCAAATAAGTAAAACTGTTTTTTAAAAATACAAATTTTAAATCGGGAGTTCCTCATGTTTCTAAAGAGTTTCTAAATTAGGTGTGTAAATCAGAAGTACCAGATTGAAAATGACCTAGGTACCATATTTGGCCGTCATGTAGGCAGAATTTCTGCCTTAATAAAGTGCAGTCCTGCCTTTCTGAGTCTGAGCAGTGTGCTTGCTGGCTTTCTCATCTTCCTCACCTGTTCTGGGTTGATCCCCACCTCACTGCAGCTCATGGTTAGGTTTTGGTAATTCTTGTCTGTGCTGTTGAATTTCAATTTTAATTGCATATTTTCTTTTGGTGCTCAGGATTCTTTGAGCACCAGTTCTAGATTATCCATAAGCTTAAATGCAGTTTATAAAAAGAAAGATATCCATTTTAAAGATGGTATCAGTTGTCAGCCTAGATGATCCTAAAAACAATACCGAGTAGACATGAAACTTTAGTTGACATAACAAGTGAAATTAGCTGGTACTCTCCTCAAGTGCTGGACAAGCACTAGGATGTGTGCTCATGTCATGACTATTGCAAACAGAAAATGTGGCTTGAAGTCCTCTAGTGATCTAGATGCCATTTCTTTTATGTGGTTTAAGACAAGCCTTACTTTATAGCCCAGATCCTCCTACCTAAGCCTCCCAAATGCTGGGATTACAAGCAGTAACTACCACACTTAGGGCTGGGGATCCAACCCAGAGCTTTAGACCTGGTATGGTAAGCATTGGCTATGTTTCCAACCCTCAGGTAGGGATTTATCATATCCAGTGAATATTTAAATGCATTAGTCATGGGCAGTACCCATTGGTGATAGATGTTGGTCAGATTGACAGCTGCTGGGAAATTTGTGTCACTGGATGGAGTGGATACCACCCTCTTGACTTCTGCAACATCCCTTGAGAAGCAGGATGGTTCTACTCTCTTATGGGACCATGGCATTGAATATGTCTTCCAACTTTCTGACCCATGCCTGAGCACTGATGCTGTGGGATTATAAACAACATGGTGATTGTGGTTTGGCAGCACGGCCTGTGGCGGAGTCCTTAGCTAGACAGGTAGGGTCGGTTTTTAGTGGATTCATGGCCAGGAGAGAATGAGAAAAGAATGCGAAGCAGCAGGACCCCAGCACTGGGGAGGGGGCCCTGTGCACAGGTCAGACAGAACTCTTCCTTCTGCTGCTGGTCCTGCTCCCCAGCCCATGCTCTCAACAGTCAAGGGAAAGGCAGGGATGACTTTGAATTTTGAACACTTTACACTAACCACTGGAATCATGAAAAGGAGCTAAGGCAGTGTTAAGAAGTGCCTAGTCTGGGGGAGAAATACTTAAAATCTGATTTTAACTCATTTCTACTTCAATATTTTTTGACATAGTGTGTTTTGTGTTTCTAGATTGCTAGCAGAGCTAAACAGGTGGAAGAACTGAATTATAAGGAGAAATTTCCTGATCCAGGGGGAAGAAAATAAGTATTTTTAGATTGCTTTGTATTACTGGATTTTGTGTGTGTGTGTGTGTGTAGTATGTGTGATGTGGTGTGTGCGTTTGTGTGTGTGTGTGTGGAGGCCAGAGGAGGATGTTGGGTGTCTTCACTCCATAGCTCATCCTTGTTTTGAGATAATCTCATTCCAGAACGTGCTGTTTTCAGAGCCCTAGTGATTATCACGTCTCTAGTCCTCACAGGACTGGAACCTGAATGTGACCAGGTCTGGCTATGTAATCATGGAACAAGGTTCAAAAGGAAAAATGAAGAGGAAGCCAGTTTCCCGCAGGTCACTGTCTTACCTGATGCTTCCGCTCCCTGGAAGGGGAGGTCTCAGTCCCCACCTCTTTCCTGCCAGTTGCCCACACGGCATGCCATAGTGCTGCCAGCTTCACTTTAGTTTCTCAGTTTATGCCTGAAGCCCTGCTAGTGCTCACAGTGATAGCAGACTCTGGCTGGGGTTACAGCAGTGGTCCTGGCCTGGGAGTGGGGAACCACATGTGTGAGCTGATGGGTCAGCTGCCAACCAACTCTACCAGGTCTACTGAGCCACCTGACTCCACTTTGAAAACAAACTCAAGCCAGATGTGGTAGTGCACTCTAATCCCAGCACTGTGAGGCGAGTCTGGGGCCAGAGGGTTTGCAGGTGAAAAGGCCTGGCACATTGAGAGGAAGCCTTGCCTCATGACCTCTTCACTCATTAGAAGTTCATTCGCTCGCTCACTCTCTGCCCTTTTCTTCATCCAGTCACTCAACAGCACTCACCTTTTTTCTTGTTTCACCCCCAGCTACCCTGATGGTTTGAGATCCACCTTGGCTGTGCTACACTTCACACACCCACCATCTCTCATGCCCATTGGTCTCTGTCTAGCACGTGTGCTAGTACAACACTGGTTTAGTTATAGAGGTTTATAGTGTATGTAAACAGCCAGAACTACTGTTGCATGTGTTTTTTCCTGTGTGAATTTTTTCATTAAAAAGTTTATTGGAAGTGGATACGGTGGCGCACACCTTTAATCCCAGCACTCAGGAGGCAAAGGTAGGAGGATCACCATGAGGTCGAGGCCATCCTGAGACTATGTAGTGAATTCCAGGTCAGCCTGGGCTAGAGCAAAACCCTACCTCAAAAAAAACAAGCAAAGAAAAGTTTATTGGAGCAAGGCATAGTGGTGCAGGCCTTTAATCCCACAATTCAGAATACAGAAGGTAAGAGGATTGCTGTGAGTTTGAGACCAGCCTGGGACTCAGTAGAGTTATGCCAGGTCAGCCTGGGCTAGAGTGAGACCCTACCTAGAAAACAAAACAAAACAAAAACAGCTTATTGAGAACTAGAGAGATGGCTCAGCAGTTAAAGGAACTTGCAAAGCCTGACAGTCTGGGTTCGAATCCCTAGCACCCCACATAAAGCTAGGTGTAAAGAATGGCGCATGTATCAGGAGTGAGTGTGCAGTGGCGGGAGGCCTTGGCATGCCCGTTCTCTTTCTCTTTCCCTCTCTGTCAAATGAATGTTTTTTAAAAAAATATTTTTTTAAATATGGAACGCTTCACGAATTTGCGTGTCATCCTTGTGCAGGAGCCATAATAATCTCTGTGTCATTCCAATTTTAGTATATGTGCTGCTGGAGCGGGTACTGAAAATATTTTTATTAAAGCCGGGCATGGTGGTGCTGCACGCCTTTAACCCGGCACTTGGGAGGCAGAGGTAAAAGGATCGCTGTGAGTTCAAAGCCACCCTGAGACTACATAGTGAATTCTACATCAGCCTGGGCTGGAGTGAGACCCTACTGAAAAAAAAAAAATTATTTATTTATTGGAGAGAGAGAGAATGGGCACACCAGGGTGTCTAACCACTGCAAACAAACTCCAGATGCATGCACCACTTTGCATATCTGGCTAACATGGGATCTGGGGAATTGAACCTGGGTCCTTTGGCTTTGCAGGCAAATACTTTAACCACTAAGCCATCTCTCCATCCCAGTGTTTTTTTGAGAGAGAGAAAATTGGCACATCAGGATCTCCAGCCACTGCAAATGAACTCCAGGTGCATCATGCGCCACCTTGTACATCTGGCTTACATGGGTCCTGGGGAATTGAACTGGAGTTCTTTGGTTTGCAGGCAAACAACTTAACTGCTAAGCCACCTCTCTAGCCCAAATGTGTTTTCAAAACGGCTAATTGGTATTATCTTTAGAAATTAACTCAGAACTGGCATATACAAGTGTTATTTAGTGTGTGAGTGCAGACACACATGTCACGATGTGCATGTGAGGTCAGAGGGTAACTTCTGGGTCTGTCCTCACATTCTACCTCCTCTGAGACAGCCTCTCATTGTTTTACACTGCTCCATTGACATGCCCCTTGACATTCTTCCTGTCTAACTCCCTCATAGCTAAATGTGCACTGGGATTCCAGAAGCTCGCTACAGCCTCTGGCTTTTGATGTGTGTCTGGGGTCCAAACAAGTAGAGTCACACAGCAAGTGCTTTATCTGCTCAGCCATCTCTGGGCCTGATCTGCCTTTTTTTTTTTTTTTTTTTGCCTTTTTGAGGTAAGGTATCTAACCCAGGCTAACCTGGAATTCACTATGTAGTCTCAGGGAGGCCTTGAACTCGTGGAGATTCTCCTACCTTGCCTCCCAAGTGCTGGGATCAAAGGTGTGTGCTACCATGCCCAGCAACACAGAGAATGGGCATGCCAGGGCCTTCAGCAAATCCACTCCAGACACCTGCGCCACTTTGTGCATCTGGCTTTATGTGGATGCTAGGGTATCAAACTCAGGTCGTTAGGCTTTGCAAGCAAGCACCTTAACTCCAGAGCCATCTCTCCAGCCCCCAGAACTGACATTTTTAAATGTTAGGGAAAAGATAAGTGGTTATCTTTGCAAGTGTTCAAACTTGCTTTTGTGTTGTTCAAGTGTTTTTTTATTTTTATTTTTTGTTGTTGTTTTTGAGGTAGGGTCTCACTCTAGCCCAGGCTGACCTGGAATTCACTATGTGGTGTCAGGGTGGCCTTGAACTCATGGTGATCCTCCTACCTCTGCCTTCCAAGTGGATTAAAGGCGTGTGCCTGGATCCTTGGGCTTTGCAGGCAAGTGCCTTAACTGTTAGCCATCTCTCCAGACCAACACAAATTCTTTTATTGTTGAGTCTGTTATTTTATCATTTAGTAGGGATGAACTTTTAAATATTTTTATTTGCAAGCAGGGAGAGACAGAATAGGTGTTCCAGGGTCTCTAGCTGCTGCAAACAAACTGTAGGTGCAGACTTTATGCATCTGGCTTTATGTGGATGCTGGAGAGTCAAACCCTGTTTGATTCCCCAGGACCCACGTAAGCCAGATGCACAAGGGGGCACATGCATCGAGTTTGTAGTGGCTGGAGGCCCTTGTGTGCCCATTCTCTCCCTCTCTGCCTCTTTCTCTCTCTCAAATAAATAAATAAAAATTAAAAAAACTTGGGCTGGATAGATGGCTTAGCAGTTAAGCGCTTGCCTATGAAGCCTAAGGACTCCTGGTTTGAGGCTCGATTCCCCAGGACCCACGTAAGCCAGATGTATAAGGTGGCTCATGCATCTGGAGTTCATTTGCAGTGGCTGGAGGCCCTGGTGTGCCCATTCTCTCTCTGCCTCTTTATCTCTGTCTGTTGCTCTCAAATAAATAATAAAATAAAAATAAAATAATTTAAAAAAAGATCCTGATCTCATCAGGCTTTGGGTTCCTCTTTCTGAGCTGATATTATTGTTTATTTTAACTACTGGTACAAATTATTTTGGAAATATATTTATGCATGCATATGTGTGCGTGTGTACACTTTTAACTGCTTTATTGAGATTTTAATACACCATCAAATCACTGGCCTAAAGGATACAATCCAATATTTTTTAAAAGCGTATTTTTTCTAGGGGGGCTGGAGGGATGGCTTAGCAGTTAAGGCATTTGCCTGCAAAGCCAAAGGCCCCAGGTTCAATTCCCTGGGACCCATGTTAGCCAGATGCACATGGTGGCACGCATGCGTCTGGAGTTCGTTTGCAGTGGCTAGAGGCCATTCTCTCTCTCTTCTCCTGTCTCTCTTTCTCTGTCAAATAATAAAAAAAAAAAGTTTAAATTTTTTTTCTGAGCCAAGCATGGTGGCGCATGCTTTTAATCCCAGCACTTGGGTGGCAGAGGTAGGAGGATCACTGAGGTTGAGGCCAGCCTGAGACTAGTGAATTCCAGGTCAGCCCAAGCTAGAGTTAAGACCCTACCTTGAAAAACCAAAAAATAAACAAACAGTGGCTGGAGAGATGGCTCAGCAGTTAGAAGTGCTTGCTTGCAAAGCCTGATGGCCCAGGCTTAATTCCTCAGTCCCTCTGTCAGGCCAGATGCACAAAGTGTCAAATGCATCTGGAGTTTGTTTACAGTGGCAGGAAATCCTGGCATGTCCATACTTTCTCTCGCTTTCTCGCTTCCCCCTTTCTCTCATAAATAAATAAATCAACAAATAAAAACAGTGAGAGGCTGGAAAGATGGCTTAGCGGTTAAGGCATTTGCCTGCAAAGCTAAAGGACCTAGGTTCAATTCCCCAGGACCCATATAAACCAGATGCACAAGGGGCACATGTTTCTGGAGTTCATTTGCAGTGGCTAGAGGCCCTGGTATGCCCATTCTCTATCTGTCTCTCTTCTATCTCTTTGCTTGAAAATAAATAAATAAAGTTAAATAATAAAAACATTTTTTAAAAAACAGTGAGCTCCAGGTTCACTGAGAAGCCCTGTCTCAAGAAAATAAGATGGAAGAGCAGCAGAGGAGGACACCCAGTGTTCTCTGGCCTCTGCACGCATACACATTGGCGCACACACCTGCACACACCAAAACAACAAACAGGTGTGGTGACCCATACCTATAATCCTAGAATTTGAGAGGTAAATGCAGGAGGATCAGGAGTTCAAGGTCATCTCCAGTGACATATCAGGGTCAGCCTGGGACACATGAGATGTGGCCTAAAAAAGACAGGAAGGGAGGGAGGGAGAGCGGGAACCAGAGAGAAGAGGAAAACAAGAACAAGAAACAAGAAAAGGAAAAGTCTCTTGAGACTCATGGGCAGTCATTCATGGCTGTTCATCTTTGTTCTTAAAAGCATCACTCAGCCAGGCATGGTGACGTACTCTGTAGGCAGAGGTAGGAGGATCACTGAGTTCAAGGCCACCTTGAGACTACATAGTGAATTCCAGGTCAGCCTGGGGTAGAATGCAAAAAAAAAAAAAAAAAAATATTGCTCAGGGACCTGTTTCTGTCTTTAGAGGAAGCTAGGCTCCTGGAACATCTACTAAAGTCCTGCGGTCCCCTGAGAAATGCTCTACCAGGTGCTGCGGGCCACTCAGGCCAGCTCCAGAAGACATGACAATGGTGGTCCAAAGACAGCTCATTATCTGTCTCTTTATTTACTTATTTGGCTTTTCACTGTAGGGTCTCATTGTAGCCCAGACTGACCTGGAATTCACTATGTAGTCTCAGGGTGGCCTCAAACTCACAGTGATCCTCCTACCTCTGTCTCCCAAGGGCAATCTCAGGGTGTTACTCACTTTTGTCCTTTTTTTTTTTTTTTTTTTTTCAACGTAAGTCCTAGCTCTAGACCAGCATGATTTGGAATTCACTATGTAGGGTGGCCTCGAATTTACAGGTAGAGAGAGGGCGAATGGACGTGCCAGGACCTCCAGCCACTGCAAACAAACTCCAGATGCATGCACCCCCTTGTGCATCTGGCTTACGTGAGTCCTGGAGAATTGAACCAGGATCCTTTGGCTTTGCAGGCAAACACCTTAACCTCTAAGCCATCTCTCCAGCCCTTCTTTATTTTTTTGAGGTAGGGTCTCACTCTGATCCAGGATGACCTGGAATTTACCATGTAGTTTCATGGTGGCCTCTAGCTCACAGTGACCCTCCTAACTCTGCTTCCTGAAAACTGGGATTAAAGGCATGTGCCACCATGCCTGGCAGCCCTTAAAAAAAAAAATGGTTTTGATTAAAGGTGTACACCACTACTCCCATCCTTTAAAAAAAATATGTATGTATGTGTTGCAGTCAGGTTTGCATTGCTGGCAGAAAACACCTGACCAAGGGAAGCTTGTGGGAAAAAAGACAGACTGGAGGGGAAGCTCCATGATGGCAGGAGATTACAACAGCATGAGCAGAGGGTGGACATCACCTCCTGGCCAACATCAGCAGGATAGTGCGTCAAACACTAGCAAGGGGAAACTAGCTATAACACCCATAAGCCTGCCTCCAACAATACACCGCCTCCAGCAGGCGTTAATTCCCAAATCTCCATCAGCTGGGAACCTAGCATTCAGAACACCTAAGTTTATGGGGACTCCTGACTCAAACTGCCACAGTAAGTATGCGTGTGTGTGTGTGTGTGTGCGCTGCAGTGCTCATGTAGAAGTAAGAGCACAACTTCAAGGTGTTTGTGCTCCACCTTTGAGACAGGGTCTCTTGCTGCTGCAAAGGAATGTCAGAGTGACTGGTCCTCCAGCTTTGGATTCTCCTGGCTCCAGCTGCCGTTGTCCTAGTTGCGCTGATCTACATCTGGCATTATGTGGGTGCTGGGAAACGAACCCAGGCCAGCAGGCTTTGCAAGCGAACACCTTTAATCACTGAACAATCCCCTTAGTCCCTTATTTTATTTTTTAATTTATTTATCTGAGAGAGAGAGAATGAATGAGCACACCAAGGCCTTTAGCAGCTGCAAATGAACTCCAGATCCATGCACCACCTTATGCATCTGGCATACATGGGTAGTGAGGAATAGAACCTGGGTCCTATTGTGAATGAGACCAGGGTGTGCGTCTACAGGGCAGCTCAAGTCGCTGACGGTGACTGCAAAGATGGACTCTTAGGATAACCAGGAATACTGCTCTGGAGCTTTAAACTGAAAGGTGGTGTTGGGAGAGATGGGAGGTCCCAGAGGAAGAGATGAACAGAAACACAGGTTCTTGGAGGGAACTCCAAGAGCAAGTGCCTTAATCACTAAGCCATCTCTCCAGTCCCTCTTATTTTTATTTGAGAGAAAGAGAATGGGTGCACCAGGGTATGCGCCACCTTGTGCACCTGGCTTATGTGGGTCCTGGGGAATTGAACCTGGGTTCTTTGGCTTTGCAGGCAAGTGCCTTAACCATTATACTACACCACTATACTACATTTCCAGGCCATCAGTTCCTTATTTCAGAGAAAGGATCTCACTGTGTTCAGACTCCTGTTTCAAGTGATCCTTGTGCCTTAATCTCCCTGCAGCTGGGACCACAGGCTCATGCCACCATCCCTTAGCCCGCTTTGAAAGTGGACTTTTTGTTGACTGGTCAGAGCCTCCCCCCACATTTTCCAGATTTGTCTCTTATGGGATATATGATTTGCAAATATTTTCTCATTCTGTGGGCTCTCTTTTCACTGTCTTGATATACATTTTTTTTTTTTTTTTTTTTTGCCTGTGTAGGTGTGTTTGTGTATGTGGGGGGTGCGTGTGCATATGGAAGGCAGAGATCAACAGTGTCTTCCTCGATCACTCTGCCCCTTATTATTGAGACAGGATCTTTCACTGAACCCAGCACTCACCGACTCAGCTAGACTATTAGCTTGCCCCAGGGATCCTCCTAGCTGCCTCTTTTATTTATTTATTTAGGTTTTAAAATTATTAGTAGTATTTTGGTTTTTTGAGGCAAGGTTTCACCCTAGCCCAGGTTGACCTGGAATTCACTTATGTAGTCCCAGGGTAGACTCGAGCTCATGGTGATCCTCCTACCTCTGCCTCCCAGGTCCCAAGTGCTGGGATTAAAGGCGTGCGCCACCACTCCTGGCTCTCCATGTCACTCTTTATGAGTTGAATTCAGCTTTGATTTTCATGTCATGACTTTGGATTTATTTTGGTTTGCACACACCTGTGTATCTGCTCGTTTTTAGCTTTTATATCTCTTTCGTGTGTCTCTTTTAAGCAGATAGTAAACACTTAGTGAATGTTTCCTTTCTCTCTAGTTCTCCCAGAATGCCCTTCCCCAGCCTGGACCCTCTGGAGTGGTCACAGCTGCCTCAGGGCTGATCTGAGATTCAGCTCCACACAACATGCATGCACCTGTCAGCACCTCCGAGCCTCCCTTAGCTCTCGCCTACAGCGGACACTTAGCAAGGCAGGTCCACATCACTAGCTGCCATTCTCCTCACATCCACCAGGGGCCGCACCACGCCTTCCTGAGTTCCCTCCAAGAACCTGTGTTTCTGTTCATCTCTTCCTCTGGGACCTCCCATCTCTCCCAACACCACCTTCGGGTTTAAAGCTCCAGAGCAGTATTCCTGGTTATCCTAAGAGTCCATTTTGCAGTCACCGTCAGCGACTTGAGCTGCCCTGTAGACGCACACCCTGGTCTCATTCACAATTTCCGCACTGCAGTTTCCTCATCAGCAAAGTGGGACTAATTCCCACCTTGCTCAACATAATGAGTGAGTGTGAGCTAAGATCTCCTTTGGACCTGGCATACAGTAGGCGCCTACCAGAAACAAGACACTTGAGCTGGAGGGATGGCTTAGTAGTTAAGGCATTTGCGTGCGAAGCCTAAGGACCCTGGTTCGATTCCCCAGGACCCATGTAAGACAGATGCATAGGGTGGCGCATGTGTCTGGAGTTTGTTTGCAGTGGCTGGAGGCCCTGTTGCGCCCATTCTCTCTCTCTCTCTCTCTCTCTCTCTCTCTCCCTCTGCCTCTTTCTCTCTCTCAAATAAATACAAATAAAGATTTGGGGGCTGGAGAGATGGCTTAGTGGTTAAGGCATCTGCCTGTGAAGCCTAAGGACTCAGGTTCAATTCCCCAGTACCCACCAGATGCACGTGGTGGTGCATGTGTCTGGAGTTTGTTTGCAGTGGCTAGAGGCCTTTGCATGCCCATTCCCTCTATCTGCCTCTTTTCCTTCTCTCCCTGTCTGTCTATCTCTCTCTCTCAAATAAATAAAATAAAAATAAAGATTAAAAAAAAAGACAAGGGCTGGAGAGATGGCTTAGCGGTTAAGGCACATGCCTGAGAAGCCTAAGGACACATGTTCAATTCTCCAGGTCCCACATAAGCCAGATGCACATAGTGGCATATGTGTCTGGAGTTCATTTGCAGTGGTTAGAGGCCCTGGTACACCCATTCTCCCTCTATCTCTCTCCCTCTCTCTGTCTCTGATAAATAAATAAAAATAAATCTTTAAAAAAAAAAAGACAATTTACTGAGACTTCAAGTCTCCATAACTTCCCCTAAAGCTCCCCATACTGTTTAATTTATTTATATGAGAGAGTGAGAGACAGAAAGAAAGAGTGAGTATGGGTGCTCCAGGGCCTCCTGCCACTGTAAACGGACTCCAGACGCATGTGCCACTTTATGGATCTGGCTTTACGTGGGTACTTGGGAATTGAACTCTGACCATCAGGCTTTGCAGTCAAGCGCCTTTAATCGCTGAGCCATCTCCCCAGCCCCCATTTTTTTTCAGGACCTCATATAGCCCAGGATGGACCCAAATTCACTGTGTGTCTGAGGAATACCTTGAGCTTCTGGTTCTCCTACCTCCACCCTCAAGTGCTGGGGTTAGAGGCATATGCCAGCCTGCCCAGTTTCTGTAGTCCTGGGAATCAAATGTAGATCCTGTAGGACTCTACCCACTGAGTTGCACCCTCAGTCGTCCCCGTGTTATCATTGTCCTTTGCTTTCCTAGTCACTGGTAGTGGCAGGTCTTCTTGGGGTGGGATCCCTTTAGTGGGCACAGTCTTCCCAGGTCACCAAATCAGATAGATATGTCAGTGTTTTTCTTTTCCCTGGCTGACATGAATTTCCATCTCACTTTCCTATGTCTCACGGTGAGAAAACATTTTCTTGAAGACTTCAGGTCACCTCACTGGATCAAGTCTTGGTAAAAGTTTTTGCCTTCCTCCCTCTCCCTGGGGTCCCTGCTAGTGGGAGAGAAGGTTTCTGACCTTGGACACTCATTTGCTCTGCTGGCAACTAGAAAGATGGTCTCTGGCCCCACGTGGCATCATTTGCTGATGTATTTCCCACATCAGATTAATTGCTATCAACCTCTCCTTGCTAGTGCCCACCTCTGCTGGTGCCTACACTTGGGAGCACCCACCAAGAGGCCCATGGTCCACCTGGCTTCCTCTGTTACCCTGTCATATTGATCCTTAGCCTCTTCTGACACCAGAACGTTCTCTTAGTCCATTCTGTGGCAAGCTTGGGGGGAAGGGTTTGTCAGGTCCTCTTTGCCAGGACAAGCCGAACATAGCCAGGCCACCACGTCTAGTTTACACGGAGATAATTTGTAGGGTATTTGGGAAGTTGGCACCTCCACACCTTCCTCCAGGAAGCAGATACCTCTATCCCCTGAGCTTTGTAGCCTCCAGATACTGGTGCTGAGTAATGCCATGGTTAGGGTTTTGACTGAAGTAATGACCTCAATGTTGACACTCAACATTCAAGATATAGCTCCCTCATTCTTCTTCAGGAACTTCTCCACCCCAAGGACGCCCTTGCTGCCATGCACGGGGTACTAAGGAAGGAAACCCAGTTAATCAGCCCGCCACACCTTTTCTCCTGTTTTCTGGCTACTCTGAGTAGAGACTGACTCATACCTAGCAGGGTGATGGAAGAGGTTTCCAAGGGTTGGTGTTCAGCCTGGTGAGAGAGTACACAAGTAAGGGTTGTGAATGGGCACCCCAGGGCCTCTGGGTTCTTGCAGATGGATCGCGGCTCCCTCTCCCTGAGCTGTAGTTACACTGGCTCTTGGCTCTCTCTTGTTAGTAGGAACTTTGCCCTGATTCCTTCCCCAGCGTTCATCCCTCTCATAGCCTCCTAGCTGCAGGCATGCCCAAGCATGTTCTCACGGGGAAGCAGAGGCTCAGAGCTGATAGGGCTCCTGCTTGTTGCTACTCCATAAACATCCCTGAAAGTTGAGTCCATGTGAGAGACAGCACCAGGGAGAAGAGGCCAGGGATGCACTTGACCGTGATGACCCCTTTGACCTGAGCTCCAAGTCTCACTCTCCTGCCTCATCAAGCATCTGTCCCTCAGTCACATTCTGTTTTCACTCAGGCAACCTTCACGGCAAGCTCCAAGGCTGCCAGGTCCTGTTCTAGACCCTGGGATGCAACAGCACCTGACAGGATTCGCCATTGTAGAACCTATATTTTATTTTTTTTAAATTTATTTATGAGGGAAAGAGAAAGAATGGGAACACCAGGGCCTCCAGCCACTGCAAACAAACTCCAGATGCATGCACCACCTAGTGCATCTGGCTTAGGAGAATCGAACCTGGGCCCTTAGCCTTCGCAGGCAAGTGCCTTAATTGCTAAGCCATCTCTCCAGCCCCAGAGCTTATATTTTAGATGTGATGACACCAAGTAAGCAGAGAAAGCAGCCCTGGGAAGGGCTACAATTGCAGAAAAGAAAATCAGACAAGGGTTCCAGCTTAGACGGAGTATACAGAGAAATAAATGCTTGCCAACGAGATATTTTGATTGCTGGCCTGGGACAGATGTCTAGGACACAGTGAACAAAAGAGAGGAAAGAAACGAGAAATGACCAGGGTCATTTGTGTGTGTGTGAGAGAGAGAGAGAGAGAGAGAGAGAGAACTGGAGAGTCTGGTGGGGACTTTGGACTCTGTTTCTGATGGCAGCTGACAGAGGCCAGTCAGTTGGACAAGGAGAAGCAATCTGTTATACATCAAAGGCTATCCCCTTCTGCAGAGAAAGAGTGGATTGGAGTTGGGGAGCAGGGAAGTGGGGACCCCATTAGAAGGTGTTGCCATCATGTAGGAAGTCGTGGGAGATAGATGCAGGAAACACCTGGAAGTTGTGTACAGGTAAGGGCAAGGCAGCAGAGTTGATGGCTGGGGGTGCTGAACAGGACCCCCGGGGTGGCTCAGAACTTCTGGCCTGCTCTCCCTAGCTCAGCTCACCATAGGCGCAGAGCCTCACACTATGGTCAGTGTTTGCCCATGCAGTGGAAAAAGGAGCCTGAACTCCAGGGTGACTGATGTTTTTGACTCAACTAAGAGGGCAGATGAGTTGCTACTTCTGGAGCTGGATGGAAGATAGTGGTCCCTCTTGAAGTTAGGTACCCAGTACCCAGGAAGTAGAGGTAGGAGGATAGGGCCAGCCTTGCTACACAGCAAGACCCAAGACCTTGTCTAAGAAAGAAAGAAAGAAAAAAGGGAGGGAGGGAAGGAAGAAGGAAGGAAGGGAGAGAGGGAGGGAGAAGAATGATTATTTTACAGAGCAGTGGAGAGTGGTGGTGAGTGCCTGAGGGAAACAGGATTGGGCAGGAGGATCTCCCAGGAGGCTTCAAGGACCAATCCTAGATTTCAACTCAGTTTGTCTTTTTAAAAATTAATTAGTTAATTAATTATTTAATGTGTGTCAAAGAGAGGGAGAGAAAGAGGAGAGAGAGAAAGCAGATAGTTAGTCCTCTCCACCTCATTTGAGGCAGGATCTCTTATTTTTGTTTGCCGCTCCTTTCCTGAGCTTCCAAGAAATTCTCTCTGCCTCCCTTCCCACTGTAGATATTCCACTGAGATTACAGAAACCCACCACAACACCCCCCCCCCCCCACCGTGGGCTGGTGATTAAACTCAGGTACTCAGAACTGTGAGGCAAGTGCTTTATCCGCTGAGCCATCTCCCCAGCTCTGTCTTCTTTTCTTGCTGACCAAGTGCCCACCATATCACCCCTAGTGATTCTCAGGGATCTTTGGGAAAGGTTTTGTATTGGGGGAGGAATCTCTTGATTCAAGAATGCATGTGTGCAAACCTGGTTACCAAGCTCTGGGGATTAGGAATCAAGGCTAGAGCGCATCAGGCAGTCGGAGGGTCCGAAAGGCCGTCCGAGGGGCCCGCTGTGTTCCTGTGAGGCAAAGCTGCTCAGCCCACCGCAGGCTTCAGAGGTGTGCAAAGGGGGCCATTCGCTTTGTGTGATTCTGCTATGCAAAGGATTTTCTTTGTGCTTCCTGGTGCTTGATCTTGTGAGGAATGGGGAGTGGAACAACAGGTCTCTGAAGACTCTTAGACCGAAGTCCCCACTTCAGTTCTCCCGTGGCAGAGCTGCGTAACTTCTGGGGGGTTGGTGTCTTTTGGGAACAGCAGAGTTCATACAGGGGAGTGATGTTTCAAAACAAGATTTTGGGTGGTTTGCCTTTCTTCCTCTCTTCTTTCTTTTATTAATCTTTCTTCTTGTTCTTATTTTTTCAGGGTCTCACTCTATGCCAGGCTGACCTAGAACTCATGCTGGCCTTGAGCTCACAGAGATCCTCCTACCTCTGCCTCCCGAGTGCTGGGATTAAAGGCGTGCTCCACCACGCCCTGCCTAGGCAACGTCTCCTGTTCTCCTGCTTGCTGGAAAGTCTCTTGAAGTCCGAACAACTTCTGGCTTTCCATGTATGTCTCTCTCTCTTGAATAAATACTTAATTTTTTGTTGTTGTTGTTGTTTTTGTTTTTTGAAGTAGGGTCTCACTCTAGCTCAGGCTGACCTGGAATTCACTATGTAGTCTCAGGGTGGCCTCGAACTCACTGCGATCCACCTACCTCTGCCTCCTGAGTGCTGGGATTAAAGGCGTGCGCCACCACATCTGGCCTAAAATATATTTTTTTAAGATTTTATTTTTATTTATTTTAGGCCCCCTAAAATATTTTTTAAACTGGGCATGGTGGCATACACCTTCAAGCCCAGCACTTAGGAGGCAGAGATAGGAGGATCGCTGTAAATTCAGGCCAGTTTGGGACTACAGAGTTCCAGGTCAGCCTGAGCTAGAGTGAGACCCTGTCTACAAACAAACAAAATTTTGTTTAGAAATAAATTTTAATAATTTATTTGTAAGGAGAGAGAGAGAATATGAATGGGCACACCAGGGCCTCTCGCTGCTGCAAACAAACTCACAGCAATCCTCCTACCTCTGCCTCCCGAGTGCTGGGATTAAAGGCATGCGCCACCATGTCCAGCTATTTTTCATGTTTTGAGACAGGGTCTCACATAGCTCTAACCCTCCTACCTCTGACTCCTAAACACTAGGATTACGACATGTACCACCATGTCCAGCCATCATGTCTGGCTTTATAGTCTCTTCTTTGGGCTACCTACCTTGTCATGACCAGATTTCCTTATAAGCCATGTTTACAATGGGATAGTCTCAGTATGTTTGGGTCACTGGATGGCTGAAGGCATAAAGGGTTCCAATATCTCTCCTCTTCTCCATCCTCTTTTATAGAATAAGAACTTAATTTATATTGGGTCTAGCAATTAAAATTCGAGGACTTATCTCTTACGTAAGTTCATTTAACTCAGACAGAAGTTGGTACGAGGAGTGAGCTATGACATTGGCTGTGTAGTCTGGGCAGGTTGGGAGGAAACCATTCTCAGGATCTGGAAAAACGAGGAGCTGTGCAGTACAATGTCAAATATTTGGTGGAACTCTTGCCTGAGGTAAGCAGGTGAGCTGTGTCGTAAGCCTATCACCCTGGGGAAGAAGGTGTAAAATGGAAGACCATATCAAGCAGTATTTGGTGAGATCTTCGAACAATGAGGCAGGCCCAGGTGAGATTCAGTTAATTCACAAGGAAAGCTAAGAGGAAAGGAGGACTCGGGAAATGGGAGGGCTTGGTTGGGAGAACTGACCTTCCCCATGTTAAGTAGAATGAAACCATGTTGTAAAAGCCTCAGATCCTGGAGACTGGGCTTATGCTTCAGTGGTAGGTCATGTTTAGAATAGGTGGAACCCCGGGTTACCTCCCCAGCATAGAAAAAATAAAAATAGAGCCGAGCACATGCTTTCCAGTCCCAGCTCTCCAGAGCCTGACGCAGGAGGATCACTGGGAGTTGAGGCCAGTCTAGGGCTACAGACTGAGTTCCAGGTCAGCCTGGGCTACAGTGAGACCTGCCTGGAAAAAAACTAACTAACTGGGTGTGGTGGTACACACCTTTAATCCCAGCACTTGGGAGACAGAGGTAGGAGGATCACCATGAGCTCAAGGCCGCCCTGAGACTACATAGTGAATTCCATGTCAGCCTGGGCTACAGTGAGATCCAACCTTGAAAAACCGAAACCAAAAAACAAACAAACAAACACACACGAAAAAACCCCACTAACTAACTAAATAGCTTAATAAATAAATAAATGCAAAGGCTTGAACAACAAAGGGCCATTGAGCCTCAGCTTTGTGTTAAGGTCAGGGTCACTCAGTGTCCTTCACTGGGCCAGGGAAATTCAGTGTTGCCAACTTTACACTGAGAGGGAACGGCCTGAGGGCAGGGAGCAAGTGTCAGGCTGGAGAACCATGTCTAGAAATGACCTCTTATTGCTTGTGTGTGAGTAATGTGGTGTGTGCACAGGTAAGTGCCCATGTGGTGCCCCAGATGCTAGCCTACAGCCACCCAGCTCAAAAAGAGTGTTTATTAATATTAAGAGAATGCAAACCATTTAAAAATCAAAAGATTAGCTGGGGCATGGTGACACACCTTTTTTTTTGTTGTTTATTTATTTGAAAGCGACAGAGAGAAGGAGGCAGAGAGAGAGAGAGAGAATGGGCGTGCCAGGGCTTCCAGCCACTGCAAATGAACTCCAGATGCGTGCGCCCCCTTGTGCATCTGGCTAATGTGGCTCCTGGGGAATCGAGCCTCAAACCGGGGTCCTTCGGCTTCACAGGGAAGCGCTTAACCGCTAAGCCATCTCTCCAGCCCGTGACACACACTTTGGAAGGCAGAGGTAGAAGGATCCACATGAATTCGAGGCCAGCCTACAGAGTGAGTTCCAGATCAGACTGGGTTAGAGTGAAACCTTACCTCAAAATAAACAAAAAATCAAAAGGTTAATTAGCTTTTCTCTGTTTGTGAAATGGGCGTTGGATTTCATTTGTGCATCTTCTAAGAGTTCTTCAAGTCCTTCTGTGGGAGAGCAGCGGGGCAGATCCCTTGGGCCCCTCTGTGGGAGAGCTCTTCCCAGTGCAGTCCTCTCTCAGGTCTTCCCGCTTCTTCCCTCCCTGCCCCATGCGAACTACAAAAGAGTCATGGCGTGCGGCTAACAGGAAGCAACTCTGCACGCCCACATCGCCACTGTGGCCCTGCTCCAGGTCTTTCATTATTTTGTCCACTCCAGAGGATCTGTTTGATTTTCCAAAAATCCTGGGAAGTCCTTTCCTACGAACACTCCTGGCCCTCCTTCACTAAGTAGCCTTTATCCCCAGTAAATCTGCAAAATGTAAACATGATGGTTTCCATGGTGTGGTCCATTGGACTGAGGTTGTTGATGGGGTCTATTGAAATCCTAGCCAGAAGGGGCAGCGAGGACACTTGGCAAGCTGGGCTCAGGGCAGTTAAGAAGGAACACTATTAAGAATCTGTTTTGCAAGCCGGCCATGGTGGTGCACGCCTTTAATCCTAGCACTCGAGAGGCAGAGGTAGAAGGATTGCTGTGAGTTCGAGGCCACCCTGAGACTACATAGTGAATTCCAGGTCAGCCTGAGCTAACGTGAGACCCTACCTCAAAAAGCCAAAACACACACACACACACACACACACACACACACAAAAAGCAACAACAACAACAAAAGTGACGTACACCCATGATCCTCACTGAACAGGAACAGCATCAGTCTGAGGCTAACCTGGGCTACATAGTGAGACCCTGTCTCAAAAAGCAAAGATCAGGAATTCTTTGCGCAGGCCATTGTGTGGGCGGGTGGTCTGGAGTGAGTAGGCTGGGCCCATTTCTGGATTCCTCCCACCGCCCAGGTCTGAATTTCTTGTGAGATGGGAACTGGACTTAAGAGGAACGGCCCAGTGCACTCCACTTTGGCCCCAGCTGAAACCACAGAGGAATTGGGGAAATGAGCAAGAAGGCTGCTCTCTTAGTTAAGCTGATATCAGCACAAGGGTGATGGAGAAAGATACTGAGAACACTCAACACCTACCAAACAGAGATCTAGATGTTCCCAAGTGCCCATCACTGAAGTAGACTTAAAATGCTTCCAGCAAGGCTCAGGGAATTTTACAGAAGAGGGAGCGGAAAGATTGTTAGAGCCACAAGTTGGGACATTTTGCACTCAGACATTGCCTCTCCCCCATAACTGACTGCTGCCCCCATAATGCATGACCCACAATCCCCATGGGGTTGACCTGCATCCCCAACGAGGAAGGCCTCTTTAGAAAAGGGGCAGGGAGGAGGGAAAGGATGGTACCAACATGTGATGTTTACATATAAAATATGTCCATGTCTAATAATAAAAAAAAAACAAAGATCAGAGAGAGAGCGAGAAAATCTCTCCCTCTGTGTGTGTGTGTGTGTGTGTCTCAGCATGCGTGTGTACGATGTGTGTGTACGCGCATGTGATTGTGGGTATGAGTGGACATGCACATGCCACTGTGGGTATGTGGAGAACAACTTTGGGTGCTGGTCCTCATCTTCCACCTTGTCTGCATGTGCCAGGCGAGCTTGCAAGAACTTCTATCTCTGCCTCCCTTCTTGCCCCAAGTGTACTGGGAGCACTTGGACTATAAGTGCTCACCACAGTGTTAGGCCTTTAAAAAATATTTTATTATGATTATGATTATGATTATTTAATTAGAGAGAGAGATACAATGGGCGTGGCAGGGTTTCTAGCCACGGCAAAGGAACTCCAGATGCATGCACCACCATGTGCATCTGGCTTACGCAGGTTCTGGGGTGAGCTAAGCCATCTCTCCAGCCCAGTTTTAGGCTTTTACGTGGGTCGTGGGATCTGGACTCAGGTTCTCAAGCTCGCGCAGCAAGTGTTTTATCCATTGAGCCGTCTCCCAAGCCTTGAAAGAATGTCTTTGCCAAAGAAGTCCTGGGCCAGGTAGAAGAGGCACCCTCCCTCTGGCGTGCCATCATGCCAATTAAGGACTATGCAGAGCAAAGCGTAAAGTAGCAGGAGTCCAGAGAGATGCTAAGGCCAAAGCAAGGCTGTGTCAATCGATGGGATCCCTTGGAGGATGCCAGGAGCTCAGAACCCCGTCCTCAGTCTGAGCAGTGTGTTCAGGCACGTGACTGTACTTTCCGTCTCAGCTCTATCTTGATCTCCTGGGGCTGGGCTGTGGGGCTCAGAGAAAGGACCCGGTCTTCAGAAGGTCTCTGGTGTCCTTGGCCAACTTCCCCGTATGCCTGCAAGTGTCACTCACTTTACAAAAGCAGACACAGGGCTGCAAGGTATAACTTGTTCAGTCACACAGCCAGTCCTGTGATACCTGGATTGGAAGGCAGGTGTGTGTGACTCCCCTGTCCCCCTGAGTGACACCATGCAGCGTCTTCAGCTGTCTGGAGCCATTGCCACCAAAGAAGATGACGAGGTGGGGGCCAAGGAGCAGGTGGGCAGGGAAGAGGTCATGTGGCAGGGGCATCCTTGAGGAGCCTCTGTGCTGTGCAAACACAGGGGAGACCTGAGGGCAGAGAAAGGGTGCAGTTCAGGCCTGTCCGAAGCCAGAGCCCCATTCTGTGGGCAGCTTTGTGTAACCAGCAGGACACACCTGCGAGAAGCTCAAGGGGAGCCAATGCTAGGACTAGATGTGAGAGATGCCAGCAGCTCACCACCCTCTCCTGGCCAAGGAGCCCCTGGGATGGGGGTTGTTGCCCCTCACCCTGCCTTCCTCTTCTGTCCAGCACCGGGTCATCCTTTTGTTGGTCTCACAGGCAAAATGAGTTTCTGTGGCGGTCTGATTCAGGTGTCCCTCATAAACTTAGGTGTTCTGACTGCTAGGTCCCCAGCTGATAGAGATTTGGGAATTAACGCCTCCTGGAGGTGGTGTATTGTTGGGGGTGGGCTTATGGGTATTACAGCCAGTTTCCCCATGCCAGTGTTTGGCACACTCTCCTGTTGCTATGGTCTACCTTATGTTGGCCAGGGGGTGATGTCCACCCTCTGCTCATGTTGTCGTTTTCCCCTGCCATCATGGAGCTTCCCCCTCGAGCCTGTAAGCCAAAATAAACCTCTTTTTCCCTGAAGCTGCTCTTGGTTGGGTGATTTCTACCAGCAATGCAGACCTGCCTACAACAGTTTCCAAAACTCACTGGAGGGCATCAGAGACAGTTCTTCCCTGGTCTTTTGTCTGTGTGGGGAGACAGTATCTTGCTGTGTATACTGTGTGCCCAAGGCTGGCCTGTAACTCACTATGTAGCAGCCCAGGCTGGTCTTGAACTCCTGATCTTTCTGCCTGTGCATCTCAAATTCTGGGATTACAGGTGCGCAATACTACATCCAGCTTTCGGCCAGCTCTGAGGCTCCCCCTTTGACCTGCTCATTAACTTTTAGGGCTGCTATAACATAGTACCACAAATGGTGTGGTCGAAAACAACAGAACTTGATTGTTTCCCACTGCTGGGGGGGGGCCAGAGGCCAAAATCACCAGCACCCATAGGGCTGTGTTCCTTCTGCAGCCTGTAGGGGGAGGGGAAGCACTCCTCGTCCTTCCCAGGCTTCTAGTGGCCTACAGTCCTTGAGCACTCCAGTCGCGAGAGTTTTACATGATGTCCCCTCTATGTCTGTGTCTCCCCTCTTCTTGGGGGAGCACCAGTCACACTGGGTGATTGGTCCACTTTATCACCTGACCACACCTTAGCCAACTGCACCTGCAGGGACCCTATTTTCAAACGAGGTTGCCGTCTGATGTGTTGGGGGCGGAACTTCCACATATGATATAGGGGACATAGTTCAACCCAACATGCGGCCTTACCCTCAATGCCTCTGGACTTTGATGCCCACTCCCTAGGTCCCTGGCAATGGCAGACCAGGCTTAGCTGGAACTGTGAGGGCTCCTGCCATTAGAACCCCCTTCCCATGGCTGTTGTGAGGGTGGGGGGGGAGGTGACTGCACACTGTAATGTGTGCGTGCAGTTTCAGGCCACAGGGCTGTGCTGCCAGCCTCCATAATGTCCTCTAGCCTTGGCTGAGATGTGGCAGAGGCTGAAGAAGGAGGCTGGCATAGTCCTTTCCTTCCCAGGGCAGAGTTCTGCTCAGAGCTGCTCCAAAAGGCTAGTGGGTAAGGCGGGAGCGGGATTCTGGCCTGAGCTGCCTGACCCGCAGTCTCTGCTGGCTGCTCCTCAGTGAAGCGGGGAAGGAAGCCGAGCAAAGCTCTTCCAGCTTGAGCCTGTTTCTAGCAGGAGGACCCAGACTGCCACTGGGTCTCCTCAGCGCCTCAGGGTCACTGACTCACTTCCTGTTAAAGAGTTTTTATTTATTTATTTATTTATTTGCAAGCAGAGGGAGAGAGAGATCAAAGAGAGCCAGGTAGAGAACGGGTATGCCAGTGCCTCCAGCCACTGCAAACAAACTCCAGACGTATGCGCCACTTTGTGCGGCTGGCTTTATGTAGGTACTGGGGAATTGAACCCCAGTGCCTTGACTACTGAGCCATCTTCTCTCCAGCCCCTCACTCACTTCTTTTTGTTTTAAATATATATTTTATTTATTTATATTAGAGAGAGAGGCAAAGAAAGAGTGGGGAGGGAGGGAGAGAACGGGCACACCAGGACCTCCAGCCACTGCAAGTGATCTCCAGACGCATGCGCCACCTTATGCATCTGGCGTACATGGGTACTGGGGAATTGAACCTGGGTCCTTAGGCTTTGCAGGCAAGTGCCTTAACTGCTAAGTCATCTCTCCAGCCCTCACTCACTTCTTTACTCCACCAACATGTACTTCAGACACCAGGCTGAGGGGAGGTGACAATAACCAACTGGTAAGACACTGTGGGAGAAGCATGTAGAGGAGGGAGGGCCCAGCTGCAGTTTGGGGAGGTGGGAGCTGTCCCTTGGGATGCACCCCCATGACAGACAGGCAGGGAGCTGTCCCTTGGGATGCACCCCCATGACAGACAGGCAGGGAGCTGTCCCTTCGGATGGTACCCCTAGGATGTTGGGCTGTTACCCCCATTGTAGTCAGTTCTACACTGCTGAGATGAACCTCCAACAGACACAGTTTAGGGAAGGAAGGGACTTATTTCAAGCTTACAGAGCCAGGGGAAGTTCCACGTTGGCAAAAGAAGCTGGCTCCCATTCATAAACCCAAACAGAGAGAAAAAAGCCACCACAAACAGCAAGCACTCACGGGGCAGCAAAACAGCAGGGACCAGGGCAGAACTCAGACCTCTCTGCATACTTTTGGGCTGGGATTCAGATCCGCCCCAAACACACCTTGAGGCTGGACACCAGGATCTGTCCCTAGTGACACCTCTTCTAGCCAGGTGGCTGGAAGCACAAGATTTTTTTTTTTTTCAGGTAGGATCTCACTCTAGCCCAGGCTGACCTGGAATTTACTATGTAGTCTCAGGGTGGCCTTGAACTCACAGCGATCCTCCTTTCTCTGCCTCCTGAGTTCTGGGATTAAAGGCATATGCCACCACACCCGGCCCAAGTTACAAGCTTTTTATTTATTTATTTATTTTAATTTTTTTTGTTCATTTTTATTTATTTATTTGAGAGCGACAGACAGAGAGACAAAGAGGCAGATAGAGAGAGAGAGAGAGAATGGGTGCATCAGGGCCTCCAGCTACTGCAAATGAACTCCAGACATGTGAGCCCCCTTGTGCATCTGGCTAATATGGGTCCTGGGGAGTCAAGCCTCGAACCAGGGGTCCTTAGGCTTCACAGGTGAGTGCTTAGCTGCTAAGCCATCTCTCCAGCCCATTACAAGCTTTTAATAAAACACCTGAGTCTTAGGGGGACATGCATTCAAACTATAACACCCCCTCTTCAAGTCTAAGGGCCACTATGGAGCAGCAAAGAGCTTCTGAGTATAGCAGTGACCACAACAGACTGTTTACTGCATACCAGGCACTTGGTGGGGGCTTCGTGTGCTCTCTCACCCATCCTGCTGTGACTTGGGTTGGCAGAGGCTAAAGTGGAGGTTGGACAATGGCATGTTCATAAGGGATCCTTTGCTCTTAGGGGCAGTGGAGCACGGGTAGGGGGCTTATCTGGAATGAAATCCTCAGCCATAGACCCTAGAGGGGTCTTCAGTCTTGGGTCAGGATCAAGGGTCACACATGCTGACCTGAGACCTTTGTGAAGGGTGGGGTCTCCAAATCCCTGGACAATTCAGGGTGGATCATGGTGCTCTCAGGAGTGAAGCAACGGGGCAGCCATCCCCAGGGTGAAGAGGGCACACACTGGCATCTCTCGCCAGCGCTCCCTGGCAGTCACCTGGGAGACTTGAGGAGCATGGGCACTGCTCACCACTCAGTCTCACCTGGGCAGCCCATAGGGAATGGTGTCACAAGGCTTGCTGCTCTCCAAACTGGTCTCTTCACTCTGGGCACACAGCAAGACTACATTCTCTGCTTCCTTACAGGTAGATGTGGCCACGTGACTAAGCTCTGGCCAAGGAAATGTGACCCTTTTCCTTGGCCTGCCCCAAACCATGAAACCATCCCCATGGAAATGATCTTCATGCTATTCCCTTTGGTGGTTGTCCTTATCCAAGGTGATCTCGGGAGCCAGGTGTCCCACCCCCACTGGGCCCCACACCATGTGCATGAGTGGTAAATTGACTGCATTTGTGCCACTTTTTAAAATATTTTTATTTATTATTTATTAGAAAGAAAGAAGCAGATAAGGAGAACGAATGTGTCAGGGCCTCCAGCCACTGCAAATGAATTCCAGACATGTGCCACCTTGTGTGCATCTGGCTTATGTGGGTCCTAGGGAAGAGAAACCTGAGTCCTTAGCCTTTGCAGGCAAGTGACTTAAGTGCTAAGCCATCTCTCTAGCCCACCCCCCTTTTAAAAAACATTTTATTTACCCATTTTATTCATTTATTTGAGACAGAGAGAAGGAAAGAGAGAGAGTGAGAATGGGTGTTCCAGGTCCTCCAGCTATTGCAAACCAACTCCAGACGCATGCGCCACCTTGTGCATCTGGCTTATGTGGGACCTGGAGAATTGAACGTGGGTCCTTAGGCTTCATAGGCATACGCCTTAGTCACTCAGCCTTCTCTCCGGCCCCCCATACCTTTTTTTTTGAGGTCGGGTCTCTAACCCAGGCTGACCTGGAATTTACTATGTAGTCTCAGGGTGGCCTTGAACTCACAGCGATCCTCCTACCTCTTGCCTCCTGAGTGGTTAGGATTAAAGGCATGTGTCACCATGCCCAGCATTGTGCCACTATTTTTTATGGGCTTGCTGCAGCATTGACCTTCCCTGTATAGACAGAGTGAAGGGTCTAGGCCGCAGGGTTCCTTTACGTTCACCTCTAGCAGCTCTGTCTCTTCTGGACTTTGGGTTCACAGCCTGTAACAGCCATAGAACTTGCACTCATGAGACACAGGCCAAGCCATTGTCTCTTGTGATCAGCTTCTGGTGAGCTGATGTGCCCTGTGGGAAATCAGGTCCTAGAAAAGTGGTTTGTCTACTCTGGAGGTGGCCGAGCTAGTTCCTGCTGGGACCTGACTCCAGCTAGGACCGGCTTTCTCTAGAGTCAGTGCAAGGCCAGAGTTTACTGGGTTGGGGTTGGCCCTGTTGTGATCTTGTGTCTCCAAAGCATAGAAGGTGCCACTGTAGGGGAGGTGGCTGAGAGAACAAGGGACATAAGCATGTTTCGTTCTTTCTTTTTAAATTTTTACTTACTTATGAGAGAGAAAGAGAGAAAGAGAGAGAGGGAGAATATGGGTACATGAGGGCCTCTTGCCACTAAAAATGAACTCCAGACACGTGTGTCACTTTGTGTGGCTCCATGTGGGTACTGGGGAATCACACCCAGGCCAGCAGGCTTCGTAAGCAAGTGCCTTTAACTATGGAGCCATCTCCCCACAGCCTCTTTCTTCTGCTTCTTTTAAATAATTTTATTTATTTATTTATTTGAGAGAGAGAAAGAGGCAGAGAGAGAGAAGAGAGAGAGAGAGAGAGAGAATGTGTGTGCCAGGGCCACCAGCCACTGCAAACGAACTCCAGATGCATGCACCCCCTTGTGCATCTGGCTTACATGGGTCCTGGAGAGTCAAACCAGGGTCTTTTGGCTTTGCAGGCAAACGCCTTAACTGCTAAGCCATCTATCCAGCCCTTCTTCCTCTTTTTTTAAATGTTATGTTGTTATTAAAATAGGGTCTTGCCAGGTGTGGTGGTGCACGCCTTTAAGCCTAGCACTCGGGAGGCAGAGGTAGTTGGATCACCGTGAGTTCAAGGGCACCCTGAGACTACACAGTTAGTTCCAGGTTAGCCTGGGCTAGAGTGAGACCCTACCTTGACCCCCCCCCCCAGAAAAACCAGGGTCTTATTCTAGCTCAGGCTGACCTGGACCTCACTCACTCTGTAGCATCAGGTTAGGTTCAAACTCACAGCTGTTCTCTTACCTCAGCCTCATGAGTGCTGGGATTAAATACATGCACCACCATTCCCAGCCACAAACCAGTTTGTTTCTTTTTCTTTTATTTATTAATTTGTTTATTTATTTAAGAGAGAGAGAGAGAGAGAGACAAGAGGCAGATAGAGAGACAGAGAGAATGGGCATTGTGGGGCCTCTAGCCACTGCAAATGAACTCTAGATGCATGTGCCACTATGTGCATCTGGCTTTACGTGGGTACTGGGGAATCCAACCTGTGTCCTTAGGTTTTTGCCTGCAAGAGCTTTAACTGCTAAGCCATCTCTCCAGCCCATAAACAAGTTTCTTGACTGCTCCCGACAGTGGCAGCAAATGTTCCTGAGCCTTGAAGGAGGGGTGATATAGATGCCCCATTTAGGACTGAGCACAGAGCAGTCACTTATTCTCAGCACTGTGACCAGTTTTGAGTCTCTGCAGTAACCGCAGCTCCTGCTTTCTCTTTCTTGCTCCCCTCAGTCCCTAAGCCTAGTTTTCAAGTCACACTGGGAGGGAGAACCTCTGCCTTGGGTGCTGGTGGACAGAGACCTCAACTTTTGAGACTCCAATGGATTCTCCTGAGAGACTTGTGTGGGAGAGGGAGAACCCTGCAGAGTAGCACCTGGAGTCCCTGCTGGGGCCACCCACAGTGCCTCGGCATGGGATGAGACTTGATAGTTCACTGGGACCCCTTTGCTCAGTCAAGATACATCGGTCATTCCCCCCTGAGTCTAAATCCTGCATGAGGGCTTGAGGAAACTCAGTTGGGGGCCACAGGTTTCCAGACTTATGCCTCACCAGGAGCCATGGGCATCTCATGGTGAGCTACAGTCTGGGTTGTGGGGAAGAGGAAAGAGCATCTGGAGATGAGTCTGAGATGTAGGAGCCAGGAGAACAAGGCCGCCAATGGCCACATGGGAATTTAGAAGAATCCTGGCACTTGGGAGGCTGAGGCAGGCAGATCACCACGAGTTCAGGTCAGTCTGAGCTATAAAGTGAAACCTCATCTCAAGCAAATCAAAAAAAAAAAAAAAAAAGAAGAAGGAAGGAAGAAAAAAAGAAAGGAAGGAAAGAAGAAAGGAAGGGAGAAAGAGAAGGAAAGAAAGAAAGAAGGAAAAAGAAATCAAGAAGGTAAGTCAAGGCTGGTGGATCAAAAAGGAGACTGAGTATGCCTTGCCATCCAGTGGCCTGTTTCCTGGGGTGCTTTCTGTGTGGTGCAGGAATAGCTTTAGGACTTTGAGAAGAAAACCTTTGATATAGTTTGAATGGCTGTTTCCCCTCCAAACTTCACATTAAAACAAAAATGCAGGGGCTGGAGAGATTGCTCCATGGTTAAAGGTGCGTGCTGGCAGAACCTCCTGGCCTGGGTTCGATTCCCCAGTACCCATGTAAAGCCAGATGAACAAGGCGGCACATGCATTTGGAATTAATTTTCAATGACAACAGGTTTCGGTGACCCCATTCTACCTCTCATAATTAATGAATGAAGGAATGAGGTATGGTCTTTGGGAGGTGATTCTGCCAGAAAGGCTCCACACTCAGGAATGAGGTTAACACCCTTATGAAGGGGCTCCAGGTGGATGGGAGCACTCTCTTCTTTCCATCTGTCCTGTCCCACACAACAGTCCTCTCTCCAGAGCAGCCAGCAAGGAGGCGCCATCCAGAGCAGAGAGCCGCTCTTGCCAGACACCAGTCCACTGGAGCCTCAACGTCGGACCTCCTAGCCTCCAGAACAATTCCTGCTCCTCACGATCACCGGCTATGGATTCTGGTAGAGCAGCAGGAATGCACTGAACGTTACACTCTCCACTCAGCCTCCCAACCCTTTAGGCCAGATGGAGTGAGATGGAGGAGTGTTTATTTATAACTAGCACCTTGGCTGATTACAGTGCATGTGTATGCATGCATGCACGTGTGTGTACCTGTGTGTGTATCATGTGTATGCTTGTATGTACATGTATTTGTGTATTTATTTATTTTAATTTCTTTTTCTGATTTATTTATTCATTTGAGACAGAGAGAAAGAGTGAGAATGGGCACACCAGGGCCTCTAGCCACTGCAAACGAACTCCAGATGCATGTGCCACCATGTGCATCTGGCTTATGTGGGACCTAGAGAATCGAAACTGTGTCCTGAGGCCTTGCAGGCAAGTGCCTTAACTGCTAAGCCATCTCTCCAGCCTATATTTATTTATTTATTTATTTATTTATTTTTAGTTTTTCGAGGTAGGATTTCACTCTAGCCCAGGTTTACCTGGAATTCACTCTGTAGTCTCAGGGTGGCCTTGAACTCACAGCCATCCTCCTACCTCTGTCTCCCGAGTGCTGGGATTAAAGGCGTGTGCCACCACGATCGGCTTCCGTATTTATTTATTTTTGAGACAGGTTAGCCTAACTTGTGGTGACCCTGCCTCAGGCTCCCATGTTCTGAGATTTCGTGTGTGAGTCACTATGCTGGGAGTGTGTGTGTGTATGTGTGTGTGTGTGTGTGTGTGTGTGTGTGTGTGTTTAGACAGACTTGAAAGGAGTCAGTGACTATCTGGGAGGGGAAGGGGAAAGGGAAGAGGGGGGTCAGAGATTACCCGAGAGTCTTGCTTGAGAGACTGGGCAGCTTTATAAAATTAGGAATCTATGCTGGTTACACGATTGCTAATAATCAGGAAGGCAGTTTGGTTTCAGGAAGGACCCGATCTGCCTCAGCAGGAGGCCTGAGCAGAGTCCTGCTGGCCTTTGGGATCCTCTGTCCTTGATCTCTGGGCTCAGTGTTAGCCATAGGCCTCACTCTGCTGCCAGCTGATGCGCACTGAGCAAGAGCAGAGTGGGTGGTGTCGCTGCCTGGCCTCGAGCCCCTCATCCTGGGTGCAGTGGCCCACCGAGCCTCGGACCCTCTGGGCGTGGCTTTTCCCACCCCACGCCAGATAATGGGGAAATGCTTGAGTTGGTAAATACCTGCTTTTCTATTGGCCCTGCCTCTGTCTCGCACCACTCCCAGCTGTAGGAGGGGCTGCGGAGACCACCCTGACTGGAGGCAGGAAGAGAACAACTTTCCACTTGAGAGGCAACTAAAGAGGTCTCCCCATTGTGCCTGGGCGCCATCAGCTCGGAGTTAATCCCTGTGCGTTTAACCACTTCACACCCAGTGTTCAGACCAAGCTCAGTTCCATAGAGCTTCATGTCCGAGCTGAACAGCAGAGCTGGGTGGCGGAGGCTTTGAACAATGGAAGCGCGGCTGTGCTACATCCACAGAGTCGAGTGGCACGGGGGAGGAGCATAGCGGACTGGAAGGTGCCGCCCCAGGGGCGCAGGCCTTGCAAATAGTGAAGTGGCCACTTGTGGGGACATCCGAAAAGCCTGCGGGGAGCGGCCTGAGCAGATGACTTAGCGGGTAATGGGTGCCAGCCTGGAGAAGGCCCGAGGCCACCTGAGTTCAGTTTGCCAGCACCCACATAAACACCTGGGTATGGCCGTGGATGTCTGTCTGCAGCCCTAATCCGGTGGGGAGTGGAGACCAGAGAATTGTTGGGGCTGATGAAAATGGTAGCTCTGAGCCAGGCGTGGTGGCGCACGCCTTTAATCCCAGCACTCGGGAGGCACGGGTAGGAGGATCGCCGTGAGTTCGAGGCCACCCTGAGACTACATAGTGAATTCCAGGTCAGCCTGGGCTAGAGTGAGACCCTACCTCGAAAAACCAAAAAAAAAAAAAAAAAGGTGGCTCTGTGATCAGTGAAGGACTTCATCTCAAAGGAAATATGTGGGTGAGCAGTAGAGGAGGACACCCTACATTCTCCTCTGGCCTCCCTACGATGTGCACATACACATATTACACATGCAAAAAAAAAAAAGAAAAGAAAAAAAAAAAAGATCCTAAGGGGAGACCGGACCTAGACTGGCAAAGCAGCAGTTCTGTGACATCCCTAAGGACCCAAATGCTTCTCTATCCCCTGTCTTGCGGCCTGGCCCCTCCACGGACCAAGTCCCTGCCTCAAAGTTCGGCTCTGTCTATTTCAGGTCGCACCAAAGGCTGGACATTGATGCAACTTCCTTGCCTTTTGTTTCCTTTGAAACAGGAGGCCGGTCCTCCCCCTCAGGTGGCCCTGGCTGGAGCTGCTTCCCCGTCTGGGCCCGAGCAGTCATCCGAGATGGCTCTAGACGAAGACCGGACCGGCCAGCTGAGATGCGGCCAGCGGGAAGAAGCGGGGTCTGCAGGCGCGGGTCAAGCACCAGCATTGCCTGTGGAGAGAAAGGGAGCATGCGTGATGAGGGCGGGATTTAAAAGCTGGGTCAGCCTCCCTTGTCCTCCAGCTGATCATGAGGGCTGTTTGTGGCTTCTGTCCTGCCTTATCCCAGCCACTTCACAGGCTGCGGTTCTGAGAGAGCTCCGTGGGAGACTCAAAAGGTTCAAGGTGTAAGGAGCCTTCAAGATGGTGGGAATGTGGGGGAAATCAGAATGGATGGTGAGGGGCTAGGCAAGAAGGGGTGGAAGACAGCCTAGCAGAGGGGCATGGGAGAGCAGGTGGGGCATCTAAGGCTGGTGCATCCCTAACAGCCCATTAGAGGGCCCCAGGCTCCTTCCCGGAGCAGGAAGTAGAGGGAAGGACCCAAATTTCTAGAAGGAAGAGCACATCTCAATAGTCTGCTGAATCTTGTTTGGTTTTATTTATTTATTTATTTTAAAAATTTTATTTATTTAGTTGAGAGAGAGAAAGAGGGAGAGAGAGAGAGAATGAGAATGGGCACATCAGGGCCTCCAGCCACTGCAAACAAACTCCAGATGCATGTGCCCCCTTGTGCACCTGGTTTACATGGGTCCTGGGGAATCGAACTGGGGTCCTTAGACTTCTCAGGCAAAAGCCTTAACCTCTAAGCCATTTCTCCAGCCCTTGTTTGGTTTTGAGACAGGGTCTTATGTAGCCCAGGCTGGCTTTGAATTTACTACACAGCTGAGCCTGGCCTTGAACTCCTGTTCCTCCTCTTCTGCCTGTGTCTTCTGAGTACTGAGATCATACGTGTGTACCACCATGCCTGGCTCATCTGCTGAATCTTTTGGTAGGCTTGGGGGACCCTCAGATCCTACGGGTGGTCCTTGGAAAGAACTGCCTGAAGGTCCCTTGACCCTTGTACCGGAGGGGTCAGGAGAGTAATGTGCTGTCCCCTTCCACAAGATGTCCATGTCAACAACTCAGCCTTCCACAGTATAAAAGACTCAGCAGAGCAGATTAAGGGAAGGATGCTGAGATGGGAAGATGACCCTGGATGGTCCCGGTAGTGCCCTGTAATCCCAAAGTCTGTATAAGAGGAAGGGAGGAGGCTGGAGAGACTGCTCAGTGGTTAAAGGTGCTTGCTTGTGTAATGCCTGATGGCCCGGGTTCAATACGAAGTACCCACTAAAGCCAAATGCCCAAAGTCACGCATGTGCATGGAGTTCTTTTGCAGTGGCAGGAGGCTCTGGTATGCCCATTCTCTCTCTCAAATAAATACATAGGGAAATGTTGGCTTTGAAGATGGAGGAGGGAACAAGGCCAAGGGACAGAGTGGCATTGTGTTCATTCTCTATGGCTGTTGTCGCAAATAATCTCAAACTTGGTGGTTTAGCACAACAGAAATCTCATTTCACAGTTATGGGGGCTGGAAGTTCAAAGTCAAGGTATTGGCCAGGCTGTGTTCCCTCAGGAGGTGCCAGAACTGTCTCCTCCACCTTTGGTGACTGTCCTCGATGTTTTCTTTAAAGGAAGATTTTATTTTTAGATTAATTTTTTTTCTTAATTTTTATTAACATTTTCCATGATTATAAAAAATATCCCATGGTGCTACCCTCTCTCCCCCCACTTTCCCCTTTGAAATTCCATTCTCCATCATATCCCCTCCCCATCTCAATCAGTCTCTCTTTCATTTTGATGTCATGATCTTTTCCTCCTCTTATGATGGTCTTGTATAGATAGTGTCAGGCACTATGAGGTCGTGGATATCCAGGCCATTTTATGTCTGGGGGGAGTATGTTGTAAGGAGTCCTACCCTTCCTTTGGCTCTCACATTCTTTCCGCCACCTCTTCCGCATTAGACCCTGAGCCTTGGAAGGTGTGATCGAGATGTTACTCAGTACTCCAGTCACTTCTTTCCAGCACTATGATACCTTCTGAGTCATCCCAAGGTCACTGC
This sequence comes from Dipus sagitta, assembly GCA_036346955.1. Classification (NCBI taxonomy): domain Eukaryota; kingdom Metazoa; phylum Chordata; class Mammalia; order Rodentia; family Dipodidae; genus Dipus; species Dipus sagitta. The sequence goes on along the minus strand of CM070778.1, from coordinate 941,532 downwards.
CATCTGAAAAGAGAAGATTCTCTACACAAAGTGAGAGTAGCATTAATATAAGGGTGTGAACATTAAGAGAAGTGCTTACTGGGCAGTTTGATGAGCATAGTATATACATTTAGCCAGACATCAGCAGATGTTACACCCCTAGGGCTCATGACTACCCCTGTTCTAAGTTTTCAGTATCAGGGATGTATTCCTTCCCATGGAGCGGGCCTCCAGTCCAATTGGAGGGCAGTTGGTTTCCACCATGACAGACATGCCACTATTGCACCCGTTGCCTCATTTGGCCTGGCTGGCCAATTATAAGGCTTGCAGTGTCCACTTGAGTATCTTCACTGGTGATTTCTCTCTCTCCCATTGAACTGCATGCAGAATGGCTTCTTCCAGCTTTCTCTCAGCTGGTCTACATGGAGGAGGTTATCAGCTCAGTTCCAGCAGAATTTCTCAGTGGCCTTGCAGCCCAAGTATGTGGAGTCTTCAGCAATATAGAGTAATTTTTAAAAATATATTTATTTATTTATTTATTTGAGAAAAAGAAGGAGGGAGAGAGAGAGAAAGAGGCAGAGAGAGGGAGAGAGAGAGAGAGAATGGGCACGTCAGGGCCTCCAGCCACTGAAAATGAACTCCAAACGCATGCACCACCTTGTGCAACTGGCTTATGTGGGTCCTGGCGAGTTGAACCTGGGTCCTTTGGCTTTGCAGGCAAGTGCCTCAACCACTAAGCTATCCCTCCAGCCCTGTCCTCATTTTTTGATTGGCAGCTGTGGTGGTTTGAATAGAATAGATGGCCCCCAATATATTTCAGTTGTTTATTTGTTTGTAGTTTGCATCTGCAGACCCCTGGCTGGAGGCAATGTCAGAGTGGATCTTAAGGTGTGGTGGTGGGTTTCGGATTTCAATCTAAGGATATGCAAAGTGTGCCTAGCAGGAGTTCCTGAAGTGTGCTGTGCTGTGTGGCTTTTAGGCTTGTACTTCTCTCTCTCTGCTTGGGCCTCTGAAGGCAGGCCAGCTTCTACTGCTATTATGGAACTTCTCCTGGATCTGTAAGCTTCAATAAATATCCCTTCCTCCATAACTGTGTCTGGTTTGGAAGTTCATCTCAGTGAACCTGAAGCTGTCTGTGACAGCAGCCTTATTTTTTTCAATAGCTGCTCCCATGGTCATGTGTAATCTCCATTTCTGTCTTTTCCTCAGTTGGTCTGTCTTATAAGAACATGAGATTGGGAGCTGGAGAAATGACTCAGCACTTAAAGGCTCTTGCTTGCAAAGCCTACAGTCTGGGTTGGAGTCCCTAGTGCCCACATAAAGCCAGAAAAGTGATGCATGCTATGGAATTCTCTCCCTCTCCCTCTCAAATAAATAATTTTTTTTTTTTTTAAAAAAAAAGAGGGCTGGAGAGATGGCTTAGCAGTTAAGGCACTTGCCTGAAAAGCCTAAGGACCCAGGTTAGATTCCCCAGAACCTATGTAAGCTAGATGCATATGGTGGCACATGCGTCTGGAGTTCATTTGAGTGGCTACAGGCCCTGGTGCACCCGTTTTTTCTCCAATAAATTAAAAAAACATATTTTATAAAAAGAACATGAGGGGCTGGAGAAATGGTTCAGTAGTTAAGTGCTTGCTTGCAAAGCATAGCGGCACAAGTTTGATTCCCCAGTACCTACATAAAGCCAGATGCACAAAGTGGTACAAGCATCTGGAGTTCATTTGCAGCTGCTAGAGGCCATGACACACCCATTCGCTTTCTCTCTCTGTGTGTTTGAAAATAAAAATGTATTTTAAAAAATATTTTATTTATTTATTTGAGGGGGGGGGGAGAATGGGTGCGCCAGGGTCTCCAGCCACTGCAAATGAACTCCAGACGTGTGTGCCCCCTTGTGCATCTGGCTAACATGGGTCCTGGGGAATCGAGCCTCGAACCGAGGTCTTTAGGCTTCACAGGCAAGCGCTTAACGGCTAAGCCATCTCTCCAGCCCGATTGGGGCTGGAGAGATGGCTTAGCGGTTAAGGCACTTGCCTGCAAAGCCAAAGGACCTCGGTTTGATTCTCCAGGACCCACACAAGCCATATGCACAAGGGGCCGCATACATCTGGAGTTCGTTTGCAGTGACTGGAGGCCCTAGCATGCCCATTCTCTTTCTCTCTCTCTTTCCACCTCTCTCTCTCTGCCTCTTTCTCTCTCTCAAATAAATAAATAAAATAAAAATAATTTAAAAAAGAACATGAGATTGCATTTAAGGCCTACTCTTAAGGTCTTAACTTAATCTCCCACTTGACCATGTAAAGTGATGTTCATTTTTTTTTTTTTCACACTAGAAACTCTCTACAGGTTCTAGGGGTTAGGATGTGGACATGCCTTTTTGGGGGCCACCACTGTGCGCCTCCAGAAGGCTCAGCTGTGGCCATACCCTGACTTTGGCCCTGGGAGATTCATTTTGGAATTCCAGCCTCCAGGACTTCAAGAGAATAAATGTGTTACTTTAAACCACAAAAAATGTAGTCATTTCTTATAGTAGCCATAGGAAATGAACCGACTGTACTTTTTGCCATAAAAGGGTGCTTTGTTTTCAAGGCTCACCCGTGTTACAGCGTGGGTCAGGATTTCCTTCTGTTTATGGCACAGTGCAATTTCGCCGTTTGTCTTTGTCACATTTTCATGTCTGTTTTGAACTAGCTGTAGGGGTTACGGACAGGTGTTTGCTTGTGCCCAAGTACAGACAATGCTTGTGCAGCAACTCTGAAATCACCTGCTGATTTGGCCCGGTTTTTTTTCCCCCCGAAACCCATGTTGAGGCCGCATGGTGCTGCAGGAAGTAGAGATGCCAGCAGGGCGATGTAGGACTGATAGTCAGAAGCATTATGGGTAAGATTATCCAGGGTCCCGTCTTCTGCACCACTCTTCAAACCTCCCCTGAGCTGGCGAATGGGGAGATCGGAGGACTCCTTCCGCAAGGGAGGTTGTGGAACTGATCAGCTCTGTACTGTTGTCTGCCCAGCAGGGGGCACCAGGGCAGGTCTGATTCCTGGAGGCTGTCTCCCACAAGGTGGCCTTGTGAATGTCCACAGTGCTGTCATGTTTACTTCCTTAGTCGGCTTTGCAAATACGTTTCCAAGTGAGGAAGACTTGCCCAGGACCATGGAGTCTTCTCCAATCAGGATCCAGCCAGAGCTCAGATGTTCTAACCATTCTAGATCTTTTGTTTTCTTTTCTTCATTTATGATTCAAGAGATACAATATGGCAAACTAGGAGCTAGGGAGGTGGCAGGCTGGAGAGATGGCTTAGGGGTTAAGGCACTTGCCTGCAAAGGTTAATAACCCAAGTTCAATTCCCCAGTACCCACGTAAAGCCAGATGCACAGCGTCACCTGCAGCGGCTGGAGGCCTTGACACACTCATTCGCTCTCTTCTCTCTCTCTCTCTCTGCTTGCAAATAAATACAATAAAAGATAACCCTTGCTCCACAAGCCTATTGGCTGGAATTCAGACTCACAGCATCCACATAAAAGCCAGTTGCGGGCTGGAGAGATAGCTTAGCGGTTAAGCCTAAGGACCCCGTTTCGGGGCTCGATTCCCCAGGACCCACGTTAGCCAGATGCACAAGGGGGAGCACGCATCTGGAGTTCATTTGCAGTGGCTGGAAGCCCTGGCGCGCCCATTCTCTCTCTCTCTCTATCTGCCTCTTTCTGTGTATCTATCGCTCTCAAATAAATAAATTTAAAAAAATGAAAAAAAAAAAGAAAAAAGAAAAGCCAGTTGCGAAGTGGCACATGCATTTGTAATCCCAGCGTGTCTCCAGCAGCCGAAGGCAGTGCCAGAAGAGTTTTGAAGGTTGTGGGCCAGCTAATCTGGCCTTCTTAGTGGTCAACAGTGTCTCAAACAAGGTACAAGGGGAAGAACCCCTGCTCCAAGGTTGTCCTCTGACCTCCTGCGCGCCCATACACATGTGTTGCTGTCAGGTTCGCATTGCTGGTAGAAATCACCCAACCAAGAGCAGCTTGTGGGAAAAAAGAGGTTTATTTTGGCTTACAGTCTTGAGGGGGAAGCTCCACGATGGCAGGGGGAAACAATGGCATGAGCATAGGGTGGACATCACCTCCTGGCCAACATCAGTTGGACCACAGGAACAGGAGAGTGTGCCAAACACTGGCAAGGGGACACTGGCTATAATACCCAGAAGCCCGCCCCCAACAATACACTGCCTCCACCTCCATCAACTGGGAATCTGGCATTCAGAACACCTAAGTTTATGGGGGACACCTGAATCAAACCGCCACACCATGCATCATACACACATATGCACACACACACAGACACACACATTTGTTGAGTGTGGTTCCACACACCTGTAATCCCAGGCTGATATAGGAGGATCACAGGTTTGAGGCCAGCCTAGGCTACAGAGCAAGACCCTGTCTCAAGAACAATAAAATTTAGCCAGGTATGGTGACACACACCTTTAATCCCAGCACCCAGGAGACAGAGGTAGGAGAATTGTCACGAGTTTGAGGCCAGCTTGGAACTACAGAGTGAAGCCCTACCTCAAAAACAAAACAAAGGCCAGGCGTGGTGGCGCATGCCTTTAATCCCAGCACTCGGGAGGCAGAGGTAGATCACCATGAGTTTGAAGTCACCCTGAGACTACGTAGTGAATTCCAGGTCAGTCTGAGCTAGAGTGAAACCCTACCTCGAAAAAAACCAAAAAAACAAAAACAAAAACAAAAACAAAAATAAAGCAACAAAACAAAACAAAAACAATAAAATTTAGGTGGACATGGTGGTGCACGCCTTTAATCCCAGCACTCAGGAGGCAGAGGTAGGAGGATCACCATGAGTTTGAAGTCACCCTGAGACTACATAGTGAATTCCAGTCAGCCTGGACTAGAGTGAGACCCTACCTCAGAAACCAACCAACCAATCAACCAACCAAACAAAGAAAATTTGTTTTGACTTCAGTGTTTGGCTCTGGGATGGCGCATGCGAGCACTCAGGAGAAGCCGGCCGCTGACTGGACGCGGTGGGGGCTGTTGGATGTGTCCGGATCTGCGCTTAATGACTCTGAAAGCAATGGCTGTGCGCAAGAATCACCTGTGGCTTTGTAGTCCCTCCACATCTGGTCAGCACTCCGGGCCCCTGGGTAAACTGATGGGGGCAGGGCACTCAGGTGCTGGTGATTTTTATAACGTCTCCTGCTGGCTCTAATATGCAGTCACCGGTGCTGGAGCCTCCGGCTGTGGGGGAGAAGCAACAAGAACTCAGCCTGCATGGGGAGGGGCCTGGGGCAGGAAAAGGGATGGGGAAGGAGCTACCAGGGAAGTGGCTAGAAAACCGAGAGAGGGCCACATAACAGAACCTTGTAGGGTGGGGGCGTGGTCAGGCAGGAGCCAGAGCTTAAGAGTTCACAGCTACAGAGAGTTCGAGGAATTTAGCTGGGTGTGTACCGCACACCTGTAATCCTAGCACTTGGGAGAGGGAGGCAGGAGAGCTGGAGTTCAAGGCCAGTTTTGGCTACGTCTCAAGTCTGAGGCTACCCCGGGCTACAGCGAGGACAGGAACGGTTTAGGGCAGTGCTGGTCAGTGGTCGCTTTAGCAACAGGTTTGTGGGCAGAGGCTGAGTGGTGTGGGAGGCTGGGCTAGAGTGTGGAACAGTGAGAGGAGGCCGGGAGACTTGGGAGAGGAGAGGAAAGAGGGAACGCAGCCAGGCCCAGAGAGGCCAGGAGAGGCAGGGCTGGAGGTGGTGGGGGAGCGTGGGCTGCGAGGAGTGATTTAGGGATGTTTGGGGCGGAGGAGACTAGCGTGTGTCCAAATGCTAACAGAACGGACGCAGCTGAGAGTCGTCTGAATATTTGGGGTGAGAAAACCTGATTGACGGTATGGGGTTCTAAGGTGGGAGGGAAGGGCTGGGATACAACCCATCCTTAGCAACACAGACCTTAGGTAGGAGGTCTGTGTGAGAAGGGGGGGAGGGGTAGAGGGCGGGCAGGGCTGGAGGCTGCCTGGAGTTCTAGCTGGAGCCAAGAGTGCTCCTCCCTCCGCCATTGACTACACAGTGATCATTGTGCATCTTCAAAGGCACATGGCCTCTACACATCCTCTCTTCCCCTTCCTTCCCCTTTTCCTCTCCTACATGGCAGGCAGACCAGGAGCCACTGGCTCAATGAGGGCTAGCTGGTGAGGCCCTGGCCACTTCTCTTCCAGTGGTGACTGGGTGTCAGGTCAGCTAGCCAATGTCCATCCCATGGCATGGCTTGGACCCTGAGAAGGAAGCCAGGAAGCTAAAGCCTCATGTCCCCAGCTCCATGCCCTGCTCAAGGTCTATCTTGCTAGAGGGTGGACTCCACAGCCCACTGCAACTGAGTGCTGACCGATGGGCCCAGTGCATGTCCCTTTAGCCTTGAGCTTTGAGCGAGCTTGCTCCTTGGGAGTCCGCAGAGGGGTGAGGGTTAGTCACAGGACTCAGGGGAGTGTCGCATCTACTACCTCTTCATCACACACCCAATATGTCCACCCTCAGTGTGTGGGGGGGGTGCCCAGTCCCCCTTGAGCCTCATGTGCTGGGAGCCAGCCTGGGCTGGTGGGCAGGGGTAGGGTCACTGCTCTGAGTGGAAACCTTGAATGACTCATGACCCCCCGCTGCTTGCTCAGAGCTGGGCGTCGTCAGTCACTGGGCTCTCTGGTCGCTCAGCCAGCTGGCTGCAAACTAGAGCAGCGGACGGGGCGTGCGCATCTCAGCTTGCACAGTAGCTGCTTCTCCCCAAAGTCTCCACCCCCAACACCCACACGAAACAGAGTTCCCAGGGCCAGGGAGATGGCTCAGCAGGTAAGAGTACTTTCTGAGCAATCATGAGGACCTGAGAGGGCCAGACATGCCCTGAGTTCGGTTCCTAGCACCCACATGAACAGGTGGGAGTGGTCACGCATGCCTGTAGTCCTAGTCCTGTGGGGAGTTGAGACCAGCAGACTCACTGGGGCTGGCGAAATGGCAGCTGCAGGTTCAGAGAGAGACTCCATCTCTAGGAACTACGCAGACGAGTGACAGAAGATCACCTGACCCTTCTTTGACCTCACTCAGGGCATGTGCATCTGCACACACACCACACATGCTACACACACATGTAAATCCCCCAAACAAGCAAACAAAGAAAACCCTTGGGTTGGGGAGAAGGCTTAGCTTAAAGGTGTGTAATCTGCTGGTCTGGGTTCAATTCCCCAGTGTCCACATAAGGCGAAATGCACAAAGTGGTGCGTTCATCTGGAGTTCATGTGCAGTGGCAAGAGGCCCTGGCTTGCCCATTCACTCTCTCTCTCTCAAATAAATAATTAAAAAAAAAATAGTAACAACAGAGTTCCAAGTGCAAAGGAAACATTTCTAAAATTGAATGCGAGGCCAAGGTCCTTTCTGGCGGTTGGGCCTGCGTCAGCCCCAGTCCTGCTTGAACTGGTGGGGACACCCTCCTTTCTCGCCACTTGGCCTCCTCAAAGTTCCTGCAGTGCTCTGTGCCCACCGCCACCTTCCCACTCCTGCTCTCTCTTTGCCCAGTGTAATTTGTTCTTCTGATCTCGGTGCTGACACCACTTTGTTTACAAGCTTTCTCTGATCTCCAGCCTAAACTGGAAATGGATCTGCTGCCTGCCAACAGTTTTCTCTGGAATCTGAACTGGCCAGGTGTTCGTGGTCTCCTCCAGGCATCCTTCTGTCCTCATTTGGTGGGAACAGCCAGGGAGGGGAGCGTGGCCAGCTCCTAAGCACTTTCCAGAATGTGACATTCTTTCTTTTCTTTCTTTCTTTCTTTCTTTCTTTCTTTCTTTCTTTCTTTCTTTCTTTCTTTTTTATTAAAGATTTTACTTATTTATTTGAAAGAGAAAGAGAATGGGCCTCCAGCCACTGCAAACAAACTCCAGACATATGTACCACCTTGTACATCCAGCTTATGTGGGTACTGGGGAATCAAACCTGAGTCTTTAGGCTTCTCAGGCAAGTGCCTTAACCACTAAGCCATCTCTCCAGCCCCAGAATGTGTCATTCTTCGTGTGTGTATTTGTTGAACATCTGCAAGCCATAACATTTAATGCATGGAGACAGAGGCCACACTGGGCTTTAAATTTGTTTTTATTTTAGTGAGAGAGAGAGAGAGAGAGACAGACTGGCAGACAGACAGACAGAGACAGAGAGAGAAAATTGGTGCACCAGGGCCTCAGCCACTGCAATAGAATTCCAGACACTTGCACCACTTAGTGCACTTGCCTCACCTTTGTGCGTCTGGCTTAACATGGGATCTGGAGAGTTGAACATGAATCCTCAGGCTTCACCGGCAAGCACCTTAATCACTAAGCCATCTCTCCAACCCTAGTCTTTTTAAAAATATTTTATTTTTATTTATTTGAGACACACAGAGAGAGAAAGATTGAGAGAAGAATGGGTGCACCAGGGCCTCTGACCACTGAAAACGAGCTCCAGACACATGCACCACCATGTGCATCTGGCTCATGTATGTACTGGGGAATCGAACCTGGGTCCTTGGGCTTTGCAGGCAAGCGTCTTAACCATTAAGCCATCTCTTCAGACCATCTTTTTTTTAAAGGCATGTGCATGTGTGTATGTGCATGTGTGAGTCCACATGCATGTGGAGTCCGGAGGACAACCGCAGGTGTCTATCAAAAGCAATATCCACCTCTTTTGAGATGGGGTCTCTTGTTGGCTGGAGCTCACCAGTTAGGCAGCTCCCCAGTGCTGGGATTATAGGTGCATGCCATCATGCCAGACATTTTCATATGGGTTGTGGGGATCAAACTCAGGTCCTGTGCTTTGTGAGGCAAGTGCCTTCCTGGCTGTGTTTTTGCCCCCACCTGCACACTGGTCTTATTGTCTGCCATCTGCCCAGTGCCAGGCAGGACAGATGACAATGGACGTGAGCAGTGCCCAACCCTCCCTAGCAATTGAGGTCCACCTCTCACGATCAAGGGTGAGGAGCTGGAAAGATGACCCAGTGGTTAAGAGCATTTCCTGTGCAAGCATGAGGGCCCGAGGAGGCCAGAGAGACTCCTGGAGTTTGGTTCCCAGGACCCACATAAGCAGCTGAGCGTGGCCGCGAGAGTCTGGAACTCCCGTCCCAGGGGGAGCCGGGACCCAAGGATTTCCAGGGATTGTGAAAAAGTAGCAAGCCCTAGGACCAGTAAGAGATTATGGCTCAGGTAAAAATGGAAGGAAGAGGGCTGGAGAGATGGCTTAGCGGTTAAGGGTACTTGCCTGCAAAGCCAAAAGGACTCAAGTTCAATTTCCCAGGACCTATGTAAGCCAGATGCACAAGGTGGCTCATGTGTCTGAAGTTCATTTGCAGTGGCTGGAGGACCTAACACTCCCATTCTTTCTCTCTCTCTCTCTCTGCCTTTTTCTCTCTCTCTTAAATAAGTAAATAAATAAATACATATTTTAAAAAAGGACCAAAGAGCAATGGGACAGAATAGTTGATGTTTCCCTCTGGCCACCACAGGTAAGTGCACGCCTCTGCAGGTGAGCACACACTGTGTTACATGGGCACATACATGTGCATACACTTCACACACACACAGCAAAAAAAAAAAGAAGTCCAAGGGTGAAATCTATGGTGCTTTCCTCCAACCCCTCCATTGAGCATCATTAAAGTTGCTAACTTTGGGACACTCCTAAGTGTCCTTTCTTGCACTGCAGGGACTCTGTCAGCTCCTGTGTCTGCCTCTTAAATATATTTATTTGCAAGCAGAGAGACAGGGAGAATGGGCACACCAGGGCCTCTCACATCTGTAAATGGCCTCGACACTTGCACTACTTTGTGCACCTGGCTTTATGTAAATACTGGGAATCAATCTCGGGCTGGCAGCCTTTGCGAGCAAGCACCTTAAACTGCTGAGCCATCTCCTCAGCCCGTTTCTGCTTCTTTTTAAAAAATATATTTTATTTATTTATTTATTTATTTGAGAAAGAGAGAGAGAGAGAGAGAGAGAGAGAGAGAGAATGGGTGCACCAGAGCCTCCAGCCACTGCAAATGAACTCCAGATTCTTGCATCCCTTTGTGCATCTGGCTTACATGGGTCCTGGGGAATTGAACCTAGGTCATTAGACATTGCAGGCAAGCGCCTTCACTGCTGAGTCATTTCTCCAGCCCCTTTCTTTCCTTTTTTTTTTTTCTTTTTGAGGTAGGGTCTCACTCTGGCCTAGGCTGACCTGGAATTCACTATGTAGTCTCAGGGTGGCCTCGAACTCATGGAGATCCTTCTCTTATCTCTTCTTCCTGAATGCTGAGATTAAAGGCATGCTCCACTACTCCCGGCTCTCCTTTATTAAAAAAATTAATATTTTATATTTATTTTAGAGAGAGAGAGGATGGGCATGCCAGGGCCTTCTAGCAACTGCAAACAAACTCCAAATGCATGTGCCACTTTGTGCATCTGGCTTACGTGGATACTGGGGAATCAAACCTAGGTCCTTAGGCTTTGCAGGGAAGCGCCTTAGCCACTAAATCATCTTTCCAACCCTTCTCTCCTTTTTTTTTCTTTTTTAAAAATATTTTAGGGCTGGAGAGATGGATCAGCAGTTAAGGTGCTTGCCTACAGACCCTAATGAACCAAGTTCAATTCCCTAGTACCCACATAAAGCCAGATACACAAAGTGGTACATGCATCTGGAGTCCGTTTGCAGTGGCTGGAGGTCCTGATATGCCCATTCTCTCTGCCTGTCTCCTGTCTCTCTCTGCTTGAAAATAAATATATAAATAAAATATTTTATTTGGGGGCTGGAGAGATGGCTTAGTGGTTGAGCGCTTGCCTGTGAAGCCTAAGGATCCTGGTTCAAGGCTCGATTCCCCAGGACCCACGTAAGCCAGATGCACAAGGTGGCACATACATCTGGAGTTCGTTTGCAGTGGCTGGAGGCCCTGGCATGCCCATTCTCTACCTATCTGCCTCTTTCTGTCTGTTGCACTCAAATAAATAAATAATAGATTTGCATATTTATTTTAAAATATTTTATTTGGGCTGGAGAGATGGCTTAGTGGTAAAGGCGCTTGCCTGTACAGCCTATGGACCCAGGTTCAATTCTCCAAGTCCCATGTAAGCCAGGTGCACAAGGGAGTGCATGCGTCTGGAGTTTGTTTGCAGTGGCTGGAGGCCCTGGCTCACCCATTCTCTCTCTCTCTCTGTCTCTAATAAATACATAAATAAAAATGAATCAGATAAAAATTAAAAAAATATTTATTTGCAAAGAGAGAGGAGAGAGAGAGCTCTTCAATCTTCTCTCTAACCAACTATTGCCAAAGACAACAACGTACAACACTTGATTTGCTGTGTGACCCTGTGACCGTGGGATTTGGGTGAAGTACAGCTGGGCTGTTCTGTTCTATGTGATGACACTCACTCTACAATGCAGAGTCTACATTTGGTGGGTGGCTGGGTCAGCCTAAAAGGCCCAAGCGAATTCATTCTCTCAGCTGCTGCCCTAGTACCACTCCAGCGATGCTCTGAGCGTTTCTCTCTCAGTGGCCAGCTGCTCCTTCCTTTTTTTTTTTTTTTTTTCTTATTTTTTGGTTTTTCAAAGTAGGGTCTCACTCTAGCCCAGGCTGACCTGAAATTCACTATGTGGCTTCAGGGTGGCCTTGAACTCACTGCGATCCTCCTACCTATGCCTGGGATTAAAGGTGTGTGCTACCACGCCGGGCTGGTCCTTCCTCTTGACAGGGTAGTCTAAGGACAGGGAGGGCTTCTCTCATTGTGTTAGCTTCCTCAAAAGAGTCTTTGAAGACGGGCAAACATGTGGGCTGTGATCTTTTGTTTTGTTTCCAGCAGTGTCTCACTCTAGCCCAGGCTGACCTGGAACTCACTCTGCAGTTCCAGGCTGGCCCCAAACTCATGGCCATCCCCCATCTCTGCTTCCCGAGTGCTGGGTTTCAAGGCATGCACCAGCACACCTAAGTGTATGCTGTGATCTTTAAGGCCTGACTGGGAAGTGATGCCTCTGGAACTGTCAGTCAAAATCAATTACAGAGCCGGGCATAGAGGCTCACACCTAGAATCCCAACACTCGGAAGGCTGTGAGGATTACCATGAGTTCAAGGCCAGTCTGGTCTACATAGTGAGGCTGGGCTACAGAGTGAGACCCTGTCTCAACAATCAACTTGAGGATCAGCCCAGACCTCTTTTGAGGTCCTTCCTGGTTTGAGGACTCCTGGGCAAAGCAACTGTGCGTCTCCTCGTCTTCATCACGTTCATCCCGCACCTCCGACAAACGGCAGCAAATGCCTGAGCGGCAGCTTGCATTACCACAGCCTGGAGACCGTGGAGCCCAGCTCAGGGCTTCACCCCAATATCACTGCCACTCATAGTCCACAAGCCAAAACCAGTGACATGTGCTCCCTACGTGTCGCAGCCTTCCTTGCAGCTAAGGTTTGAAGCAACAATTATGTCCCCAAAGGCCTATGTGTTTAAGACTTGGCCCCCAACTGGTTGTACTATAGGGAGATGGTGAAATCTTTTTTGTTTTTTTGGTTTTCCGAGGTAGGGTCTCACTCTAGCCCAGGCTGACCTGGAATTCACTATGTAGTCTCAGGGTGGCGTTGAACTCATGGCGATCCTCCTACCTCTGCCTCCCAAGTGCTGGGATTAAAGGTGTGGACCACCGCTACCAGGTAACAATAACTTTTTAAAAAGCAATCTGGGGGCTGGGATAGATATGGTCTAGTATAATGCTTTTATTACATGTGGTTTACAAAGTTGGCCCTTTGTATCTGTGGGCTCTACATCCACAGATTGAATGAACTGTCAACCTTTAAGTATGTTTAAAAATAGCCTGGGCCCGGGGCTGCGGCTGGGGCGATGGCTCAGTGTGTAAGAGCACTTGCCACACAAACATGAGGTTCAGAGAGAGCCCGATTGGCCCTGAGTTTGACTCCCCAGTACCCACATAAACAGCTGGATGTGGCCAAGCATGCCTGTAATCCCAGTCCTGTGGGAGGCAGAGACTGGAGCTCACTGGTCAGCCAGTCTAACCGGAAACAGCAGCTCCGGTTGAGTGAGACACTTCTCAAGGAAACACATGAATGAGCAGTAGAGGCAGGCACCCAACCTTCTCTTCTGCCTTCCACATGTGAGCCCACAGAATGCTTGTGCATATGTACACATGTGTATTATGCCTCACCACACACAATTCTACACATACATGCCAAAAAAAAAAAAAATGTATCAGGGAGCTAGTGAGATGTCTCAGTGTGTAAGAGCACTTGGTGCTCAAGCATGAAGATCCGAAGAGCTGGGCATGGCTGTGCAGGCCTATAACCTCAGCTCTGAGGAGGGCAGAGACAGAAGATTGCTTGGGCACTCTGATTAGTAAGTCTAATCGAAACAAAGATCTTGGGAGCCAGGCGTGGTGGCACGCACTTTTAATCCCAGCATTTGGGAGGCAGAGGTAGAATGATCACTGTGAGTTTGAGGCCAGCCTGAGAGTACATAGTGAATTCCAGGGCTAGAGCAAGACCCTACCTCAAAAAAACAAAAACAAAAACAAACAAACAAACAAACAAAAAAACAAGAAGAATGGGCTGGAGAGATGACTTAATGTTTAAGGCATTTGCCTATAAAGCCTAAGGACCCAGGTTTGATTCTCCAGGTCCCATGTAAACCAGATGCATAAGGTGATGCATGTGTCTGGAATTCATTTGCAGTGGCTAAAGGCCCTGGCGTACCCATTCTCTCTCTCTTTCTCTCTCTCTCTCTCTCTTTCTCTCTCTCTCTCTGTCTCCCTTCCTCTCTCTGTTTCTAATAAATAAAAAATAAAAATAAAACAAGGAGATCCAGGGTCAGTGTGAGCAACTCTCAGTGAAATAAAGGCAGAAAGAGAGAGAGAGAGAGAGAGAGAGAGAGAGAGAACACCTGATGTCTTCCTTTGGTCTCTGCTGGCAGACGTGCTAGATGCATACATTTACATACATCATACATGAATGCATATACCACACACAGAAGACAACATCTGGGCGTGGTGGCGCACGCCTTTAATCCCAGCACTCGGGAGGCAGAGGTAGGAGGATCGCTGTGAGTTTGAGGTCACCCTGAGACTACACAGTGAATTCCAGGTCAGCCTGGGCTAGAGTGAAACCCTACCTCGAAAAACCAAAAAGGAGAAAGAAGACACGTTTCATACTGAACAGATACGGACTTGTTTCATGCCAGCGTTCCCAAGTGATACAGCATAATGCTACTCTCATGGCATCACACCATGTTAGATAGTAGAAGTATTGAGAGGTTGTACAAAGTACACAGGCGGATGTTTGTCAGTCATATGTAAAACCATGCAATTTTATACATGTTTTTCTTAAACCATTTTTTGGTTTATTTTTATTTATTTATTTGAGAGCGACAGACAGAGAAAGAGGCAGAGAGAGAGAGAGAATGGGCGCGCCCGGGCCTCCAGCCACTGCAAACAAACTCCAGACGTGTGTGCCCCCTTGTGCATCTGGCTAACGTGGGTCCTGGGGAATCGAGCCTCTAACCAGGGGTCCTTAGGCTTCACAGGCAAGCGTTTAACCGCTAAGCCATCTCTCCAGCCCTATACATGGTTTTGAGTATCCATAGATCTTGGTATCCACGGGGGTCCTGGAACCACCCCCAAGGAGACCCAATTTATGAGCATAGAACATCTCTTATAGTTTAAGTTTTCTTTGCCAGAGCTTTCTAGTTTCTTATGTATAGATCCTACAAATATTTTCATTTTTATTCGTGTGTATATATGTATATGTGTGATATGTGTATATGTATGAGATATGTATACATATGTGTATGGATGTACATGTGTGATGTGTGTATGGATGTGCATGTGTGATATGTGTGTATGGGTGTGTATGTGTGATATGTGTATGGGTACGTATGTGTGATATGTGTATGGGTACGTATGTGTGATGTGTGTATGGGGGTGTATGTGTGATGTGTGTATGGATGTCTCTTGCATCTCAGACAGCCTGAACTCACTAGGTAACCAAGGCTGGCCTTAACTAATCCTCCTGCCTCAACCTCCCAAGTGCTGGGATAACAGACATGTATCAGCACTCTCAGTTTAGTATTTCTTTTTGTTTGTTTGTTTTCAAGGTAGGGTATTGCTCTAGCCCAGGCTGACCTGGAATTCACTATGTAGTCTCAGGCTGGCCTCAAACTCATAGCGATCCTCCTACCCCTGCCTCCTGAGTGCTGGGATTAAAGGCATGAGCCACTATGCACAGGAGAGAGAGAGAAAAGGAGGAGGAGGAGGAAGAGGTGGAGGATGGGCACACCAAGGCCTCTAGCTGCTGCAAACAAAGTCCAGACACATATGCCACTTTGTGCATCTGGCTTTACGTGAGTACTGGGGAATCAAACTCGTGTGGTTAGGTTTTAAGGGTAAGTGCCTTAACTGCTAAGCCATCTCTCCAGCCCAGTATTTTATTTTTAATGTTAATGTAATTTCCATCTTAAATAATTCTTTGCTGCCATGAAGGAAAGCAGTGTACTTTAACATAATAAACTTGTATCTTGCAATACTGGGCCTTCTGATGGGAGCAACTGAAACCCCACATCCCTGGTCTAGTTGTTCCCAACCTTTCCAAGTGGTCTTCAATTTTGGAATACTCAAGAATGCGTTGTGTGAGCTGGAGAGATTGCTCAGTGGTTAAGGCACTTGCCAACAAAGCCTAATAGCCTGGGTTTGATTCTGTAGTATCCACATGTGGTGGTTTAAATGGATGGCCCCCAATACATTTAGGATTTTATTAAGGTTTGTAATTTAGATCTGCGGCCACCTGGCTGCAGGAGGTGTCACTGGGTAGATCTTAGGACCCAGCCCTAAGGTGTGGGGTGGATTTGGAATTCCATTCTAAAGATATACAAGTTCCTGAGTGTGCTTGCTTGCTTTATTTAATTTAATTAATTTATTTGAGAGTGGCAGACACAGAGAGAAAGGCAGATAGATAGAGCGAGAATGGGCGTGCCAGGGCCTCCAGCCACTGCAAATGAACACCAGATGCATATGTCACCTTGTGCGTCTGGCTTATGTGGGTCCTGGGGAATTGAGCCTTGAACCAGGGTCCTTAGGCTTCACAGGCAAGTGCTTAACTGCTAAGCCATCTCTCCAGCCCTTGCTTGATTTTTGGTCTTGGCTTTTCTCTCTTTGCTTGGACCTGTGAAAGTGGGCTAGCTTCTTCTGCCATTATGGAACTTCCCCTCTATCTTCAATAGATTCCTTCCTCCTATAACTGAGCCTGGTCTGGAAGTTCATCTCAGCAACCTGAAGCTGTCTACTACACCATGTAAAGCTAGATGCACAAAGCGGCACATGCATTTGGAGTTCATTTGCAGTGGCAGGAGGCCCTGGTGCACCCATACTCACTTACTCTCTCTCTGCCTCTTCCTTTATGTCTCTCAAATAAATAAATATGTTTAAAATATTTTATTTTTATTTATCTATTTGCCAGAGAAAGAGAAAGAGAAAGAGGAAGAGAGAGAGAGAGAGAGAGAGAGAGAGAGAGAATGGGCATGCCAGGGCCTCCAGCCACTGCAGATGAACTCCAGAGGCGTGCGCCCCCCTCCCAGCCTTGTGCATCTGGTTAACATGGGTCCTGGGGAATTGAACCTGAGTCCTTTGGCTTTGTAGGCCTTAACTGCTAAGCCATCCCTCCAGCCCTATTTTTTTTTTATATAAAGAATGCATGATGTGTAGAAGGGTAATTATTCCTTTGTGAAACTTTTTTTTTTTGTTTTGTTTGTTTTTTTGTTTTTCAAGGCAGGGTCTCACTTTAGCTCAGGCTGACCTGGAATTCACTCTGTAGTCTCAGGGCTGGTCTTGAACTCATGGCAATCCCTCTATCTCTACCTCTCGAATGTTGGGATTAAAGGCATGTGCGACTATATTGGGCTGCCATCTTAAAAAAATAATTAATTAATTAATTAATTTGAGAGAGAGAGAGAGAGTGACAGAGAGAAAGGGGTGGGGTCAGAGAATGGTCATGCCTTTAGCCACTGCAAATGAACTCCAGACATATGCACCACCCTGTGCATCAGGCTTTACATGGGTACTAGGGAATTGAACTCTGATTCTTAGGCTTTACAGGCAAGCACCTTAACTGCTGAGCCATCTCTCCAGCCTTCAAGCCATCTTGACTGTCAGTTCCCATCAAAGGGCAAAAGAACAATCATTGTTTTGTAAAAGAAACTAAGGGGTAGAACACATCTGCAATCCCAGAGGCAGAAGCTGGAAGATTGTGAGTTTGAGACCCGCGTGCACTGCATAGTAAGTTTACAGTAAGTTCTAGACTAGCCTGACTCTGCCTGGAGCTAAAACAAAACAAAACAAAACAAAACAAACAAAAAAAACCCCAATGATCCTGTATTCCCAGAACTCAAGGGACTGGGGGAGAAGATGACTGGTTCCCGGGCAGCAGAGAAGCCAGCGTGAAAAGTAAAAAGAACCCCAACTTTCTGTTGCTACCTTGGCCCCACATTCTATGCACAAGGTTCCCAGGGAAGTCCCAGAAGTTGTCCCTCCTGTAGTGGAGTTCAGGGTCTGGAACAACCTGACAATGACCAATCAGAACTCAGCAGCAAGATTCCACACAGGCAACCATGCAAGCCCACGGCGGCAGCTGACACCCAGCCAGCCAGTAAAGCGGAAGAGAGTTGCAGAGGAAAGGAGGTCCAAAGGTGGAGTCCAGACTGGGCCTTTGACAGGTCACCGGAGTTAGCAGAGCCACTATCCTGAAGGCTAGCAGTTCCTTGTCATCATCCCCAGACCAGACTTCTCCAAAGCCCAGCTTCAGATACTGATGTCATCTGGGGGGCGATCAAGATCGAAAACTGCTCTCAGCAAGCACAGTGCATCCCTGCTGAGAAATCCCAAGTTCAAGGTTAAGCTGTCTCAGACATTCAAGAAAACACACAGAAAGACTCCACCTGCGTGGGAGGAGAGTGAAGAGGAAGAGGTTGGTGTTTGGCCAGAACTGGCCGTGTCAAAGGTGTGCAGAGCAAGTCATCCAGGACCCTGGAGAGCAGCAGTAATAATCAAAGTACTGTTACTTAGATCAGCAGTGGAGGCTGGAGAGATGGCTCAGTGCTTGAAGGTGTTTGCTTGCAAAGCCTGACAGCCTGGGTTTGATTCCCCAGAACTCTCGTAAAGCCAGATGCACAAAGTGGTGCATGCATCCAACTTCATTTGCCGTGGCAAGAGGCCCTGGCACGCCCATTCTCTCTCTCTCTCTCTCGCTGCTTGCAAATAAGTTTTAAAAACTAAATAAAAGAATTAAGGGCTGGAGAGCTTGCTCAGTGGTTAAGGTGCCTGCCTGAAAAGTCTAAGGACCTGAGTTTGATTCCTGAGTACCCATGTAAAGGCAGATGCACAAAGTGACGCTGGGAGTCATGGTGCGCCTATTCTCTCTTTATATATATCTACCCCTCTCTCGCAAATAAAATATTTAAAAACTAAATTTAAAAAAGAATTGGCAATGGAGGGCTGGAGACACAGTTCAGTGGTTAAAGGTCTTGCTTGTAAAGCCTGATGGCCCAGGTTTCATTCCCCAGTATCCATGTGAAGCCAGGTGCACAAAGTGGCACACACATCTGGAGTTCATTTGCAGTTGCAGGAGACCCTGGAATACCCATTCCCTATGTCTCTTCTCTCTCTGCTTGTAAATAAATAAATAAATAAATAAATAAATATATTTTAAAAAGAATTAGCAGTGGAATATCTGAAAATCAGAACTCTATTGTTTCAAAAGAGTAAGTGGGCTGGAGAGATGACTCAGCAATTAAAGCCACTTGCTTGCAAAACCTGACAGCCTGACAGCTCAATTCTCAAGTACTCATGTAAAGCCAGATGCACAAGTGGCTCATTTGTCTGGAGTTCGTTTTCAGTGGTAGAAGGCCCTGGCATGCTCTCTCTCCCCTTTCAAATGAATAATCAATAAAACATTTGGGCTGGAGAGATGGCTTAGCAGTTAAGGCACTTGCCTGCAAAGCCAAAGAACCTCGGTTTGATTCCCCATGACCCATGTAAGCCAGATGCACAAGGGGGCACATGCGTTTGGAGTTCGTTTGCAGTGGCTGGAGGCCCTGGCATGACCATTCTCTCTCTTCCTCTCTCTGCCTCTTTCTCTCTCTCTCTCAAATAAATAAATAAAAATAAAGTTGTTTTTTTTTTTAATTTTAATTTTTTTTCCTTTTATTTTTTTTCCATGTTTATTAATATTTTCCATGATAACAAAAAAAATCCCATGGTATTACCCTCCCCCCTTTCCCCTTTGAAATTCCATTCTCCGTCATATCCCCTCCCCATCTCAATCTTTCTACTTACATATATACAATACCAACCTAATAAAAGCCCTCCTCCCTTTCTTTCTCTTCCCTTTCTATCTCCTTTTTTAACTTACTGGCCTCTGCTACTGAGTTTTTTCCTTCTCACACAGAAGCCCAATCATCTCTAGCTAAGATCCACATATGAGGGAGAACATGTGGCGCTTGGCTTTCTGGGCCTGGGTTACCTCACTTAGTATAATTCTTTCCAGATCCATCCACTTTTCTGCAAATTTCATAACTTCATTTCTCTTTACTGCTGAGTAAAACTCCATTGTATAAATGTGCCATATCTTCATTATCCACTCATCAGTTGAGGGACATCTAGGCTGGTTCCATTTCCCAGCTATTATAAATTGAGCAGCAATAAACATGGTTGAGCAAGTATCTCTAAGGTAATGAGATGAGTCCTTAGGATATATGCCTAGGAGAGCTATAGCTGGGTCATATGGTAGATCAATCTTTAGCTGTTTTAGGAACCTCCAAAAATAAAGTTTTTTTAAAAAAATAAATAAAAACATTTCATAAAGGGTAATTGAAGCTTGTTTAATTTTTTTTTGAGGTAGAGTAAGACCCTACCTTGAAAAAAACAACCAAACAAAATGAAATAGAAGGATAGAAGAGGAACCAAGGAAGAGCCCTTAAAGACTTTGAGGCAGGTGTATTTGTTTCGTAACAACATACCACAAATTTGATGATAAAACAGCACAGACATATCATCTCACAGTTCTGCAGGCTCCAGATGTGAAATTAAAACGTGAGCAGGCCCCTGCTTCCTCCTTGATCTGGGAAACAATCCTTCCTTTCCTCTACCAGCATGTGGTGGCAGAGGTGGTCCCGGGCTTGTGGTGACACTAGCCCAGTCTCTGCTCTCTCTCACTCTCTCTCTATCTCTCTCTTTTTTTGTTTTTTTGAGGTAGGGTTTTGCTCTAGCCCAGGCTGACCTGGAATTCACTATGTAGTCTCAGGGTGGCCTCGAACTCACGGTGATCCACCTACCTCTGCCTCCCAAGTGCTGAGATTAAAGGCGTGTGCCACCACACCCGGCTACTGCTCTCTCTCTCTTCTTTTTAAGTTTTTATTTTATTTTATTTTTTATTTGAGAGAGGGAAAGAAGGAGAGGGAGAGAGAGAGAGAGAGAGAGAGAGAGGGAGAGGATGGGCGTGCCAGGGCTTCCAGCAACTGCAAACAAACTCCAGATGCATGCATTACCTTGTGCATCTGGCTTAAGTGGGTACTGGGAAATCGAACCGAGGTCCTTTGGCTTTGCAGGCAAGTGCCTTAATCGCTAAGCCATCTCTCCAGCCCCCAGTCTCTGCTCTTGTCTTTACCTGGCCTTCTCTGCTCTGTGTCTCAGATCTCTCTTTTTATTTTTATTTATTTAAGAAAGAGAGAGAGGGAGGGAGGGAGGAAGAGGCAGAGAGAGAGAGACAGAGAGAGAGAGAGACAGAGAGAGAGAGAGAATGGGCATGCCAGGGCTTCTGGGCACTATAAACGAACTCCAGATGCATGTGCTACCTTGTGCATCTGGCCTATGTAGTTACTGGGGAACTGAACCTGGGTCCTTAGGCTTTGCAGGCAAGTGCCTCAACCACTAAGCCATCTCTCTGGCCCCTCAGATTTCTTAGGCAGACAATGAGTGTAGATCCTCCCAGACAAACCAAGATCCTCAATTTAATCACACCTGTCAAGACCTATATAAGGTGACATTTCCACATTCCTTGGTTCAGGGATTGAGACATATTTTTTTGGGGAGGGTCACCACTTAACCTAGTCAATTGAACATACCACTTTGCCATATGTTTTGTAAGCTTCTGTGACATTTTTTCTTTTTCTTTATCATTTACAAACTCTACCTACAACCCTACCATCAGGAAGTGGTTTTGGCCTCAGGGGCCAGGAAGGTCTGCTTTGTTTCTTTCTAACAAATATTTTAGGGCTGAAGAGAGGGCTTAGCAATTAAGGCACTTGCCTGCAAAGCCAATGGACCCAGGTTTGATTCCCCAGTACTCATGTAAGCCAGATGCACAAGATGGCGCATGCGTCTGGAGTTTGTTTGCAGCGACAGGAGGCCCTGGCATGCCCATTCTCTCTCTGTCTCCCTCTCTCATATAAATAAAATACAAATAAAATTTAAAAATACTTTATTATTTATTTGCAAGAAAAGAGAGAGAAAGAATGCATGCACTAGGGCCTCTTGCCATTGCAAACGGACTCCAGATACATGCACCACTTTGTGCATCTGGCTTTACATGGGTACTGGGGAATCAAACCCTGGCTGGCAGGCATTGCAAGCAAGTGTCTTTAACCATTAAGCAGTCTCTCTACTTCAAGGCCTTCCGTCTGGTGTGACTTCCGAGATGGGTCCAAAAGTCACTGTCTTGGAGATAAGAGTTCCTGGTAGGGGTAAGGTGTGTGTGTGAATCATGAAAGGTTTGGATGAGTAGCAAGGCAGGAGAGGGATGATAATGCTGGAGAAATCAACTGAGGCAGAAGTCCATGGTGGTCCCGGTTGAATGCTTTGGCTGTTGCCCTGACAGCCCAGGGACCGTCGTGAACACAGAAGTCTTGCAGTGGAGATAAGGCCTGCTCCTCATTCTCACCCTACCGCCCTTCACACCATGTGCACACACGCAGACACGCACCGTGGTACGTTGCCTCCAAGATGTGTTTCAGGGGTGCAGTTGGCTGTGGAGGGCAGGAACCTCTTCCCTAGACAGAGAGCCCTAGGTCTGACATTCTCTCCTTGTCTCTCTCTTTTTTTAAAAAAAAATTTTATTTATTTATTTGAGAGTGACAGACAGAGGGAGAAAGAGGCAGAGAGAGAGAGAGAGAATGGGCACGCCAGGGCCTCCAGCCACTAGCAGAAGAACTCCAGACGCATGCGCCCCCTTGTGCATCTGGTTAATGTGGGTCCTGGGGAATCGAGCCTCGAACCGGGGTCCTTAGGCTTCATAAGCAAGCGCTTAACCGCTAAGCCATCTCTCCAGCCCTCTCCTTGTCTCTCTTGAAGAGAAAGCAAGAGCAAGGCAGGGGTCACAGCTCAGCAGTGTGCTGGGAGCTTTCAGCTTGGGGGGACTTGGGAGGGAGGCTAATGACTCCTCGTGCTATTCCTCCCGGTCCCCCAGGCGTGAGAAACTGGAACCATTTTTGCAGTTTCCAGCCCCCCCCAACCCTGCATTACACTACGCACACACACACACACTCAGAGCAGAGTGGGGGAGCGTTGAATCCTCCCTTCCCACCCTGTTGTTTGTCTTGGCCGAGGGCTGCACAGTGCCTTTTTTGAAGCCAGTTCCATCAGGGCAAAGCTGGAGAGCATGGATCTCAGAGGAAGGAGTGGAAGGGGCCTCAGATGGGGAACCAGAGTTGGTCCCACCTGCAGCTGGTGGAGACTAAGATGCAAAACCCAGACTCCTGACCGTGTACACGCTCAGCCCAAGCACCTCGGAGGGGCACAACCTGGGCCAAAACCTTCCAAGGGGATGCACAAGTGTGTTCAAAGGTGCCGAGCAAGTGTACCTCAGTGCTGGCTTCACGACGCACATGCAGAGCCCTCCAGCATCCAGGGGCTCCGTAGCAACACCAGGCACCTCCCTGGATTGCACCCCACCCCTCCCAACCCGATAATTCCCAGATCTTGATTCAGTGCCAACCCCCCACCACCAGCCGCTCAGCGCGGACCCTCCCGGGTCCTGTTCCGCACAGATGCTGACGGGTCACGTGTCCCGCAGCTGAAGGCCTCCCCCCTCCAGCCACCTCCACCATCTGCTGAGGCCCCATAATTATTCCAAGGTCCACTACGGCCTCACTTGGAGGGAAGAGTTCATGCAGCCCTGTAATGTAACCCAGGCCTGAGGCCGCCCAGGCGGGGGGTCTCCAGCTGGCTAACGAGCCTTTAGCTGAGGTGGCCTGTGCTGCCCATCTGAGCACCTCATCGAGGGCAGTTCTCGTGGATATGACCACTTCTGCTCTCCAAATCCTTTCCAGACAGGTGTTAAGTGATCAAGGACATGGCAAGAGTGCCTTCTGCCGTGCACGAGGGACGGTGGAGGGCCCAGGCGGGGCGGAATGCTGGCCTGGCTTTGCTGGGTCTGTCTTGAGAAACGAGACCTGCTGCTCCCACCCCCACTCCTCCTAAACCTGCTGAGTCCCCTCATTCCCCCTTCCCAGATCTGGGCCCCACAGAGGGAGGGCCTTGGCCTGGGAGGCCAGCGCTGCAGGCCAGGCCTTGCTGCAAGCGGTGTAGGAAGCTGCCATCTCCCTCTCCTCTACTACTCAGTCTCCGGCCCCACCCCATGTCAAAGCAGGCCCTGCAGAAACCCCAGGCCTGCCTCTGTTCTCTATCCCCCAGCACCCAGAGAACCTCCTACCCAGCATTCATTGGGCTTATCATCATCGTTTAGCGTACTTGTTTTCTGGCCCAGCCTGGGCCTTCACTGTGGGTATTTATGTGCCCAGAATCCAGTCTATAGTAGGTGGTTTATTTAAAAACAAAAAAACAATTGAGGAGAGAAATGCGATAGGGAAAGAGGGAGCAGCCATAGCAAAGGGTAAGAGGTCTGGCTTATGCACGAGCGCCGTGGTGTGCGTCCACGGGTGTCTCTGTGGGTCCCGGGTGACGTGGCGTGCTGCTGAAGCCTGGGGTGGGCCTGGCTGACTTGAGATATGCTGGAAGTTGTATTGTTCTGGCAAGATTTCTGTGGCTCAGGAAGCTCAGAGTGAATCTAGAGTCAAGGGTGACCCAGCGTTCGCAGACAAGGCAGGGGTGTCCTCCTGCTAGCCACTCCTAAGAGCAAGTCTCAAGCCCACCCTGGCGTGTGTGGCGAGGTGGCATAGGGGTGAGAAGAGGCTCTGCTAAGACAGTCCACAGCCCAGTGCTCTCTTGCTTCCTGTGCAAGTGGTTATGAGTGGCTGAGAAACTGGACGAGGTGGGGCTCATGTTTTGGGGGAAAGGGTGACAGGCAGGAGACACCCACAGGCCAGCCCAAGGCCAAGTGTCTGCCTAGCGGCCCAGCCCAATATCTTTACCCAGGGGCCCGAGTGGGAAGCCTATGGCTGGAGGGAGTGGGTGGCAGGGCCCACCTTCTTCCGGTGTGAGATGGGCACATGAGGAAAGATGTCAGTGTGTCTCAGAACAACTCAGAAACAAGTGCAAGGCAGGTGGGAAGAAAGGAAGGCCTTCACGGGGGTAGAAAGCTTGCTGGGTTGGGTGGAGGAAATGAGCATGGGCCTAGGTCACACATAGAGGGGAAGCTTGGGCCTTGGCTCTGTCGGTTGTGGGACCCCTGGCAGGCCCAGCCCAACCTCCCTGTGACTCAGTTTCTCCTCCTGCACAGCAGCACCCCCTCCTGCAGGGAGGGTCACCAGATGGTAGAGGTGGAACACAGAGATCCTAAGCCTGGTCAGACGTTATCTATTATGCTGAGTTGCGTTCTTGCGGGAAACATGGAGGAACTGAGAGACAATCAGAGAGCTCTCGGGTCCCCGTCTCCCCCACACAGTCCTGAGGGGTCGCCAGGCAGAATGACCAGGGAGGAGGCCCTGCGAAGGATTGTAATGGCTCCGGATGGAGGAAGCTGGGTGGAGGGAGGGCTTTCCCCACCAACGCTGATAGCAAGGAGTCTGGATGGATGGGCCTCTCCCACCCACCCCTCTTATCTCTCTCGTACCCCCTCATGGGTTGGCAGACCCTCTCCTGAAGGCCCCAGCCTGTTCCCCTTGGATGCTTGTCTCTGCCTAATAGGGCTGTGACACTTTCTCTAAGCGCTGCTTAGAAATGTGTCACTGTCCATTTCCCTGGGCACTATCACAGGAGGCTGAGCTAGCCGCGGCCCGGGGAGGCTGTTTGGAGGGTGCTGCACGGAGCAGCTGGAACACGGCTTATGAAATTATAGGGAATTCACAGCAGCCGGCGTCGCCTGCTGTCTGGCTTCATTACTGCGATGGGCCTCCGAGGAAGGTTTATTCTAATAATTTAGAGGATCAGGATCTGACACCCTTCATTAGCACTTTGACATCAGCAGAAAAGACAGATCTTACGGAATGGGCTCAGAGGGGAGCAAGCCAGCACCTCGCCCGGCTAGGAAGTGAAGAACAGTTGCACTGGGCAGGGAGCTGTGAACCTGAGGCTGGGGCTCAGTTTCCCTGTCTGTCTATCTACAGTGTCAGTAGAGCTGAGGGCCAACGGTTCTCCTCTTCTTCTTACTCCTCCTATTCTTTTTCTTCTCCCTCCTCCTCTTCTTCTTTAAAGAGCTCTGACCTGAGCCGGGCGTGGTGGCGCATGCCTTTAATCCCAGCACTTGGGAGGCAGAGGTAGGAGGATCGCCGAGAGTTCGAGGCCACTCTGAGACTACATAGTGAATTCCAGGTCAGCCTGAGCCAGAGTGAGACCCTACCTCAAAAAACCAAAAAAAAAAAAAGAGTTCTGACCTTATGTATTTATGTGTGCGCACACCAGGGTTTCTTGCTGCTGCAAACTAATGCCCCATCTAGCTTTTACATGAGTGGCTGGGGAACTGAACCCAGATCAGCAGACTTTGCAAATAAGTGCCTTTAACCACGGAGCCTCAGTCTCCCCACCCCTCACACACACCTACTAATCATCTATAGCTCACATTGCAGTCCAGTCTACCCTGGAATCCTTCCTGGCTTGTGGTGGAAAAGACGTCTCTTTCTCGAGGCTCTACCTCCTGCTCCCTGCTCAGCATCAAGTACCAACACAGACACATTCAACCTACTGGGGACATCACCCCTGACCTTGGGCAGCTTCTGACTCTCTTTCCAGACCTTCCACAAATACAGCCCCCCAACTTTCAAAAACTTTTGGACCACTCCTGTAAAAAAAAAAAAAAAAGAAAAAAAAACAGAACAAAAAAAACCCCCAAAAACAAACAAACAAACAAACAAACAAACAACAAAAAAAACCAGCCTTTACCCAGGCGCATTAGTACACGCCTTTAATTCCAGTACTTGGGAGGCTGAGTGTGAGGTAGGAGGATCACTGTGAGTTCTAGGCCAGCCTGAGACTAATTCCAGGTCAGCCTGGGCTAGAGCAAGACCTTATCTCAAAAAACAAACCAAACCAAAACAACAACAGAAATAGCCTTTGGGCTGCACCTAAACAGCCCTGGCAGCTGGACGGGGGAGGGGTAGTTGCAAAAGGCCCACACCCAGCAAGCTGGTCTCCCTGCCTCCTGTATTATCAGAGCTGTGCCACACAGCGCCCACAGCTTAGCTTCTCTGTGCATCCTTCCCGTAAATCTAAAGTGAAGGGGGGCCATTTAAGAAGCAACCGGTATTCGGGTGGCTGCTCACCATGACTCTGGACAAAATGCTTGACTCTTCCGCCAGAAACCTTCGCCTCGGCACGGTGGACGGAAGTGGGACGATGTGTGCACAGTGCCTGGAGTCCGGGAAGAGCTCACCAAGCAGGCCCCACGGAGACCGTGGGCAAGGCTAGTAACTTCATGGTACAATGTTGCTGACCAGTGCGTCTATGGAGCAGCGAGGAATGTGATACGTCCCAGCAGCCGGGGGAGTCGGAGCATATCTGGTATGTGTCTCTGGAATGATTTGGGGGAAATTCACCGAAGTTGGAACTGGACTGCTGGGAACACAGAGATATGAGCTGTCCTTGTACACGTGCGCCCCCCCCCCCCAACCACACAAGGGGATCTAGTGCCGGGGTGGGAGTCAGTTTACACAGCGCAGTGCTGCTTGGGCCCGCCCTGGAATGGCCATGAACTTGTTTTTCCACGTCATTTGCTCTCAAATGTACTATCGAGCTGGGAGACGCTAACCCAGCCTCTCAGGTCCCTCCTTGTAACAAGCGATTGTGTGTTCTTTCGAGGTGGCTGAAGGGGAGGAGGGGGCCAGCCCCAAGGGGGTGGAAGGGAAACAAATCCAGCCTTACAGTGAGCTTGCGTGTCCTGGAGCCAGCTCTCCCCCAAAGCACATGCCATTTCTGGCCCTTGAAGGGGTTAAAGGCCTCCTGGAGTCAAAAACAAGCAGGTGCCCCACCGTGCCAGATACGCTGCCTAAACTGCTTCCAGCTCCCCCCCCCCCTTCTGCAATAAGTGTGATCAGCCACGGGACAGAGGCGCCAGCAGCCTGCCTGTGACAGGCATCAGGTTAGCAAGCTCCCACTCGGGTGGCGCGCCCAGGATATAAATCCAGGCTCGGGCCCCTGCCGCGCTCCTCTCCCTGCACACTCAGGAGACGGGGTTTCCTTCCAAAGACCTTTCTTTTATCTGAAGCCGCGCAGCCCAGCAGGCTGCACTTGGTGGAGGCAGCCACGGCAGCGGCCGCTGGCGCAGCAGCCTCCGCGAGGAGACCTGCTGGGGTGGGGAGGGCAGGTGTTGCCAGCCCTGGAGAAGAAGGCCCTGGTGGGCCCCAGCCCCTGGCATTGTCCCTGGGGAGCCCTGTGGCCACTGCAGACTGCATCATGTGGGCCCTGGGGTGCCACCGGTTCTGGTCTCACCGGGGTCTGTGGCTGCTGCTGCTGTTGCTTGGGGTATTCCCACGAGGGCTGGCACTGCCACCCATCCGCTATTCCCATGCAGGCATCTGCCCCAACGACATGAACCCCAATCTCTGGGTGGACGCGCAGAGCACCTGCGAGCGAGAGTGTGAGACAGATCAGGTGAGTGGGAATCCCCAAACCCGAGATGGACCACGTGAGTGCGTCCATGAGGGGGTGGGAGCTGTGGTTGGGGGGTGACTCAGGAGCAAGAAGGAATACAGGCCCAGCTCACCTGGAGGCGAGCAGGGCTCCATGCCTATCAGGCTGAGGCCTGTGAGAAGTGGGTGTGGTGTCCAAGTTCATCTTGTTGGCTGAGGGCTGCTATGGGACCAGCATGGACTGGCATCACATCCCAGCAAGATGGGCATCAGCTGCCCACTCATAGGTGAGAAAATGGATATTTGGAGTGGCGGTGCCATGGCTGGTGAGGGGTAGGTCAGCTTGGAAGCCATGCATATCTGACACTGCAGCTGTGGTTTGGTCTGACCTCTAACCCTCTGCCCAGCCGTGAACTCTGACCCACTCAGCAACAAGACTGATAGGCAGGGCAGGCAGAAGCACCCTTGGGCAGGCACTCTGGGTTTCCCAGAAGGGAAGCAGACTGGGTTCCTGCCTGCTGGGCTCCTTCCTGGGTGCTCCCTTCTAATGCTAACCTCGGGATGCTATATGGCAGGCAGGGCAGCTTCCGGGACAATTCTTATCCAGCTGTCAGGCAGGCTCTCTGGAGGACCATCCCTGCCCGCTCCTGTGGGGCCAAGAGCCTCCAGTACCTGAGCCCGTTCTGGGCGCAGCCACGCTCCGCCTGGCCTGCTCAGCTCTGAGGGTGGCCCAGACTGTTCTGGGGCTTCGGGTCTGGGCTGAGCAGGAGAGGCCCGGTGCTCCCCGGTGTGGCTGGTTGCACTCAGAAGAGCATAGGGCTTCCCTGGAGAGAGTTGCCTCTGCCGCCCATGCCCCAGGGGGCAAGTCTCAGGTGTGTTAGGGAGGCTTTTCCAGTGCAGGTGTGCCGTGGTAGTGCAAAGGAAAGGCGGATGAGGGTCAGGGAGTGGGCGTGAATCTCCCTCTGTGGAGGTCATGCCACTAGTAGGCTACCTTTGGGAGGCCTTTTTTTTTTCTTCTTTCTGATAATGGATAGCCTGAAAGATCAGGTGGGGGGACAGAGAGACTCTGGCTGGCTTTGTGTCTTATGGAAAAGGCACCTGTGTGGGGGGCTAGCGATTCAGAGAGCTTATAGAGCTATGGCAGCTCCGTCAGTGAAAGTATTCCAAGTATCCCTTCTAGGTTTCCTTCCCCTGGTCCCTAAGGGCCCAGCCACTCCAGGACCTCTTAAGTCCCGAGGGAGCTTTCTGACCACAGTGACTTATGGGATGAAATGGCCCCCGGGGCCAACTAGCAGACTGTCCCACCTACATGTCCCCGTGTCCCTGTCAGCCCTCCATCCCCACAATATCTCTTTCCTTTAGACCTCCTGCTCTGGGTGTGACCCATCCTTGTCCCCAAGCCTCCCCTGGTGTGGCCCAGAAGCCTATGCCAAACAAGGGCAGCAAAACAAAGTCCCCATTCTGCACTGAAAGGGGGAGAACAGTAAACAAGTCCAGCCGCCGGCTCCGCGCTGCCGGGTGGGGGCATTTCCCCCTGCTTAGCTCATGTGGAATGTCAAAGAGGCTGGAATCAAAGTCAGAAGGACAAGAGGCTGGCCGTGGTGGGGACTAATTCACGGAGTCACTACCTGGTGGAGGATTAGGAACGCTGCCCACCGGCCCAGCAGCACCCGCATGTTACTGTGGAAAGCGCCGCATGCGATCCGTGCCTGTGCCGGTTCCGGGGGCATGTGCTAATTTCGAGGAATTAAACTAATGCCTTACATGGCTCCACAGAAATCAGAGAGGGATTACAGCCTGGCAAGGCTTTGCTGATGGATGTGCTGACCTCTGCCACACAGGAGGGATTTTTTTTTTTTCTTCTTCTGGTTACATTGATCTGGTACAGGCCACCAGAGCTGGCATCCTAGACCCAACACATCCAGACGTGTGTGTTAATGTCCTCAAGGGGAAGATAGGTGTGGAGAGACTTGAATGTGGGTCCCAGATGTAACCTCCTCCCGCTATGAGAAACAGACAAAAAAAAGCAGCCTCACTCTGCAAGCCAATACCTCACTTGGGTAACCACATGATGTATGATTTCAGAATCACACCCAAAGGAGCTTGAAGCTCATTTCTGCCACCTTGCAGCAGCCCGGCTTGGGTGTCACTTCTTTATTCTCATCTTTGGAATGACAGTAAGAACATATTGCACCTTAGAGGTCGGTGGCCCTTGGGCAAGTTGTTTAACCTTGCCATGCCTTCATATCATTGTTTATAAAGTGTTGCATGCCTTTAGTCTCAGCACTCGGGGGGCAGAGGTAGGAGGATCACCGTGAGTTCAAGGCCACCCTGAGACTACATAGTGAATTCCAGGTCAGCCTGGGCTAGAGTGAGACCCTACCCCAAAAGTTTAAAAAAAAAAATACAGTGTGAATAGTGATCACACCACCTCTCCCTAAGCTTGGAAGAGTGCACTAAGCTGACAGATGGCAGTTTCTAGACTAGAGCCTGATATGCAATAGGTTGCAGGTCTGTATGAGCTCACTGTCATCAGGTGCTTTGTACACACACACACACACACACACACACACACTCACGCATGCAAGTCCTCTCACCATGAGGGTCTGAGGTAGATGTAGGAGTCTGTCCTTTTGTTCTTCTCCTCCATGCTCAGAGCTCTTTCTCTCTCTCTCCTTTTCTGTCTCTCTTACTCTTTCAGGAGTGCGAGACCTATGAAAAGTGCTGCCCCAATGTGTGTGGCACTAAGAGCTGCGTGGCAGCCCGCTACCTGGACATGAAGGGGAAGAAGGGCCCAGTGGGCATGCCTAAGGAGGCCACGTGCGACCACTTCATGTGTCTGCAGCAGGGCTCTGAGTGTGATATCTGGGATGGTCAGCCTGTGTGCAAGTGCAAAGATCGCTGCGAGAAGGAGCCGAGCTTTACGTGTGCTTCGGATGGCCTTACCTACTACAACCGCTGCTACATGGACGCGGAGGCCTGCTCCAAGGGCATCACGCTGGCCGTCGTCACCTGCCGCTACCACTTCACCTGGCCCAACACCAGCCCTCCACCGCCTGAGACCACTGTTCACCCCACCACGGTCTCCCCAGAGACCCTGGGGCTGGACATGGCCGCACCAGCCCTGGTGAACCACCCTGTCCACCAGTCGGTCACGGTGGGTGAGACAGTGAGCTTTCTCTGTGATGTGGTGGGCCAGCCGCGGCCCGAGCTCACCTGGGAGAAGCAACTGGAAGATCGGGAGAATGTGGTCATGGGGCCCAACCACGTGCGTGGCAACGTGGTGGTCACCAATATTGCCCAGCTGGTCATTTATAATGCCCAGCTGCAGGATGCTGGCATCTATACCTGCACAGCCCGCAATGCTGCTGGGGTCCTGAGGGCTGACTTCCCCTTGTCTGTGGTAAGGGGCGGTCAGGTCACGGCTACCTCTGAAAGCAGTCTCAACAGCACAGCCTTCCCGGCGGCTGAGTGTCTCAAGCCCCCAGACAGCGAAGACTGTGGGGAGGAGCAGACCCGCTGGCACTTTGATGCCCAGGCCAACAACTGCCTCACCTTCACCTTCGGTCACTGCCACCGCAACCTCAACCACTTTGAGACCTATGAGGCCTGCATGCTGGCCTGCATGAGTGGCCCATTGGCGGCTTGCAGCCTCCCGGCTCTGCAGGGGCCCTGCAAGGCCTATGCACCGCGCTGGGCCTACAATAGCCAGACCGGCCAGTGCCAGTCCTTTGTCTACGGTGGCTGTGATGGCAACGGCAACAATTTTGAGAGCCGCGAGGCCTGTGAGGAGTCGTGTCCCTTCCCACGGGGCAACCAGCGCTGTCGGGCCTGCAAGTCACGGCAGAAACTTGTCACCGGCTTTTGTAAGAGTGACTTTGTCATCCTGGGTCAGGTCAGTGAGCTGACCGAGGAGCCTGACTCGGGCCGTGCCCTGGTGACGGTGGATGAGGTGCTGAAGGACGAGAAGATGGGGCTCAAGTTCCTGGGCCGGGAGCCCCTGGAGATCACGCTGCTCCATGTAGACTGGGACTGCCCCTGCCCCAACGTGACGGTGGGTGAGACGTCACTCATCATCATGGGGGAAGTGGAGGGTGGGATGGCCATGCTGAGACCCGACAGCTTTGTGGGTGCGTCGAGCACACGGCGGGTCAGGAAGCTCCGCGAGGTCATGCACAAGAAGACCTGCGATGTCCTCAAGGAGTTCCCGGGCTTGCACTGAGGTCAGCTGGCCCGCCTGGCCCTTTCCACCTACTCACCCGATGCTCTCGGTCAGCAACCTGGGCACGATTAGATTAGGGAGTCTTGGACTAACTGGGAGACATCAGCCAACAAGTGGGAAGAAGGCTACCAAGGGTCTTAGACCAACTTCTATTCTTTGGGTTCAATAAAGAGTCCATGTATTTTTTTGTTTTTAATCTGGGCGGGAGCGGTGGGGAAAAGGAGCAAAGATGCCTGTACGTTATCCCTGACAAGCAGTCCACTCACTCTCACACCCCTTTGCTGCCCCTGCCCCAGCACCCAGCCAGAGGTTAGGAGGCGGTTCCTAGAGAGTTGAATGGGTCACCTTACACAGAGGACAAACAGGGAGAGGCAGGAGGGCCCAGGGACTCATGGGGGATGGGGACAGCTTCCCCATTCCCTCTTAGATCCCTGTGAGCAGAGACTAGCTCATGTGGGAAGCTGGGGGCACAGTCCAATCCAGCATACAGCTTGTCCTAAGTGGAGGCTATGGGAACAGCTGCCTTCAGTGTGATCAGCCTGTGTCTTTGAAGCCACCCCCTGACACCAGCAGAACCCATGTTTCCTCTCTTCAGCTGCACTGGTTTGTCGATTTGATTCTGTTCAGTTCAATTCAGTGGGCACTTCCGGGGTGTCAGGTGCTAGGACCTGTGACCACGGAGAGCTGTGGCCGGTTCACTCACAGTGCTCAAACACAATATCCTGATCCCAGAGTCCCCAGAAGCCGACCTGTGCCAGGCCATTCACAGTCGTTTCCACCTGATGGGTGGCGTGTGTTCATGTGCCACTGGCTTGCTTGGACACAGGGCAGAGAGAAGCTCCGGGATCTGTTTTGGTTGCAAGAGAAAGACGGGAGGGAGAAGGCAGGCGGAGCAAGGGGCAGGGGAGGCCCGCCTGAGAGGAGAGGAGAAGCAATGTTACTCAATGCTCCCATCTAGTGGTGGCCGCGGAAGCCTGCAGCAAACTGGACAGAGGCTCCAAGCAGGTCCTGAGAGACAAGGTTTGGTGATGTGGCAGCTCCTTGGTAACTTGTTTCCAGATTCTTGGGTGGACCCAGCCACCTTGGCACTAGAGAGAGGAGTTTTGGAATCCCACTGTCATCTCTGCATCTTCCCCTCTTCCCTTCATTCTGTCTGCGCCCCTCCAAACTAAAGGAGGCATCCTCATTTCTTCCTCAAGTATAAGGAAGAGAGACTAAATAAAAGTTCATAGTATTAGCTGCTCTCGGTGTGTGAGTCACTGGACTGTTCGGAGGTGGGGGTGAGGGCGGAGTCATGGTTGTGTCACTGGCTCTGGTAGCCTTTCAGGGGGGAAGTGTG
This sequence comes from Dipus sagitta, assembly GCA_036346955.1. Lineage (NCBI taxonomy): Eukaryota > Metazoa > Chordata > Mammalia > Rodentia > Dipodidae > Dipus > Dipus sagitta. Next base: position 908,026 of record CM070778.1, on the reverse strand, counting down.
GCTCTAGGGATCATATTTGCGTGGTGGAGAGACACTGTGAATGTTCAGGTTCCCTGTGAGCTCTGAGACTCCTTAGCTGCGGTGCTTTGCACAGCTCTGTGGACCAGGCATGAGAAAACATAGCCAGTAAGGCCGGGTGACTCATCTACAGTCACAGGCAGGGACGGTGGGGCCTTGACGTACAGTCTCAACGTTCCTCTCTAAGGTTAGGACAATGTAGAGGTCAGGGCCAGAGTCCAGGTTCCCGACACCAATACTGTCACGTTCAGAGGTGAGAAGGTGGGAGAGACAAGAGTGGAGCGGGCCCGGCTGTGATTTCCTGGTGGCCTTAAGAGAGTGAGGCCTGGTCTCCCACGTGCTCAAGGACTGAGGCGAGGCTCTGAAAATATGGGGGGACATCAGTGCCTCTGGCCTCAAGGAGCCTCACCATGGCTCCCCAGCTCTGGACAAGTATCTAGAACCCACAGTTCGTCCGTGCCTCAGGAGAAATATCTTTCCCCTGTACAGTTCTCTGGGCTTTCCAGGGCCATACCCCAAGGAAGAATCCAGCCCAGGTCAGCCACTCCCTTCTGTAATAAGGGTCTAAAAAGTGGGCCAGCAGCATCTGCTCCTCAAGAGGGAAGAGAGGCTGGAGAGGGGAGGCGCCACGCCATCGCTGGAGGAATCTCAAAACCGGGCCATCAGGCTGGCACGAGCAGCAGTGAAGGCTCCCTCCCCCGTGGTCAGGTGTCCAGGGAGGGGGCCCCTGTCTCATCACTGTCCTCAGAGGCCTGGTGACATCTGCTGGCCTGCTTCCAGTCCAAGACAAATGGCTGTAGAACCTGAGGGACAAGTGTCCACTCATCTGACACCTGTCTCCATGGTTCACTTGCACAAACGTGGGTCTGAGTCCCACAGCTGGACCAGCAAAGCCCCCAACTTGCTACTCTGCCTCTTCTCTGGTAGAGGGGGAGGTTCAGGAGAGCCACTTATAAGGCTGGTGGAGAAGAAACTACCCGGTCTGCAAGGTCAGAGTCACCTAGATTTGAATGCAGGATCTGCCACTTACCTGCTGCCGCCGAACCTCTGTGTCCTCGCAATGGCTACAGTAAGAATGCTTAGTCTGCACTCTGTAGCCCAGGCTGTGATTCTCCTGCCTCAGCCTCCTAAGTGCTGAGTTCAAAGGCATGGGCCACCAAGCCTAGCTTTAGTAGGGAGACTTGGGGGTTTGTTGTAATCAGCCCCACATTGCAGGACAAACGTCCAACCAGACACAGTTTATGGGAGGCAGGGGTTTATTTCAGGCTTACAGAGCCAGAGGAAGCTCCATCAATGGTGGAAGAAGCTGGCCCCCCTTTCACAGATCCAAGCAGAGAGAGACCACCAACAGCCAGCACCGCATGCAAGCAAGAACGGAACTGCCAGAGCTCAAAACTGCTCTCTCCCCACACCTTTGGGCTGGACTCAGGTCTGCCCCCAAGCCCACGTTAGGGCTGGACTCCAGGATCCACCCCCCAGTGACACCTCCTCCAGCCAGAAAGCTGGAGACCCAAGTTACAAGTTTAATTTTCATAAAACACCTTGAACACGCCTTTAATCCCAGCACTTGGGAGGCAGAGGTAGGATGATTGCTGTGAGTTCGAAGCCATCTTGAGACTAGTATGGGCTAGAGAGAGACCCTACCTTGAACCTGCCCCTCCCCCCCCAATAAAAGGTAATAAAACACCTTGAGTCTATGGGACCATACATTTACACTATCACATTCAAACTACCACAGGGTTCAACCTCATTAAACTTGTAAGAACCATAGTCTGACATGGAATGGCTGCCTGGGCCTTCTTAACTTGTGCAACAAGCTCCGCTGTCAAAGACAGGCTCCAGGACCTGACATTTCCCCTCATCCTTCTGCTGCTCAGAGATCATTTGGGACTAAGATTTGAGCACCCAGGCAATGGGTGGTTGAGAACCTATCACTATTTCTGACTTACAGTGTAGGAGTGCTTTTTCTATGGTTTCATCTCTTGGGCCTGGGGCTTGATGCTGTGGCTGACATCCATTGAGCAGGTTCTCAGTCCCGGTCTCAATTACCAGGGCCTGGTCACTAGGTAGCCTGCAGAAGAGAAGAGATCTGGCGCAGTCTTGCAGAGGAGGCCCTGGCCTGGCCCCAGGACACAGGAAGGCTGAGGCAAGGCCGGAGTCGCCCACTGGAGCTCCCTGCCCTCTCCCAGTCTGTTTATGTAGCTCTGTTTGCCTCCAGCCCTGCTTTCTAGGTCCTCTCTTCCCTTCCAGCCTATCTGTCTCGGCTGTCACTAGATCAGCCCCCACCCCTCGCGGAGGGCAGGATGGCTTCGTCTATCCTCCCCCTCTCTGTACCCCCGGCCTCTTAGAACACTCCGCTCCATTGTCTGGCCAGCTGCTCCCTAGTCTGATGTCACCCTCTGGACAGTGGCACCAGAAAGCAAGAATTGGGACAGAAGTCAGGAAAGGGGACAGTAACACACAGCCTCATGGCAGTTTCCTTCAGCTATGAACTCCAACTGTCCCATTACAGTCATATCGGGCTGAAGGAGGGTTTACTGTGACAGATTGCATGTCCTCTCTCGTGACCTGTCCTGAGACCACATGAGGCAGAATGCAGTTTTGCAGGTGGGAAAAGCGAGGCTAAAGGGAATAAGAAACTTGTCCGATCAGGTGCCATAGCACACGATTGCAATCCCACATGGGAGGCAGAGGCAGGAAGGTTTCAAATTCAAGGTCAACCTGAGCTACATAGCAAAGCTTTTGTTTTTTTTTTTTTTTTTAACTTATTTGAGACAGCGAGAGGCAGATGGGGAGGGGGGCAGAGAATGGGCACGTCAGGGCCTCTAACCATTGCAAACAAACTCAAGACACATGCACCAACTTGTGCATCTGGCTTACATGGGTCTTGGGGAATCGAACTTGAGTCCTTTGGCTTTGCAGGCAAGTACCTTAACCACTAAGCCATCTCTGCAGCCCAGCCCTGTGTTTAGCTCAGTTGGTAGCATGATCGCCTACCATGCACAAAGCTCTAGGTTTGATCTTCAGCCCCACATAAACAGGGTCAGGTGGCATGTGCATGTAATCCCAGCACTTGGGAGGTAGAAGCAGGAAGCTAAAAAATTCAAGTGCAGGCTGGAGAGATAGCTTAGTGGTTAAGGCATTTGCCTGCAAAGCCTAAGGACCCATGTTCAACTCTCCAGATCCCACATAAGCCAGACACAGAAGGTGATGCAAGCTCAAGGTCATACATAGTCACAAGGTGACACACGTGTCTGGAGTTCGATTACAGTGGCTGGAGGCCCTGGCAAGCCAATTCTCTCTCTCTCCTAAAAAAAAAAAAAAAGGCCGGTGTGTTGGGCTTGCCTCAAAAAAAAAAAAAAAAAATTCAAGGTCATCCTTGAATACATCACTAGTTTTAGGCCAGCTTGAGATACATGAGATCCTGTCAGAGAGAAGGAGAGGGACAGAGGAGAGAGAGAGAGAGGAAGAGGAGAGAAAGAGATGGAGAGAAGAAACTTGCCCAGCATCACACAGGTGCCAAGTGGCAAGCCAAAGGTTGTATCCTGCCAGTCTAATGTGAGTACTCATTACTTGATGGTTTCTCCTAATGTGTCACACGCACACACCACTTTGGCTGAGCAGGGAGGAGTCTCATACCTCTGCAGAGCTTGCCTCCAGTCAGCCTCATGAGCACTACCAGCCCTGGGCTGTTTACAGCCTCTCCACATGACATGTGTTTCCATCACACACTGACGCAGTCATGGCCTAGATTCTTGAGCAAGACATCAGCCTTACACCTCCTCATCCTCAGGATGCAGTTCCCTGGGGAAGCCTCCACCATCCCCAGGCTGCCTCAGCCTCTTCGCCACAATCTCCGATACCCTGTGGACTTGCACTGACCCAGATCAGAGCCAGGGGCTTAGGTGCTCTGTGGGCCCAGATCAGAACTCACAAAAGCTTTGCTGGATGAATACAGGACCAGAGAGGCGGGCCATGTGGTAACACTCTGGGGTCTTCCCTTCTGCCCAGCTCCAAATCCAGTGTCTGCTCCACCCACCTCCCCAAGGACTCTGGAGGCTCCCTCCTCCTCCTCTGGGGAACGTGTGAGTAATGGGTAGCCAGACTCCTGGATCCTATTCTTGGCTGTGCCCTCATTCTGGAATGCGCCCCGAGGTCAACTGACACTGCTCTCTCAGGCTGTGTCAGGAGGAAGAATGAGCCTCCAGCTGGCATCTCCTGAGGTAGAGGGGCGGGCAGGCAGGTGGGCAAGCCTACCAGCCCTCTCCTTCCCATGTCTCTCAGGCTCCTGAGCCTCGTCAGCACTTCTATTTCAGGTTGGAGCCTCTGTGTACATATCCCAAGTTAACCTAGCACATGGAACAGTTCTCCAGCAATGCTGGCTGCCCACAAGCCCATTCAGATGAAGGGAAATCAGGACTTGGCTGCATCATGTCACAACCTGGACTGGCCCAGAGGTGGGGCCTCTTCCCAGCACGTCAGCAGGGAGGTGCCCGGTGCCCCAACATTTGGGTGCGGTTGCCTTTTCCAAGTCTTGAAACTTCCAGAGCCCTGGCCAGATGACGATGTACCCATGGTGATCTTCTGTTTTCTGATTGAGGGAGAGGGACACGTGCAGTTCTGTCTATTGTCTAGGAGAGGGTGGAGGGTGGTGGGTGTCTCATCTCCGCCTGGAAGCAGGGCCTGGGGGCGGCAGGGGAGAATCAAGGGAGCAGATAGTTCAGCTCCATCAACCCCAGCTTGGGCACTTGACATCCGCTGCCCAACTTAACCCTCAGTGCTGGTTTCCTCTTCATTGTCCACTTAAGTGGATTTGGAATCACCTAGAAGACTTATCTTTGGGTGTGTCTGTGAAGTGTTTCTAGAGATGGTTTAGTAGCCTGAATGTGGGCAGCACCAGCCCATGGGCCGGAGTCCCTGAGCTGAATAAAAAGGGGAAAAGGAGCCGGGAGTGGTGGCGCACGCCTTTAATCCCAGCACTCGGGAGGCAGAGGTAGGAGGATCGCAGTGAGTTCGAGGCCACCCTGAGACTACAGAGTTAATTCCAGGTCAGCCTGGGCTAGAGTGAGACCCTACCTCGAAAAAAATAAAAAAGGGGGGGGGCAGTGGGGAGGAAGAAGACAGCTGAGTACCAGCACTCATCTTTCTCTGCTTCCTCACCGCAAACATAGTGTTACCAGCCATCTTAGATTTCTACCACCATGTCTTCCTGCCCTTCAAACTGAGACCCTTCTTCCTGTATTAGTTCCCTTCCTTGTTGCTGTGGCAAAATACCCCACAAGAAGCAACTTAACTGGGCCAGAAGGGTTTATTTCCCATCAGGGATGTGGGGGATGAATTCTGGTGCTCAGCTCCCTCTTTCTTTCTTTCTTTCTTTCTTTTTTTTGGTCTTTCAAGTAGGGTCTCACTTTAGTCCAGGCTGACCTGGACACTATATAGTCTCAGGCTGGCTTCAACTCAAACTCACGGTGATCCTACTGCCTCTGCCTCCCGAGTGCTGCGATTAAAGGTGTGCGCCACCACGCCCTGGCCCCCTTTTCCTTTTTGATTCAGTCTGGGACTTCAGCCCATGAAATGGTGTTACTCATGGTTTGAGGGGTCTTCTCACTTTAATTAACCCCATCTAGAAACTCCTTCACAGACATGCCCAGAGATTTGTGCCCTAGGCAACTCTAGATCCTGTCAAGTTGGCAGTTGGTATTAACCATCATCACACTTCCTTAAGTTGCTTTCGTCACAGCAATAAGCAAAGCAGCTAACACACACTCTCTTTTAGCTAGTATTATTTTACTATTTCACCACTTGCCACATCCCCACCCTAGGCTAGAGTCATCAGGGAGGAAAAGATAATATGTGCTTGTCCATCTCCATCTACCAGGCCTGCTATTTAGAGTGTTGATAAATATTTGTTGAGTGAATGAATGAATAAATGAAGCAAGCCCTCCCTTCACACATTATGTAGGGAGGGATGCCTCACAGGTATTATTTCCTTATTTCACATGTGTTGAGTCTGAGACTTTAAATGCTTAAAGGAAACGTGCCCAAGGTCATGGGGTTAATAAATGGAGATTCCAACAGTCAGATCTGGGTCAGTCTGACTTTAGCGCCTATGCTCTTTCCAGATTGGAATGTATGTATGTGTATTATATACATATATATATATGTATAGGTTAAAGCCTGAGGACCTCAGTGGCAGCTCTCCTAAGAGATCCACCATGTTGAAGTGGCTTTGGTCTCTGAGAGGGGAGCCTTTACAGAAGGATCATGAGGCCAGGTGAGGTGCACGCCTTTAATCCCAGCACTCAGGAGGCAGTGGTAGGAAGATCACTGTGAGTTTGAAGCCATCCTGAGACTACATAGTGAATTCTAGGTCAGCCTGGGCTAAAGTGAGACCCTATCTCAACACCCTGCACCTCAAAAAAAAAAAAAAAGATCATGAAGCCAAATGCTAGGACACACAACACTGAAATAAATTTAGGATGCAGCCCCTCAGTTGAAGTGGCCACCTCTCCAGTGCCGCATTTCCCGTGGCTAGTAACTAATGTATTGCTAAATTGATGGTCAATATTGACCATCACACTTCCTTAAATATTTTTGGTTGGGTATTTTGTCATAGCAGCAAAAAAAAAAAAAAAAAAAAAAAGTAACTACTTTGTACCTTCTCAGAACTAGCATCCCACGGACAAAAGCTTTCGTCATCCCAGGGCGACATGTCATCAAGAATGAGGCAGAATCATTTTCTCTGACAAAGCCTTGCGTAGTGTGTGTTGGGGGGACACCTCTCCCGCTGCCATGCTGTTGCCCTGCCAGGGACTCCAGGGGGTTCCGTTCTAGCCACCTGCCGGCCTGCAGCCTCACAATCCTGTTGTCCATAGTGCTCCAGGGCTCTTTCATCATGCTGGTTGTGGTGGGCCCTGACCTCACCTTCCAAATCCCCTTATCTTTTCTCACACAAGGCTCATAGGCTCTCATGCAAACATGGCTCTGATAGTCTTCCTTAGTATCCTAAGATACTGGGAAATCAAATCCACAGTATTCAATCAGCCAATAATAAAAGAACCAGATATTTTGGCCTTCAGGGTCCCCAGATCTCTTTGCTGCCCTTGGTGCCGGTGAGGAGTGGTCGAAGTCACAGAAGAGTTCCTGAGACAGACTGCCTGGCACCAAATCCTGACTATGTGACTTTGAGCAGCTTGCCTTCTCTGTGCGTCAGTGTCTTCATCTGTAAAATGGAATCGTCATCATGCCCATGGTGTCGTCCAGAAGCAGCTGGTCCCAGGGCCGGGGCTGCTTGGAAGTGATGGCTGCATGTTCCAGTGGCAGGAACAAGAATCAGGAGAGGAGAGTGGGCCTCAGCCCACAGCTGCCTTGGAGAGCTAAGGGAGAATGGGTGATGTCACCTCCTTTGCTGGCTGGGGGGTGGCTGGAGAAGAGAGGGATGGAGAAGGGGAAGGAGAAGAAAGAGGAGAGAAGCACATCCGCACACCCATCTCACACCCACACTGGCTTGCGCAGGTGGCGGCCCAACAAGCAGAGCTGGAGGGACAGCGCAGGAAGCTGGGCGACTGCAGAGAGGCCGGGGCTCCACTTCTCCACCCTTCATTCCCAGCCCCAGTGCCTGGGACTGGGAGCTCAGCTCTTACTGTTTCACCGGCCACTCCTCGTCTTAATGCAATAGAGGCAATAGAATAAACGGGGGGCCAAGCATGTCAGCCCAGCACTTGGAAGCCTGAGGAAAGAGGATCATCATGAGTTTGAGGCCAGACTGGTCTACATAATGAGTTACAGATCAGCCTGGGCTGGAGGGAGACCCTACTTCAAAACAAAAATTAATTAGAGCTGGAGAGAGGGATTAGTGGTGAAGGCGCTTGCCTGCAAAGCCTCAGGACCCACGTCCGATTCCCCAGGACCCACGTAAGCCAGATGCACAAGGTGGCGCATGGGTCTGGAGTTTGTTTGCAGTGGCTAGAGGCCCTGGAGCACCTATTCTCTCTGTCAAATAAATAAATAAAAATAAAAACTTAAAAACTGAAGGGCAAAGAGCTTTTGTGCTTAGTATGAAACATGAAAGACTCAAAACAACCTTCCCAGTCGTCATAAGCAATCATTTTGCACCATGGCCCTCGTAAGTGGAGAAGCAGCTGGTGTTTATGGATGAGTAGAACTCAGTTCCAGTGAGACTTCCACAGATGGTGACAGATCCCTGTCCCAGGCCTCCCGGGAGGTGCTTCCCTCCGACCAATCAGATGCCCTGCTGCAGGGCTCATTGTTTCCATTACTAAGTGTTAAGAGCACTTACCCATGCATTATCTCATTAGGTATCTGCCATCCTGTACCGTGTATGTCACTCACCTCCACTTAATAGTCTCCTGGTTTCAGAGATGATGAAGCAGGTTCAGGGAGGTGACGAGATTTGCCAAGATCCCTGAACAAGCAGGGACCAAGCTTGGGTGGGCCCCTATGACTCTAAAGCCCATACTTTTAACCACATGTGTAATGTCCTCTACCATAGACAAGGAATAGTCAAGTATGGTTCATTCTCATTTTTTTTCTTTTTTTTTTTTTTGAGGTAGGGTTTCACTGTAGCCCAGGCTGACTTGGAATTCACTATGTAGTCTCAGGGTGGCCTCAAACTCACGGTGACCCTCCTACCTCTACCTCCCGAGTGCTGGGAGTAAAGGCGTGGTTCGTTCTCATTTTTGTCCCTCCCTTCTCATAGTCCACCAGGAAGCCTTTCTTAGGATGCTCATGAAAGGACATGTTTAAGGCCACGTGATCTCCCTTATTGGTTTCAACCATTCTGTGTGGGGAAAAGAAGTGAGCCTAGTATTTCTGTCTCTTGTCTGTTCACCCCAACAGCCCCAGCAAATAGAATTTTCAACCCTCCTGTACATCTAGGAAATTCGGGGCTGGATAGGTTGAATTGAGCCAGGGGGAGCAGTTATTTAGGAGTGAGTCAGAATACAATTCAAAGTCTGACCCCTAAGTCCAGTCAGGAACATGGGAGTCATGTCATTTGGAGGGGGCTTCCTAAAGCTCCCCCCACACTCTTACCAAACATTCTACTTGGCCATTAGCAGTTATCAGAGAATCTGTGGAGCCTAAACATCTATCTGTGCTGGTGAGGTTGGTGTGAGACTGGGATCAGAGGCTGGTATTTTTTAGACCAAAGCAGAATTCATATTTTGTATGGAGCAGTGATGTTCTCTGAGCAGTCCCAGGTCATGTGGAGGAGCTTGGCCAGCTTCTAGTGGTCTTTTCAGTGGATGACAGAGTACTCAGGCATAAACGTGAGGAAGCTGGGGAAGGGCGCTGCCCAGGGGAAGTAACTGAGACGGAAGTTACTTGGGGAGAATTTCTGGATAAACTTTATAACAAAGCTATCCCTCTGAAGCCTCTCATTTTTTTCCTTTGTTGTTTGGGTTTTTTTTTTGAGGGGGGTTATTTTTTTTCAGGGTCGGGGGGGGGGGTCTCACTTTAGCCCAGGCTGACCTGGAACTCACTCTGTAGCTCCAGGCTGGCCTCAAACTCACAGCAATCGTCCTACCTCTGCCTCCCAAGTGCAGGGATTAAAGACATACACCACTTTGCCTGGCTGGGTGTTATTTTGTTTTTGTTTTCTTTTTAATTATTTATTTGAGAGAGAGAAAGAGACAGAGAGATGAAGAGAGAGAGAGAAAGAGAAAATGGGCGCACCAGTGCATGCAGCCACTGCAATGAACTCCAGATACATGTACCCTGTTGTGCATCTGGCTTACGTGGGTTCTGGGGAATCGAACAAGGGTTCTTTGGCTTTGCAGGCAAGCACCTTAATGGCTAAGCCATCTCTCCAGTCCTTCTTTTTTTTTTGAGCCAGGGTCTCCTATGTAGCCTAAGCTGGCCTTGAACTTGCTATCCTCCTGCCTCATCCTCCCCAGTGCTGAGATTATAGACATGTACCAACCACTACACCCAGCTCAAAGCCTTATTTAAAAAAAATTATTCATTTATTTGCAAACACACACACACACAGAAAGAGAGAGAGAGAATGGGCACACCAGGGCCTCTAGCTACTGCAAACAAATTCCAGATGTATGCACCACTTTATGCATCTGGCTTTACATGGGAACTAGGGAATCGAACCGTGGGTTGTTAGGCTTCGCATGTGAGTGAGTGCCTTAACTGCTGAGCCATCTCTCCAGCCTCCAAAGCCTCATTATTTTGTTTTATTTTTTTATTTATGCTCAAACTGGAAAATATTTCAGGCATCCAAAAAGCCAAACTCAACAGGACAGAACAGTTGAACTTCACAAAGACTTAGTACCTGAGCCAGGGCAGGGTGTGGTGATGAGGGTGCACATGGGAATGATGAGGAGGGGAAGATACCTGGATCTGTATAATGAACACAGACTTTCCACCAATACCACCTTTTGCAAGGGTGGAACACCCTGTGAGCTCTGCCATCACAAAACCCGTAGGTTTTGTCCTTAAAGGCTGGAAAGCAAGTAAGATGACCCCTCGAGGGAGCGTCTAGCCCTAGGAGGTTTCCAGGATAAGTGTTAAACTGGGAAAGAAAAAAAAAAAAAAAAAAAAAAAAAAAAAAAAACACCAAACCAGTCTTGAAAGACAGGAATTAGAGCCTCTGCTCTGGTCTTGCACAACTTAATCCCTCCCTCGCTGCTTCTGCCCTTGGATTTCCAACCTGCCCTCCCCTCTGGTCCCTGGGTTTGCTGAATAAGGAAGTCCTACCCCATCTCTCTTTCATAATGTTTCCATACAAAGCTTGGAACGGTGCAAAAATAAATTAATTAAAACTGTCCAAGTTCAAGGGCAGCTTCTCCAAGGAGGAGCGATGAGCTGGCAGCGGGTTTCGGGTTCCCTCCGCCTTTCCCCCAAGGCTCAGCCGTGCACATTCCCGCTGGTGTGCACACATGCCAGATGAGAAGGGCCCTGTCCAAGTTCTTCCTCTCCGTCTCCTGTCTCTCCCTTGGAGCTGGACATTCTGGGGCACCCAGGCTTCCCCAGGGACTTGAGTGAACACCTGATCCCATCTTCGTGACTTGGTAACTCCCCCTAGTCTAGAACACCTTGGAGAGGCATAGCATCTCCTTGCATGGCTTATACCTCACTGTTGCCCAGCGATCACTGGGGCTCGCGCACTGTTGTGGCTCCTTGAGAGGTACTGAATGTTTATGCGTGTGTCACCGGCACTTCCTGACCCATTAGGTGTTTGGTGAATGAATGTGTCGAGTGAATGAACCCAGTGGCTGTTTCATCATAGCTCACCTGTCTGAGCAAGAGTTTAGGGACAAGAATGAAATCTGAGCCCAGAGGGGCAATCTGAGTCCACACAACTCTTGTGCTATGAAAAGTACTGGTAAAGCCCTGGACCAAAGGCTTCAGAATGTGAAGTGTCACAGTTACTTGTCAAACAGTCTAGTCATCCAAAAAGTAGCAGCCATGTGTGCGAGTGAGCTGGTATGCGGTCCTCAAACTCCTACCTTATAAAACATTCCCCTGGCCTAATTGTGCCTGGCCAAGGTTGATATTAAAATGAGTTTGGGGTTGCTGAACAAACAAGCACTTATAGGAGAAAGAAATTTGGAGTAAGGTACATTTTAGATGACCCCTACTTAAGCAAGGGTATAAAGTTGATCTATTGAAGGCAACCATTGTAATGAAAGGCCACGGAAATAAATCCCCACGGTTCAAATCCAGCCGTCTCCTGGTTCTCATTGTCACAAGCGCTCTGCCTCTATTTCTTCATCTGTAACTGCAGGAAGTGATACAACTTCCAGAGGGATGTGATGAAGTTAAAGTGAGTTAAAACACACAAGTGGGTCCTGGGGCGAAGGATCAGTGAGCAAAGCTTATAGTGCAAGCATGAGAGCCTGAGTTTGAACCCCCAGCACTCACATAAAACGCTGGCCATGGTGGCTCGTGCCTTTAATCCCAGGGCCGGGAAGGCAGAGACAGGCCGATCCCTGGGGCCTACTGGCTAGTTAGTCTAGTGAATTGGTCAGCTCTAGGTTCAGTGAGAGACCGTATCTCAAAAAAATAAGGTGGAGACACAAGACCATCTAATAGGAGGAAAAGATCATGACATCAAAATAAAAGAGACTGATTGAGAGGGGGAGGGGATATGATGGAGAATGGAGTTTCAAAGGGTAAAGTGAGGGGAGGGAGGGCATTACCATGAGATATTTTTTATAATCATGGAAGTTGCTAATAAAAAAATTTTGAAAAGAAAAAAAATAAGGTGAAAAGCCAGGCTTAGTGATGCATACTTTTAATCCTAGCACTTGGGAGGCTGAGATAGGAGGATCTCCATGAGTGTGAAACTAGCCTGGGCCTATTGAGTAAGTTCCAGGCCAGCTTGGGCTACAATGAGTCTCTTCCTCAAGAACAGCAACAGCAGGGCTGGAGAGATGGCTTAGGAGTTAAGGCACTTGCCTTCGAAGCCTCAGGACCCAGGTTCAATTTCCCCAGGACCCACCTAAGCCAGAGTGACACATACATTGGTAGTTTGTTTGCAGTGATTAGAGGTCCTGGCGTGCCCATTCTCTCTGCCCCTCCCTCCCTCTCTCTCCTTGTAAATAAATAAAACATGTTTTTTTTTAAACCCAGCAACAACAAACATAGTGGAGAGAACAGAGGAGGACTCACGATATTGGTCTCTGGTCTACATTCATGTATGCGTGTGCATGAACACTTGCACATACATATGTGCACACACATATATTCTTTCTTTCTTCCTTTTTTCTTTTTTTTTTTTTTTTTTTTTGGTTTTCCAAGGTAGGGTCTCACTCTAGTTCAGGCTGACCTGGAATTCACTATGTAGTCTCAGGGTGGCCTCGAACTCTAGGTGATCCTCCTACCTCTGCCTCCCAAGAGCTGGGATTAAAGGCGCGCACCACCACGCCCGGCTCTATTCTTTCATTTTTAGTGTTATTTTTTAAATAAATTTTTTGTTTATTTTTATTTATTTATTTGAGAGCGACAGACAGAGAAAGAGGCAGAGAGAGACAGAGAGAGAGAGAATGGGCACTCCAGGGCTTTTAGCCACTGCAAACGAACTCCAGATGCATGCGCCCCTTGTGCATCTGGCTAACGTGGGTCCTGGGGAACTGAGCCTCGAACTGGGGTCCTTAGGCTTCACAGGCAAGCGATTAACCGCTAAGCCACCTCTCCAGCCCTAGTGTTATTTTTTAAATTAATGAATTATTTATTTATTTTATTTGAGAGAGAGAGAGAGAAAGAGAGAGGCAGATATATACAGAGACAATAGGCATGCCAGGGCCTCCAGGGCTTATGTGGGTCCTAGGGAATTGAACCTGGATCCTTTGGCATTGTAGGCAAGCACCTTAACTGGTAAGCCATCTCTCCAGCACTATTTTTTTATTTTTATTTTTCTGAGCCAGGGTCTCCCTCTGGCCCAGACTGAGCTGTAACTCACTGTTTAGCCTAGACTGGCCTCAAACTCATGTGTATCCTTCTATCTCAGCCTCCTGAGTGCTGGGACTAAAGGCATGTGCCGCCATGCCTGGCTTGGAACATTGTGTATGTGTGTGTGTATCCATATATATCTATGCCTATCTACCTTTCTATCTATCTATCTATCTATCTATCTATCTATCTATCTATCTATCTATCTATCCATCTACACACACACACACACACACATCACATAAACACAAAAGGTGCCTAAGTGCTTAGAGCAACATGTGGCACATTGTCAATGCTATGTAAGTGTTGACTGTTATGAATGCTGAGTTTATGATGCTGATCAGTTCCTCTTGAGTCCCTAAGACTCTGATAATGTCAAGTTGCCATCCTTCAAACAAGTAGCACATAAGACTCTCCATCCTCCTTCAAAATTTCAAAATCTGGGGCTGAAGAGATGGCTTAGTGGTTAAGGCACTTGCCTGCGAAGCCTAAGGACCCAGGTTCAGTTCTCCAGGTCCCATGTAAACCAGATGCATAAGGTGGCGCATGCATCTGGAGTTTGTTTGTAGTGGCTAAAAGCCCTAGCACGCCCATTCTCTCTCTCTCTCAAAAAAAATTAAAAAAAAAAAAAAGATGGCGGGGCTGGAGAGATGGCTTAGTGGTGAAACACTTGCCTGTGAAGCCTAAGGACCCCTGTTCAAGGCTCGATTCCCCAGGACCCATGTAAACCAGATGCACAGGGGGTCGCATGCGTCTGGAGTTCATTTGCAGTGGCCTGAGGCCCTGGCGCACCCATTCTCTCTCTCTCTCTCTCTCTCTCTCTCTCAGTCTGTTGCTCTCAAAAACAAAAAAAAGCAAACTTTCAAAATCCGGAAGAAGACACAGTCCTTAGGAAACTGATGCGTCCCCTGGTTCTGGAACTTCTGCAAAGCCTCCACGGAGGGAACTGGCCTCAGAGCAGATCCCAGGGCTCTGTGTGCTATATCCTCCTCACCCCCAGAGCCCAAAGGGAAGGCAGAGACGGAACAGACACCCGTCACCCAGCCTTCCAGATGTGCCGTCTCCAGTCCTTTTCACAGAACCCTAAAGGTCAGGTATGCTAGCACATACCTATAATTCCAGTACTTTGGAGGTAGAGGTGGAGGATCAAGAGGTCAAGGTCAGCCTTGGCTACATAGTGAGCTTGAACATAACCTGAACGACACTGATACCCTGTCTCAAAAAACAAAGCACAAGCCGGGTGTGGTGGTGCACGCCTTCGATCCCAGCACTCAGGAGGCAGAGGTGGGAGGATCGCCAAGAGCTCGCAAGGCCACCCTGAGAATACATAGTGAATTCCAGGTCAACCTGGGCTAGAGCTAGACCCTACCTTGAAAAACAAAACAAAACAAAAACACTTGGGGCTGGAAGATGGCTCAGTGGCGGAAGGTACTTGCTTGCAAAGCCTGATGACCTGAATTAAATTCCCCAAACACCAACAAAAAGCCAATGCAAAAACTGTCACAATGGGCCTAGAGAGGTGGCTCAGCAGTTAAGGTACTTGCCTGCAAAGCTTAAAGAGCCAGGTTTGATTCCCCAGTCCTCATAGAAAGCCAGATGCACAGTGGCTCATGCATTTGGAATTTGCAGCGGCTAGAGGCACTATCATGCCCCTTCTCTCTCTCTCTCTCTCTCTCTCTCTCTCTCTCTCTCTTTCCCTGTCTTTCTTCTCTCTCTCTCTGCTTAAAAATGACTAAAAAATGTAAAAAATGGCACAATGCTGGGCATGGCCTTTAATCCCAGTGCTTAGGAGGCAGAGGAAGAAGGATCATGCTGTGAGTTCAAGGCCAGTTTATGACTACATAGTGAATTCCAGTCCTGTCTGGGCTAGAAAAAGACCTTACATAAAATAAAATAAAATAAAATAAAATAAACCAACAAACAAACAAAAAAGAGCGCAAGGTTGGGCATAGTGATGCATGCCTTTAGTCCCAGCACTGGGGAGGTAGGAACATCACTGTGAGTTCAAGGCTAGCCTGGGACTACAGAGAGAGTTCCAGGTCTGCTTGGGCTAAAGTGCGACCTTACCTCAAAAAAAAAAAAAAAAAAAGGCACAAGCATCTGGCATTCGTTTACAGCAGCAAGAGACCCTGGCATGCCTGTTCTCTCACTCTTTCACACACACACACCACACACATGTGCAAATAAATAAAAATTAGGGCAAACTCTCCTGTTGTTATTGTCCACCTTATGTTGCCTAGGGGGTGATGTCCACCCTCTGCTCATGCCATCATTTCCCCCTGCCATCATGGATCTTCCCCTCGAGCCTGTAAGCCAAAATAAACCTCTTTTTCTCACAAGCTGCTCTTGGTTGGGTGATTTCTACTAGCAATGCGAACCTGACTGCAACAGTAATGTTGGTACTGAGGAGTGGGATTGCTGTTAGACACCTGACTGCGTGGCTTTTGGCCTTTTGGAGCTGATTTTCAAGAGGAATGTGGAAGGATTTGAAACCTTGGCCTGAGAGACACCTTGCAGTGCTGTAAATACAGCTTGATGGACTATTCTGGTCAGAGTTGAAAGACCTGAATGCAGTAAGAACTATGGACTGTGAGGTCTGGCTTATGAGGGTGAGAAAGAGCTTTGCTTGGACTGGGCTAGCAGTTTGTGTGAGGCTTGCTGTTATGCCCGTGTCCTGAGAAGTTGTGCAGGGTATTGAACTTGTGTGAGCAGAGGAATATGGCACAAAAAGAAAAATCTTTGGGTGAACTGTTGCCCACTCAGCTGCAATTGAGATTACTACCTTTGAGATTGGGCCAGCTGACCTGCACTGGGGAACAGGAAGAATGTAGACTCTTTTGAAGGGGCCTGAGTGCTCAAGGAGTGTCCTGTTCTTCAAAATCTGCTTTATTCCCCCCTGGATTAACAAATTGGCACCCTACCTGGAATTGTGGAGCATAAGAAATGCAGGAAAGAGAGGGTCATTGAGTTTGCAGCATGGTTTTGTGTTTTGGAAATGGCCATGGGCAGTGTGAAGCAGGTTTGTTGGTTTCCTGCATGGAGACCCCATGGGGCCATGAGGATGAGCCATTGCAGTGGAGACCCAGTGGAGATGCCGGGACCACAAGATGGCTGCCAAGGAGAGCTGCCGGTCTTGATGAAGTTTTCCAGGACTGTGAGTAGCCTAGCTGGAGGAGCGGAATTGGAACGTCAGAGACTTGCTACTGGTTAGGATTATTGGACTTGGAGACTTGTCACTGGCTAGAGTTGTTGGACTTGGAGCTACAGAGTTTGATGTTTGCCTTGTTTAAATCTTGTATTGGTTGAATATTTCTTTGCTATGCCCAATGCCATCTTTTGCAGTGTAAGTGTTTATTCTGTGCAATTATGGGTTTTTGAGTGATTTTTTTTGGTATTATGGCTCAGTTAAAATATCTTGGATTATGGGGATGTATAAACATCATTGGAACTGATAAAAACTATGGGGATTTTAAAAGTTGGATGAATGGATTGCATTCTACATCATGTATGGTTATCAGTTTATGGGAGCCAGGGGCAGAATGTGGCAGTTTGAATCAGGTGTCCCTCATAAGCTTAGGTGTTCTGGATGCTAGGTTCCCAGCTGATGGAGATTTGGAAATTCAAGCCTCCTGGAGGGAGTGTATTGTTGGGGGCAGGCTTATGGGTGTTATAGCCAGTTTCCCCATGCCAATGTTTGGCACTCTCTCCTGTTGCTATTGTCCACCTTATGTTGGCCAGGGGGTGATGTCCACCCTTCTGCTCATGCCATCATTTACCCCTGCCATTGTGGAACTTCCCCTCGAGCCTGTAAGCCAAAATAGACCTCTTTTTCCCTACAAACAAATAAGTAAAATTAAACATACACATATGCACACACAGCTTACATATCTTCTTCCAATCTTGTGTAAGAGTCAGAAAGATGAAATCAGTTTCCTCAGATACAAACTGTATTGACTTCAAAGTGTTTAGCTAAATTGCCTCTGAAGCCCTCTTAATTTCTAGCAGAGCTGCCCAGGGATTGCAGCTACCTGCAGCATTGTACTGAAATGGCTTCGATGCCTCCCACCGCTTTCCCGGAAACAGAAAGTAAGTCACTGGGGCTCTCCGGAGCCTTAGAAAGACAGGCAGTTTACAAAGCCAGGAGGCTACTCTGGGGGAAGAGAGCTGAAGGCAAATGGCGAGGCAGATGTGGAAAATCAGCGTGAAAGAAACAACGTACCGCCATGCTCATTACAAAACAAAATCCAGCCTTCGCCCTTACTAGAAATGAAAACCACTTGGAAGACTGGAAGAGCACCTGTGCTTAGGGCAAAAAGAAGAAGGGGCTGTGCCTAGCAACCACTGCTCCTGCGCCACCAGGAAGCCAGGCAATGGCTGTGGGGTCCTCTGTCTGTGTGTCCCTTCAACTCCCGATCCCCTGCCTCCACCTCTCTAGTGCTGGCATTCCAGGTGTGTGTCACCACACCCACTCCAGTGATTCCTAGAAACCAAGCTAGATGATGCTTGTCACTCTGGCCTAACAGAAGTATGAAATTGTTTCCAGTCAGAATCTGGTTTTAAAAGGCTATCCACCACCCAGGCTTCATACTCTAAAAGAGCCCATAGCACCATGTATTTTTTTTTTTCTCTCTACCTTGCACAACAGTGTGAAGGAAGGAGGAGGAAAAAATGAGACCTCAAGAACTATGGAAGGGCATGTGGAGAACCAGGGTTTAAAAATAGCTGCAACCTGATGGCTGGGAAGGAAGCTTATGTTTGACTTTAACATTTAGCATTAATACATATATATATATATATATATATACATATATATATATATATAAGCAATGTCTAGCTCTTTTTGTCAATGTATTTTTTCACAGTTATTTTCGAAGCACTTGAGGAGAGTATAGACAGAAGGGATGCGACCTACAGTATATGCCAAGATTTGCTAAAAATATTTTACACCTGTTCTGTGTTCTGCACACTGGTCATATTTTGTCAGTGAAGTAAGTAGTCATAATGCCATCCGGAATGTGTTTTTCCTTCCAAGTCCTCAATGTTTTTCCCTTCTGTAAAGCAAACCTCCTCTTCTTTTCTACCTGGGCTAAAATACAGCATTGTCCATATGACATATCCAGCAGCAGAGATGTTTTTAACTGCTCCTATTCTTGGGCCAGCATTGTTTACCTGAGAACAACTACTGTAATATTTTTTCACAACACTGTGGACACTTTAATTTAGGAAACATTTTTTTTTTTCGGCTGCTCCCAGAAGGCACATCGGCTAGTACACAAGAATCAAAGAATGCTGAACATTGGTTTTTCTTGGTGCCTCAAAACTAGAAACACAAATTCAGTGATATTTATTACTGAAATGTGAACAGAATAACATTTAGGATGTTGCTGTAGAAATTTAATTAACTGTTGGATGAAATAACTGACTACAAAATATCTTGTTGACATTAAGGCAGCTGGTGTGGTGGTGTGCGTCTGCAAAAGGATAAACTCCAACTTGAGGCCACCCTGGTCTATATACAGAGTTTCAGGGCATTCGGGACTATATAATGAGACCCTGACTCAGAACTCCAAAAAATAGGCTGAGGTGCTTGCTTGAAAAGCCTGCTGGCCTGGGTTTGATTCTCCAGTACTCGTGCAAAGCCAGATGCAAAAAGTGGTGCATGTGCCTGGTGTTTGTAGTGGCAAGAGCACCCACACACATGCATGTATATGCTTGTGTGGAGAGAACTGAATACATTTTAAAAACTCAAAAAATGACAAAAAAGGATAGGTTTTCATCTAATTTTCTGATTTCAAAAGGTAATAAATAGGGCTAAAGCTCTGAACATCACTGCTTCTAAGTACTGTGAGCCTTTAAGGACACACATTCTTTCAGGTCACTGACAACTTTGTTTGCTTTCCTGTTTTTTTTTTTTTTTTTTTTTTTTTTGACACAAGGTCTTGCTGTGCATATTAGACTGCCTGCAATTTGATTGATAGTCCAGGTGGTCTTTAAGTTCAAGTTCAAGATCCTCCTACTTCCAGAGTGCTGGATTGCCAGTGTGTGCACCTGTGATATGTTCATTGACAATTCTTTTTGAGACAGGATTTCATGTCTGTTGGCTTCAAACTCGTTAGGTATCTAAGGTTGAGCTTGAACTTCTGATCCTCCTGCTATGAACTTCCAAGTGCTGGTATAACAGGTGTACATACACCACCACAACTGGCTTTTTGTTTTTTGTTTTTTCTTTTCTTCCTTCTCCTCCTTCTCCTCCTCTCTTCTTCTTTTTCTCCTCCTCCTCCTTCTCCTTCTTCTTTTGTTTTTTGAGGTGGAGTCTCACTGTAGTCCAGGCTGACCTGGAATTCACTGAGTAGTTTCAGCGTGGCTTTGAACTCACAGCGATCCACCTACCTCTGTCTCCTGAGTGCTGGGATTAAAGGTGTGCGCCACCACACCCAGCTATTAGTAAGTCTTTATTTATTTGTGTTTTTTCAAGGTAGGGTCTCACTCTAACCCACGCTGACCTGGAACTCACTCTATAGTCCCAGGCTGGTCTTAAACTCACAGTGCTCCTCCTACCTCTGCCACCCAAGTGTTGGGATTAAAGGCATGTGCCACCATGCCCAGCATCATTGGCAACTTTTTTTATTTTTATTGTTTTGAATATTTTATTTTTATTTATTTATTTGAAAGAGAGAGAGAAATAGGCAGGAGAGAGAGAGAGAGAGAGAGAGAGAGAGAGAGAGAGAGAGAGAATGGGTGCATTAGGGCCTCCAGCTGCTGCAAACTCCAGACATGTGCAACCCCTTGTGCATCTGGCTTACATGGATCCTGGGTCCTTTGGCATTGCAGGCAAGCACCTTAACTGCTAAGCCACCTCTCCAGTGGCAGTGGCAACCCTTAATGGCAAAGTGACTAATCTCAACTCCTTGAGCATATTGACATCACTGTGACATCTTTGCACAGTTATTTGTGTCAAATGACTCAATGGGATTAAACAAAGAGTTAGAGCTATTATTTCAAATAGCTTTCAGACATGAACAACCTCTTCATTAAGAGGTTTTTTTTTTTTTTTTTTTTTTTTTTTTTTTTTTTTTTTTTGAGGTAGGGTCTTGCTCTGGCTCAGTCTCACCTGGAATTCACTATGTACTCTCAGGGTGACCTTGAACTAACAACAGTACTCCTATCTCTGCCTCCCAAGTGCTGGGATTAAAGGCGTGCACCATCATACCTGGATTGTTTGTTGTTTTTTTTTTTTTTGAGATAGGGTATTGCTCTAGCCCGGCTGACCTGGAATTCACTATGTATTCTCAGGGTAGCCTCAAACTCACTGTGATCCTCCTACCTCTGCCTTCAGAGTGTTGAGATTAAAGGTGTATGCCATCATGCCTGGCTTCATTAAAGGGTTTTTTTTGTTTGTTTGTTTGTTTTGTTTTAAGTTGGCCTAACTGTGAGATTATCTCACAATTCTAACAGAATGGATGAGTAGATAGATAGGTAGATAGACTGATAAAGCAACTCTTCTATAATCTCAGCACTCAAAAGGCCAAAGCAATAGGATTGTGAGTTTGAATTGATGTTGATCCTGGGCTACAATAACAAGATTCTATTTCAAAATGAATATATATATATATATATATATATATATATATATATATATATACATAGACTCTGGGTCTAGGGAGATGACTCAGTGGTTAAAGGTGCTTGCTGGCTGGAAAGATGGCTTAGTGGTTAAGGTGCTTACCTGCGAAGCCTAAGGACCCAGGTTTGATTCTCCATGTCCCACATAACCCAGATGCACATGGTGGCACATGCGTCTGGAGTTCATTTGCAGTGGCTAGAGGCCCTGGCACATCTGTTCTCTCTCTCTTTCTATCTTCCTCTCTCTCTGTCTCAAATAATTTTTTTTAAAGGTGCTTGCTTATAAAGTCTGTCAGCCTAGGTTTGATTCCCCAGCATCCATATAAGGCCAGATGCATGCATGGTACTTATGTGCCCCCCAGACAAATAAATAAATTAAAACAATAACTTAAAACTCAAGTATTGAGGGGCTGGGGTGATGGCTCAGAAGTTAAAGGCACTTGTTTGCAAAGCCTGTCAGCCCAAGTTTGATTCCCCAGCACCCATGTAAAACTAAATACATGCATGGGCACTTGTGCAACCCCCCCACATACATACCTATGTACACACACAAGTTAATTAATTTAAAAACTCAAATACTGAGAAACACTTAGTAGAGGTTTGTTACTTACTAGTCAAATTCCACTAATAACAAGACTAGAACTCAAACCTAAACCTTCCAAACCCCTGTAAGAGTCCAATTAAATTTTAACTAACACAATAATCTGAAAGTAGTCACCTTAGTATAACAGGAGTTAATACATGGAAGGTATAGACATTCTCCAATGATATTGTAAGTGTGCTTTTCTGTTTTCTGTGCAGTCTAAACATGGTCAAGGCTAATAGTGACACTAAATGTTATGGAAATTCATTGATTATATAGCTCATGTTTCTAAATGTAGCCAGTTTTTATTTCAAATCAAAATATATTTAAATTTTTTTCTAGGAAAGGCTTTCAGAACAAAAAAGGTCATTTTGTTTCCCTCCTATAGTGAAATAAAAGCAAAAAGGCTATCACAACATGCATGTGCATGCACACACACATAAATCAAGTATTACAAAGGTTTATTTTAAGATAGCTTTTCAAAGTAATTTAAAAGCAACTCATAGGTACTGGAAATAATATTGAAAGACTTTGGGAAGTGGCTGGGCCTTTCTTCAGACTGTTTGTCAATAAGCAAGATAAGTTAGTGGATGAAAATAGCCTTAAGAGGTCAATGGGCAATTTACTTAGAAGCAATGTGGCCACTAGACCAATAGTCTCCAGCCTAGGGAATCATCTAGTGATTCTAAAATGAGAGAAGTAATTTGCATGCTTGGATTAAGACAACGACGAAAATCAGAGCACTGATATGACAACTATTTCTAAAAACATCTCCAGATAGCCCGTGGTTACAGCTGATTGCTAGTGGAAGTACAAAATATCTCTCAAAATAGCATCATGACCCCTATGGAGCTGTGGTTTGAACAAATAAATGTAGCACCCCCCAAAAGACCATGTGTCAAAATCTTGGCTCTCAGGGTGGTCCTGTTGTGAGGTGCCATGGGCCTTTAAGAGGCAGAACTTAGTCCATTGAAGCTGTGCCCCTAAAGGGGACCACAAGCCACCTGGGTCATCATCACTCTCTTCTTCCTGGCTTGTGAATTATCTGCTGCAACAAGTATGTCTCTCTCTCTCTTTCTCCTTTCTTTTGGTTTTTTTTTTTTTTTAATTTTTTCCTGATTATTTATTTATTTATTTATTTATTAGATACAGAGAGAGGGACACAGAGGGAGTGAGAATGGGCACACTAGGGCCTCTAGCCACTGCAAACGAACTCCAGATGCATGTGCCACCATGTGCATATGGCTTATGTGGGACCTGGAGAATCAAACCTGGGTCTGTAGCCTTCGCAAGCAAGCATCTTAACCACTAAGCCATCTCTCCAGCCCATCTCTTTCTCCTTTCTTTGTCTTTGCTTTTCACCCTCTTTCCCTCCCTACACCTTCATTTTTCTTTTCTTTTTCTTTTTTTCTTTCTTTTTTTTTTTTTTTTTTTTTTTGGTTTTTCAAGGTAGGGTCTCACTCTAGGCCAGGCTGACCTGGAATTCACTATGGAGTCTCAGGGTGGCCTCGAACTCACGGCAATCCTCCTACCTCTGCCTCCCGAGTGCTGGGATTAAAGGCATGTGCCACCACGCCTGGCTTCACCTTCATTTTTCAACAGGGTCTTATGTAGCACAGACTGGCTTCGCCTCAAACTCCACTGTAGCTATGGCTGGCTGCTTGAACTCCTCATCTTCCCAAGTGCTGGGATGACAGATGTGAACCACCACCCCCAGGCAAACCTTTATTGTATTTTATTTTTTGGTTTTGGGATAGAGTCTCATTCTATCCCAGGCTGACCTGGAATTCACTATGTAGTCTCAGGGTGGACTCAAACTCACAGTGATCCTCCTACCTCTGCCTCCAGAGTGCTGGGATTAAAGGCGTGCACCACCACGCCTGGCAAAACCTTTACGCTTTATAAGTTAATTAACTCATGTATTTCATTATAGTAATGGAAAACTGACTAATGCACTTGGTTACACTTTAATAAGAAATTCTACAATTCATATGTCTAATACATCAAAATAGGTTTGTTCCCCTGTCATCAAATAAGAATAGCAATGTATGAGCATGGTGGCTCATGCCTTTAATCCAAGCATTTAGGATTAGGTGGGAAGATCCTAATGAGTTCTAGGCCAGCCTGGGCAACAGAGTGAGTTCCAGATCAGCCTGGGCTAGAGTGAGACCCTGCCTCAAAAAAGCGGGGAGAGGCGCTGGTGAGATGATTCAGTGGTTACAGGCTCATGCTTCCAAATCCTGCTGGCTCTGTTCAAGTCTCCAGCACCCACATAAAGCCTCATGCAAAAAAGTAGTACATGGACTTGAGAAATGTCTTAGTGGTTAAGGCACCTGCTGGCAAAGCCAAAGGACCCAGGTTCAATTCTCCAGTATCCACATAAAGCCAGATACACAAGGTGGCACATGCATCTGAAGTTCATTTCCAGTGGCTAGAGGCTTAGGTGTTCCCATTCTCTATCTGCCTCTTTTTCTTTCTTTCTCTCAAATAAATAAATAAAGTATTTTTTAAAAGTGGTGCAGGGCTGGAGAGATGGCTTAGTGGTTAAGGTGTATGCCTGTGAAGCCTAAGGACCTAGGTTCGACTCTCCAGGTCCCATGTAAGCCAGATGCACAAGGTGGTGCATGCATCTAGAGTTAGTTTGCAGTGGCTGGAGGCCCTGGTGCACCCATTCTCACTCTTTCTCTCCCCCTCTCTTTGTCTCAAATAAATAAATAAAATGTATTTTTTTAAATAAAAAAAGTGGTGCAAAGGTCTGGCATTCCATTTGCTGTGGCAAACCCTGGCATGTATATGCAGGTGCGTGCATGTGCACACACACACACAAATAAATTCTTTTTATATAAAAGAATTAAGCTTGGTATAGTGGTGTACACCTTTAATCTCAGCACTCAGGAGGCAGAGGTAGGAAGATCACTGTGAGTTCAAGGCCACCCTGAGACTACATAGTGAATTCCAGATCAGTCTGGGCTACAGCAAGACCCTACCTTGAAAAACCAAAAAAATAAAAAAGCCACTAATCTGAGGGGGAAAAAACAGTATTGAAGAGCATGAACTCTGGAACTATTGAGTTTGAATCCCAACCTCTCCCCAAACCCCACCACATCTGATTTATAAACTGGGTTAGACCTGTGCTTGGCACAAAAAAAGTGCTGCATGAATATTTAATATGTGAATACATTTGCAAAATTAAAAAAATGAATTCAGGGGACTGGAGAGATGGTTTAGTGGTTAAGCACTTGCCTGTGAAACCTAAGGACCCCGGTTCGAGGCTCGATTCCCCAGGACCCATGTAAGCCAGATGCACAAGTGGCGCATGCATCTGGAGTTCCTTTGCAGTGGCTGGCGGCCCTGGTGTGCCCATTCTCTATCTATCTGCCTGTTTCTCTGTCTGTCGCTCTCAAATACATAAAAATAAACAAAAAATTTAAACAAATGATTTCAACAAACATAAGTGTACTAATTTTTTTAAAAAAATTTTGTTTATTTTTATTTATGAGACAGACAAAGAGGCAGATAGAGAGAGGGGGAGAGAGAAGGAGAGAGAATGGGCGCGCCAGGGCCTCCAGCCACTACAAACGAACTCCAGACGCGTGCGCCCCCTTGTGCATCTGGCTTATGGGTCCTGGGGAATCGAGCCTCGAACCGGGGTCCTTAGGCTTCACAGGCAAGCGCTTAATCACTAAGCCATCTCTCCATCCCCATAAGTGTACTAATTTTCCAGTTGCCTGGACAAGCTATTGATTCTAGAGCCTTCAAATATGAAGTTTTTTTTTTTTCCCAGTATACTCCAAAAACTAAAGAAATCTGTTCTCACTGGGCATGGTGGTTCACACCTTTCTTTAATCCCAGCACTCAGGAGGCAGAGGTAGGAGGATCACCAAGAGTTCGAAGCCACCCTGATACTACATAGTGAATTCCAGGGATCAGCCTGAGCTAGAGTGAGAGAGAGAGAGAGAGATAACCAATTCCAATAAGTGAACATTTAAGTTACCTGTAAGGAGGCACTTTGACTGTAGACAGCCTCCATTTGCCATCTTCTGAATTCCATTCAGAGAGATTTCAGGCTTGGCCTATAATCCCAGCCGTTGGGAGGCAGAGGCAAAAGGATCAGGCATTTGAAGCCATCCACAGCTACCTACTGAATTCTAGGCCAGCATGGGCTATAAGAGACGTCCCGAGAAACAAAAAGATTTCATACTGCACCTGACTCTGGAAAAGATAAGGTGCAGGCAGGAAAATACACTAACATATGAGCTGTTTGCTAGCATGTTCCTCCTTCCCAGGGGAGCTCTGTAACCTTTAAGGGGGCGTGTCGGACACTGAGATAGGAGGATCAGAGGCTGCTACAGGGTCTAGTTATGAGCCAAAAAGATGGGGCAGAGCTCTGAAAACAATTTTTCAAACTGTCAACCCAAGCTGTGTCCACACAGAGGACCCATGCCCTGTCAGCACAGTGGGGAATCAAAAAAAACTGATGCTAAGATGTAAAATTCTGTAAGATGTGCTAAATACAAAGAAGCTCTTTTAAACAATTTCCACTCCTAATGAAGAGGAGGAAAAAAGGCATGAAAGCAAGGCCTTTGTTCATTCTAGAAAGAAAGAGAGAAAGGAAGAGAACGAAAGAAAGAAAGAAAAGTCCTCTAAGGACATTAAGCTCAAATTAGACCAAGTTGTTTTTTGATATTTTATTTTTATTTATTTATTTGAAAGAGAGAGAGAGAAAGAGGCAGAGAGAGGGAGAGAGAGAGAATAGGCGTGCCAGGGCATCCAGCCACTGCAAATGAACTCCAGATGTGTGTGCCCCTTTGTGCATCTGGCTAACCTGGGTCCTGGGGAATCAAACCTGGGTCCTTTGGCTTTGCAGGCAAGCACCTTAACTGCCAAGCCATCCCTCCAGCACCCAAGTGTTTTATAGTTGGTCTTGAAAGGCTCATATTGGCATTTTTGTCATTATAGCATGTTCCCCATCCCACTTCAACTTTTTTTAATTTTTATTGTTTTGAATATTTATTTTTATTTATTATTTGAAAGAGCAGAGAGAAATAGGCAGGGTGAGAAGAGAGAGAGAGAGAGAAGAGAGAGAGAGAGAGAATGGGTGCATTAGGGCCTCCAGCTGCTGCAAACTCCAGACATGTGCAACCCCTTGTGCATCTGGCTTACATGGATCCTGGGTCCTTTGGCATTGCAGGCAAGCACCTTAACTGCTAAGCCACCTCTCCAGTGGCAGTGGCAACCCTTAATGGCAAAGTGACTAATCTCAACTCCTTGAGCATATTGACATCACTGTGACATCTTTGCACAGTTATTTGTGTCAAATGACTCAATGGGATTAAACAAAGAATTAGAGCTATTATTTCAAATAGCTTTCAGACATGAACAACCTCTTCATTAAGAGGTTTTTTTTTTTTTTTTTTTTTTTTTTTTTTTTTTTTTTTTTTTGAGGTAGGGTCTTGCTCTGGCTCAGTCTCACCTGGAATTCACTATGTACTCTCAGGGTGACCTTGAACTAACAACAGTACTCCTATCTCTGCCTCCCAAGTGCTGGGATTAAAGGCGTGCACCATCATACCTGGATTGTTTGTTGTTTTTTTTTTTTGAGATAGGGTATTGCCCTAGCCCGGCTGACCTGGAATTCACTATGTATTCTCAGGGTAGCCTCAAACTCACTGTGATCCTCCTACCTCTGCCTTCAGAGTGTTGAGATTAAAGGTGTATGCCATCATGCCTGGCTTCATTAAAGGGTTTTTTTTTTGTTTGTTTGTTTTGTTTTAAGTTGGCCTAACTGTGAGATTATCTCACAATTCTAACAGAATGGATGAGTAGATAGATAGGTAGATAGACTGATAAAGCAACTCTTCTATAATCTCAGCACTCAAAAGGCCAAAGCAATAGGATTGTGAGTTTGAATTGATGTTGATCCTGGGCTACAATAACAAGATTCTATTTCAAAATGAATATATATATATATATATATATATATATATATATATATATATACATAGACTCTGGGTCTAGGGAGATGACTCAGTGGTTAAAGGTGCTTGCTGGCTGGAAAGATGGCTTAGTGGTTAAGGTGCTTACCTGCGAAGCCTAAGGACCCAGGTTTGATTCTCCATGTCCCACATAACCCAGATGCACATGGTGGCACATGCGTCTGGAGTTCATTTGCAGTGGCTAGAGGCCCTGGCACATCTGTTCTCTCTCTCTTTCTATCTTCCTCTCTCTCTGTCTCAAATAATTTTTTTTAAAGGTGCTTGCTTATAAAGTCTGTCAGCCTAGGTTTGATTCCCCAGCATCCATATAAGGCCAGATGCATGCATGGTACTTATGTGCCCCCCAGACAAATAAATAAATTAAAACAATAACTTAAAACTCAAGTATTGAGGGGCTGGGGTGATGGCTCAGAAGTTAAAGGCACTTGTTTGCAAAGCCTGTCAGCCCAAGTTTGATTCCCCAGCACCCATGTAAAACTAAATACATGCATGGGCACTTGTGCAACCCCCCCACATACATACCTATGTACACACACAAGTTAATTAATTTAAAAACTCAAATACTGAGAAACACTTAGTAGAGGTTTGTTACTTACTAGTCAAATTCCACTAATAACAAGACTAGAACTCAAACCTAAACCTTCCAAACCCCTGTAAGAGTCCAATTAAATTTTAACTAACACAATAATCTGAAAGTAGGCACCTTAGTATAACAGGAGTTAATACATGGAAGGTATAGACATTCTCCAATGATATTGTAAGTGTGCTTTTCTGTTTTCTGTGCAGTCTAAACATGGTCAAGGCTAATAGTGACACTAAATGTTATGGAAATTCATTGATTATATAGCTCATGTTTCTAAATGTAGCCAGTTTTTATTTCAAATCAAAATATATTTAAATTTTTTTCTAGGAAAGGCTTTCAGAACAAAAAAGGTCATTTTGTTTCCCTCCTATAGTGAAATAAAAGCAAAAAGGCTATCACAACATGCATGTGCATGCACACACACATAAATCAAGTATTACAAAGGTTTATTTTAAGATAGCTTTTCAAAGTAATTTAAAAGCAACTCATAGGTACTGGAAATAATATTGAAAGACTTTGGGAAGTGGCTGGGCCTTTCTTCAGACTGTTTGTCAATAAGCAAGATAAGTTAGTGGATGAAAATAGCCTTAAGAGGTCAATGGGCAATTTACTTAGAAGCAATGTGGCCACTAGACCAATAGTCTCCAGCCTAGGGAATCATCTAGTGATTCTAAAATGAGAGAAGTAATTTGCATGCTTGGATTAAGACAACGACGAAAATCAGAGCACTGATATGACAACTATTTCTAAAAACATCTCCAGATAGCCCGTGGTTACAGCTGATTGCTAGTGGAAGTACAAAATATCTCTCAAAATAGCATCATGACCCCTATGGAGCTGTGGTTTGAACAAATAAATGTAGCACCCCCCAAAAGACCATGTGTCAAAATCTTGGCTCTCAGGGTGGTCCTGTTGTGAGGTGCCATGGGCCTTTAAGAGGCAGAACTTAGTCCATTGAAGCTGTGCCCCTAAAGGGGACCACAAGCCACCTGGGTCATCATCACTCTCTTCTTCCTGGCTTGTGAATTATCTGCTGCAACAAGTATGTCTCTCTCTCTCTTTCTCCTTTCTTTTGGTTTTTTTTTTTTTTTAATTTTTTCCTGATTATTTATTTATTTATTTATTTATTAGATACAGAGAGAGGGACACGGAGTGAGAATGGGCACACTAGGGCCTCTAGCCACTGCAAACGAACTCCAGATGCATGTGCCACCATGTGCATCTGGCTTATGTGGGACCTGGAGAATCAAACCTGGGTCTGTAGCCTTCGCAAGCAAGCATCTTAACCACTAAGCCATCTCTCCAGCCCATCTCTTTCTCCTTTCTTTGTCTTTGCTTTTCACCCTCTTTCCCTCCCTACACCTTCATTTTTCTTTTCTTTTTCTTTTTTTCTTTCTTTTTTTTTTTTTTTTTTTTTTTTGGTTTTTCAAGGTAGGGTCTCACTCTAGGCCAGGCTGACCTGGAATTCACTATGGAGTCTCAGGGTGGCCTCGAACTCACGGCAATCCTCCTACCTCTGCCTCCCAAGTGCTGGGATTAAAGGCATGTGCCACCACGCCTGGCTTCACCTTCATTTTTCAACAGGGTCTTATGTAGCACAGACTGGCTTCGCCTCAAACTCCACTGTAGCTATGGCTGGCTGCTTGAACTCCTCATCTTCCCAAGTGCTGGGATGACAGATGTGAACCACCACCCCCAGGCAAACCTTTATTGTATTTTATTTTTTGGTTTTGGGATAGAGTCTCATTCTATCCCAGGCTGACCTGGAATTCACTATGTAGTCTCAGGGTGGACTCAAACTCACAGTGATCCTCCTACCTCTGCCTCCAGAGTGCTGGGATTAAAGGCGTGCACCACCACGCCTGGCAAAACCTTTACGCTTTATAAGTTAATTAACTCATGTATTTCATTATAGTAATGGAAAACTGACTAATGCACTTGGTTACACTTTAATAAGAAATTCTACAATTCATATGTCTAATACATCAAAATAGGTTTGTTCCCCTGTCATCAAATAAGAATAGCAATGTATGAGCATGGTGGCTCATGCCTTTAATCCAAGCATTTAGGATTAGGTGGGAAGATCCTAATGAGTTCTAGGCCAGCCTGGGCAACAGAGTGAGTTCCAGATCAGCCTGGGCTAGAGTGAGACCCTGCCTCAAAAAAGCGGGGAGAGGCGCTGGTGAGATGATTCAGTGGTTACAGGCTCATGCTTCCAAATCCTGCTGGCTCTGTTCAAGTCTCCAGCACCCACATAAAGCCTCATGCAAAAAAGTAGTACATGGACTTGAGAAATGTCTTAGTGGTTAAGGCACCTGCTGGCAAAGCCAAAGGACCCAGGTTCAATTCTCCAGTATCCACATAAAGCCAGATACACAAGGTGGCACATGCATCTGAAGTTCATTTCCAGTGGCTAGAGGCTTAGGTGTTCCCATTCTCTATCTGCCTCTTTTTCTTTCTTTCTCTCAAATAAATAAATAAAGTATTTTTTAAAAGTGGTGCAGGGCTGGAGAGATGGCTTAGTGGTTAAGGTGTATGCCTGTGAAGCCTAAGGACCTAGGTTCGACTCTCCAGGTCCCATGTAAGCCAGATGCACAAGGTGGTGCATGCATCTAGAGTTAGTTTGCAGTGGCTGGAGGCCCTGGTGCACCCATTCTCACTCTTTCTCTCCCCCTCTCTTTGTCTCAAATAAATAAATAAAATGTATTTTTTTAAATAAAAAAGTGGTGCAAAGGTCTGGCATTCCATTTGCTGTGGCAAACCCTGGCATGTATATGCAGGTGCGTGCATGTGCACACACACACACAAATAAATTCTTTTTATATAAAAGAATTAAGCTTGGTATAGTGGTGTACACCTTTAATCTCAGCACTCAGGAGGCAGAGGTAGGAAGATCACTGTGAGTTCAAGGCCACCCTGAGACTACATAGTGAATTCCAGATCAGTCTGGGCTACAGCAAGACCCTACCTTGAAAAACCAAAAAAATAAAAAAGCCACTAATCTGAGGGGGAAAAAAACAGTATTGAAGAGCATGAACTCTGGAACTATTGAGTTTGAATCCCAACCTCTCCCCAAACCCCACCACATCTGATTTATAAACTGGGTTAGACCTGTGCTTGGCACAAAAAAAGTGCTGCATGAATATTTAATATGTGAATACATTTGCAAAATTAAAAAAATGAATTCAGGGGACTGGAGAGATGGTTTAGTGGTTAAGCACTTGCCTGTGAAACCTAAGGACCCCGGTTCGAGGCTCGATTCCCCAGGACCCATGTAAGCCAGATGCACAAGTGGCGCATGCATCTGGAGTTCCTTTGCAGTGGCTGGCGGCCCTGGTGTGCCCATTCTCTATCTATCTGCCTGTTTCTCTGTCTGTCGCTCTCAAATACATAAAAATAAACAAAAAATTTAAACAAATGATTTCAACAAACATAAGTGTACTAATTTTTTTAAAAAAATTTTGTTTATTTTTATTTATGAGACAGACAAAGAGGCAGATAGAGAGAGGGGGAGAGAGAAGGAGAGAGAACGGGTGCGCCAGGGCCTCCAGCCACTACAAACGAACTCCAGACGCGTGCGCCCCCTTGTGCATCTGGCTTATGGGTCCTGGGGAATCGAGCCTCGAACCGGGGTCCTTAGGCTTCACAGGCAAGCGCTTAATCACTAAGCCATCTCTCCATCCCCATAAGTGTACTAATTTTCCAGTTGCCTGGACAAGCTATTGATTCTAGAGCCTTCAAATATGAAGTTTTTTTTTTTTCCCAGTATACTCCAAAAACTAAAGAAATCTGTTCTCACTGGGCATGGTGGTTCACACCTTTCTTTAATCCCAGCACTCAGGAGGCAGAGGTAGGAGGATCACCAAGAGTTCGAAGCCACCCTGATACTACATAGTGAATTCCAGGGATCAGCCTGAGCTAGAGTGAGAGAGAGAGAGAGAGATAACCAATTCCAATAAGTGAACATTTAAGTTACCTGTAAGGAGGCACTTTGACTGTAGACAGCCTCCATTTGCCATCTTCTGAATTCCATTCAGAGAGATTTCAGGCTTGGCCTATAATCCCAGCCGTTGGGAGGCAGAGGCAAAAGGATCAGGCATTTGAAGCCATCCACAGCTACCTACTGAATTCTAGGCCAGCATGGGCTATAAGAGACGTCCCGAGAAACAAAAAGATTTCATACTGCACCTGACTCTGGAAAAGATAAGGTGCAGGCAGGAAAATACACTAACATATGAGCTGTTTGCTAGCATGTTCCTCCTTCCCAGGGGAGCTCTGTAACCTTTAAGGGGGCGTGTCGGACACTGAGATAGGAGGATCAGAGGCTGCTACAGGGTCTAGTTATGAGCCAAAAAGATGGGGCAGAGCTCTGAAAACAATTTTTCAAACTGTCAACCCAAGCTGTGTCCACACAGAGGACCCATGCCCTGTCAGCACAGTGGGGAATCAAAAAAACTGATGCTAAGATGTAAAATTCTGTAAGATGTGCTAAATACAAAGAAGCTCTTTTTAAACAATTTCCACTCCTAATGAAGAGGAGGAAAAAAGGCATGAAAGCAAGGCCTTTGTTCATTCTAGAAAGAAAGAGAGAAAGGAAGAGAACGAAAGAAAGAAAGAAAAGTCCTCTAAGGACATTAAGCTCAAATTAGACCAAGTTGTTTTTTGATATTTTATTTTTATTTATTTATTTGAAAGAGAGAGAGAGAAAGAGGCAGAGAGAGGGAGAGAGAGAGAATAGGCGTGCCAGGGCATCCAGCCACTGCAAATGAACTCCAGATGTGTGTGCCCCTTTGTGCATCTGGCTAACCTGGGTCCTGGGGAATCAAACCTGGGTCCTTTGGCTTTGCAGGCAAGCACCTTAACTGCCAAGCCATCCCTCCAGCACCCAAGTGTTTTTTTAATTGAGAACTTTAATGTATGAACATATTGCATATTGGTCATTTTCCTGTCAGGTTATACTCTTATGTTCCCTCTTTCCCACTCCCTCAAACCAAGATTTAAAAAAATTAATATTTATTTGAGAGTGAGAGAGAAAGAGGCAGATAGAAAGAATGGGCATACCAGGGCCTCCAGCCACTGCAAATGAACTACCGATGCATGCACCACCTGATACATCTGACTTATGTGGGTACTGGGGAATCGAACCTGGATCCTTTGGCCTTGCAGGCAAGCTTCTTAACCACTGAGCCATCTTTCCAGTCCAAGATAATTTTTAATTTTTTTTAATTTTTTAATTTTTAAAAAAATTTTTTTGCTCATTTTTATTTATTTATTTGAGAGCGACAGACAGAGAGAAAGAGGCAGATAGAGAGAGAGAGAGAATGGGTGCGCCAGGGCTTCTAGCCACTGCAAACGGAACTCCAGATGCGTGCGCCCCCTTGTGCATCTGGCTAACGTGGGTCCTGGGGAATCGAGCCTGGAACTGGGGTCCTTAGGCTTCACAGGCAAGCGCTTAACCACTAAGCCATCTCTCCAGCCCTGTTTTTAATTTTTTTATTTTAGCGAGATCACGCATGAGAGAGAGAGAGAGAGAATATGAGAATGGGTGTGCCCAGGCCTCCAGCTATTGCAAATGAATTCCAGAAGCATGCACCACCTTGTGCATCTGGCTTTATGTGGGTACTGGGGAATTGAACCTGTTTCCTTTGGGTTTGTAGGCAAGCATCTTAACCTCTGAGCCATCTCTCTATCCCTAATATAAAAATTTTTGACTTGGGCTGAAGAACTGGCTTAGCAGTAAAGATGCTTGCCTGCAAAGTCTAAGAACCTAGGTTTGATTCCTCAGGACCCACATAAAGCTAGATGCACAAAGTGGCGCATAGTTCTGGAGTTTGTTTGCAGTGGCTGGAGGCCCTGGCACACCCATTTTCTTTTTCTTTCTACTTTTTCTATCTCTCAATTATCTGTCTTTCAAATAAATAAAATATTAATTTTTTTTTCACTTAATCCTTTTCAAGTGCTAAACTCTTACATGTACCAAGATGCACTTTCCCTAAGAGCCGAAACACCCACGTATTAACTTATCACTTAAACTTGAATGTGTGCTTTGGTATTCCAGACCATTACTTCTATTGTTTATGTAGTCTATCTGCCTTATCGTGATTTTTGGAAAAAGTAATCTTTTTTTTCACTTATAGGCAGGTTTCTTCCAAAGGTAAACCTATGGCATAACTTCATCTAAATTTCCAATAACTAGTGTTTAGAGCCGTTCATGATTACTACTTCTATTTAAACTCAGTGATCACAGAAACCCATAACTGGTAAGTGTTGGCAGACCAGATCTCTGTTGAATTCCATTTGCTGTTCCAATACTTCTCCATTGACCCATTCTGCCCGCCACGGGACAAAGGCCTCACCAAGGAGCTGACAGAAAGTTCAGCGCCATTATTTCCAGTGTCTGTTTCCTTAAAGACTTTTATTGCTTCTACACTGCTTAAGTGACAAAAAAGCTTGTGTAAATTGGTGTCTAAAACACTCATGTGATCAAATTTATGTCACTGGAAACCCAGACAGTGCTGGTTTCTTCCTATCAATGTACAGGGTTATTTCCAATTTAACACGATTTTCTCACCAATATGATGTCAATGACTTAGTTTTTAAGAATTATTTGACAGATAGAAAGAGGGAGAGGGAGAGGGAGGGAGCATATGGGCATGCCAGCCACTGCAAACGAACTCCAGACACATGTACTACCCTGTGATCTGGCTTACATGGGTACTAGAGAAGCAAACCTGGGTCCTTGCACTTTGCAAGCAAGTACCTTAACCGCTAAGCCATCTCTCCAGCCCCCCCCCCCTTTTTTTTCTTTTTTAAGGTAGGGTCTCACTCTAGCAGGGCTGACCTGGAATTCACTCAGTAGTCTCAGGGTGGCCTTGAACTCGTGGTGATCCTCCTACCTCTGCCTCCCGAGTGCTGGGATTAAAGGCGTGCACTACCATGCCTGGCTTCTAGCCCTCATTTTAAAAAAATATTTTAAAAATGCATTATTAGAGAATGAGGCAGTTAAAAAGAATGGGCACACCAGGGCCCCCAACCACTGCAAAATAACTCCAGACACATGCATCACCTTGGGCATCTGGCTTACATGGGTACTGGGGAATTGAACCTGGGCCCTTAGGCTTCGCAGCCAAGTGCCTTCACTGCTAAACCATCTTTCCAGCCCAAAATGACTCATTTTAAAGGTGAATTTAACTCAGTTTTTAAGAAAACCTATCTTTACCAACACCCTACAATGACACACTATCATTAATCCTTAGAAGCCTCCAAACCAGGTTGGCTACACTTGCAGAAAACGTAATCTGTAAACACTTTATGGGGAAGAGAAGCAACCTGAATAGTAAGAGCTATACTACAGACAATGCCTCGACTTTAAGGACGAGAAATCAGGCTTAAATCTCTTAAGGTTAGGCAAGTTGCTTTGTTCATATTTTCTGGCCAATTCATCTCCCAACAACAACAAAACAACAACAAAACAAAAATAGAAATGGGGCTGGAGAGATGGCTCAGCAGTTAAAGGCACTTGCTTGCAAAACACGAAGCCCTGGGTTTAATTCTCCAGTACCCATGTAAAGCCAGATGCACAAGGTGGCACATGTGTCTGGAGTTATTTGCAGTGGCACTATGCCCTAGTGTGCCCATTCTCTCTCTGCTTACAAATAAAAATATTTAAAAATAAAAAAATGATCCTGTGGTTTCCCTCTTCATGTACATTTCTAACAAATGCTCTACAATTAGATGAATTCATTCACTTGACTTTCTCCTATATGTCAGTACATGTAGAAACGTGCTCTAAAATAGGGCTTACCAGCCTTAATATACCACCATGAGGAACAATGAAGGTCACTAAAAATTAGCTGCTCCAGGCATTGTCAGGCTACCTAATTATGGTAGGACAACTTTTTGTTTTTTGAGATAGGGTTTCACTCTAGCCCAGGCTGACTTGGAATTCACTAGGTAGTCTCGGGTTGGCCTTGAACTCACAGCAATCCTCCTACCTCTGCCTCTACCTCTGGGATTAAAGGCGTGCGGCACCATACCCGGCATACCTTTTGTCTTTTGTTTTTTTTTTTTTTTTTTTTTTGAGACAGTCTCATGGAGCCCAGACATCTTCTGATCCTCCTGCCTGTACCTCTCGAGTGCTGGGGTCACAGCATGCACGGCCATGCCTGGTTTCTGCAATGCTGAGGATCCAGTCCAGAGCTTCATGCACACTAGGCAAGCATTCTGCTTCCTGCGCTACGCCCCAGCCCTGGCAGGTCAACTTTTTATGTGCACACTCTTACCTGAGGCGGGCAAAGCCTCTGCTTTCCATTATTTCCCTGGACTCCAGGAGTCAGAGCTCCCTTTGTCACTAGC
Organism: Dipus sagitta; assembly: GCA_036346955.1. Classification (NCBI taxonomy): domain Eukaryota; kingdom Metazoa; phylum Chordata; class Mammalia; order Rodentia; family Dipodidae; genus Dipus; species Dipus sagitta. The sequence continues at coordinate 871,443 of CM070778.1, read as the reverse complement.
ATTTAATACCTACCTTCAGCCACACACCTTCACAAAGGTTGAAAAACAAAGACCACACAATAGGCACTTTTAATTTTAAAGAATTTTAATACAAACTTAATATAAACTATTTCAGTCCCTCTTAACATGTAAGACACTGACTCAAAATACTTTTATACCGTTTTTTTCAAGTATTGCACAATATAGGTACAAAATTAATATTTACGATTACATTTTCTTCCATAATATATAGCAAAAATCTTTAAACCTTTAACAGAAAATACATTTTTTTTGAAAAAGCAAATATTCGTACATTTTAATTCCACCACTAAAGGAATATCCTGTACACAATTTTCAGAATAGTTGATGTCTTTAAGATGGATATTTTACAATTTCAGTAAAAAAAATACAACATGAAGCTGCTGCCGTCACAGGTCACTGTAGTAAAAAGATATAAATGCAATACCATGTCGTAGAAACAATATATATATCCTCTGATATTTTACAAACTTTGTACTAAATTAAATTATACAATTAGAAAAGACCAATAAACCCACTTATTAGTGCCAATTTTTTATTAAAAAAAAAAAACCAGCCATGTCCTTGCTCTATCTTAAATACTGTAAGAGGCCATATCTGAGAGTATACTTTAAAATATACAGTCAGTATAAAATAACTTTGTGCTTGGTTGGCAAATGAAAAATGATGCATGTTTTATTTCTGTAACCAAGCTTGAATGTGTCCTTACTAGAAGCTTAAAAAAAAAAAATCTCAAGGAGGTGAATAAAGGTCCCCCTTGGGCCGGTGCATTTTAGCTTGTATGAGACATTCTTTCTCTCTCTCTCCATTTGTTGGTTTTTTTTTTTTTTGTTTGTTTTGTTTTGTTTGTTTTTTGTTTTTTTAGTTAGCCATAACAGGCTGGAATTGCTGGTTAGAATACTGCATGTTATTTAAGCTAAAATTCAAGCCATCTACAAACGACTTCTCGTTGAGGCCTCCATAGGCCGCAAACACATCAAAGGCATTACTGTACTGGAGAGAACTGAGGTTAAGGGGACTGTCACCTGGGAACATTCCATTGGTACTACTACCTTGACCCTGCATGTTAGGAAAAATAAACTCCTTGGCATTGGGGGAGAGAGCGGAGGTTTTCTGCTGCTGCTGCTGCTGCTGCTGCTGTGGTGGCGGGGGAGGAGGTGGTGGCTGGGACGGAGGCTGCGGCTGCGGCTGTTGCTGCTGCGGCTGCTGCTGGCTGCCCAGGCCCAGCCCATACAGAGAGTGCATTGAGGAAGAGATGGCTTTCTGCTTCAGGAGGTCATTCACATTCAGGCCAAGGTTGATTGGAGAAGTGCGTGCAACCTTGTTGCTCCGGCCACTGTTCTTCATTTTGGTAGAGCCGAACTTGGTGGCAGCAAAAGTGGCAGTGGTAAAGGTTAAAGGCTGAGTGGACCGGGGCATGAAGGTAGGGCTGACAGCAGCAGAGTGACCAAAGGGAGGCGATGGAGAGCTGGACACTGATGAGGCTGGATCACTTATGGGCATGAAAACCTGGGCCTCGGGGTTAAAGCTGTTTTTGATCTCCTTATCCAACTCGCATCCGTTTTCATTATTATCATCCACATAAAGCACCTTCACTGGCCCCTTTTCGCCAATCTGGTAGGAAACCTCAAACGGGTCGATCCAGACGCTGAGATCCTGTGGCAGATTGCCACGGACATCATCAATGTCCAAACCACTCTCTTTGGATGCCTGTTCAATCACAGGGTCCACTTTCTCCCCTACGTGGATGCATCTAAACCCTGATCCTCTGTATGGCTTTTCAGGGTACCAGTGCCCTTCATATTTCTTCTTCAGAAGTCTCTCAAGTTCTTCACCGAAAATGTTGACACGTCTCCTGGGAAGCTTATTGTACAGGTATGAAATAATAAAATTTAGTGCTACTTGGATTTCAAGCTGCATAGCTGCTATGCCACAAAAGTTAGGTTTGTTTCAACTCTTCACCAAAAAAATATAAAATAAAATAAATATCAGTTTGTGGCAGAGAAACAAATTCTCAAAGTGCTGGTATTAGATTATTCTTCACCTTGTGTGGTCTTGTTCCTTTAAGAAAACAAAAGCAAACATGTCCAAATAAGATCATTGTTGTACCACAAGACCTTTGAAAATTTACCCAGTGTAATTTCACTTTTGTATGTTAGGAAGCATATAGAAAATATAATCAGTACTAAACACAGGAATAGATAGAAAATTGCTCATGTAAGTCCCAAACTCTCATGGAAAACAGATTTATAGTTAAAAACAGTAGTCTTTAACCTCTACTACTGACTGTTTCTCAACAGCGTTTCAGAGGAACGGTGTCTTCAGAGCGTGTATTCTTTTCCTCAACAGTCACAAGGACACTTACTAGAAACTGCTTTCTGCGTCCCCCTCACACCCCCACCCTCACACTCATATGCCACTTACAGAAGCTGGTCATTCATTTTTCTTGCTATTCACCAACTTAGAAGTGAATTCTGGATTTCAGTTTATTTTGAATGTATCATGGTTAAATCTGCTCTATGTTAGACATTTGGAAATTTGAGTAGCTAACGAAAACTAGTTTGATTTTCAAAGTGCACAGAATTTAAGTTAAGGGTACTAAATGAAATGTCACCCTGGTAAATGATAATTATGAAACAAATTATCCCCCATGGTTATGGTCTTAATATATCAAAGGCCCACAATATAGTAACTGCACCTCTCGGTGCTTTTTTCTTTTCAGCGTTTTTCTTTCCCAGTATAACAAAAACCACCGCCCATTTCAAAACTCTTGTTATTTTGTGTAATGGACAGGGTTTAGGGTTTCTCAGTTTGACGTTTTTTTAAAAAAAAATTTAAACCACCTCTTCCCCTCTCACGATAAAGCAAACAGCCCGGAGAGAGGCATGTATGATAAGGTCGACCTTTAAACGTTTGCTGGGTCAGCACTGGGTGGGGATAAGAAAAGATCAAGGGCAAACAGAAGGTATTTCCAAAGGAGATCTATTTGTACACTGAGGTGCAGAAAAAGGACATTTAAGAAAATCAAGTTGGTGTTCATCCGTCTGTTCCATTTTCCATGTGAGTGGTGACAAAGGGTATAGGATCCCTTGCTTGTCCCCTGGAACTCCACTTTCCAAAGCCCCAACCAAAAGCCCGAGAGCCGGGCCAAGGCAGCTGATTAAGCTCCATTGCTTGAAGGTGCAGCCGAGCGAAAATTCAGGCTTCCGTGGAAGGTAGTTTGGAAAGCAACGCCTTGAAGACGGGGCTGTGAAGAATTACATAAACAGCCACTTGGGTCTCATTAGATTTCTGCTCACAGCCCCGGGAGCCTGAGCGCTACAGGCGGCGGCAGTAACGCCAGCCAGAGGGGGTGCATGAGGAGGAGGAAGAGTACGAGCTCGCTCCGGGAGGAGGAAGAGCAGAAGGGCCCCCGGGAAACCGAGAGACCGGCTCCCGGTGCCCGGGCACGCTGGCAGGTCGCGGCGCCGGCCGCAGCCGGGTCAGCCGCTCCCCTCCCCCGCCGTAACCTGACCCGCCGCTCCCCCCTCCTCCGCCGCTCCCGGCTCCTGGGTCCCGGCCAGCGCCCCGGAGCACCGGTGCCCTCCCCTCCCCTCCCCGGGCACCAGGTCCGGCTTCGTCGGTCCCCGACCCCGAGGAACCCCAGCGCCCCTTTCGCCTGCCCGCGAGGTCACCGCTCCTCCCGAGCGTCCCCAACCCCGTGGACTCCGCCTCCCCACCCCCGGCCAGCTGGGCCCGGGCTGTCCCGTCGTCGCCGGTCACCCGCCGGTGGCCCCCCCTTGGAGCCGCTCCCCTCTCCAGTCCCGGAGGACCGCCTCTCCGCAGCCCGCGACGCCGCCGTCCCCGAGGCCCGGGGCTCCGTGGACGCTGCAGCCCCCTCCCTGGATGCCTCGGCCGGGCTCGGGTCTCCCGGTCACCTCCACTGGCCCCTCCCCACCCTCGCCTGCCCGCCGCCCCGCGGTACTTACGGGCTGCTTGGGGACTGCGTCGGTCACGGAGCCCGCGGCTGGGCGGTGGAGAAGGGGCGGCAGGGCGGGGGCGCGGGAGGAGGGTCGCGCGCGAGCGGGCGAGGGAGCCGGGTGCGAGACGTCGCCACCGCCGGACGGAGAGGCCTGTCGAATGGGGGGGCCCGGGGAGTTTCAGGGCTCGGGCTTGGGGTGCTGAGGCACCCGGGAGGAGGAGGAGGAGGGGAGAGGATCAGGCGAGCGCGCTCACTCCACACAGCCCGGTGCCCCGGCCCAGCGTCCCGGTACCGCACCCACTCCGCGCCGGGCCAGAGCTTCGCTCCTTCTGCTGCGGCGCGCGCCCCGCCTCTCGTTTTATATCCTCCTCCCAGCCCCCATCCTCCGTGGGGGTGCGCGCGCCCGCCCGCCCGCCCGCGTCACACTGCTCCGGGCGGCGTAACCATTCCCCGCCCTCCCGCTCCCCGCACCCCGCGCCCCGAGCCTCTCCTCCCCGCCTGGCTCCTCCCCTGCCCTGCCCCCCGACGCCATTGGCCAAGTCCCGCCTGCCCATGTCCTGACGGCAGTGGACAGCCGAGCTGGGAGGACCACACACCCCCTTTGGGGGAGGGGAGGTGTTCCGAAGTAGCCAATGAAAGGACGACTCTGGCTGCCTGTAGGCGGGATTAAGCGAAAACTTGGAAAGGGATTGGCGGAGAGGGAGCACGGGGTGGGACGGCTGGACGCGCTCGGTGCAGGCGCAGCGCGCTGGCGAGGAAGACGGGGAGAGGAGACAGAGAGAGGAGGGGGAGGGGAGCGGAGCAGGTGGCGACGCGGCGCCGTGGGGGGGGGGGACCGGGAGGAGGAGGAGGCCAAGGCTCCGAGAGGGAGGGAGGGAGGGGCGGAGGGAGGGGAGAGGACACGGAACATGTTCCATCCGAGTGGGACTGTTGTGGTCGAGGAAAAATCCCACTCGTGGACGGGCCACCGCGTCGGTCTCCAAGGCACTCCCAGGGGTGTCTGCAGACCGGGACTCGTGCGCCCCCGATTCACGGACGAACTATTCATCCCGGTCGGGCCCAGGCCAACTGCCACCCAGAAGTGGCAACTGCAGAACCCAAAGCTTGTCGTGCAGGGTTGGGAGGGGGCGGGGAAGGGAGACCTCCTGGCTGCAACCTCCTGCCCAGGTGACAGTTTAACTGCCTCCGCGGTCCCTTCGCAGACTTCCCCCCCACCCCCGGCAGCAGCAGCTCCGAGATGGAGGTGGCTTGAAGACCGTAAGATGAATCATAGTTTATTCCAAATGCCCCAGGCCGAGCCTTCGTGCCCAGGGTGTGGCGACTCGATGTCAAACTGCCTATCTTGAATATGGGTGCAAAGAAAAAAAAGAAAGAAAAGAAAAATAGGTGCATGTCAAAAGGGTTTCACACGCGTGCACAGAATAAACACGGTGCCTTCTTGTGACAGGACGAAGCGAATTTGGGGGCTGAACTGTGTATGTGACGGGTGTCTAGGGAGTGGGGAAGGAAAGGGGACTCGAGGGGCGCGGGTCGGCGCCTTTTTCACAACCTGCAGCAGGGGAATACAAGTTACATCGGGAGTGGAACGGGGCGTTCCTCTCTGCTAAAAATATTACTCACAGGTAGCAACGACGCCTGATTGGCCACGCTGGACCTAAGCAGCCAGGCGATTGGCTATCTGGTATCCAGGAGACGGACGTCAAACTCGGACTGGGAAGAGGGGAGAGAAAGTCGGGGGAGGCAGAGGAGAGGGGGGCGGTTCTAACGTGGGGAGGGGGGGGAAGCGAAGCGATGAATGAACCGCCTATCGCCCGGCCTGCTCCTTCCTGGTCCTCGGCACGCTGGCAGCCTCCGCTCCGTGGAAAAACACCGGGCGTGGTGCCGCCTTCCCCTCGGAGCCGAGCCGGGGGCCGGCATCTTCCACCTGCCTGCGCTCGGGAAGTGAAGCCGCCGCTCACCGCGGGCCCGCCGGGGTGCACGGGGCGGCTCCTCCGCCAGACCCCTGCGTCGGCGAGAGACACGTTGTGGTTGTGGGTTTAATGGACGCGGAATGTGCACGGAGTCTTTTCCAGTCCGACCGGCTGGCGCGATCCGGCCTCCTCTCTTAGAAGGAACCGCACGGAGAACGGGGTGGTCTCCAGTCTCGATGCGTGTGTGACTCGGGGGTGGGGGGTTGTGGAGTGGATTTGAGGGTGGGGACTAGTCAGGTGACCGATTTCAGGTCTGTTGTACAGATTCCGAAAACTCAAGGCAGCGTTTTAAGAACGGAGAAGTTGTCCTGCTCAAGAGACACTCTTCACATTGTCTTATTTTTCTTTTAGTATTTGACAAGAGTGGGATTGAACCTTGAAAACATGGCAAATGCTTAATGCTAAAAATGTTCCTTCCTCTGCATGAAATTATTCTTAATATAAACGTTCATCGTTTTCCTCTTTTTCTCATTTTGAACGTTTTCGCTTTTCTGTCATGATCATTCATTTTGTTTGTCACTCCAAATGAGTTAATTTTATAATTAGCTGAGCACAGAAATTGCAAGAATCTAGGTAAGATATTTTGGGAATGGCTTACCAAGAGAAACACTTGATTTTTCATGTGCCCCAGGAGCATAATTTTTTATCACTAGGCAAATAGTGTTAACAGTACCAAACGATATGAATTGCAGAACCATGTGTCTTGATTTGTAATTTGGAAAATATATCACTTTAATTAGAGAGCATATTAGGCTTGGCTGAGATTAAAATGTCTAACTAAAAATAGATGAATCAAATTTTTTTTCAAGCTTATCTCTACTTTTCAAGAATTCTCTAAAGGGAAGGCCTAATGTATTTTTTTTTCTTTCTGGATACCCCCAATCTGTAATCCCAGATATCAAATACTAGAGCAATTATTTGCAAGAAGCTGGTTAAACAACAACAGCAAGTTGACTTTCTAAGCCAGAGATGCAGGTGTTAGAAGTGTATGATTAGCTCGGGCATGGAGCCGCACAACTGCAAAACCCAGTACTCAGGGGTTGAAACCCAAGATCACAAGTGCAAGGCCAGCCTGGGCTATGCAGTGAGTTCCAGGTCAGCCTGAGCTGCGTGGTGAGATTCTGTCTCAAAATCAAAAAGAGAAAAATGAGTTAATTCCAGCAGGTAAGAGGTGTCAAATCAAATATAAACACACACACATATGTCTGGTGACATTCTGGAAAAATTGCTTAAGTGTGGATATCAGGAGACTGGAGTTTTACCTCTGTTTTATCCATTTTCTCTCTATAAAGCAGGGTGGTATTAGATCAACTCCAATTTTTCCAAAAAATCCACATTTAAAACCTGATGCCTATAACAAATAATGCAGCTCTTTTCCAAATAGACTGCAAATAAAAGTCACAAGGTATAAAATTGTTTCTCTTTCTCTTTTCTAAGTCTGTGTATGTAGCACAGGCTAGCCTCAAACTTGCTGCCTTAGCCTCAGGAGTGGTAGGGTTACAGGCTTACACCACCACACATAGCTTAAAATTTCTTTTTTTTTAAATTTTTTTTATTTATTTTTATTCACTTGAGAGAGAGAGAGAGAGACAGAGAATGGGTGCTCCAGGGCCTCTAGCCACTGCAAATGAGCTGCAGATGCATGTGTCACCTTGTGCATCTGGCTTATATGGGTCCTGGGGAATTGAGCCTGGGTCCTTTGGCTTTGCAGGGTAATACCTTAACCGCTGAGCCATCCCTCCATCCCTAAAATTTCTTTTATTCAAGGCTGGGGAGATGGCTCAGATGGTATAGTGCCTGCAGCACAAGCAATGGAAACTTGAGTTTGAATCCCCAGCACTAATGAGTCTGCAGGAGGATCTCTGGGGAATGCTGGCTAGCTAGTCTAACCCAGTCGGTGAGCTCCAGGTTGAGTGAGAAATCCTGTCTCAAGAAATAAGGTGGAGAGAAATAGACAAGATCTTATATCAACTTCTGCCTTAACATACACACAATTTCTTTTTATCCAAGTCTTACACTTTACAGTACCCCTTTTATAGCTAATTACAGCTTAACATCCACTTTAGAATTATGTAGCAAGAGCAGAATGCTAAATGATGGCTTAGATTTCTAGAGAAAAAGGATTGGCTATCAGGCTCCAAGTATTGCAATCAAGAGAGACTCCTTGCTGGGTGTAGTGGCAAATGCCTATGATAGGCAGGAGGATGGAAAGTTCAAGGCCTGCCTGTGCTACAAAGTGAGGTGAAGGCCAACCTGGCAACTTAGTGCGATCCTGTTTCAAAATGAAAAGCAAAAGGAGGCCTGGCACTATTGGTCAGTGGAAGAGCACTTGCCTAGCACGAGGAAGGACTTAGGTTCAATCAGTAGTATGAAAACGAAAAGATGAGCCAGGCATGGTGGCGCACGCCTTTAATCCTAGCATTTGGGAAGCAGATGTAGGAGGATTGTTGTGAGTTCAAGGCCACCCTGAGACTATAGGGTGAATTCCAGGTCAGCCTGAGTTAGAGTGAGACCCTACCTCAAAAAACCAAAAAGAAAAGAAAAGAAGATCCCTCTTCCTGAGTAAGGGATGGTCGCAGGAAACCTCACACCTTGAAAGTCATGGAGGAGTGTCTACAATAAAAACACTTTCTTGGTAAACAGATAATGCTTGATAAATAATGCCCCAAATCATTCTAAAATACAGTTCTGGTTTTTTTTTTTTTTTTTTTTTTTTTTTTGGTTTTTCAAGGTGGAGTCTCGCTCGCTCTAGCCCAGGCTGACATGGAACTCACTATGTAGTTTTAGGGTGACCTCAAACTCACGGTACTCCTCCTACCTCTGCCTCCCAAGTGCTGGCATTAAAGGCGTGCACCATGACGGCCAGTTTAAATTACAGTTCTTTGTTACACACACACACACACACACACACACACACACACCCCTCATCTTGATACATGAGAAAGAACCATCCTAAACTTTCTAGTGTTTCTCCTGCTTTCTTGTAAGCAGAAACAAGGTACTGGAGAATGGCCATCACTCAGTTTATTTACTAAGGGACATTGCACTTGTACAGCATCGACCTTTTACCTTTATTTTAAAATAAGGCAATGTACAAATAAAATGTTCTTATTATTGTTACTTATTTCTCTTTAGGCAGTTGTGTAACACGAACCATGACATACACATTTTTTTCAATTGTTTTATTTAAGAGAGATCCAGAGAGAAGGAGGCAGACAGAGAGTGAGTACAGGCATACCAGGGACTCCTACTACTCCAAATGAACTCCAGACACGAGTTACTTTGTGCATCTGGCTTTACATGGGTACTGGGTAATTGAACCCAGGCCATCAGGCTTTGCAAACAAGTGCCTTTAACCACTCAGCAATCTCTCCAGCCCAACATACACATTTTTAAATTAATTTAAAAAACAATTTGTCTCTGTGTGGTGGTGTACCAGAGTAATCCCAGCACTGTGGAGGCTGAGGTAGGAGGATTTTGAGTTCCAGTCAGCTTGAAATACATAGCGAAGCTCTACTTCAAAGTAAAGCCTGGGTTTGATGGTGCTTGTCTTTAATCCCAGCAATTGGGAGGCAGAGATAGGAGGATCTCTATGAGTTCGAGGCCAGTCTGAGATTACATAGTGAATTCCAGGCCAGCTTAAACTATAGCGAGACCCAACCTCAAAAAAAAAAAAAAAAAGCAAATAAAAATTATATGCTAGACATGGTGGTAGATACCTATAATTCCAGCACTTGGGAAGCTGAAGCAGGAAGATCTCAAGTTTCATGTCAGCCTGGACTGCAATAGTGAGGATCAATGTCAAAAATTACAAAGCAAGCCGGGTGTGGTGGCGCATGCCTTTAATACTAGCACTTGGGAAGCAGAGGTAGGAGGATCGCCGTGAGTTCGAGGCCACCCTGAGACTCCATAGTGAATTCCAGGTCAGCCTGAGCTAGAGTGAAACCCTACCTCGAAAAACCAAAAAAAAAAAAAAAAAAAAAAAAAAAAGTTACAAAGCAATCATTGAGTTTTTACACCATTTCTTTCCTAATCATTTCTCCAAGGAAGGCAACGCACTTGTATCTGAGGAAACCTCACTGTGGTTTCCTGTAGTTTCTACCCGAGTTTGTAGAAGGGTCCATGCCTTCTCCAGAACAGACTGGGACACAGACATGTGTAATTAAGAGACAACTAGGTAATGAGCAAACCTATCTATCTGGAACAAGCAATTCCACTGAAGGAACCTAGGCTGCAAGGAAAAGCCTCCTTTAACTTAACTCCCTTCCTATTATCATGATGATCAAAAGTCTCAGCCGAGCCTTGACATGACTTTCCATTAGCCAAGGACGAGACTCGTGATTTCAGCCAGAGATTACAGTGCCGATTCTAGGAGTGGAACAGTGTTCAAGGCATTCTCGGTACAAAGAACATTTATTTAAAGTCCTCTGTGAGCACATGTTGTAGAGTACTTTAAATACATCTCAAGCATGGCTTGCATATGTTATTATGTAGCGCTGCTTGCTAAAATAGAATAGAGTTATATACAACCAATTGTGGCCGACACCGGTGTGAGCTCACCCGATTCCCAGGCTTCCTCCACCTCCCCGAGCTTCCTGAGTACAGAGGCCTTAGAAAGACAGTGTCTCCTTTCCCAGGCTTCATTGCAGCAGTCTTAGCATTGTGACACTGTCCTACCAAAGACACCCGTTGCAGTTACCTTCTTCTTCTTCTTTTTTTTTTCAAGGTAGGGTCTCGCTCTAGCCCAGGCTGACCTGGAATTCACTATGTAGTCTCAGGGTGGCCTCGAACTCATGGCGATCCTCCTACCTCTGCCTCCCTGAGTGCTGAGATTAAAGGTGTGCGCCACCACGCCCGGCTACAGTTACCTTCTTGTTGCTGGCACAAAGCATCCGACCACAAGCAGCTGGTGAGAGGAAAGTTTTGTTTTGTTTTGTTTTGTTTTAAATCTTGGCTTACGGTCTGAGGGGAAGCTCTGTGACGGCAGGGGAAAGCATGGTACGACTAGGAGCTGGACATCACCTCCTTGCCACAGCAGGCAGGTATCAGAAGCAGGAGAGTGAACCCGATTCTTGCGAGGAAGACCTGGCTGTAACACCCCTAAGCTTGCCCCCAAATACCACACCTTCTCCAGAAAAGCTCTACCTCTCAAACTGACATCAGCTAGGGACCAAGCATCCAGAACACACACATTTATGGGAGAACATCTGATTCAAACCAACACAACACCCCAAGTTCAGCCAGAATGGGCTTGGAGAGAGCTTTGCTCTTTGTATCAAAGGGGTTTGCTCCAGGTACCACTACTGCATAACAAGCTATCCCAGACACCCACCATCATGGTAGAAAACACCCACGGTATTACACTTGTCACCTTATAGGTGAGGCATGTATAAGGGCACAAGGAGACACATGGCTTGGTTATGCTCCACAGTGACTAGAATCTCAGATGGGAAGACTCAGGTATGCAAGCATTCTCGGGGGCAGATCTGTGCAATGGAACATTCTCTAAAGATAGAAATGGGCTCCATTTGTGCTGTCCAATATGCTAGCCACATGGGCCACGAAGCCCATGAACTATGACCAGGATGGTCGAGGGACTGGATTTTAATGTCCCATTTTCATTCACTTTACATAGCCAGTTGAGGTCAGCGATGCCTGGGTGGGGCCATGCAGGTCTGCAGACTCTGTGAACACGGCTGGGCCCTGAGCTGAAATGACCCCAACTCTGTGCTCAGTTGGCACTGTTGCTGCCTGCCTCAACATTCCCCACAGGGCCTGGGCTTCGCATGGCATGGTGGCTGGTTTGAGATGAAGCATTCCAAGAGGGAGTTTTCAGAGAGTGAGTGTGCTGGGACAATCACGTGGAAGTAGCATGGCCTTCTATGACCCCATCCTCAGAAGTCACCAAGTACCCCTTCCACCACATGCCCATTGCTTGAGGTAATCGCAAGCTAGGCTCAAGGGCAGAGGATATAGTCCTCACCTCTCCAGGGAAATTGTCAAAGAATTTAGGCCTTTTGTTAAAATTCGGGAACTAGGCAGGGTGGTGCATGCCTGTAATCTCAGGATAGAGAAATTCAAGGCCAGCCTGGACTACTTCATAAGACCCTGTCTCAAAATCCAAGGGTTTTGGTGTAGATCCAAGGCTGGTGGTGGACATCAGCAGTAGAGTGCTTGCCTAACATGCACAATGACCTGGGTTCAATCTCTAGTACTACTAACATAAACAAATTAAATTAAATAGACACCGAAGCACGTCTACCCTCTTCTTGCCTTTGAGTGTGGATCTGAAGGGAGGAGTTTCATCAGTTTTCTTATAGGCATGAAAAAAAAAACGCAAGTTAATCACAGAGATAGAGGTCCTGACCAATATCAGTAGCTGCTTTGGGCTGCTTTACTTTTTTTTTTTTTTTTAATATTTTATTTTTATTTATTACAGAGAGAGAGAGAAAGAGAGAGAGAGAGAGAGAATGGACAGGCCAAGGCCTCTAGCCACTGCAAATGAACTCCAGACACAAGCGCCACCATATGCATCTGGCTTACGGTGGGACCTGGAGAATCGAACCTGGGGCCTTAGGTTTCACAGGCATGCACCTTAACCGCTAAGCCAGCTCTCCAGCCCTGCTTACTTTTAAATCACATGAAATGTCCTATGGCACCTGAAATTATCCCCAGTAAGAATGCCAACAGTAACAATATCTTTTAGGGAAACCTGATCTTGATTCTCAAAAGATCAAAAGAATTTTTTTTTCTAATATAAAATGTCAGACCTTATTTTTCATTACAAAACCTGGAAATGCTCATTGTAGAAAACTTGGAACACACAGGAAGAAAGCAAAACACCAGCCAGGTGTGGTGGTGCATGCCTTTAATACCCAGCACCAGGAAAGCTGAGGTGGAATTGCTGAGTTTAAAGTCAGCAAGGGCTACAGAGCAGTTCCAAGTTAGCCTGGGCTGGAGCAAGACCCTGCCTCCAAAAAGAAAAAGAGAAAATAAAAGAAAAACACAAGTCAGGCATGATAAGCACACTATGGGAGGCTGAGGCAGGAGGATTGCAAGCCCAAGGGCAGCCTAGTCGACAGTGAATTCAAGGCTAGCCTAAGCTATATAACAGGAGCTTATCTCAAAAATTTAAAATAAGGGCTGGAGAGATAGCTTAGTGGTTAAAGGTGCTTGCTTGCAAAGCGCAATAGCCTGGGTTCAATTTCCCAGTGCCCATGTAAAGCCAGATACACAGGGTGGCACATATATCTGAGTTCATTTGCACAGTAGGCCGTAGCATGCCCATTCTCATCTTCTCTCTCTCTTCTCCTTGCAAATAAATATTTTTACAGGATTAAAAATAAGAATATAAGAAACTAAGAAGGGCTAGGTATATTGTTCAGTAGGTAGAGTACCTGCCTAGCATGTTTAAGGTCCTGGGTTTGATCCCCAGTGCTACAAAAAACTGGGCATGGTGTCACTTGCAGTCAGGAAGTGGAGACAGATGGATCATAGGTTCATAGGTTATCCTCAGCTACAGTAAGGCCAGCCTGGTCTACACGAGACCCTATTTGAAAAAAACAACAAAAGCAAGAAGAAAGTCATTTTTGATCTCACCATTCAGTGACAGCCACGATGAACACCCTATTCCATTTCTTTGTGTGAGCTCCCATCACGTCTGTGGATTTGTGTCCAGCAGTTGGTGCAACATTATATCCTTCCCCTTTTCCTTGACCTTAAGCATTGCTTGTGTCGCTTACAGTGACTAGACACATATGCTTTTCTATGGACTTACAGTAATGTATAATAATTCTAGGCCGACCTGGAATTCACTATGTAGTCTCAGGCAATGACAACAATCCTTCCACCGCAGCCTCCTGAGTGCTGGGATTAAAAGTATGCGCCACCATGCCCAGAATGAAACCCGGGGTGTTAGGTTTTGCAGGCAAATGCCTTAACCCCTGAGCCATCTCTCCAGGCCTGTATTAAACATTTTTACATAGAAATCTTGAACTACATCTCTGATTATTCCCTTGGGGTAGATTATGCATTCATAATCGTGTGTGCCCACAAGGGAATTCTTTTTTTCAGTGACTGAGCATTGAACTCAGGGTCTTGTGCATGTTAGGCATGCACTCTACCATGAGCTGCTTCCCATTCCAAGCTGGGGTGTATATATACATATACATATGCACATACACACACATATATATATACATGCATATATATATATAGTTTGTTTGTTTGTTTTTCAAGGTAGGGTCTCACTCTACCCCAGGCTGACCTGGAACTCACTATGTAGTCTCAGGGTGGCCTCAAACTCATGGCGATCCTCCTACGTCTGTCTTCCAAGTGCTGGGATTAATGGTGTGCGCCACCAGGCCCGAAAAGGTGGGGTATTTTTAAAGCTCTTAATATATAATAGCAAGTACTTTTCAGAAAGACTGTACTATTTCTTAAAATTTTTTTGTTTATTTTTACTTATTTATTTGAGAGCAACGGGGGGGGGGGAGAGTGAGCGAGAGAGAGAGAATGGGCACGCCAGGGCCTCTAGCCACTGCAAATGAACTCCAGATGCTTGCAGCCCCCTGTGCATATGGCTAACATAAGTCTTGGGGAATCGAACTTGGGTCCTTTGGCTTTGCAGGCAAAATGCCTTAACCGCTAAGGCATCCCTCCAGCCCAAGACTGTGCTATTTCACGTTCCCATGTAGGCTCCTTTTGGTCTCAATAAATTACTTCCAATAATTTCCAACTAAACAATTTTTTAAATTCTTGGCTAATAATTCTTCTCTAATAATTATGTCTTCTTGTTTTTATTTTTTTATTTATATATATTATTTTTATTTATTTGAGAGAGAGAGAGAGAGAGATAGGGAGGGAATGGGTATGCCAGGGCCTCCAGCCACTACAAACATACTCCAGACACATGCACCACCATGTGCAGCTGGCTTATGTGGGTTCTGGGGAATCAAACCTGGGTCCTTAGGCTTCACAGGCAAGCACCTTAACTGCTAAGCCATTCCTCCAGCCTTTTTCTTGTTGTTGTTGTTTGTTTGTTTGTTTGTTTTTCAAGGTAAGGTCTCACTCTAGCTTAGGCTGACCTGGATTTCACTACGTAGTCTCAGGGTGGCCTTGAACTCATGGTGGTCCTCCTAACTCTTCCTGAATGCTGGGGTTAAAGGTGTGCACCACCATGGCCGGCAGCCTGTTTTTATTTTTTGCTGTGTGTGTGCATGTTTATGTGTAAGCGCAGGCACACATGTGCCACAGCAGGCATGTGAGGTCAGAGGACAACTTTCTGGGATTGGTCCTCACCTTCCACCTCATTTGAGGCAGAATCACTCATTCTCTTATTTGTTTCATTTATTTATTTGTGGAATATATACATATATATCTCCGAGAGAGAGAGAGACAGACAGACAGACAGACAGACAGACAGGAGAATGTGCACACCAGGTCCTCTTGCTGCTGCAAACGAATGCTAGATGCGTGTTCCATTTTGTGCATCTGGCTTAACGTGGGTCCTGGGAAACTGAACTCCAGCAGGCAGGCTTTACAAGCAACTACCTTTAACCTTTGAGCCATCTCTCCAGCCCTTATTCTTCGTTTAGTTCATCACTGTGCTGGTGAATTCTTCTGTCTCCACCTCCCTTCTCCCTGCCCATGGCATGCTGGGATTACAGAACCCGGCCATGACTTTCCTGCTCTGCCAGACACTAGCTGGGTATGGCTGTTCCAAGCCTCAGCCCTCTTATAATAAATAGAAGCAATAACTACCTAGGAGCTGTGTGACACTCAAATGAGGGGATGTCTGTAAAGTGCTGTGGAGCTGTCAAGCCCTTGGTAGACAGTAATATTTTCTTCCTTCTTTCCTACTTCCCTCTCCCTCCCTCTTCCTCTTCCTTCTCTGCTTTTAAATTTTTTTCACTTTAGTGATTTACAAGTGTGTGTACAAATTGGTGTACCAGGGTCTCTTTCCACTGCAAATAAACTCCAGATGCCTGTGCTACTTTATGTTCAGATTTGTGTGGGTACTGGGGAATTGAACCCTGGACCGGCAGCTTTGCAAGCAAGCGCCTTTAACCACTGAGCAATCTTTCCAACCCCACTTCTTTGCTTCTTACACCTGGTGGATACTAAAGTTACACTGGAGTCAGCTCAACTAACAAAATATGTGAAATTGATTTGAAACACCGAACAAGTGCTATGAGTGCTCTCTGATGTCATGTACAATGCCCCCAACCCTGTCATTTCCACCTGCAGATGGCTTCTCCAATTCATCCCGAGGTGCTCCAGGGTGAGATTTTGGTCGTAGTTTGGCCAGCTTCCCATGTTGTTAGTTCCCTCCTGTCTCCTGCACAGGATCTCAGCGTTTGTTGGAACAGGAACCAGCTGAGTGCTCTGATCAAGATTCTGACTCGATTCAAATTGAGGGACGCTGAAAGGATTTCAGGTGGGGTTCCTTTATTAACACTGGCCACTCTTAAGATGGTCAATGGAAAACAACAACAACAAAAAAAAAAACAAAAAAATTAAGCCGGGTGTGGTGGCGCACGCCTTTAATCCCAGCACTCGGGAGGCAGAGGTAGGAGGATCACCATGAGTTCGAGGCCACCCTGAGAATACAGAGTGAATTCCAGGTCAGCCTGGGCTAGAGTGAGACCCCATCTTGAAAAACAAAAAAACAAAACAAAACAAGATGGTCAATGGCACAAGCTCTCAGGACAAAGGAAATCCCTTACTTTTATAACCTTTAAAGGGGGTCCTTGCTGCAGGGTGGTGTGACTCATTACTAGTATCAGAGGCTGAGAAAGAGAGAGAAAGAGGCATACACAGGACAGGTTACAAAGTCATAAACCAGAGTGCTACCTGGTCCTGCTGTCTCACCCAGGCTAGCATCTTCGATCTCTTGCTGTACCTGGGGTCACAAGGAGCTGCAGGGGTGTGTGGTTACTTGCCTCCATAGGATGAACATCTGTCCTCTTAAAGGAACAGTGTCTATGACCTAACATGTATTTCTGCACAATAGCTTTTTGGTGTCCTCCAGTCAATCAATACTGACGAGTTAACGGCTTTGCTGCATCATTGCCTGCTCTAATGAAAGAACTCAGGATGTTTGGACAAGTAAGTGCTCCAGAGGGGTGGGCACAGGCTCCGAGGTAAGAATCTACAGGGGAAGCTGGCCAGGGAGTAGAAGGCGGACTAATAAGGGTCTTATATGAGGACATTTAGAATATACTTTTGAAGGAATGGGAGGATAGTGTGGGGAATTTTTTCCAGTATGGTAGTGACATTACTGAACCTTTTGGGGGAACGTATTTTACCTAGCTCTGAACCCCAGAGCCTGGTTACAATAGCTGGCATCTGGACTTGCTCTGTCGATGGTGGGTTGTTCAATGCCTAGACTTGACTGTATCACTCAACAGAGCATTCTTTATTTGGCTTGTCTGAAGATGAAATCCTGATTGCAGGGGCTTAGGGAGATGGCTTAGTGGTTATAAACACTTGCTTGCAAAGCCCGCAGGCCTGGGTTCAATTCCCCAGCACTCAAGTATAGCCAGATGCAAAAGTTGGTGCAAGTGTCTGGCATTCATTTGCAGTGGTAAGAGACCCTGGCATACCACGTGTGAAAATGAATAAATATATTTTTAAATTTTTTTTTATTTATTTGAGAGAGAATGGGTGCATCAGGGCCTCCTGCTGCTGTAAATGAACTCCAGATGTATTTACCATTTTGTATATCTGACTTTACATGGGTACTGGAGAATCAAACTTGAACCATCAGACTTTGCAAGTGCCTTTACCATTGAACAATTTCCAGCCTTGAGATGGCTAGCAGTTAAGGCACTTTACTGCAAAGCCTAAGGACCCAGGTTTGATTCACCAGTACCCACATAAAGCTAGATGCACAGAGTGGTATGTACCTCTAGAGTTTGTTTGCAGTGGCTAGAGGCCATGGCATGCCTATTCTCTCTCTCTCTCTTTGCCTGTCTCGTACTGCTTGCAAATATATAAATAAAAATATTTTAAAAAATCTTTAGCCCCTAAAATATTTTTAAATTTTTATTATTTATTTGCAAGGAGAGTTAAAAGGTTTCATATCAGGGGACATCAATGCCCCCACATTTCTAGGTTTTGCATATTGGAAGCCAGGTAGGGTTCTGCATTTGGTGTTAACAGGGAGGCAAGAAGCAACAGACATGATGAGATGAGAAGCTGTCGAAGTGTGTCATGGAGATTCAGTCAAAGTCCTGTGGATCTCCACGGCAGCCACAGCTGTAAGGCCAGAAGGTGGGGTGAAGAAGTGGTGCTGAAGGGGTGTGGCTATTACCCATGAGCTAATACTAATTTCCTTTTTGGCTAAAGTCAGTTGGGGTTAGGTTTCTACACATGCAGTCTCATGTCCACATTCTCCACTTCCCACCCCTAAATGCCATAGCACTTACTGGCTGGACCACTCATTTTGGCATCAATTTTGCATTACCTAGTTTGGTTTGTTTTGGGACAGGGTCTCATGTAGCCCTGGCTGGCCTCGAACCCACCATCCTCTTGTCCTCATTTCCCAAGTTCCCAGTGCTAGGATTATAGGCATGTACCGCTGTATCTGGCTGTGTGTGTGTTTGTTTTATTTAATTTAATTAATTTATTTGCAAGCAGAGGGAGATAGAGATAGAGAAGAGACAGAGAGAGAATGAGCGGAGCGTGCCAGGGCCTCCAGCCACTGCAAATGAACTCCAGATGCATGCGCCCCCTTGTGCATCTGGTTTATGTGGGTCCTGGGGAATAGAACCTGGGTCCTTTGGTTTTGCAGGCAAACAATGCCTTAACCACTAAGCCATCTCTCCAGCCTGTGTGTGTTTTAAAGAGGAAATAATGGCTACAAGAGCTTTTATTATTTTCTTTTTGCATGTGTGCATGTAGTATTCCTGCATGTGTGTGTGTGGACACACTGTGTGTGGGTGTTTATTCACACATGTGCACGTGGATATAGAAGCCAGAAGACAATCTTGAGCATTATGTTGAGGAGCACTGTCCACCTCTTCTTCTGAGAGGATCTCTCATTGGCCTGCAGCTCACCCATTAGGCTGAACTTAAACTAATGGCTTCCAGAGTTCCTTCTGTCTCCACCTCCCCAGCGCTGAGATTACAAACACGCATTGCTATGTGCCATACCTGGCACTTTACCTGGGTCTTGGTGATCAAAACTCAGGTCTTCATACTTTCAAGACAAGCACTTAATGCATGGGGTTATTTCCCCAGTCCCCACTTTTTTCTTACCATGCCTATTACACAGTTATATGTTCTGTTTTTGCAAGAGACCTGTACATCCAAGAGAACAGGCTCACTGTTTCTCGTCTGTACTGTTCCAGAATGCTTAACATATGTTTGGGTGTGCTGAGTTTTCAAATTTTCACAAAATCCAAAATTCTGTTTGATCATTGGATTCCAAATAGCTTTTCCTAATTTGTA
The DNA here is from genome assembly GCA_036346955.1 of Dipus sagitta. Taxonomy (NCBI): domain Eukaryota; kingdom Metazoa; phylum Chordata; class Mammalia; order Rodentia; family Dipodidae; genus Dipus; species Dipus sagitta. The sequence continues at coordinate 852,039 of CM070778.1, read as the reverse complement.
CTGGTTTTTAAAAAATATTATTTATGAGAAACAGAGAGAGAAAAGAGAGACAATGCATGTGCTAGGGTCTTCTGTCACTGCAAACGAACTCCAGACATATGCACCAGGTTGTGCATCTGACTATGTGGGTACTGGAGAATTGAACCTGGGATGACAGGCTTTGCAAGCAAGTGCTTTTAAATATGTGTGTGTGTGTGTGTGTGTGTGTATCAATAGTTCTATTCTTTAATACCAACAACAAATTAAGAAGCAAAAAAATAATGACACTAGCCTGGCGTGGCAGCACAGTGGCGCACGCCTTTAATCCCAGAACTCAGGAGGCAGAGGTAGGAGGATCACCATGAGTTCGGGGCCACCCTGAGGCTACATAGTGAGTTCCAGGTCAGCCTGAGCTAGAGTGAGACCCTAGCTCGAGAAACCAAAAAAAATAAATAAATAATAATGCAATTGAGCCAGGCATGGTGACACATGCTTTTAATCCCAGCATTTGGGAGGCAGAGTCAGGAGGATCACCATGAGTTCAAGGCCACCCTGACACTACATGGTGAATTCCAGATCAGCCTGAGCTAGAGTGAGACCCTACCTTGAAACCCCCCCCCCAAATATACATGACTTATGAAGACATTATCAAATGTTTTTGGAAAACATTCAGATACTAAACATATGGGGAATAGCTTATTCCAGGATGAAAAGACTGAGTATTAAAAAGATATAATCTGGGCTGGAGAGATGAATTAGTGGTTAAAGCACTTGCCTGCAAAGCCAAAGGTCCCAGGTTCAATTCCCCAGGACCCACGTAAGTCAGATGTACAAGGTGGCACATGCATCTGGAGTTCTTTTATAGTGGTTGGAGGCCCTGGCCCACCCATTCTCTTCTCTATATATGCCTCTTTCTTTCTCTGTCTCTCTCTCAAGTAAATAAATAAAAATAAAAAAGGTATAATCTTCCAAATTAATTCCTTTTTCTGTGTATGTGGAATGCATATACATATGGAGGTCAGAAGACAACCTTGGGTCGTTCCTCAGGTATATCATCCATCTCTCTTTTTTTTTTTTTTTGAGATTTATTTTACTTATTTATTTATGAGAGAGAGAGAGAGAGAGAGAGAGAATGGGTGTGCCAGGGCTTCCAGCCACTGCAAGCAAGCTCCAGACATAGGTGCCACCATGTGCATCTGGCTTACGTGGAACCTTGAGAATTGAACCTGGATCCTTAGGCTTTGCAGACATACGCCTTAACCGCTAAACCATGTCTCCAGCCCTCATCTACCTCTTTTTAAAATGGGCTTTCATTTGCCGATAGCTCACCAATTTGGCTAGACTGGCTGGTCAGCAAGCCCGGGAGATTGTCTATCTCTGCCTCCCAGAACTGAGATTTAAGTGCAGACCACCACACCTGGCTTATTTACATGGTTTCTGGGGAATAGAACTCATGTCTTCATGCTTGCAAGATAAGCACTTTACTTCCTTCTTTATTTTTTTAGACACTGCATCTTGTAACCCAGACTGGCCTTGAACTCACTATGTAGCTAAAACTGGCTCTAAACTCCTGATCCTTCAGTCCTGACCTCCCAAGTGCTAGGATTATAGGTATGTCCACCAGGCCTGGTTCCAAATTAATTCTTTTTTTAAAAAAAGATTTATTTATTTATGAGAGAGGGAGAGAAAGGCAGAGAGGTGGGAGAGAATGGGTGTGCTAGGGCCTTTAGCCATTGCAAACAAACTCCAGACATATGCGCCACCATGTGCATCTGGCTTTACATGGATAGGAATCGAACCTGGGTTGTTAGGCTTTGCAGAAAAATGCCTTAACTGCTGAGTCATCTCTCCAGCCCCCAAATTAATTCTTAATGAAATTCCAGTAGATACATTATATTCTTCAGTCAAATGCCCTACCACTGACCTATATCCCCATGTTATGAACATTCTGATTTGAAAATTCATCTGAGAAAGGAAATGTTCAATAATTACCAAGAACATTTTGAAATGGGAGAAAAATGAGAGGCTGTGTAAAATGTGTAAAGAAATATAGTAATGATATAAAAGTGCAGTAATGATAATAACAGCACAACATTGCTGTAGTCATGGCCAAGTGATGAGGGAACAGAGCAGAGGGTCCTGGCATACATCCTATGCAAACAGGGGCTATCTAACAATAAACAGCAATTACTATTCATGGGGGGAATGAGTCTGAGCAAAGGTGATATCCCATTGCATACAAAAAGTGGTTGAAAGGTCAAAGCATTTTAAAACACTATAAATCAATAACAGTAAATATATATACTTCTTTTGTTGGAGGCAGGGTCTTATGTCTCCCAGATGGCCTTGAACTCATAGCCAAGGATTACCATGAACTTCTGATTCTTCTTCCACCTCCCAAGTGCTGGGATTACAGCCATGTACCATCATGCAGGGTTTATGCCATGCTGGAATTGAACCCAGGGCTTTTGTGTGTGCAAGAAAAGCATTCTAACTACTAGCTGTATCTTCAGCATATATAAATATTTTTAAAAATTCTTAGGCCTGGAGATGTAGCTCAATGTTAAAACACTTACTTAGCATACAAAAAGCGCTGGATTCCTTTCTTTTTCTTTCTTTCTTTCTTTTTTTTTTTTTTTTTTTTTTCCTGAGGTAGGGTCTCACACTAGCTCAGGCTGACCTGGAATTCACTATGTAATCGCAAGGTGGCCTTGAACTCATGGAGACCCTCCTACTTCTGCCTCCCAAGTGCTGGGATTAAAAGTGAGCACCACCACACCTGGCCCTGAGCTCCTTTCTAAGCACTGGAAAAAATGTCTTGAGTTGGGCTAGGATTTACTAAAAAAGATCTCAATCCTAAACACTAAAGAGTTAACAGATGTTCTATAGGTAAACGGATTTTTATCTAATAACATAAACATTTAAACTTGTGGCATAAAAGAAATAGTAAACAATATTAAAAGACAAATGATCAAGTATGGTAGCTCACGCCTTTAATCCCAGCACTTGGGAGGCAGAGCTAGGAGGATCACCATGAGTTCCAGGCCACCCTGAGATTACATAGTGAATTCCAGGTCACCCTGAGCTAGAGTGAGACCCTATCTTGAAAAAAATATTTTTTGTAATTTAAGAACAAAAGATCAGGGGTTGAAGGGATGGCTTAGCAGTTAAGGTGTTTGCCTGCAAAGCCAAAGGACCCAGGTTCCATTCCCCAGGACCCACATTAGCCAGATGCACAAGGGGGCACACACGTCTGGAGTTTGTTTGCAGTGGCTGGAGGCCTTGGCGAGCCAATTCTCTCTCTCCCCCTCCCTCTTTCTCTGTCAAATAAATAAATGAATGAATGAATAAATAAATAAATAAATAAAAACAAAAGATCAGGGCTAGAGTGATAGCCTAACGACCTGGATTTAATTCCTGAGTACCCATGTAAAGACAGATGCACAAAGTGATGCATGTATCTGGAGTTCATTTGCAGTGGCAGGAGGCCCTGGTGCACCTGTTCATTTTCTCTGTCCTTGCAAATAAATAAATAAAAATGAAAGATCAATATGATATATATTATATATAAGAATACCATTACACCAATCAACAACAAGGAAATATAAACCCAGAAGACACTGATAACAGTAAAATTAAGTCCACCCAAAGGTCCAGCTATACAGGAGGCTGAGGTAGGTAGGAGGACCACTTAAGCCTAGGAATTTGAGAACTGATAGGGCAATATAGTATGGCCCTGTCTCAAAAATATAAATAAGGAAGCCTGGAGTACCTATATGAGTTTTATTTATTTATTTATTTATTTATTTATTTATTTATTTATTGTTTTTCAAGGTAGGGTCTCACTCTAGCCAGGGTGGCCTCGAACTCACAGCGATCCTCCTACCTCTGCCTCCCAAGTGCTAGGATTAAAGGTGTGCGCCACCACGCCCGGCATCCTATATGAGTTTTAAATTTTAAAGAAAATGAAATCAGTTCACTGAAGTAAAAAATAACAACTTGTTAAAAAACAAAACAGGAGCCGGGCGTGGTGGCGCACGCCTTTAATCCCAGCACTCGGGAGGCAGAGGTAGGAGGATTGCTATGAGTTCGAGGCCACCCTGAGACTCCATAGTGAATTCCAGGTCAGCCTGGGCTAGAGTGAGACCCTACCTCGAAAAAAACCAAAAAAAAAACAGAACACCCAGCCCAGCATGGTGGTAATGCCTTTAATCCTAGCTCTTGGGAGGCAGAAGTAGGAGGATCTATATGAGTTCCAGGTCGGCCTGGGCTAAAAGTGAGACCCTATCTTGAAAAAACAAAAGATACCCACAATACTAAAGGAGACTTATAACTCACCCTCTAAGGCTCCGGGAACATTTCAGAAGAGGGGGCAGAAAGAATGCAAGAGGCACAGAGTGGGAAGGTGTACACTGAGGCATTGTTCCCCCCGCCCCCCGCAACAGAGGCTGACTGCTGCATTCCTGACCCCACGTGAATGCTGATATCCCCACTGAGGATAGGCCTCAGCGGAATGGGGGTGGAGAGAAGGGACATATGAGTATAACCTGACCAATAGGCAATAAGTTCATGTAGTAAAGTTCTCAATAAAAATAAATAAATAAAGATACAAACTAGTTTAAAGAAAGAAAGAAAAAAAAAACCCTCACCCAATGGTATTCAACTTCACTAAAAACATGGCAAATATGAATAAAAACAGTGAGAACAAGTCCATTGATTTGATAGGACTTAATAAACATTGCTAGTATTGACCAAAAGAATGAGGGACGGGCTTGTCAACAAGAATTAAAATCAGGTTGCACAGATGACTCAGTGGTTAAAGGTGCTTGCATGCAAACCTCAGTATTCACGTAAAGCCAGACATGCAAAGTAGGTGGTGCATGCATGTGGAGTTAGTGTTTGCAGCAGCAAACCTATACGTCTACTCTCTCTCTCTCTGTCTCATTAAATAAATAAATAATATGCATTTATTTATTTATTTGAGAGAAAGAGAGAAGTAGAGACAGACAGAGAGAGAGAGAGAGAGAATGGGCGCATCAGGGCTTCCAGCCAATGCAAACGAACTCCAGATGCATGCGCCACCTTGTGCATCTGGCTAACGTGGGTCCTGGGGAATCAAACCTGGGTCCGTAGCCTTCGCAGGCAAATGCCTTAACTGCTAAGCCATCTCCCCAGCCCATAAATAAATATTTTTTTAAAAAGACTTAAAAAGGGTAGCCGGGCGTGGTGGCGCACGCCTTTAATCCCAGCACTCGGGAGGCAGAGGTAGGAGGATCGCCATGAGTTCGAGGCCACCCTGAGACTCCATAGTGAATTCCAGGTCAGCCTGGGCTAGAGTGAGACCCTACCTCAAAAAAACCAAAAAAAAAAAAAAAAAAAAAAAGACTTAAAAAGGACGAGTTATGAGAGTGGAATAGAAATTGATACCATTTTTTTTTTATAGAGAGGATGAAAATCACCACCAACACGCTTCAGACCCTGTTAGAATTACAAAAAGTGCCGGGCATGGTGGCGTACACCTTTAATCCCAGCACTCGGGAGGCAGAGGTAGGAGGATCTCCTTGAGTTCGAGGCCACCCTGAGACTCCATAGTGAATTCCAGGTCAGCCTGGGCTAGAGTGAGACCCTACCTTGAAAAAAAAAAAAAAAAAGAATTACAAAAAATAACAGAAACAAGGTAAAAGTCCCTCCATGAAAAGCAATGGAAATAAAAGTCCCCCCATGTAAAGTAACGAAAACAAGGTAAAGGTCCCCTGAAGGATAACTGGGTAGCTTGGATACGTCTGGTACTTGGCAGCGGTGGTGACGGTGCTCCTTACTGATAGGGGGGATACTGTGGGTCAGGCACTTCTCTCTGCTTTGCATCTACTTAGTAATCCTCAGAAGAATTCTATGAGGGAGCAGGGTGCAGCGGTGCACGCCAATAATTCTAGCACTTGGGAGGCAGAGGCTGGAGGATCATCACAAGTTCTAGGCTGGCCTAGGTGACATGTCTAGTTTCAGGCTAGCCAGGGTGACATAACAAGGCCCTGTTTCAAAAGGCCAAAACAAAACAAAAAGCCTATGAGGAAGAGACCCTAACAGGATAGCATTTTTCAGAAGAGGGAACCGAGGTGCTGGAGTACATCATTTGTTTAAGATCACATAGATTCTAAGTGGCACAGCTGAGATTTGAACCCAGCCATTTGATGTAGGAGCCTCTGGCTTAACCAAGACCCTAAACCATTATTCCATGTGACTTTTATATCCTACAGAAAAACAGAACAATTCCATCTTTCTGAAAGCTGGAAAACACAATTTATTATATTGGGAAAAGTTGTTACATTTGATGAAGAGATTTTTGTTTTGTTTTGTATTGCTTTATTTTTTATTTATTTATTTGAGAGAGCGAGAAAGAGGCAGAGAGAGAGAGAATGGGAGCGCCAGGGCTTCCCGCCTCTGCAAATGAACTGCAGACGCATGTGCCACTTTGTGCATCATGGGTCCTGGGAAATTGAAAAAAAAAAAAAAAGAATTACAAAATTACAAAAACCTGGGTCCTTTGGCTTTGCAGGCAAGTGCCTTAACTTTTAAGCCATCTCTCCAACCCTGCTTTTTTTCTTTTTAAGAAAGAATCTTATGTAGCTCAGGCTATCCTCAAACACACCATGTAGCCAAGGATGACTTTAAATTCCTGATCCCCTTGCCTCCACCTTCCAAGTGCTGGGGTTACAAGTGTGAGCCACCACACCCAGCTTCCTCTATATATTGTTTGAATTTTTCATAATAAGGAGTTGTCTTGTTATTTTTTTTTATTTCGAGGTAGGGTCTCACTCTAGCCCAGGCTGACCTGGAATTCACTATGGAGTCTCGGGGTGGCCTCGAACTCATGGCAATTCTCCTACCTCTGCCTCCCAAGTGCTGGGATTAAAGGCATGCGCCACCACGCCCGGCTTTTGTCTTGTTATTTAAAAATGTAAAAATATAATTACATTAGTATGCTTACACTAGTAAGTATATATGTATACGTACTTATTTTATGTAATTTATACATGCATATGATTTATATTTGGGACTCTTTCTTTTTCAAGGTGGGGTCTTATGCTAGCCCAGGCTGACCTGGAAATCACTCTGTAGTCTCAGGGTGGCCTCCAACTCACAGCGATCCTCCCACCTTTGCCTCTGAAGCTGGGATAGAAGGCGTGCGCCACCACGCCCAGCAGACTCTCTTCTTTGTGTGTTCCCAAAGTTTCTTTTAGTTTAAACCATGATCTCTTAGGACAATGAAAACACAACACCCACCCTCCACCTCTCTTTGGAAGAGATCTAATTTCGTGCATTTTGAAATAGTGTTCCTATTTGTTCCAAGAACTCTGTGAACTGATGGCTAAGATGGCTCCATTCAACACTGATCCTCCTGGTAGAGCGAACTTGCCTTTCTGAGAGTTTCTTTCCTCTGTGTATGCGTCTGTTTTCCATATGCCTTGTCCACAGGTCTACTTGCTCTTTGTTTCTTCCTTTTCTTTTTCTTTTTTCTTTTTGGTTTCTCGAGGTAGGGTCTCACTCTAGCTCAGGCTGACCTGGAATTCACTATGTAGTCTCAAGGTGGCCTCGAACTCTCTGCAATCCTCCTACCTCTGCCTCCTGAGTGCTGGGATTAAAGGCATACTCCACCACGCCCTGCTCAGGCCTGCTCTTTCTAAGCTGCTCAACTGGGTTGGGAGGATAGGAGACCATGAATGGGTCTGGTATAATCCAAATCAGCAATGCCTTGCCTCCCAGGAGTTCAGCAGTGCCTCTCATTACTCTGAGAAGAAGGACCAAAGGCCCTCTTTGTGGTCTGTACGTCCCTTATAGCATCAGGCCCCTGGCTGTCCTTGAGCACAGCCCGGAGCTGGGGTGCAGCTTCCCTCCACCCTGCTTTACTCTTCTCCCCTACTTGAGGGCCTTTCTCCAGGCTGGTTTCTCTTCACAGCTTCTGACTACTCTCCCTACCCCCCATCTCCTAACCCTGATCTGCTCTTTCTCTTCTTCAGAGGTAACTAGCCCAACCTCACAGTAGAGCAAGGCCTCCTGCTGCTTGCTCCCACAATTCCCACGTATTTATTTAACAGCCCCACCTGGGAGCTGGAAGTCAGACAGGGATAGGCTATGTTTCCTTTCTTCTCCGCTGTGTCCTTGGAACCAAGCACGTAGCATCCTGGCTTCTGTAGATAGGTGCCGTGGCGCTCACTCAATAAGCATATGAATGAATGAATGAATGAATGAATGGTCCAGCTTTACTACCAGACTGGCTGTGGTAAGAGCAGCAGTTGGGGCCCGGCGAGGCTGTGTGCTGAGCCCTGGGAAAGACCCGGCGGAGAAGCAGGTCTTGCAGGAAGGGGAGAGGGTCATTCCAGACTCGGAGCCATCACAAGTCAGACATCAGCCGTGGACTCCCGCGGGGGTTGTTAAGGCACAGCAGGGAGAGGTTGAGAGGAGTCGTGGGTGAGCCCAGCCTGGGAAGGGCTCTGCATACCAAGAGAGGATTGAACTTTATTCTGTAGGTCATGGGGGAAGCTGGGCAGGCGTGCCAGGCAAATCTCACTCTCCACCTGCCTCCACTCCACCCTTGCTTCCCCTTCTTCTGCAGAAAGGAAGCTCCAAGCACTAGGCAAAATGCTCCTGGTTGAAAAGACGGCCATAAGGGCTTCTTGGGTCAGTGTGACTCAGTGGATCCATTTTCCTGGCTCTGACCCCCCTCCTCATTGCATAAAGCAAAACTGGAGTTGTGGAAAGAGGGGAGCTGTATGCCTGAGAGCTCCAGGCCTGGAGGCTTTGCACTACAGCCTCGGAGGAATGCTGAAGGGGGGCTGAGGGGCAGTGGGAATGACAAGACAGCAGAGTGGCTTCTGAAGAAAAGTCAGACGGCCCTGGGCCACAAATATGTCCTTGCTAAGGGCCGTCAATCTACTTTAGAACTTTATTTCTTTGAAGTCTAGGGGAGGAATAACCCCTCATCTGTTTCAGCCAAGGGGCCACTGTTGAGTAATAAACCCAGAAAGGTGTCATGGCTTAGCACAGTGACTTGTTTCTCATGAGCTTGTGCCTTGGCCCTGTGAGTGACCCTGTTGGTCTCTCCTGGGAGGGCTCAAGGGTGCCAGGTGGCCTCATTCACATGTGTGACACTCAGTGCTGCTGCCGTTTCACTAAGTGGCCTTGTGTTCCCCGGGAGACTGACTGAACTTTATCAAGGTACAGGGTTCCCAGGTTGTGAGAGGGCCATGGTAGAGCCAAAATCATCCCTGAGATCTGAGCTACAGAATGTTCACATTGTTATTTCTTCAGCATTCTATGGGTCAAAACAGACCATGCGGGCTGGGAAGATGGTTCAGTGGTTAAGGTGCTTGCCTATAATGCCTAATGGCCTGGGTTTGATTCTGTAGTACCCAAGTAAGCCAGATGCACAAGGTGGTACATGCATCTGAAGTTCATTTTCAGTGGCTAGGGACCTGATGGGTCCATTCTCTCTCTCTCTCTCTCCTTGCAAATAAATAAATAAAATATTTTAAAAATGGACCATGGAGTCAGCCCGGATTGAGAAGATCCAACCTCTTGATGGGGGAGGGGCTGCATGACATTGCACAGGGGTGAGAAAACAAGGAGGCATGGGTCAGAGGGAGTGGCTATTGTTGCTATCAAGAGCTACGATATACCAAGTACGGGTCTGGGCACAGTAGAGCTGGAAATGTCAGCACGTGTTTCCATGACCTTGCTCAGGGTTCTGTTAGCTTTGCCAGCAGAAACATATCTGACAGATCCAGTCCCCTCGATTCCACAGAGTCCATCCAACAATATGGCTGCCCTCTTGCTGCTCCCACCCCTGTTTTGGAGACAGGGTCTCACTATGTATCTTTGGCCAACCTCCAATTCGTGATCCTCCTGCCTCCATCTGCTGAGAGCTGGGATTATAGGAGTGCACAACCATGTCTGGCATCAGCTCCCCGTCTTGAGTTGTCAGTTCATACTCATTGCCAGGACCAGTCGTGCGCTGGTAGACTAAAGGGGAGCCCTGGTCTGTAGCCTTGGCAATTTTATGGTGTAAAAATACTGCTACCTCAGCCAATTTCAAGCTGCCAATGTGACATCACCAAACGAGAAGTTCAGAATGTTTGTACATAAATGACACTCAGGCCTACACTAGCCATCCCCTCACCTTTTCCTACAATGAATATGCGTTCAATTTGTAATTAAATAAAACCAGCAAGTGCACAGAGACTCTTGTGGTGGGAGTGAATATATTTAGAAGTAAGTAAAGCTAGTCATGGTGATGCACGCCTGTTATCCCAGCTATTTGGGTGGCTGAGGCAGGAGGATCGAAGTTCAGGACCAGCCTAGGCAATGTGACAGGACTCAGTATCCAACTAAAATAAAAGTTAAAGAGACTAGAGACATAGTTTAGTAAGGCTGTGGGTTCAATTCCTAGCACTGAAGAAAATAAACACATAAGGAAATAAATTATTCTCAGTATTAACAGAATAATATGTGTTGAGAAGCCACAGCTTTGCCTTTGGAAATTGAAAATCCCACAGCTAATATGCAGGCATGGGAACTCAAAGGACTCTGCACATACGCGGCCATGCGTTTATGTGAGCAGATAATTTGTGGGAGGGTGCTGATGATGGTAGAGAGACGAGAAGCTTTCTTTGATCTATTTCTAATTAAATAAAAGTAATAAACACCCATAGACTCATTGAACTTAGCAGAATATCTGACTCAGGAAAACTTAATCTCAGATACATTTCGGAGTTTGCCCTGGTTAGGGGCACAACCAGGCCTGGGACTCAGGGCTGTGGACTTTGGATTCAGGATTCTTCCTCCCCACCCTCCCCCCACCCCCCACGCCGCCCAGCTCAGGCTGTCCTGTCTCCATTCAACTTCTCATCGGGAAGAAAATTATGGTTCCACCTCTCAATGATTATGGAAGCTTAGGAAGCCTCACTGGGCAGCCCAGGCCAAGCTAGACTGTTGCAAGAGCGAATGTAGAGCCCAATGGCAACACACCGAACTTCTTAGGAACATCCCCCGGCTCCCGGAAGCAGTCTGTTAGCGACATTTAGCAATGAAGTAGAGCAGGTTTTGGAAATCTCTGTTCTAGGGGATTGACTTGACAAGTTTCCCCAACAATTCACTTTTGGATTTTCTTCTTGGAATAATCCATTACTGGTACTAAACCAATTAATTAAAAAAATATTTTGGGGCTGGAGAAATGGCTTAATAGTTAAGGTGCTTGCCTGTGAAGCCCAAGGACTCAGGTTCGATTCCCCAGTAGTACCTATGTAAGCCAGATGCATCTGGAGTTCATTTGCAGTGGCTAGAGGCCCTGGCATGCCCATTCTCTCTCTCTCTCTCTCTCTCTCTCTCTCTCTCTCTGGTAAATAATAATAAAAATAAAAATGCCGGGCAAGGTGGCATGCACCTTTAATCCCAGCATTCGGGAGGCAGAGGTAGGAGGATCACCATGAATTCAAGGCCACCCTGAGACTACATAGTGAATTTCAGGTCAGCCTGAGCTAGAGTGAGACCCTACCTCAAAAAATACCAATGATGATGATAATAATAATAATAATTATTATAATAATAATGATAATAATAACAAAAAATATGTTAAAAACTAAAATAAAAAAATATTTTGGGAGGCTGAGCATGGTGGCACACACCTTTAATCCCAGCACTCACCGTGGCTATGAGTGCTGATTTAAGCTCTGACAGTTTGTGAAGGTGCCCGGGAACTAAGGCCAAGGCCAAGGCTGGGGTCCAGGAAGGGGGTCGGGCAGGGTGCACATTAGAAGGCAGGAAAGGAGGAGACACAGGGAAGGCTCCAGCCAAAGGTCAAACTGGATACAGTAAGTTCAAGTGTGGAGCCCAAAGATGAGGGCTATTGAGTAGGGGCAGAAGCACGTGGCCCTGAAATGGAGTGAGAACAGGTTAGACTGGAAGTAAGAAGGCCATTGCCTTTGTGGGTGACCCAAAGTGTTTGAAGCAGGACTTCAGAGGAGCCAACAGGGAAGGAGAGGATGACCTTGATCAAGCACACGTGTTCAGCCGGCCAGGATGGACACCCTAACGTGCCTACAGGGCTTTGGCCATGTTCCTCTCACCCAAGCCCCAAAGGTGGCCCAAGTCTCCAGGCATGAAGGCGTCTTGCATTCTGCCCTGGCATCAGCCCTGCTCTAGGAACTAAGTTTTGGTTCAACAGCCACAGTGTGAAAATAAAATATAAACAAGCTCATTGCAAAACTAATTTTGATTATTTCCATTCTGAATGATTACCTATTCTGAAATTACAACTGTTTTACTTTGGGTGGTAAGATGGTGTTTCCTTATTATTATTATTATTGATTCTATTTTATTTTGCATATGTGTGTGTTTATATGTGTGTGGGTGTGCGCATATGAAGGCCAGAGGTCAATGGTCAGGTGTCTTCCTCAATATTCCTCCACTTTATTTTTTTAATATTTTATTTTTATTTACTTATTTGAGAGAGAGAGATAAAAAAAAAATGGGTGCTCCAGGGCCTCCAGCCACTGCAGACAAACTTCAGACTCATGTGCCACCTTGTGTATCTGGCTTACATGGATCCTGGGGAATTGAACCTGGGTCCTTTGATTTTGCAGGCAAGTGTCTTAACCACTAAGCCCTCCACCTTATTTTTTGAGACAGGATCTCTCATTGAACCTAGAGTTCACCGATTCAGCTAAACTAGCTAGCTAGTGAACCCTAGGGATTGTCTTGCCTTTGCATCTAGAACGCTGGAATTACAGGCATATGTCACCATGCCTGGCATTTTTACCTGAGTGGTAAGGATCCGGACTTAAGGCCCTCATATTTGCATGGCAAGCATTATCCGCTAAGCCATTTCCCCTGACCAAGATGACTTTTCCCTTTCCAAGATGACTTTTCTTTTACAAAATTGTGGTGGTAGGTGATGAGTGAGTTTTTGTTTTTGTTTTTTGGTTGTTTGACTTGTCTTGCTTGACTAAATTAAAAATTTGCCAATATTGGGCCCCTGATTTATAGGGGAAAGTATTAGTGAAGCATCAACTCTCATAGTAGTTACTTCTGCAATGAGAAAGCAAAACCTACTTTCTGAACCCCAGATCCTAGTCACCAAAATACCATGCTCCTCACTTCTACAGCACAGGGGCAGTGTGCACTTTGAGCTGAGCCCTGCCCCACATCTCTGCACACAGTAATCACCTTCTCCCTGCTCTGACCTCTTGCCACTTATATCTGCCTCAAGTCCAGATATGACCTTCCCTGCCCTGACCTGTCCCACATCATCTACATAAGGTCACTCTATCACGAGACCAGCTGCTGCCACCAAGAGAAGCCCATGATAATGTTTCCTCTCCAAGGTAGAAGGAGTCTCCATTTCAAACTCTTTGTTGCTATTTGTTGTTAAATGTCTGCTTTCCACCTGCAACTAGCAGTCTGAGTCATTGACTCTGTGAACCTTTGGCAGAAAGGAGAGAAGGGAAGAGAAGAGAGAAGAGGAGAGGAGAGAAGAAGAGGGGAAGGGAGAGGAGAGAAGAGATGAGAAGAGGAAACTGGGGAAATGGCTTAGCGGTTATGGCATTTGCCTGTGAAGCCTAAGGACCTTGGTTCAATTCCCCAGGACCCATGTAAGCCAGATGCACAAGGGGGTACATAGGTCTGGAGTTCCTATGCAGTGGCTAGAGGCCCTGGTGTGCCCATTCTCCCTTTCTATCTGTCTCTCTCTCATAAATAAATAAATAAAATATTTTTTTTAAAAAGAAGAGGAGAGGAGAGAATTTGAATTCCCAGACTCTAGCTGCCTAGCTAGAAGCCTATTTCAGCTGGAGTCTGGCAGGTGCCTCCTTCCAGGATCACATTTTTACCAATACCCAGTTACATGTTGTATTCCTGACTCTATTGGAGCAGCAACCAAGTTGCCTGGGACTTGGAACGAGCTCTCTGTATGTAGTTGGTGTTTGAGGCTTTAAGGAGATAAGATTTCAGAAACCTTAAAGTGGGCCTGGACCTCACTCAATGTCTAAAAGCCCACAGAGTCACTAACATATGTGCATTCATAGCACTGACTCAAGTGCCCATTAGAGCCTGTTAAAATCTGACGCAGGCCAGGTGCCTGCCTATGATCCCACATACTAAGGTGGCTGAGGCAAAGGTCCAAGGTCTGCCTGGGTTACAGAATAAGTTCAAGGGTAGCCTGGGCAGCTTATTGAGATCCTGTCTAAAAAAATTTTAATTTTTTATTATTTATTTAAATGTGTATGTCAGGGCCTCTTGCCACTCCAAACATACACCATATACTTGTACTTTTTATTTTTATTTTTTGGGGTTTTTTTTGAGGTAGGATCTCACTCTAGCCAAGGCTGACTTAGAATTCAATGTTGTCTAAGGCTGGCCTCAAACTCACAGTGATCCTCCTACCTCTGCTTTCCAAGTGTTGGGGTTAAAGGCATGCATCACCATGTCCAGCCTAAGAAATTTTTTTCTAAAAGACTGCTCTGCCTATCATATACAAGGTCCTAGATTTAATTCCCAGTATAGCCAAAATAACAAAGACAAAAAAACCCTCTTAAAACAATAAATAAACAAATCCACCATTAATATAAGTCCTTTATTGAAATATTGGTATTTTGTTTACCATGATTTTGTTTAATATGTTACATTAGAGCCAGGCATGGTGGCTCATGCCTTTAATCCCAGCACTCAGGAGGCAGAGGTAAGAGAATCGCCATGAGTTCGAGGCCAGCCTGAGACTACATAGTGAATTCCAGGTCTGCCTGGGTTACAGTGAGACTCTATCTCAAAAAACCAATAAATAAATAAATAAATAAAATATGACATTAATTAGAGCTGGGGATATAGCTAAGCAGTTAAAGGCACTTGCTTGCAAAGCCTAGTAGCCTAGGTTCAATTCCCCAGTATCCATGTAAAGCCAGATGCACAAAGTGGTGCATGTATCTGGAGTTCACTTGCAGCATTAAGAGGTCCTGGTGTGCCCATAATCACTCAATCTCTCCTTGCAAATAAATAAATAAAACTATTTAAAAATGTTACATTGAAGTATTATTTATCCTAATTATTGTGTTTGGGGGGCCTTCTTTTAATTTTTCAGCCTAGGACAAGCATCTCACGCTCCCCCCTGTAGTTCTGGCCCAATTATGTTTACAAAGACATAATGACATTTTCCTGTCACCAAGCTCTTTACTCTAGTGCACAGTGTTGGCTCTTAGATGAGCAAACTGACACCAACCCAGTCGGCCAATGTGTTCTCTTCCTTGATCTACCCATCTACCAGGAAGCAGAGTCCTTCTCAAAACGCTGGCCCATGGCCATGCCTCCGCCAGCTCCTTACCGAGGACTTCCACTGACTGCCTGGCTAGGCCTCTCCCAGCACTGTCAGACTCCCCGAATCTTGTGTTTAGCTCTGGTCTAACCCACCTCTCATTTCTGTGTGTTTGCCCTCTCATAGGCTCCCCTGCCTGCTGGCTTCCTGCTGGGATCTTGCTCGAATCCATATCCCACCACTGTGGGAATCTTTCATGTTTCTGGCTATCATATTTCTCTAAATATGGCCAACCTTTTTATTTTTTCTTTTGTTTTCTCTCCTTCCTTCCTTCCTCCCTTTCTTTCTTTTTGGTTTTTTGAGGTAGGGTCTCACTGTAGCCCAGGCTGACCTGGAATTCACGATGTAGTCTCAGGGTGGCCTTGAACTCACAGCGATCCTCCTACCTCTGCCTCCTGAGTGTTGGGGTTAAAGGCATGCGCCACCACGCGAGGCTATTTTTTCTTTTTGCGACAAGGACTCACTATGTTTTCCATGCTAATCGTGAGCTCACTATGTAGCCCAGGCCGGCCTTGAACTCACGAGCTTCACAACCTCTGAGTGCTGGGATTGCAGCCGTATACCACCACGCTCAGTATGGTGGTCACTATTATGAATTTGAGAGGATCTACACTCACTGAGGAGACTAGCCTCTGGGCATG